>CM052888.1:22500755-22636975 GCA_028534135.1 Potos flavus
CAATAATTCATGCTAGGTCACTTAGATATCCATAAAGGAAAAATTTAATTTTAACTCCTACCTCACACCATAACAAAAGTTGATTCCAAACAGAGTGCAGGCATCCATATACATGAATAAAAAACCAATACACTTTTAGTAATACCATATGAGAATAACTTCATTACTTTGGGAAAGGCATATATTTCTTTAAAAATGCCCCAAAATTCCTAATTATAAAGGGGAAAAAAGATAAATTGTACCCCATTAAAATAAGAAATTTTGTTCACCAAAGATACCACATGAGTGTGACAAGGCAAGTCACAGATGGAAGAAAATATTTATAGTACATATGTAACAGATTGAAGAGTATATCTCAAAAATATGTCCAAATCCTAACCACTGATGTTGCAAACATAATGTTATTTGGAAATAGGCACATGGAAGATAAAATTAAGAATCTCGAGATGAGATCATCCTGGATTTGGGATCCAGTATCCAAAGCCCCATACTGGATCTATGACCAGTGTCCACGTAGGAGAAGGAAGAGGGAGATTCAAGACAAAGGCACACAGGTCAGAAGACCATGGGAAGGTTCATGTGCACGTGGAGGCAGAGACCGGAGTCATGCAGCCCCAGGCAAGCAATGCATCCAGCAACCAGAAACTGGAAGAGGCAAGGAAGGAACCCCCTCCCCCAGAGCTTCCAGAGGGAGTGCAGCCCTGCTGATACTTTGATTGCAGATGTCTGGCCTCTACAACTGAGAGAATAATTTTCTGTTGTTTTAAGCCACCAAGTTTGTGTAATTCGTTACAGCAGTCCTGTAACAATACAACTTGAAGCTTGCAAAGGACTTGTATTCAAAATACACGTTCTATTAGATGTATCATTAAGAGACAAACAACCATTAGAAAAATGGGCAAAACACTTGAACAAGAAATTCACCTAAGATGGTACTCAAGTGGCCAGTAAATATATAAAAAGATGCTCAACTGGGGCACCTGGGTGGCTCAGTTGGTTAAGCATCTGACTCTTGATTTTGGCTTAGGTCATGACCTCAGGGTTGTGAGATGGACCCACGCTCTCGGGCTCCACGCCCAGCAGCGAGTCTGCTTGGGATTCTCTCTCCCTCTACCCCTCCCCTGGCTCACACACTCAAGCTCTCTCTCTCTCTCAAATAAATAAATCAATCTTAAAAAAAAAAAAAAAAAAAAAAAGATGCTCAACTTCTTTTGTCAAAGGAAAAATTAAAATTACAATCAAAATGTGATAAAACCATACTGGACCGGAATGGCACAAATTAAAAAGATAGGCAATAGAAATGCTGAATACATACTCTATCACTCAGCAATTCTTCTCTACTAAGCATTATACATCAATTCTCAGTCTATCCTCATAGTAACCCTCTGAGGCATATACATCCATTTTACAGATATGGATAAAAGGGGTTCAGATGAAGTAAAACAATTTCCCCAAGGTCTAGGAGAGATGCCCAGGTCTGTCTCGCTCTACTGTTCCTGTACTATACACAAGATTCTTTCTCAGAGAACACATGAGACATTTGGGATCACTGATCTGGAGAAAGTAAAAAGTTCCAGAGGTGGAAGAAGCAAAGCCAGAAAAACACACAGTGTATGAAGTGGGAATAAAAATTATAAATTCTTTTTACTGGAGGAAATCTCTAGAATCATATTACCCAATGTCCCCACTTCACAAAACACTCACATGACTTACGTGGCTAACTAGCAGAAAAGCTAGGATAAATTCCAGATCCTCTGGTTCCCAGCCACACGTGTTTGCTTTCACCCTATAGGGTCTCCCAACCCCCATTCTTCCCAGCAACTATACCTTGTTTAATACCTACACACACAGAATTGTCATAAAAGTTTCCCCATGCATTCACCAAGATAGATAAAGCAAGCAAGCTGACAGGAAACCAGTGTTCTAATTCCTTTACCCACTCTAAAAATCAAATTTGATAGATTATATGTAGAGGTGATTGCTTGCTTGTTAACCAATGGTTGTTATATTATAATAATTGTGATAATTCAATCTGACTAAAGGGCCTTATTCTTCCTTACCTGGGATCCCTCTATCTGTTGTACATGCTTCCTCGTAACAAGTAATTTCTGTGGATCTCAGAGCGCTTTTAAAACATCATACTACTCTGAGGCATTTTCACTGCATTTCTGTGGACTATTTAAATCTCTTCTAAGTTTGTCATAAATTGAGGTGATCCAACAGTTCCAACTAGAAGGATTAAGTCTAGCCCAGTGGGGGAGCCATTAAACCTCCTTGCAAGTCAGCAAAAGCAAAAGTGACAGCCTGGTAGCAATTTAAAATTACTCTGAGACCACAACTGCCAATTAAAATAGACTTTCATGGTAACAGATGAACATCTGGTATCTTCCATTTGGAAAGAAAAATTAAAAAGAGTTTACATTTCTTAGTAATGAAAAACTTAGATATAAGCCTGTAATGTTTTAGTTCAGGTTTTGCTGAAATTATATACTTTCATTATGCCTGCCAACAGTACAATGTTTCTTTTTTTGTGTTTTTTTTTTTAATAACCACAAAATGTTCGTAACAAAACAAACTAGGCAAAAGTCAGAATTCATGATTCATTCATAGTCATTCTGAAAGCTGCACATTATCCTCTTCTCATCCTCTGCAAAAATAGATTTGGAGGAGATTATCCTAAAGATGCTATTTTGATGAAATATATGTGATCTGAATTCTGCAAAGGCATTCCTGGAAAAGGACTCTCAGATCTGAGATGATGAAAGAGAGAGAGAGAGAGGAAAGGAAATAGGGAGGGAGGAAGAGGACGCCAGAGAAGGAGGAAGGGAGGAGGAGAAGGAGAGAGGGAGAAGATACACTTACACGTGCATGTGCACGTGTGTGCACTCACACATACACAGTCTATACTCCTAGTGATTAAAGCTTGATCCTTACTTTATGCTCATAATCCCTTATATATGACCAAGTTTTTTTAACCTATAGATTCTTCAATGTGTTGTATTTGATTAGAGAAAAGCATACCAAGCATTTTAAGATGAAGATTCAAGGATAACTCATATTCCATTTAGAGAAATAAGTCTATATTCAAATGTTACATCTTTTGAGAAATCTGCTGTTACTATCTCAATTCATCCATGACATCTACTTCCTACAATACCCATCCATGCCTCCATGGTAGTAATGAGTACTGAGTCATATTGCTTATTGCTGTGTGTTCCTAAACAAGCACTGACATATTTCTTTCTATTTCTTATCCATGACCCAAACAAGTATCTAACACTGAAATGACATCAAATAAAATTTTGATGACTAAATAAGTAAATGCTATCATGAGAATCCAGAAATATTATCTGGAAGTGAACCTCAGTCATTTCGGCCAATCAATTACTGGTTGATTTCTTTGACTTTACATGTAAAACTCAATTACTCCTCATGCTCAAAAACCTATGTTTTTCAGATTATAATAGTGTTGTTTGGTGGCAGGTGGTGACTGCATTTATGGTAGTAAGCACTGAGTAATATACACAATGGTTGAATCACTATGTTGTACACCTAAAACTAATATAACATTGTATGTTCATTATACTTCAATAAATAAGTAAATAAGCTGTTTCCTATTTTTCCATTTCTTTAATAATGTGTGCCCTAGATAAGTTCAGTAGTACTAGTAGGTAGAAGTAGTCACACATCCTTGTCACACATATCATGTACAATGTACTCCTCTAGAAAAGCTAGACTTTACCCATCTTAGGTAGCAACAATCTCCCCTACATCTTTTGCTCACCATCTGATCAAAAACAGCTGCTGATGTCATTTCCTTCCCAGACGCACAATCCGTCTGTCTTTATTTTCTTCAATAAGCTCAACCTTTCTTCGCACTGATTCTCAAGCCTGTGCTGAGATGAGGAGACAAGGTCTGGGAACCAGCGGAAGGAAAGGCAGCCAAGAGAAAAGCAAAAGTTTTGTGTGGTGTGAAATTCCTAGTGGTTGGCACTGTCCTTCCAGTCTATGAAGTAAGTTAAATGACATCACCCCTATATTTGCATATGTGATATTAAAATATGGAGAGAGTAGGTAATTTTTCTATACATGAAGGTCTCAAGATCTGTCTTTTAGTTAAGGGAAAATAAGTATGAAAACGTATCTGCTTCTTTTAGGCCTTAAGCTTCTTGAATTCAGGGGCTCTATCTTACTTACTTTGTATCAAATCACATCAGTTCATCCATTCATGACTGTTAAATGAATGAAAAAATGTGCCCAGCATAGGAATTCCCTAAGCTGTGCCACCTATAAACTTTACCTTCCCATCACCTCCTTCAAGGAAAATACAGAATTATGATGTTGACAAGTATGGTCATATATTATCAATTTCTCCATTTTTTAGATAAGAAAGCTGAAGACCAGAGAATTTATGCAATTTGCCTGGTGTCACACAGCTAGTAAATGGCAAAGAGAAGATTCAAACACCAGCTCTATCTAAACTTCATAATCCGTGCTCTAACCATTATGCTTTTTTCTATTTATCATCTGAACCACTCATGCAAGACATTTAGAGTGCCTAAAATTGCATACCCAACATAGATGGACCCTACCTTAGGAATATACTTTATCGATCTATTATACAAAACACATACAGTTAAAAGTTAACTTATTATACCCTACTCATTGGTGGGTATCCAACAAAATAATGGAGAGAAATTAGTCCAATCTCTTTGCTTTACCCATACAGAAATAAGGTTCGTGAAAGAGCAAATGATTTCCTCAAGTCTCTCTAGCAAGTGGTGCTAGAAATAAAATTAGAGCCTAGTGTCTGTCAACAAGTTGAGTCTTCATTCTGCCACACTACTCTGCCTCTCTTAATTAATTGCTGCTTCTATTATTATTTTGTCAATATCAGAATGGCCTTTGATTTAGTCATTCAACGAAGCTTTTATAGTACCTTATATGCCAGTCCTCGGGATTGCTTCTAGGGGAGGCAGAGATAAGACATGCTCCCATTTCGTATTTAACAAGTCCCCCCATCAATGGAAAAGAGGTCAGCCTTTGTGAGTTAGACAAAACATATGTACACTCACTTCTTGGTATTTAAAGATACTTCCCATTTGTGATTCTGCCTCTTGCCTCCTGCCCATTGCCTTCCTTTTTATTCTCTCTGGCCAGAGTGATTAGGTTATGAAGCTGAGCTAATCCTTTTAGTGCCGGGATGACTTTTCTCACACTTGTGTGTCCCATAGCTCTTAGAAAGTCAGAAGGAATTACTGGGCATTGGATTCACCTTGCCAGAAAGATGACAAACGGAGGGAGGGAGGAAATGAAAGTGTGGATGCCCAGCTGACCTGTTCTTTAACCTCTCCCTCTGGAAGCCATTCTTCCCTCTGTGTGTGTCGGTGTGGGCCAGAGGCATATGCCCTTGAGATACAAAGAGAGCAAAGTTGACGTCAGCTATTTCTTCCTGAGCAAACATTCCACTAATTCCACAGTCAGACAGCTTGCAAAATTGCCTTTGTAGGACTGCTGAGGTCTCCTTTCCCGTCAAGTTCACTTTGTATTCTTTCAGCAAAGATGCACCTACCACAGAGTGCACCAGGAGACACCGTGTCAGAGTCGTGGTGAGCCCACTTCATGGATGATTAGCATTCTCTGACCCAGCCACCATTTTCAATCACTGGCAACTACAGACTTCTGGCTGCAGCAATTACTTCTACCCTTCAAAACCTTCTCCTTCTCAACAACATCAGAATAACTTTGTTAAAGCAGTCTGCTTCAAATGGTGTTGCTTGGAGCAGCTCTCTTTGAGCATGGTCTCTATCAAAATACACATATCCTAAATATACTCCCCAGAAATCTGAATTCTGTGCATACCAGCATACCCCCAATTAAGAATCACTGAATGAGATGAGTGACCCCTTCTCTAAAACAGAAATCCCAAAATTAACTCATTTTATTTTTATTGAGCATCTACTCTGTCCCAGGCATTGTGTTAGACCAGTGTTCCTCAAGGTACAGTCTGGCAGTGTCAGCAACACCTGATCCTTCCTAGAAATGTAAGTTCTCAGGCATTACCCCAGACCTACTGAATTAGAACCTCCAGAGTAGAGGTCCAGGATTCTGTGTTTCAATGGGCTCTCTAGGTGATTCATATCAGTGTTTGAGAAGCACTGTGGCGAACTATATATAGCTCAATGCCAGTGGGAAGGCCATCTGACCCCCGAGATGTCAATATAACTGTTGAAACCTGGAGTCCATGGTCTGGGTATGCTAGTTTGCTAGAGTTGCCAGAATAATCAGACCAGGAATTTTACTGTCTCATAACAGAAGAGAAATTTACTGTCTCACAGTTCTGGAGGCTGGAATTCCAAGATCAAAATGTCAGCAACGTTGACTCCTTCTGACAACTGCAAGGGAAAGACCTTTTGTAGTCCTCTCTCCTTGGTTTGTAGATGACTGTCTTCTCCCTGTGTCTCTTCAAATCATCTTCCCTCTATGTATATCGCTATCCAAAGTTCCCCTTTCTGTAAGGACACAGGTCATATAGGATTCGGGCCCACCCACCCTAATGACTCCATGTTTACTTGATTACCTCTGTAAAGACCCTATTTCCGAGTAAGGTCACATGCTGAAATACTAGAAGTTATAGGACTTCAACATATGAATTTGGAGTAGGGGGTGCAATTCAACACATAGCCCTGGGGCACTCCCTAAGTTTAAGCATTACTTTACAAGTAGTTAGCACTGGGCTAACGCTTCGGTTTTTGCTCTCACCCATAGCCATGTCACCCTGGGTAGGATACTAATCCCTCTCTTTAGTTCCCATATGAACTCTAATAATGCCAAGTTTTCAGTGAGTTTTGGTAGATTTTATTGTATCCTCCAGGTGATTGTTATGGGGAGACAAGTGTTGCTTGTGGCTTAGCATCTGCCCCCTACATTCCTCTCCTTGCTCCCTCTTCTGTTCTTGACCTAACTTTTTAAACACAGACTCTGCCTGCTGCTGTGCTAACTATCAATGACTCCAAGATGGAAGAGAAAACGCCATGATCTCTCTCATGTACATTGAGAGGCTGTACTTTAATGTTCTCACCCCTGATTTAAGATAACATGGTTAAAATTAGTATAACATATGCTTCTGATTGGCTTTAAAATTCTTGATACAGACATTGTTAACTATGCCACTCATTTCAAAAACCACATTCTTCCTGATACAAATGGTTTGTGGCCTTCTGACTTTCAGATGCTCAAATGTTGTGAATGATCATGAGTTTTTTTATGAGTAGCTGAAATGTAAATGACATATTCTATCACAGCTCTATTAATCTTTATTGTTAGGAGCTGACTTTCATCTTCTTTCTATGGACATTGATCTTTTTTTCTTAGTTCAGTATACACAGTGTCAATGTTAATATCAACTTTTGGGGAGGGGAGATTGCAATATAAAAAAACCTACAGAGCACATTTAATGCTTATTTGTTCATTAATCAAGCAGCATCTTGTATCAAGCATAACATCTCAAACTTCAAATGCCCAACAGAACTCATGTCACCCCCTCCAACCCCATCCCCATCCTTGCCTTTCCCAAGAAATGGCACCATCATCCTCCAGGCACTAGCATCAACTTCTCACCTTTTCTTCACTGCCCATATCCAATTCATCAGCAAATGTGTCCAATATTAGCTCACAATAGATCCTAAATCGGGTCACTTCTCCCATCCTCCACTTCTACCATGGTATTGGCTGCCACATTTATTGACTGAATATCTGACATATCCTCCTGGCTGTTCCATTTCAACTCTCAATCCCCATTTTTCATTTAAATCACAACTGCCAAAGTAATCTTTTTAAAACTTAAAACATGTCACTTCTCTAGGTAAAATCCTCCAATGCTTTCTTAATGTGTTTTAAATAAAATCCAAACACAGCACCTTGATTTTAAAAACCATGCACAACCGTTCCCATTCTGACTTCATCTTGTGCAGTGTTCATCGGGCCAGATACAGTGGCCTAATTCCTCAACAAGGAATGTCACCTTTACTCATCACAATAGAGCTTTGGCACAGTGGTTGGTAGAGAGAACACTAGGGATGAAGATTTAATAAAATTAAAGAGTTTTCCCAAGTGCACAAAGCTAGTAAGTTCTACAGCTAAGATTCATACCCAGTTTTTGGTACATATTACATGCCAGATACTGGGCCAAGTCCTTTAGACATATTTACTTATTTGGTATTTATATCAGCTCTGCAAGGTAAGTATTACCGCCTTTATTTGATGAATAAGGAAACTGAGACTCAAAGAAGTTTAGTAACTAGCTTATGGTCACATAGCCAGTAAATGGCAGACTTGGGATTTGAACCCAGGCAGGTGGCTCCTAGTTCACGCTGTTATCACTCTACATACTGTCACTGTCTTACTACCACTTGGATTCTCTACATTCCAGCCTCTTTATCTTTACAGTGCAGTTAAGGGGCACTAAGCACCTGGGTGGCTCAGTGGGTTAAACCTCTGCCTTCAGCTCGGGTCATGATCTCAGGGTCCTGGGATCGAGCCCTGCATCAGGGCTCAGTAGGGAGCCTGCTTCCCCCTCTCTCTCTGCTGCCTCTCTGCCTACTTGTGATCTCTCTCTGTCAAATAAATAAATAAAATCTTTAAAAAAATAAAGTGCAGTTAAGCTACCTACCTACCTTAAAAAGTTGTTTAAGGATTAAAGGAACAAAGTATACATGAAATTCAAAAAAATTAAAAACGAGTTCCATTTAATCACTACAGTGAGAGGGAGTCTGACCCAGGGCTCTCGAGTGTGTGAGATAAAATAAGAAATATAAACTTCCGTGCTTGACAGTAGATTAAGACAGGGTAAAGGAAATAGAAACAACATCATCAAGAAGATAAATACAGATTCATGAAAAATGCATTGGCATCCATGGCCCTGGGGATACGAGTAGTCAAACTGAAGACACAGATGACGTAAAGTCCAATTTCTTAAATATACTAAGCCCAAAGCAATTTGGTAGAAGTGAGATCATAATTCCACAATGTTCATTTTCACCTCTTCTGTGTCCTTTCCCACTGCATTCAAGACCCGGCCTTCTCGATATCAACCCAGCAGCCAGGAAAGTGGTGTGATCCCTGGAGGAGGCCACTTGGCATCTGACTCTGACATGGTGCAAAGCCCGTGTCCTGCTGTCTTTCACAGTTTTATTTGGAGACGATTCACAGGATGGCTCCTGTGGTTCCTGATCCAGCCAGGGGACACAAAAGTGGCAATTTGACTTGAGAGAAAATTAATTTTTCTCTCTAAATTGGCAACTACCGTGACCAGTCAGGGTTCCCTACCACCTCCATCCCCAGCTGCACTCCGTGAACTACAGAGAGGAAAAGACAAAACTATGTGAACAATCTCTCTCTGTCCCTCAAAAGCTACTGCAGCAGGTGTTATTAGCAAAAATAAAGGAAGTATCTGCATTGATGTTTTTATAGTCGCCAAAGGGTTTCCTCTCCTGGTCTTTTCAGCCTACTCTCTACAGACCACCAGCCTTCTATCTCTCCCACTCTCCAGGTTCCATCTAGCTCAGGAACTTGAACATGTGTTTCTTCTCGCTGGAACAATATCTGTCCTACTTATTATGAATTGAATTGTGCCCCCCTCCTTCCCAGGCAAATTCATATATTGAGGTCCTAACCCCAATACTTCAGAATGCAACCCTATTGGAGAGAAGGCCATTACGGAGGTAATCAAATTAAAACAAGGTCATTAGGTGGGCCCTAATCCAATATGAAGAATGTCCTTGTAAAAGAAGGAAATTTGGACAGACACACACCCAGAAAAGACAAGGTGAAGAGACACAGGAGGAAGATGGCCATCTATAAAGTAAGGGATGCTGGCAGCTACCAGAGGCTAGAAAGCAGGAACAGATCCTTCCCCAGTGCCTTCTGAGAGAGTAAGGCCCAACTGACACCTTGGTTTTAGACTCCTGGCCTTCAGAACTATGACAGAATAAATCCCAGTTGTTCTAAGCCACCCAGTTGGTAGTACTTTGTTATAGCAGCCCTAGCCAACAAATCTACTGATCTCTGTATAACTATCTTCTTTTACTCCTTCAACCTCAGTTTGGCATTCTGGGACCATTCTATCTGAGGTACCTCTGAATGTTCTTATGCCTACACCTCTTTGTTTCCTGCAAAGTGCCAAGCACAGCTGATACCTATTCAACGTCCTCACTTGCTCTCTCCCTCTGTGTGTGTGTGTGTGTGTGTGTGTGTGTGTGTCTGTGTGTGTCTGTGTGTGTGTGTCTGTGTGTAATATAAATCTCATCAGAGAAGGATCTACAATTTTCCTGTTAACATTTATATTCCAACCATCTGGCATGGTGTCTGGCACATAGTAATTGCTAAAGAAATAAACATATTTAATAATTTAATAAATGGAGAAGAATCTGAAAACAAAAACTTAACGAACGTTTTTTTAAAAAAAAGAGCAAATGCAAATCATACCTTCTGAGACACGTCCTACAAGTTTGGTGAGTTTGTTCCACCAGAATGCAATTTAAAAACATGGCCCCCACAGAAAGCCGCTCCAAACTCTTGATAAAATCCTCCCTTTTCTCTTGCCATTTAGCATCTCAGAACTTTTTGACTCCTGTTATATTTCACCAGACCGGTGAGTTTGTAGGGAGCCACTCAATATTCATTTGGAGCCTCTGGGAAGTCTTGCTAAGGCAGGCCCTGTAGGCTTCTTCCTTACTAGGTGGGAAAGAATTGATCAAACGAGAGAGTGCTTCATAAGATGTCCGGGAGGTGAAGGGAATAGGAGAAAAGCTTGGCTCTGTTATTTGCCAGCCCCTGCTGGCACCTTCATGCCTGGAAAATCAGCATTAGCAAAGAAAAACTTATAAAAGCTGCCTCTCGTTGCCTATAGCTCAAAGGTCAGAATTGAATAAATGCTAATACTGCACGGAAAATTGCCTCTGAAAAGTTCTCTTCCCAGATCTATACCCAACATGCAAATATAGTAGTGTCTTATGTTTCCTTCTTAACTCCTAAGGGTTATAGATGTCTCACTTTCATGCCAACAATGGTGAGAATCTTGATCTTGGACTCCAACTCTGGATCCCACAGTTTAAAAGGCATGACCAAAACGGGACACAATCGGAGGAAGGTCAGAGGTAAGGTTACAGAAACAAAGGCAGAAGGCAGATATAAAACCAGGGAATAGCATTAGACTGATGGCTTAGTGATACTTACCCTGGAAAATAAAACAAATTATGATCTGTAGGGTTTGGGAGGAAAGAACTAGGGCCAGTGAGTATGACAATTAGATTGGACAGAACTTTAGCTCCATCTAAAAAGATCTTATATTGAGATGTACTCTTTTAAAAGCAGCTGAACTGCCTGTGTAAGAAGAGTCCACTCCCTGGCCTGTTTATAGGGGAGTCTTACAGAGGAGTTGCACGGGGAAGTCTAAACCTCCTTCAGCACTAATAGTGGTGATTTCATAAAACTTGCCCCAAAGTCCAGCATCTCTCACTTACCCAGTTTTGACCTGGGAGGAACCACTAATATCTGTAGACCTTATTATTTGTAGAATCCCAAAGATGTTTATCTGAACTGATGACAGACATTCAAGGTCTGGGCATCTTGTTCTTTTTCCATTAAGATTCACTTGCCCCAAAGACTTGACATTTAGCATAAAGAAGTAGCTGCTTTGTCAAGTTTTTCTTTGCCTTTCCTATAATTACCAATCTGTAGGCAGCCTATGAGGCTCCAAGCAATTCGTTCATCTCTTCTCTGGCTCCTCATCATCTACAGGGTAAAGCCCAAGCTTGGTACATGAAATCTTCTATGATCTGGCATCTGCCTCCCTCTTCAGGCTCAACTGCTTTTCTTTCTCCCTTCTCTACATACTCTATTACCACTCTGACAAGATGTCATTTCCTCCCTTAAGCTTCTGGAGCACTCCTGAAGAATCGCCTCTGAGATTTTTTTTTTTTTTTTCATTTATTTTGTTTGACAGAGAGTGAGAGAGCACAAGCAGAGGAAGCAGCAGAGGGAGGAGGAGAAGTAGGCTCCCCGCTGAGCAGGGAGCCTGACATGGGGCTCGATCCCAACCCTGAGAATCATGACGTGAGTCAAAGGCAGATGCTTAACCAACTGAGCCACCCAGGCGCCCAACACCTCAGAGATTCTTGCACAATATGCAGGTTTGCATAATAAACATTTCTACAATGATACTTATCACACCAGACTCTGAATATCCTATTCCACTGTGTCCTTCTTGGGAGCAGGGCTTGAATTGTTCACATCTAGATGTCCACTATCTAATGTATTTCCATGCACAGAGTAGAACCTCAATAAATATTTTAAGTGCGTTGTATTTACCTATAGTATCAATAAATTGAATTTACAAGCCATGGACAACAGTCTTTCTATAAGTTCTAGTAAAATATACAGAGTAGAATTTTTTAAATACTGTTTGTGATTTAGTAAATGAATATACTGTCCCCGGCATAAATATTTTGTTCTTCTCAAATTATACTAATACATTTAACTGGAACAATATTGTTCACTCAACGATACCACCATTTTTGTTCACGTATTTTGTCTTCCAGCTTTTTTCTCCCCTCTCCTTGATTTTTGCTCTTTCTTTTACCCTTCACTCTCAGCCCACTGCCTATCTCTAATAATTAAGCTAAGCTGCTCTTCACCTTCCCTTGAAGTCTTCCTTTCTCTTCTAAGACATTCCTAAAGTACATATTAGGTACCAGAAATAGTGAGCTTTGTGCTGGAGACCCAGATATTAAGAAAACATGCTTTTCATTTAATGATTTTTCATCTGGTGGAAAAAACAGACAAGTGGAGCAATACTAAAATAAAGCATGGTAAGGGCACCTGGGTGGCTCAGTGGGTTAAAGCCTCTGCCTTCAGCTCAGGTCATGATCTCAGGGTCCTGGGATCGAGCCCCACATTGGGCTCTCTGGTTGGCAGGGACCCTGCTTCCCCCTCTCCCTCTGCCTGCCTCTCTGCCTACTTGTGATCGCTTGCTCTCTGTCAAATAAATAAATAAAATCTTTTAAAAAAATTAAAAAATTAAAAATAAATAAAGCATGGTAAGTGTGAAAATAGGGAGTGGTAAGGTTAGGCAGCTATAGGTGTTCAGAAATGGGGTACATTCCTTAACAGGGATAGCCTGGAATGCTTCCCAGAGGACATGATGCTCAATTCTGTTTTGATATCCTACCATAAATGGACTCGCCCAAATCCCAAAACTGGAGTCAATACATTCGATAAACGGAAGACTAAGGAAAAGTCAACTTTTATGTCTTGAATGAAAAAATTCCTAAAACATTGGTTATTGAAGTCCTAAGTGACTTCTATTCCTATAATAGTTGTCTTTTCCTTCAAGTCATCTTCATAATGGGTATTAATTGCTGAAGAGTCATATTGATCTTCTGGAAACTCACATCAGCTGTTAGGAATGGCTAGAGAGAGTGAGGGTAGATATGACCATAGACTGATTTCTGTAACTTAAAATGTTCAAAAATTGAAAAATGGCCTAACTAGATAGCAATGTATCCATAAGATGAAATATTCAAAATTCAGTAAAAATAATGCCATAGATCTATATTTATTAACTTGGAAATAGGCCCGTGACATATATTGGAGTGGAAAGGCAGTACACTGTATGTACTGTTTTATTTAGGTAAAATGTTTGCAATCATTGATGTGCATAAAGAGACATAGAAATGTATCCAAGTAAAATAGTAATCAAAATGCATCATTTTTGCACACCCTGGATGGGGAATTTGTGTTGCTTTTATCTTTCTTCTTTGTACAGTTGTGGGTTTATTTGATTTTTTTAAATTAGCATGTCATTGGAAGAGCAGTGATAGCATTTAAGAGCAGGGCTCCAGAAAACATCCAGATGGCTAACAGACACATGAAAAGACGCTCAACATCACTCAGCGTCAGGGAAATACAAATCAAAATCACAATGAGATACCACCTCACATCTGTCAGAATGACTAAAATTAACAACTCAGGAAACCACAACTGTTGGGGAGGATGTGGAAAAAGGAGAACTCTTTCGCATTGTTGATGGGAATGCAAACTGTTGCAGCCACTCCGGAAAACAGTATGGATGGGGTGCCTGGGTGGCTCAGTGGGTTAAGCCTCTGCCTTTGGCTCAGGTCATGATCCCAAGGTCCTGGGATCAAGCCCTGCATCTTGGTCTCTGCTTAGCGGAGAGCCTGCTTCCTCCTCTCTCTGCCTGCCTCTCTGCCTGCCTCTTTGCCTACTTGTGATCTCTCTCTGTCAAATAAATAAATAAAATCTTTAAAAAAAAAAACGGTATGGAGGTTCCTTAAAAAGTTAAAAATAGAACTAACCTACAACCCAGCAGTTGCACTACTAGGTATTATCCAAAGGATACAAACATAGTGATTCAAAGGGGCACCTGCACCCCAGTATTTATAGCAGCAATGTCCACAATAGCCAAAATATGGAAAGAGCCCAAATGTCCATCGATTGATGAATGTATAAAGATGTGGTACATATATACAATGGAATACTATTCAGCTATCAAAAAGTACTGAGAAATAGGCACAAAATGCTTGGTCATTTTGGACCACAAAATGGAATCGTCCCTGGAACATTGTGTTTAATGAATCTTAATAATTGTTGCAAAGATTATTTAACAAAAGCAATAAAAATATAGTTTCAACTATAGGGCTTACTCCTTTATCTTCTTCAGACTTTGAATCAAGTTACATCTCATAAAGCACTTCCCTAGCCAATGAAAAACCCAAAAACAAACAACCCTTCCCCCTTTACCACCAACAAACACTCCCTCTCCCTCTTTTTTTTTCTCCATAATGTCTTTCCCTACTTTATATTTCTCATAAGCACTCATTACCATCTAACACGCTGTTATTCATTCATTCATTCATTCTGTTTGCTGTTGATCTCTGCCCAATAGAATTTCAGGCCCAGGAAGAGGATTCTTGTCTAACTTATTAATGTATCCTCAGCGGTGTTGGCATATGGTAGACAATAAATATCTGTTGAATGAATGAATGTTAATAAAGAGTTTACACTGGCATGGTAAATGGTATACATTGGGCATATATATCTATTCAACTTGTCCTTTCAGTAGATAGTGATTTGACCAAAAATGCCAACTAAGTGAAATCAACTGAGACTGCTGCACATACCTGAACAAACAAGAGATGGCATCAGAATGGGGGAGGAGGGGGCATGAACCAGCTAAGGAGTGACACACAACTGATATCTCTTACTTGATGAAAGCAATGGTAAATAATTATGCCAAACTAAATGGGCTTCTTCTGGAGCTTCTTCTAGAGACTACAGCAAGGATGAGCCAGGTGATGAAGGAAAGAGTAATTTATGGAAGGAAGGAGAGAGACCATAAACAAAGTCAAGAGAGAGAGAGAAAAACTGACCAGAGCTACCTCTACCTCTAACAGTTTTCAGTTCCAAATACAGGTCAGAGCTGCCATTCAAGAATGTGCAGCCTACTGTGTTTTCTGTTGGTTGGTTTATTTCCCTTAAGTGAACTAATATAGCTTTGTCTTTACAATCCAAAGATCTAGGTTAACAACTAAAAACTGGTTAACTAGAATAAGTAGTATACAAATTATGCACTGAGTTAAATAACTATTATTATTATTATTACTATTTTTAATATGCTCACCAAAGCAAGACTAGAAGGAAATGTTCATCACGTCATGTCACTGTTTTCTTCTGATAGTGGGATTAACTTATAATTATTTTTGTTTCATAATATATTTAATATTTATCTTTCAAATTTTCTATAATCAGTATGCTAAGAGCAAACATTTTAGGCACTTAAATATCACTATGTAGTAAGTATTCAATACTTATATCATTGTTTGTCCATTTATTCATCAAGAAAACTCAAATGAAGTGCTATTTGCCACCTATCTCTGTGGAATAGTAAGTAGAATGATGTCACTGGTAAGTTTCAAAAGTTATTTTGAATCATTGGCCAGAATATCCCTGCAAATTAATATTATATTTTAAAACTACTGTGAATTCTAATAACACTTTCTTATGTGGAAATTAATTGCTTTTGAGAAGGACAAGTTGTAAAAAAGCCTTTTTTCAGCTATCCTTTCAGGGATGATGCTCAGATTTTGATGTTTTTACCTGTGGAAGAAGATGAAGGTCAAAGTGTTAATTCCACTATCATTAATATCATGATTCTAATTACTATCATTATACGTTTTTATAGCACCTTTCATCTTAGAGACTTGCAGGAACTAACTGCTTTGTCTATGAGCTGATTAACTCTTCACTGGGTCTGATGAAAATTTCTAGATGAAAAGTAAAGTAGATTGTCATAATGGAGTTCAGATATCTCTCCCCATGAAGTGGAATGAAACTATCGTGGTTGGTTTCACCTTCTTTTAAATTTGATATAATTTGAGTTGAACAGAGACTAACTGAAAAGTCCTGAAATTATCTCCCTCAGAATGTGAAGAGTGACAGTATCTGATCCAGCGGTTCCAGCAAGCACATTCAATTTTGAAAGGCCAGTTAGATAAGGGAATATTGGCACAACTCTCCAGATATCCGTTCCCCAATTAACAATGTCATTTTCTGTTTTTCTAAATGGAGTCTGGGAAATTTGTCTTGGCAATACCGGTCCTTGCTTGGAGCTTATACTTTTCACAGATGATGACTGCTCCAATTCCACAGCATTGGAAAGATGTGGGCATAGGTGATGGAAGGTGATGGAGAAAATGAGAATAATAATATATAAACACCATAGCTATACTATCCCTTCATGCCCTCCTGTGGCCAGGTTTCCACTTTACAGAAACCTATATTTCAGTAAGAAAGCAGACGCCTGTCTAGACACACTAATAGAAGTCTTTGATTTTGCATGGTATAATGAATGGACATCCAAGAAACAAAGAAGGAGATAAAGGATCAAAAATAAACTGAATGTTTCTGTTGAGGAATTTTAGACTTCGGACAGACTTCAGCAATCCTGTTGCTCACTTCACTGTGGTAGATCACAGATGTGTTCAGACACTTGGCAAATTTTAAATTTATGTATGTTTATCTATATGTGGTGCAGGGAATTTATAGATATATGTGCTAAACACTTATATGTGTAAAGAATTTAGGATGACACATCCACCCTACTCTTACCCTTTTCCCAAAATACTTCTTTATAACCAACGACAGGAATGAGTTCCTAATGTGGAAGATATTTGAGAATTACCTCAAGAAAAAAAAAAGTGAATATTGTTAATCTACAATGGTTATTCTAGCCTGCAGGTGATACCTTAATCTTAAATTCCAATTATCTGCCCTCTTGTTATGACAATCAATAGTTCAGACATACGCCTACCTCAAAGCTTACTAGCCATTTGAGTTCTAGCCAATAGTCTACTTTTCCACTCCCTCTTTTCTTGATATTTATTGGAGGAACAATTGCATTTTATGCCTAGACTGACTTTTTGAGTACATAGCCAGCGGCCCTTTCTGGTGACATGGTTTTTCTACTCTGTAGTAAGACTCTAACAAAGAAACTGGTGTCGGAAACTCCGACATCAGTTTGCATGTGCCCATCAGACACCGGCCACTTACTTACTTACTTGTGGCTCTTCCAAGAAGGTCGAATACAAGCCATCAATAACTGGCAACACTGACAAGAAGATAGAGCTAACAGACTGAGGACTCAATGGAACCAGGCACAGGAAAGAGCTTATCTGTGTTGAACACATGTAGTGTTTCTCTTGTAAAATATGTCTTTTGAGTGAAAAGTAATCATGTCCACTTGTTTAATTGATGGAGTGTCCATGTATTCAAATTTTATCTGGACAAACCTAAAAAAAGGAAAAGACATTGAATGCTTGTATGGCAATGGGGATGGGGATAAATATGTCCAATATCCAACTGACCGAATTTTTAGAAGTCAGATAAAAGTAAGTTGAGGAGGCATTTAATGACTTAAGCAGAAATATTCAGAACAGTTTTGTTTGTAATAGCTGAGAAGTGGAAGCAACCCACATGCTCATCAAGAGGAATATGGCATATTCATCCATACATGAGTATACATCATATGAATTACTTATTGATTTGAATAGTGATTCATACATTGTATGAATGGTAGATTCATACAAGGTGATATATTGTGGTTTATTAATACAGAATAAGACACTGTTCTGTGATTTAAAAAGTAGCAAACCATTAATATAACAGCAACACAGATGAATCTCAAAAATTTTATTTTGAGAAAAAAAGTCAGAACAAAAGGAGCACATACTGTATTTACACTGAGCTCCAAGAACAGACAAAACTAAGGCAAAAAAATTTTGAGTAGTGATCCTACTTGGGGCACCCAGTAGGGCCCCCTCATTCTACACATAATGAAAACTGAGGCTGCCGAAGGAGACTGGCAAGGTTATGAGAACAATTAGCAACAAAACTGAGATATAAATTCCCAGACATAGGCTGTGTCCTCTTGCCTCATATTTATTCAGTCGACACATGTTTATACACCCTACCCTTTGTTCCAGGTGCTATGCTAGGCATGAAAATGAAATGATCAAAATAAACTTGGCCGGTGCCCTAACTGGCAATAAAGCACAGAGAATAAGAATGCATTTATTGCAAACCAAATACGTTGGATTCATAGTACACAAAACAAAACTTCTTAATAGGATATAGGTTGTTCATCTCACACCTTTAAGCCCTCACCCTTACCCTACCTAGGAAGAGAGGAATCTGCTAAGCAATGACTTCAGTCCTTGGATCCTAATTTTCTCTAAGGCAGATACAGAGGCTACATGTCTGTTCTTAAATCCAGCCATGTGAAAGGATCCTGCCATTTTCTGCCCTATTTCCAATACCTCCTCCATTCCACAAAGTAAGGTCTCTCCTACTTTACTACTATAGTAAAGCTATAGTTGTTTTAGATCCACTTGCTTCCTTCACAATATTGTGAACTCCATGAAGGCAGAATATTATTTCATTCATCGCTATATCCCCTGAGCATACGCCCTCATGTGCCGACGGCCTGAATACTACGCTCTGCCTAGCAGTCTGGACACTTTCCATCACTCACTGCTATTCTTACTCCAGGGACCATGGACCTATCTAATACATAGATTCTATAGCCCCATATATCCTTTGCTCTGGAGGGAAAATGGCTCCACCAAAAGCTTAGATCTAATATAGGACATGTATCGATTGATCTTGAATTAGAACAGAATCCCCAAACTTCAGATGTTCTCCCATGGCCTCAGAATCACTCGTTCCAGTTCATCATCAGCTCCCCCTCCCGCATCCAACCTAAAGGTCCAGTCAAACCTCAGGCTTTGAAAGAGGGAGTAAAGTGGGAAGGATAAAACTCTATCTGATTCAGCACATGGGCCTTGGCCTCTTGGAACCGGAAACCTGAACAAATAAGGAAGCGAGTACCCCTCAGGGCTATATCCTAAAGTTCTCACGTGAAAGAGAAGAGGAAAAATGGAAGATAATTCTTAGAAGATACTACTTGGAAGAAAATTCTCATATAAGTGCCAAGTACTTGACAAAACACGCAGCGGAAAACAGACAACTCAGACTGGCTGCTGTCAAAAAGACAAAAAAAAAAAAAAAAAGCCTCATACCTGATTTTTTTTTTCTTTTCTGTTCCACAATGTTCAATGTGTAAACAATAGTTCAGAGAGAAATAACGGAAATGGTGCGTGTATCTACCTAGCACCACCAACTTCATTTGATGGGAAAGAGTATCGGACACGCTGTCTGTGGTCCAACTAGGGACCCTCCTCCCCTCTACATCTCCGCTTCTATCATTCTTTAACCAAAAAGTCAGATACTGTGTAGACAACCTGCACTGGAGTCTTAGTCATGATAAAAATAAATAAGGTTTTAATATTTTCTTGTTATTACTTATTTTTTGTTTGTAATTTCTTCAAAAGCATAACACAGCACTGAAGAGTCTATATGGATTTCAGCAGTACAGGAGAAACAAACTTTTAAACCCAAATGTATTCTTGCTCTTTTGCCATGAGCATGTGTTCAGCTTAAGAATATTTATTCAGGACCCAAAAATAGCTCTAGGCTTTTCTTTTTTTCGAGTTCAGTCATGAGTTATAAAGAGCCTTCATTATGAAAATTTAATTGAGCCACGTGGTTTTGTATCAATGTACACTGTGAAATATTTTGCTTCTGCCAGTGGGAAAGATATTATTCTTAGTTAGGTTTCTAAAATCCTACAACTTTAATTGTTCTCTACCATTCTGAAATAGATCTGGTTTCTGGCAAACTAAGTCAATAAGTAGAATTTATTTTTTTTCCTTATAATTGTTTTATTTTCCTAAAAAAATATGTGCAACACGAAAAATGAAGCAGGACTAGAATAAATGGCTGTCAACTCAACAAACCTTAAGTAAATTTTATGCCCGGTGCTGCCATTGGTATTCAATATCACTAGATATTTTACCTTGAATCATCACTGATGGACATTGATTTTGTCTTTGCTCTTCACAGCACAGCAAAATTAATGTGAAAGTCAGACTCAAATGAGTCCCAACGGTGTCCTCCGATCTCTGCTGAGAAGCACATTTCAAATACAGAAGAAATGGCAACCAGCTGAGACCCAACTTATCTTGTATTGTAACAATTAATGGATATGAATAGCCCTCACAGGAGAGCTCAGGTTACCTTTATATCAACTTTGGAGGTGAGAGTCTGTAACAGTTCATTGAGGTTAATATGTAGTGGTTTTATGATTTGATTAATCCTCACCAATTAAAATGATGATGTTTCTCTTTTTTTCACATTATATCTTCATAATTATTCTTTTGGGTATGTGGATGTAACAGTGAAATGTCAACAAGGGGGCAATAATTTCATAGGAGTTTAGAGTCAGGGAAAAAATGTTTTCCTGAATGTAGTCTCTTCTTCTTCTTCTTTTTTTTTTTTTAAGAGAAGAAGAGAAAGATAAGAGTGTAATGTAGTGTTTAGTGGGAAAGTAGCAGTGAACATAGGGCATAGAGCATAGGTCCCTACCCTTGATTCAAGAAGGCGTGTGGTGATCTGTCATATTGACAGTGCCTAAAACTCCACGCTCCCATTTCTCTGGTTCAGCCTAATTCTGATTACATGAGCGAAGACTGAAGAAAACACGAGAAACCACTTTAGGTGAGCTTCGGACTATTAAAGATGGGGAATCCTCATGGGTAGAGGAGGTTTGTTCTTTGTTTTTACATCTCTCAGCACCTAATTCAGTTCACAGGGCAGAGAAGGCAAGTAGGTGCTTAGAAAATTTTGAAGCGTGACAAATAAAAGCTGCCTGACATTATCTTTGTGGAGCAGGTACAGTTGGGGCTCCATTCCTAAACACTTGGCTCTCACTGAGCTCTGTACTCACCAATGACATTCGATGGCAAACACAGACAGCGCTCCGCCTAAAGCTTCCTCCCATTATCCAAGCATTCTCATCCCACAAAGGACAAGCCATCAGTGCTAGGGATTTAACAGCCTGAGAAACAGCCTTCAGTGAACAACAGGCAGGAGGAGCTGGTGGATAAATGACACAGTATCTTCAGCTCTTGGGTAGAACTACTCAGGAATACTCAGCAATGTCACCCAGAGTTCCTTAGTCCTTAGCTCTGGGACTGACACCAGGGCTCACAGAAGTAATCACCTGATTCATGCTCCCTATATTTTCTGCCTTTCCTTCCCTGTCTTACTTTGCCCCTCCCCTTCTAGCGCTTCCTGGAACCACATTCCAGGTGCTTCATCTTGTCTTAGGTCTGCTTCTAGGGAAATTCAAATTAAGACACACTGTTGGGCAACATTCCTCAGGATGCTAAAAAAAAAAAAAAAAAAGATAACACATGCATCCTATTCCACAATGTGTTTTAAAAGGCAATGCAAATAGGCAGCTGTCCTGCTCAATTCCAGTACCTGCAACTTAGTACCTTTCCATTACACTGATATGCTTCAAACATGTAAGGTAAGTGCATACCTCCGACAGGTGTCTGTATTATACTTTCAGCACCTACTCTGACACTAAAGCAGTGATCATAGAAGCAAAAATGTTTTACACAGTTAGTCAGATCCTTCATGGACAAGGAAAAAAAAAGCCCAAATCCAATCATTCACCTTCAGTGCTTTTCTAGTCTAATGTTACCCCTTTAGCTGTTTGTGCAACATACACTGAAGAGAAGATTTGGCAATTATTTGGTATATTTTAATCAAAATAGATGGCAAATCAAATAAGGCAAGGCATAAAGTTACATGTAGAATAGATCTTGTCTGTGTTGATGATACGACCGCCAAATTACCATTTTAATCTCTCCCGAATCTTTAGCTCCCTTAATGGAACCAGTTGTAATACCCTTGGATTTTCGTTTTACCATTTTCATGTTCAACAGTTTTGATCAATTGGATTGATTTTCTCATTCTCAGTCTACTCAACATTTTGAAATATATTATGCCAAATATTAAGACTAGATTATCTCTATGTTCAAAGTGAGTGTTCCCATTGATAACCAAGTATAAGAGATAGTAAAGAATCCTTGAAGCTATATACTGCTAATTAAATTTATTACCAATTATGTGACCTTGAACAAAGTTCTTGATCTCTCTAGGCCATTTTTTATCTATATAACAAGAATAACAATGCCTAATTTTCAAGGACTTTATGAAAATTAATAATAATAGAGTTGATGTTGCTAGCACAATGCCAGTGCTCAGAGCTGTCATTTTTGTTTTGGTATTGCTCAATCTTTCCAGGCTAATTTCTTGTCCAGTTGTATTAATTGCCTCTGAAATTGATTATGCTTCTTTGGAAAGCTTTGCATTTCAGGTTTCCCTCAATTCACATAGGACCAGTTTTAGCCAAGGCTTTCATATGCTTACAATTTCAATCAAGTCAACAAATAAAACTTTGCATGGGCAGCTCGCAAGGTAGAACTGGAAGGGCCTGTTCAGATAGTTTCCATGGAAAGGAAATACAGTTTTAAGATAAGCCTAACAATGTAATTAAGTATAATGTGTCACTAAGCTAGGAAGAAAAGTAAATTTGAAATTACTATTTTGGAGTTTATGCTTTAGAATTTAGTGTACCGAATTGCCAGCTATATCAAATAGCTATTATAGTATTGCAAAGACTAAATGAGATAACATAATTAAACTACTAGCACAGTAGTTGGCACAAAAGCCATTCAAATAAGTATGATAACTTCTCAACAAACAAAAAACATGAAATTGCATTACTATTCTTGCTATATCTGGTCCAAGATGATTTGGACTGTGACATACTACTCTATCTTAATGTTACACATCAGAGATATTAAATATGTAACATATCCTCATGCATTTAAGACCCAGAGACATCATTTATAATGAAGCAGAATTTTAAATGACTTCTTCACTTTTTTGCCCATAAACTGCATTTCCTTTCTGTCTTGAAACTAAACAGCTGGGAAATATTCCCAAACACTCATTCGCAGTGATTTAAATTTAAGATTTTGGGTTTTAGGAAGAATAAAATATGCCAGTCTTGGGCTTGTTTCTTCCTCTGAACTCGGATTGTCAGGATCTGATGCATCCTATGGCACAGAGCCAAATTTGTAAAAATGATCCAGGTTTACAAAAAACAGTCTAGGTCTAGAGAGCATTTCTAAACTTTCCATTTGGGAATCTGTATTCCCAGGAGGCATGTAATCCAACTAAGGTAAGAGATGGGTTCTATCTTATTAAATATCCAAAAGATCTAAAAGACATTTTAGATCTGTGCCACAAGAATGCGATGTGCACACACCCATGCACAAGATTGGAGCCAGCACTTTGATTAATATGCCTTTCATTTCATTTTAATTTTCAAGCTTTCTACCAAACAACTCATGAGAAAGCCTTATGTGCAAAGAACCTTTTCTTTCTTTCTTTTTTACGGTAAAATCTGTGCATCTTTCTTTTGATCTTTTCAGGCACACTCTTGCACTGCTTGTGTGAAACAAGAGAAAATTGGGCACAGTGTGATGGCATCACCAAAATCTCTTCAATTTCCGGAAGCAACTTACAAAGTGAACCAATTCAATCAGATAAATTCTGCCACAGTTTTGTAAAGGGAGGCCCTAGAATTTAGTTGCTTGATAAGCTATAAGAAAGTTTCACTATGTTGAGCGGGATAGCTAAGTGGAAAAAGCAGAGCTCACGTAAGATTTTCCTGAATATCTCTGTATTTGCATGGTTTATTTAAAAATTGACCCACACACTATGTCTTTCCAAACATAGTTTTCTCTTATTCAGGCCTCTCTCTTTACATTCTTAGCATAACCGGACATTTATGAGTATTACATATAGTGATTCTGTCCTACTACACACTGTCGATAACAACAGAGAATTTTTACATGGAGAACTTTTTATTTTCAGCTAGGCGTGCCCATTAAATAAATGAATGTGAAGGTCTCAGTCCTCCCTACCTTCAAATTAGCAGGTATGTTAACTAAATTTGGATGGTAAGCCATTGAATAATTCATAAGAAAATAAATATGACATAAAAGATCATTGCAAATTTGTACTGTTTGCTTTCCTCTTAATTATAACTGAAGGAGAGAGTTGGCCCTGTGGGTTGCTAATTGAGGTGGAAATGGGAGTGGGGAGCTCATTTTCTGGAAGCACAATTCCTGGGCTTGGTCAGCTTGAACTTCAACACTGGAAATGAATCCAACAATCATGATCCTAAAATGCTCCATCCTGGAACCAGGATGGCAGTCAGGACTACTTTCCTATTTCAGTAATAACCTATTGCCTGGCACATACCAATAGGTACCAAAGCCAAGTTCTTTGCAAGAAAATGAATATTAGGTCTCACTGCTTGAATAATAATTAAATTTGGACGGTTAACTATACTAGATATGACAGTCTGTTAGGGAATGTTCCATTACAGAACTGAAGTGCTCGGATATATTATAGTCACAACGGATTTGAAAGCCCTTTCTATATGAAAATGCAGATACAGTCTCACAATTATCTTTGCAGAGACATGCATCCGTGGACATGCCTAAAGGTCCAAAGTGCCTGCAGATAAACGGGTTTTCTGATCCCAAATAATTGTATAAGTGGTCAAACTTTTCAGAGAAAAGTGTTTAGCAAACATTCACCTATCAATCAGATTGTCATGAATTCCCTACACGTTATCACTATTTTAGGGCTGAGGAAACTGAGGCTCACAATGCACCAGTAATTTAATACAAGTCTCAGGGTATGGCATATTGCATTTTCCAAAGATAGTCATAACAATGCCTCCACATGTTTTTCTACAGTGCAATCTTGAGGTGGAGTCTATGTCTACTCCTCCTTTTTCTGGGGAATCCTGTCACAGCTCTAACCAACAGAGTATGACAGAAGTGATGCTATTAGACTTCCAAGCCTAGGTTCCATGCAGCTTCTGCCTTGCTCTCATGGGATGCTAACCCTTGGGGGACCATCTAAGAGTTCCAACTTCCCCGAGACTGCCACATTGGAGAGGTCACAAGTAGGTGCTCCTTAGATAGCCCTAGCTGAGCTTCCAGCCGACAGCCAACATCAACTGCCAGTCATGTGAGCGCACCATGAAGGACGTGCAATCCAGCTGAGCCTTCAGATGACTGTGGCCACCAACATCCAACTGCAACTGCAGGAAAGATCCCAGGTGAGAACTTCTCAGCCAGGCCCTACTTAAATTTCTGACTCACAAAATCATAAGCAAAATAAAATAGTTGTTTTAAGCCACTAAGATTTGGGGCAAAAATGACTGAGACATGCATCGTCAAGCTAGGCTTTGGAGCTAAATGTAACTGATCCAGGAGTATTATTTTTCCCAATTATATATTCCATTATTTTTCATAGTAAGGATGTGGGGTTTTAGTGAAGAGAACATAGAGCTTTCAAATCACCTTTAATGAACTGAGTGGTCAGATAGGTATATCCCATAAAGACTGAGTTACAACAAAGGTAAAAGAAAATATGAGGTAGGATGCTGACATTCATTAAGCCATTACACTAAACCAAAAGCATAAAAGTGGTCTTTAAGGTACTGGAATCTAGCTCTGTTCTTGTGCTTTAGTGATTAGTTAGGAGACAAAAATATACCATAACAAAGGCCTTTACCTCATCCCTATTCCTCAAAAATATCCTCTGTTCTATCTCTCAGAAATCAAATACAAGTAATTGAAAACTAGACAGCTATTAAGAATTTAGCTTCAACACAACTCACAAAAGGGAGGGGACAGTTAATGGATGCAGAATTCCAGGGGAGGCAAGCATCTTTCATAAAGGTGAAGCAGAGCAATTGAATTTGTTCTTGTCAATCATCATAAAACAAGATATATTGAGTATCTGTGCAGTACAAAGAATCCTGAGATAGAAAAAAAAAAAGGAATAGAACATAATTTCTATCCCTAGAGAGCTTCAGCAAGCTCTCTAGGGATAAGACAAGCATATGTGAAGTGATAGCACAATTTACTTTTTGCTTAAACACGTGTACATTCACAAAGGAGCTAAGGGCAAAGTGAAAACAAGAAGAGAAGAATTCTGATATGAGAGAAGTCATCTAACATTTGAGGGTCTGAAGTGAAATTGTAAGATTATTCATATTTTTCTCATTTGGAAACAAAAGGACAGGATTAGAGGAGTTAGGTGATTTGCTCAAAGTCACCCAACAGAGTCAAGTTTATTTTTGGAGCCTGTTAATTTAGAAGCACGCTTTCTACTTATTGTGCTATGAAGGTGAAGGGTAGAGTAGACACGGAACACTAGGCTCAGGACAGCTCTCAAAATGCACAATTAAAAAGAATAATAAACACACAAAAATTGACGTGCATCCATGTTAATCCATCTCCATGTTCCCTGCATCACTTGATTTTCTGCATTCTTTAGTTTTTTTTCCTACGTGGATTGAAACCAGAATCCCTAACACTTGCAGTCCCAATTCCCGGAAGCATCTTTATACATGCTACCTTTCTGGTCTCTAACTTGCCTCCAAGACACAAGTGTGTAACCAAATCAAATGCATTTAATTGAAACTTTTTGCATGTGTTTGTCTTAATTCCTTGATGACAAGCTAAGCCGTCTACCTTACATTTGCATTTATCTATGCTTTACAACTGCTTTCCCCCTGTTAAAAAGGAGACAAGGAGCCCAAAATGGAGTCTGTTGTGCTAAACCCGAAGTCAGCAAACCAGGACTTAATACCTACCTTAACTGCAGTTTCAATCCCCTAGGAATGTAACCTTTTTAACCAGTCAACATGGAATTACCTCGTAAGCACTAGTGAACATAACTCGCCCAATGGACCCCTTCCATTGCCCTTAGGAAGGGGACCAACCTTGCCTGAAACAATGCATTCCTTGCCAATAATTTCCTTTTTCCATCCCCTTTACACCTTTAAAAAGCTTTCCTTTTCTGCAGTTTGCTAGTTGGGATGCTGCCTGATTCATGAATCGTTTAATAAAACCAATTTGATCTTCAAATTTACTCGGGTGAATTATGTTTTTTAACACCCCCCATTAAACTTGCTCATCTGGTTGTTAAGAAACCTAGACAATCATACAAAAAGAGTTCAAAGAAAAAACTGTACCTGGACCTGAACTTGTCAGGAATGTTTTCCTTGATTAAGCAAGGCTTGAGCATGACATTTAAAATGGTAGAGTGATAAATATGCAATAAACATGGAGAGGCTGGTGCAAGGTAAAGGTGTGGGATGGTGGGGAAAGAATTAAATCATATGACATATTGCAATAAAACTTATTTTTTTTTTAAAGATTTTATTTATTTATTTGACAGAGAGAGAGAGATCACAAGTAGGCAGAGAGGCAGGCAGAGAGAGAGGGGGAAGCAGGCTCCCCGCCGAGCAGAGAGCCCGATGCAGGGCTCGATCCCAGGACCCGAGATCATGACCTGAGCCGAGGGCAGAGGCTTTAACCCGCTGAGCCACCCAGGCGCCCCGCAATAAAACTTATTTCTAATATTTTTCTTCTAAATGATGGAATGACTTACATCAGCAGAAAAGGTGGGAAGAATATAATTTTGGGAATGGGTTGATATACAACTATTATAAAATGTGATTGCTTTGTCTTTCAGCAAAATGTTGTTTTTATCTAAAATTTACCTAAAATAAAAATATAGGATAAACTTATATCAAGCATGTAATCGGCCTAGTCATTCTGCTGTGTATTTGTATGTGATTCACATTGATAATTAATAAGGTTTGCATAGAAATAAAAGATGGAGACTCCATTGTGGGCTAAATCCTATCTTTGCAGCTTGGAGGCTTTTTCCCATCACAAGGCAGATGATGCAATCTAGTAGACATGAAGTCTCAAAAAGACAATTGTGTATTGAAAACCTTTTCTCAGATGCAAATTGACATCTGGGGCAGTTACCTTAATGGCCCCCTCCATACTCACACAGTACTCAGTGCTTTCTGGAGAGGTTTTCTACCCTTTTAAAAATAATATTATTGGAATTTTAACTGTCTTTCAGAGGCACTGAAGAAAGAGCCAAGATGTTTATGGCTTTTAACTTTTTTTTTTAAGCCAAGTACTCTCTAACTGTGTTGATTATAAGGGCTTCTTTTCTTCTTTCAATTCTCTAGTCTAGTTTACCCTTTGGTATCAAATTGATGATGGTCAACATTAGTTAAGCAAAAAGCTGTCTTATTTTCCCCCTATTTGCCTTTTCAGCAAATCTGACTGCTGTAAGTCATTTACATAGAATAGTAAATAGCATAAAAGCATGGCTCTGGAACCAAACTGCCTGAGTTAAATTCTCAACTGTCACTCACTGCATCACAATGGATCTTGGACACAATGCTTGGTCTCTCTGTGTTTCAGTTTCCCTACTTGTGAAAATGGAGAGAATAATATAATCTCCTTCATAATGAGGTAAGATTTTTTTTATTGGATAAATCTGTAATATTGTGTACGTGTAAGGTGTACATCCTGTTATCTCGATGCACTTATACACCGTAATATGGTTGCCATTGTAATGATATTAACTTATTACTTAAAGTACAATATTTTTTGTCTATGTTCAATAAACTGTACATTAAGTCTTTATGGCTATTTTAGTATTTGTTACAAGTTTGTACCCTTAAACATCATCAATCTTATCTCCCCCCACCCATCCCCTGATAACCACCATTCACTCTGGGGTTTTTTTAATCTTTTTTTTTTTTTTTTTTTTAGATTCCACTTATAAGTGATATCATAAGTGAAGTGATATTTATAAAGAGCTTTGGGAAATTCTTGGCACACAGTAAGCCTTTTACACATGTTAGCTATGGTAAGTATTGGTATGTAAGATCCAAAAGGGCAGAAGTTTTTGTCTATATTATTCACTGTTGTATCTTGGGTAACCACGTTGTGCCCACCACATAATAGATGTTCAATAAGCAATTGTCGAATAAGTATATAATTTCCTTTGCTTATTTTATTTTCATAATGACAAGGGAGACTCTGCTAGAATTCTATTATTCCAGACAAATATAAATAAAAATTTAACTAAAGAGAAAACATTAAATCCTGCTGCTGACCAAAAAATTAGACTCAAATATAGTGAATTTTACCATAGAAGAGCCTCTACTGTCCCAACAGAATGAACATTTATAGTCCAGAGAATTTCAAGAGGAGCTGCAGTCATAGATGTTAAGTTGTAGCAAATATTTATTAAGCATTTACTATAAACCAGGCATTGACATGCAAATCATACTGAATGCTAGCATAGCCCTGTGCTTATAAAAAGGCGACTTTTATCCTGATTTTACAGATGAAGTTCTTGAAGCTTAGAAAAGCTAAATAACTTGCAAGGTCACTAACTAGCAGCTGACAAATAGTAGAGCCAGGTATAGAACCCAAGGATTTCAGACTCCAGAGAACAGTCATGTAAACACTACACTAAGTGCTAACATATTCTTTTAATAAAGAATGTGTTGTAGGGAGTCTAAAATATGTCAGGCTCTATGTTGAGTATTCTGCACATGAAAATGTGCTGGAGGAAGAGTGCCAATGGGGAAAAAAAAAAGGCAGAGTTGCACCAGGAAAGTTAAAGAGAAGATGAGCATCTGAGTTAGTGACTAATATAAAGGGATATCTATGCTAAACTGCATGAGGAATATTGATATCGTTCCACAAAAGCTGGACTATAAAGCCAGTGATTAGAGAGAAGGGGAGAGAGTCAGTCACAGGTCTGGAGAACAAAAAGGTGGTCCTCAGTGAACCTGGTGGTTTATCTTTGGCTTTTTCCTTTTCTCTCTGAGTTGGTAGAGATGGAAGGAAGACACGAATCTGCAATGATGTTAGAGTGCCCTCTATACTGAGCAACTCTATCTCTCCATGACTCCTTACCCTGCATATACTATGGTCCCTCACTATGATACACTTGTTCTAGTTTATTTAAATGTGGCTATCTCTCACTAAATACCAACTGTTCCTGGGCAAGGACCCCTGTCATTACTGATTTTAGTATCACTTTCTCAGCTTCCTTAATTAGCACAGTTTACATAATAAACATACAAAACACAACTTGAGGAAACAAAACTTGCTTATTACAAGTCTGGTAAACTCTAGAAAATGGGACCCATCAACCCAAGAAGGTGTGGGATATGGTTTGGGGTTGAGATAGTGTCTTGGCAAAGGAAAGCAATCATGAAAATCCCTCGACCGATAAAAAAGCTTACTTGGGCAGTGGACAACCAGATAGACGGGTCAAGGCAAATTATACCTGTGGCAGCTGAGGCAAGAACATGTTTGTGACTTTTGAGGACATTTTCCATGAAGTGATTCAGCATTGCTTATATGAGCATCCACATATTGTACTCCTGGTACAGTTTAGGTTGGGCAACATAAACACGTTGATCTCATCAAGAGTATGCGCTCCCTTGTCCACTGTCTTCCAGGAGGCTCAAACTACAATTATAAGTCTTAGCCTCAGCTGCAATGTATATGTTTATCTTGAATTTCTGTCATACTGAATTTCTTTTATCTTTTATTCTCCAGTGTCCATTCATTATTTATTTATTTACTCCTTATTACTCCAGTGGGGAGAATATATTTTTATGTTTGCATAGATTAGCATCTCCCCCTATTTATTAAAAATATAATAAATAGTGTTCTTCGATGGGCACAGTTGCGATGAAAAAAATAAGAAAATTTCTTAATTATATCCAAGATCACATGAAAATCAATGCTGTTAGTTCTTCATCTATGTTGAAAAGTTTGACTTCCTCAACCCCATTAAAGCACAAAACTGCATACTATGACATAGATGAACTTTAAAAACATGGTAAGTAAAAGAAACCAAATACAAAAGGCCACATATTATATAATTCCATTTATATGAATAATCTTCAGTAAGCAAACTCATAGAGACAGAAAGCAAATAAATGGTTCCCAGGGGCTAGGGGTGGGAGAAGAGAATGACTGCTTAATAGGTATGGGGTTTCTTTTTGGAGACAGGAAAATTTTCTGAAATTAAGTGGTAATGGTGGTTGCACAACATTGTAAATATACCAAAAGCCAATGAATTGTACACTTTAACATAGTTAAAAAGGTGAATTTTATGTTATGTGAATTCTACCTCAATTTTTTTTAAAAAACACAGAAAAATGAGATCTTTTGTCCGCAAAAGTACTTTTTAACTTCAATTCCAAAGCTTCAGGATATTCATCTGAAATCAAACACACTCTGAAAGTTGACAACATTTACTCTTACAGAGATCGAGAAACTGAAAGACTGAATGGTTCGCTTCTAAAATAAGAAGTTAACCTCTTTCCAAAAAATAATCACAATAAAGGAACAAATCCTGAGCCATTTTTCCCCCAAATCACTCCCAGCAGAGCTGCCCTCACACAGGTATGTCTTCACTTCCATAATAGTTTTTTCCATGAGCACTTGGGTGGCTCAGTCAGTTACGTGTCTGCCTTGGGCTCAGGTCATGATCCCGGGGTCCTGGGATCAAGTCCCACATCAGGCTCCCTGTTCAGTGAGGAGCCTGCTTCTCCCTCTCCCTCTGCCTGCAGCTTCCCCCTGCTTGTGCACTCTCTTTCTCTTTGTGTGCCTGAAGAGGAAAATTACCCGGAGCAGGCCCAGGCCAGGAGTCCCCAAAAGACACAAAGTTACTGACAATAAGCTAGAGATAACCAGATGCCCTACTGGGAGCAAGAGATAACCAGCCCTTTCTGCTTCTGTAAACAGGCTTCCCGCCACAGGATTCCTGCACTACTGTTCCTGCCTAAAGCAGCCTCCATCCCCCAGTTTAAACCCACCTACCAGCAGTCAGCCCTTGGAACCTGATGCCTGCAGCCCCCTATAAAAGCCCTATAACTGGTGCCTGGGTGGCCCAGTCATTAAGCATCTGCCTTTAGCTCAGGTCATGATCCTGGGGTCCCGGGATCGAGCCCCACATGGGGCTCCCCGCTCAGTGGGAAGCCTGCTTCTCCCTCTCCCACTACCCCCTGCTTGTGTTCCCTCTCTCGCTGTGTCTCTCTCTGTCAAATAAATAAATAAAATCCTTTTTAAAAATAAATAAATAAATAAATAATAAAAGCCCTATAACCCCGGTGCCTGGTGCCCAGAACTTCAAGCACAAGATCTGGGTCCACCAGCGTAAAATAAACCCGAGTTCTCCTACTCCTCCGAGTGTTACTTGGTCTCTCACTGGTCTGATTATTTTCCACAACATGCCAAATAAATAAATAAAACCTTAAAAATAAATAAAATAATTTTTTTCATATTCATAATAAAATTTTTAAAAATACTTTAGGAAAACTCACTTCAGATGGCAAATTATTTGAGTAATTATTAAACCCCCCCAAAATAACCAATATTTATTTATAGCGAGTAAACCAAGGAAAGACATTAGTAACCTAAAACATTTTGGTTTTTATTACCATTCTCTATTCACTTTAAACAGTCCAATCTCCCCACTGCTAAATTAATCAAGCTCTTGCCAATTTTCTCAGACCTCACCAACATCTTTCATTCATCGTGTTCCAACTCCTTAGAGTACTTTGCAATGTCCTCTTCCTGCTCCAAGTATCCAAGTGCTCCTTCCCCATTTTCGTGTAAGACAATGAAGAAGAAAAAGCGAAGCTCACAGGGAAAAGAGAGATGAGACCAGGATAGGAAGCCTGGAGATCCTGAAGTTGAGATTAGAGTTTGTTGCCCAAAAAGGACTAATTGTGCAGCCTTGCTAGTTACTGTCAATACACGGGCTACCTTCCATAGGGCACCACAACGCCAGTTAAGGTGATAGGCCTGGGGTTAGACACCCCTGGATTTGAATCCATCTCTTTATTCGTATGGTTAAGTTCCTATCTACTCTTAGCCTCAGTTAATTTATATGTAAAATGGGATTAATAATACCTATTTCATGAAATTATCATGATGAGTCAATAAGATCATGTTAGCACATCACCTAGCACAGTATAGAGTTCATACTAAACTTTGAGCATTACAGGGGTGCCTGGGTGGCTCAGTCAATTAAGCATCTGCCTTTAGCTCAGGTCCTAATCCCAGGGGTCCTAGGATACAGCCCTGTTTCCAGCTCACTGCTCAGCCAGGACTCTACTTCTCCCGCTGCTCCTCCCCACTGCTCATGTGCTCTGTCATGTAATCTCTCAAATAAATAAACATTTATAAATTTTATCTCCCCATTGTGATGTGGTTTTGGGATATCTGTGAGGTGAAGTCCGGAGCCGACGACCAAGAAGGAATTCTTGAGAGGTCTTCGGTGCAAACCGGTGGCTTATTAAAGCACGGGGACAGGACCCGTGGGCAGAAAGAGGACCTGCACCTAGGTTGTGAGGGGTGGCTAATTACATACTATGGGGTTGGAGGAGGTAAGGAAAAGGGGAGATTTCAGAAGGATTTTTATATGTTAAAGAAGACATACAGGATACTGGAGGCCTTGCCATTGTCAAGTTAAGGTTGCTTTTCCTTCTAGCGAGGTATTAACATGAAGAAAGTTGGGAACTTCCTGGAGGAACATTATACTCTGCCTGCTTCAAGTATCTGTCAATGGGCTGCAGATTATAAGGACATTTAATCGTATTTACATTCCCTTCTGGAAGCTATTGCTAAGGCTTTTGCAAGTAAACTGAGGGAGACTCCTGTCTGGCAGGATTGTGATCTCCACAAGTTAACTATTTGTTTTTCCTTTAGGGCAGTCAGGAGTGCCTAAGGAATGTCACACATAACTCATGGGGGTGGGGGGCTTGTTTGCCGGGCGTCAGCTTCTTCTCTGCCCTCAGTTTGCCTTCTATTCCCTCATCAATCCTAATTATTTCTTTTTTACTTAGTTGAAGGACTTATATTTATTTCCTGTTCCTCTTGTATAGTATCATTCCCCTCACCCTTTTCGGACCTTCCAATATCCCACCCTTGCTTGTGAGTAGTCTCATTTCAGCTTCTCTTGGTTGCCACCCTGCAATTCCAAATCACTGCTGAGACAAACATTAGTCAGCTGAATAACTGAAGAGGACAGTCCTTCCACTTGCATTTGCCTCTTAGAAAAGACTTATAAGTTGAGTCACAGTCCACAGCTCAGGGATGAATCTGGAGAGTCTGTTCCCAGCAGGCAGGGCATATGCCTCCTGTGTAACAGCTGTCTCTTTGTGCTGTAACTTCAAGTGCAGTATTGTGCTAAAACAGCAAGTAATGTAACAAAAATGGGACAATTCAGCCTCCCCTCTATGGGCTGGGGCGTGTGAATAGGAAAAATAAAGAAAAAAAATCCGACTTTTCATCAGCGAAATGGAAGAACTGCCCAAAATACAGCTGGAGTAGAGAAAAGGTCTGGGAGATGATCTTTCCATATCTCCTCTGCTAAAGAGAAACCCCAGTTGTTCTCTGGCTCGCCTTCTGATGTCTTGCCAGTAGCATCAGATTCTCTGAAATGAAGGCAAAGAGATGCCAACAGCTGTGCCCAGCGTGAAAACCACCAAACTGAAGCAGATCTTGTGGCCTGTCACGTAGCAACAAGCCAAAGGAAAACATCAATGGTGCACTTAATAAAATCTAAAAAACAACTTGCACGTATCAGAGTATTTAAGAGAAATAGAGGGAAGAACGTCTGGAAGCACCATGGGCTCTACAGTATATTTCTTTGCTAAAAATATGAAAATCACAGGATTTCCATGAATGTGCTAGGTGAATGGATGTGGTAAAAGAACATATCACTATGCATGGTATCAGATGAAATTCAAGAAAAAAAATAGTACCTTTTAAGTAATCATAGTGCCACACTATTTCACATGTATCATTCAAATGATCTTCATGCTAACCTTTTGAATTAGGGAGAACTTTTTAGTTGATAGAAACCAATTTCAAACTAGCTTACACAATGAAGAGAATTTATTAGCTAGTCTGGATTCATGAATATCACATACCTTAGAGGATACTCCTGTCAAACTTACATTATTTTGTCCTTGGACAGAATTCCTCCTACGAGAAAGTGGAGTTGATTAAAAGAGAAGGAAAGTTTTGAGCTTTCTCTCGTACTCAATTCCCTCCATTTGCTTTGTGAGTGAGCCGTCACCCTTTCTTCCATATGCCTTCAAGATTTCCTATTTCCACACTACTAAACAAGTGTCAAAGATCTTGTCAAGAGGGAAGGAGGGAAGAGCAATAGAAGAGAAGAAAGGAGAAATGATGGAAATGCTGTAGAAGAAGGAGGACACAATCAATGGAATATGAAAAGAAATTAATGTTCCAGTGTGCTCCATTTTCTCTCTAAACATAATAATAAATTAGGATTTTATTAACCTACAAGGATATACTAAATCTGTACTGCCTAATATGGTAGCCACCAGCCACATTAGGTTACTTCCATTTCAATTAATTAAAATTAAATAAAATTTAAAATCCAGTTCTTCAGTTGCCTGAGCCACATTTCAAGTACTCAAGAGCCACACGTAGCTAGTGGCTACCCATATTGGACAGCATGAATATTCGAACATTTGCACCATTGCACAAAGTTCTATTGGACAGCACTGATCTCTAAAAAAGAGAAACCAACCTGAGCTTTCTTAAGCCTTAATTTGGCAGGCAAAATAATGAGAAACACGATCCATACTGGGAGAAACAGAATCAGAATTCAAAAACAAAATAAGATAAAGTTTCTGATGGGGGCAGGATAGATCAGCATTTAGTGGATAAATCTCTCTATAACAGAAAGAAGAGAAGGTTTGAGCTGGGAAGTGAGAAAACAGGCTCTGTAATATGGGGCCCGATGACAGTATATAGAGTCAAATTAAACTTCAAACTTGAGGATCAGAGACACGTCACTCACGGTGTGGGATTTTCATCTGCCTAAAATATGTAGTTGTTTTCTTTCAATAGAACTGCAATAAAATATACTATAAATTGGCTAATTGATCAGGTTGCTCTATCAGTTTCATGTCTTAGAGCAAATGCCAGAACTCGCAAATTTTATTGTGAATTAAATACAAAATAATGCATTCTTTCTTAATTTTCTTAGGTGAGCAATTATACTCAGATGGTATTGTTTGAGTAAACAGATCATGGATACAAATAACCATGATCTTAAAATGGAAACAATAAAGTATTTTTTAAACTCCAGATTTAGCATGAAGTGTGACATCAGATGTCACTAAGCATACATAACCTGAAATTTTTGTAAATCTAAACCTCTGTGATCCAAGGCAAAGTTTGTTCTTTCTCTAACCTTCCAGATAGATTAGTACATTGACCCTGGTATCAGAAGGTCCTATGACTCTTGATATACCAACTGAAAATGAAGATGAAAGTCAATATTTTCTCTTTTTTTTGCAAGTATAGAGTGACCTATAAATCGAAGTAGAGGATTTTCAACTTAAAAAAGATAAAAACATGTTTCCATGTTCTTGACAGGTATTTTTTTAAACGTCAATGTTTAAAAATATATTTATTATTTCTGTAATAGTATACTCATTATAATAGAAAAAATAGAATAAAGATACTCCAACAAATTTTCACAACTTAAATACAATCCCTATTAACATTTTGATTTTTTTTCCAATTTGTAGCTTAAATAAATATGTTTTTATGCTACATTACATTTAGGATTATTTTTTAAAGCTGTCAATGAACAAACTTTGTTTATATAATTTTACGTAGTATAATTTACTTAACCATTCTTTTTTTTTTTTTTTTTACTTTTGAATCACCATAAATACAATGGCAACAAATACTTTAGGAGATAAAATGTTGCACAGCATTCAGTGATTTTTGTGTTTAAACATAGATGTTAGTTAGATTCTGAAGGTTGAAGACCTGATTCTTTATTTCCTATCTATGGGATATCTGAAAGCTATTAAAACTCTCTGTTCCTCAGTTTCCTCATTTGCAATACTGAATTCATAGGGTTGTTTCAAGAATCAAAAGAGATGACTGCACCAGGCATAAAATAATAGCCCATTCTCTTCATAAACAATAGTATCTCCATAGGGTAGATTCCCAGAACTGAAATCACTGGATCAAAGCTATAAAAGGTTTTAGGTCCCTCAAGAAATTTCGCCAAGTTTGCTTTTTAAAGATTTATGTCCATGGTTATGCCACAAGTCATTTATGAGCATGCCTCTTCAATATCTAGTCACTAGCCCTGCTTCCACTGGCTTTCTAACTTGAAGCAAGTAATCTTGTAAACAACAGCCTTCTTCAGGCAAAATATAAAACTAAAAATCTACACACACACACACACACACACACACACACACACACACACACACACAGACACGCACAAGTCAAAGTTAGAGTCTTACTCTAAAACACCTGGAAGGAAATAATGTAGACATCTATTTAAAAATATTCACCACATATGTCTCAGGAGACCTTTATTTACATTCTCAGTGGGGAAAACAATGTCCTACCAGTAAATGGAATATCACTGTTTATAAGTAAAAGCAACAGTATGCAAGGGATTTAGAAGGGATGAATGGAAATGATAAACATCCAAATGATAATAAGAGTTTCATCTTTTTCCCGTGTTGCAGCTAAATAAAGCTTTACAGTAGATCCCAGTTGAGGGAATCTACTGGCAGGTTTTGACTATCCAGATTTTCTATCACATTTCCCAAGGTTAAATGCGTTGCCTTGAGGCAGCTGCTCAAAATGATAAAGGGGACACTGTAGGACAGTGGTGCTCTTTGTAATGTTAATAATCCTTGATTCTGATATCTGATGCAACTCTGGGGAAATCTGCCAGTTCCAAACTTTAAAATCTAACTCAGTTAAATGCACATTATTGCAAAAAATAAAGTATTTTTTTTTTAATTTGGCAGAAGCAGGAAGATAATTTGAGCTTTCCACATATTTAGATACTTTCTTTATTTCTATCACTGAATTGAATTTGCACAGTATAACATGTTATGATATAAAATTAATGTGTGTTTTTTTCCTACAAAAGCAGATGGTATTTTATTTCAGAATTCACATATATTTATATGCTTATTGAATTCACTTTTATGGTATAAACTAACCAGGATAGTGATCATTTATCATATTTTTTACTTATTTATTGATTTAAGATTTATGCCCCATCTGGCTTCAAAGGGGCATGAGAAGTCTGTAGATGAAACCATAGGTAAAATGAGATATAAACTTGTGGTAAGTTAATCAAAAAGAGCAGAAGGAATGAACACATTCAGAACCAGAATTAATAACAGGTACTGCTTTGGGTAAAAAAAAAAAAAAATAGTTCCTCTATATTTTCTAATTGCTAATTCAAAAAACAAGAAGAAAAAAATGAATATTTTTAAGCACATAAATCTCCATCTACCACCTTTTCTTTTTTTCTCTTCTTTTTTTTTTTTTTTTTTGATAGGAAGCATCCTATGAATCTATCTAAAGAAATGAATGTGATGAAGCTATGGGGCATCATAAAAGCCAAGAATAAAGAAGGAAAAGAAAAAGAGAAACATAGTACAGGGGATGATTCTAGAAGGAAAGGAAAGGGCCCTTCCTCGGTATGACATGCACTGTGATTGGTTCAAGGAAGGCAATAATGAATACAATGATGTCAATATCAAGAGACGAGGTTTGGCAAGTAGTAATTGTTTAGTAAATGTTGAAAGAAATGAAAGTGGGTACTTTTTACATGGCGTTTTGTTTTGTTTTTTGTTTTTGTTTTTAATTAATACAACCACTGTTTGGACTTCCTATTGAAGACATCGAGTCAACCAAGTAATAATATACTTAATTACAGTTTTATGGAAGACATTTTCACATTATTCAATTTGCTATCACCTTAACTCTCAGTAAATGCTAAGGACGAAAGGAATAATATAATTTGTATTCTAATGGTCTAACTTTTAGGATAGAATTTGGAAAAAACTGGAGAAATTGATAAAGAAATAACAATACTGACCTTCTCAAACATCAACCCCCTTACAAACAATAGTGCCACATACTAGGGCTCATTCATTCACTTATTAATTCATGGAATTTCTGAATTCTGTATACATATATGCTCAGTCATCATTGTTACCTAGCTATCAATTCCCCACTTGTGTGTATGTATTGTCTAATTTTTAATTGCAAACTAGAGCCATTATGGGTATGTCAGCTGAGTTTTCAGTAGTCAAATAAAATGACATCAGAAGATTTCAAACATAAATAGCTACTGAGGCAGAGAAAAAGATGTTAAGACCAGAATACCTGGAATCCAGCAAGAAGAAAATTACAGGTCATATTTTAAAAATAAGTCATAGCTGATAGATAACATAAAGTTAACTTGGTTGCATATATCCCTCTTCCAGAAATCACTGAACAGGGAGAGTGACTGGCTGAAAGTCATAAAGAAACAAGGAATGCGGGATTTACAACTGAGTTAGGCATTGTATCTGTCCACAATCTTGACCTTTACCTTTTGCCTTTCCGCGGTCCTAGAATTCTTTGGGGCTAAAGTAAGGGAACCTACTGCTAGAAACAGGGATCTGCAACTAGACAGTCTCCCCTTCTGGAGTATGACCTAGACACAGAAACAGTTGCCTCTGAGGTACCTCACCATGATACTTGAAAGAGATGCCCCATAAATTTCTGCTCCTAATGTTCCTAGAGTTCTCCAGGCTGTTGACCTTCTTGAGATGCAAATTTTAACATTGTGGAGCCCAATCTCTCTTCTATAAATTCCCTTTGGGCTTCAGATAGCCAGAGCTGCTTTTGCATCTTGGAAACAAAAAACATTACATAAGATAAAGCCTACATTTGCTAACTCCTGATTACCTTTTTTCACAAAATGTCAGAGGACACCGAACATGAGGTACATCAAACAAGTCCACTACAGTATTTTGATTGAATCTAAGGACGTCTTTCTTAGCTTCCACAGTAGAGTTTGGGATAGGAGCTTGTATACAAGTGGCTTATTTGGGAGGTGATCTTGGGAAGCAGGAGTCATGACTAGAGAGAAAAAAAAATAAAGGAGGAAAGGAAACCAAGGAAAAAGTACATCATCAAGTTGGCCCTGACGATCCCACTGGCCCCTTTAAAGAGTGTTTAAAATTATTCCCTGGAGGCATGAAAGGAAAAGATAATCAATGACCCCTGTTCCTCTTTTGTTGAGGGTTGCCTACAGGCATTTACTACTTTTTCAACAGTTCCACGACTTTCCAACAGACTCTTGCAGATATTCCCTGCTAAGCAAAGGCATTGGGAGAAAATAATAGCTAAAGCAAAAACTAAATAATAAAAGAAACTGATTAAGTGTAGTGGTGGTAGGGTAGAGAAATACAGAAAAATATTCCAGGCCTACACATTACCTAATTTAATACTGAGATGTGTATTTTTCCATATACTGATAAAATAACTCACATTCTGAAAATTTAAATTATTTTCTCATAACCATAAGGTCAATAGGCAATGAAATAATCACTTTATTATTAAGTTTGGAAAGTCATACTCAGTTTCTTCACTGACTCTTGAAAAATATTTTAAAAATCTTAAATATACATTCTCCACCTTTGCCTCTGATCTTATTGATAGGTATGTGTTTTATTTTTTCCCCAGTATCTTTAGGCAGGTGTTCTTGTTTTATTTAACATGACTTTTCTCACTGTATTAGCTGGGAAAGAAAGGGGCAAAGAATAATAATAATTAAAAGTATTCATTAAGCTTGTATTAGATCTAGGCAATGTTCTAAGCTCAAATATGCATTTGCTAATTTAATTTTCACTGCAACTCTATACCATAGCTCTATCATGATATTTACTTTATATATTAGAAAAATGAGGCACAAGAGTTAAGTGATCTGGCCAAGATTACCCAAGAAGTCCCATTCTGAAGTGGTGCCTTAACCACTATCACACATTGCCTCATATCGTGTATGTGTCTGTGCCATTCAAACCAATCCAATCATGAGAAGTTCAGTCAGAGACTGGGGAAAGCTGGGGTGTCTTCTGTCTGAGTTCATTTCCAAAGTTATTTAATTTTTGACCTCTGCATGATAGTTACTATTATAAATTCATACTGGAAATAGAAACTTTCAGCACTATTTTTGATCTATTGTTATGTGCTAAGTGCTTTACATAATGACTTATTTCATCTTCTCAGTAGTCTTAGGAGGTAGGATTTAGTTAGGGGATGAAGTCTGAGGCTCAGAGACATTCAGTAACTTACCAAAGGTCACTCAGTTGCAATGATAGACATAATTAAATTAGCATTCTGGCTGAGACTTCAAAGCCTATGCTCTGTAACCTAAATATGTAAGGATATTTATGGGAAGGATGGCTCTATTCAAACATCAAATATGGAGTTAGATCCTGTAAAGTACAACAGCTTGCCTTTTTTTTTTGGTTTGTTTTTTTGGTCTTTCCAATCATATCTAGGAGTACTAGACGGACATTTACTTTTTACAGTGATAGCTTTTGAACAAAAGCTACCTATATATCAAATCATTATGTTGTACACCTAAAACTAATACAATGTTATGTATCAGTGATATATCAATTTTTAAAGAGCGACCTATATAAATATCGGCATTGGTATTTAAATAATTTTATTTAATTTTTAATTAATTTAAATACCACCACAACTGTCACAAAAGGTGTTTCAATTTGTTTCCTGGTCAATCTACATAGCAAGATCTTCCTAGTGGCTCACTGAAGCCTAAGGAAGGCAATATCCAGGGACTAAGAGGAAAATTTCTAGGAGAGACAGACAGAGATTCACTTGACACTGATAAGAGTAGGAGTTAAGTGGAGTAGTGCTAAGGTGTGGGGGAAGAAGACACAAGCAGAAGTATAGGAAGGAGTTTGTGAAAAGTTTAAGAAAAATGTCATAGGTTCATTGTAAAAATTAAATGAGATGAGTCATACAGCACTTAGCTCAGCATATGCTCTATAAATTTTAAAGTTTTTTACCTCTATCATCATCACCACCACCAGTATTGTCATCATCATCATGATCACCATCATCTTAATCATAATTAGGCCCCTGCCCACCATTCAATATCAGTCTCCATTGCCCCCAAATTTTCCATAGCCTTATAATGCAACATCATTTCTATTGTGAGCAGAAATTGATGGAAATACCATGAACTTTGTAGACCTTGGTAAAATTGCATAGATTCTTTTTTCTTTTTTTTTTTTGAGATTTTTAAAAAAAATTTATTTGAGAGAGAGAGAAAGCAAGAGACAGAACAGGAGTGGGAGCAGAGGGCAGAGGGAGAGAAAGAAGGGAATCTCTGCAGAGCAGGAGGCCCAGCACGGGGCTTGATCCCAAGACCCTCGGATCAAGACCTGAGCCAAAGGCAGACGCTTAACCAACTTAACCACCAAGGCACCCCAAATTGCATAGTTTCTAATGAGAAAATTATTATTTCTTATCAGAAAATTAAAAGGGAAAACTTACATAGTACTTATATTGGCTGACACACAATAAATGTTCAATAAATTGTTGCTTAAAGTAACATAGCACTACAAGGTGATACGGAGTATATATGAAATAGAAAGTCTGTATCAAGCTGAAAACGTGGCACTTTGATATTAAGATAATTTGAGGAGACTTTAATAAGGAGGCTATTTTAAAATGTGAGAAAAAGGATATGTAACCCATAAAAGATATTAGGGTACCCTGGAGCTCTATTTTGACCGCTAGTACTAACTGGGTAAGAAGACAGGAGGTTTTGCTCAAAGTGGACAGGATTGTGTGTAGAGAGCCACTGTATGCTACCAGAGAACATTGGTTGAAAGAGAGAACGAGCCTGCAGCAGGTCACAGAAAAGATCCAGGGGATTAAATACCCCAAACTCACTCTCCATCCCCCTTCTTTCCATGGATATAATGTATACAGGTCAGCCTCTTACGGCACAAAACAGAGAAGTAAAGGGTAGAAAGTGGATCTGAAAAGGCAAGAGGAAAATGTTTCACTGAAGGTCTATTTAAATAATTAGCTTCTGGGTCACCTGGGTGGCTCAGTCAGTTGAGCCTCCAACTCTTGACTTCTGCTCAGGTCGTGATCTCAGGGTCATGAGATCAAGCCCCACAGCAGGCTCTGCACTGAGCATAGAGCCTGTTTAAGATTTTCTCTTTCCCTCTCCCTCTATCCCTCTCTCCCTGAGGCTCTCTCTTTTAAATAAATAAATAAATAAATAAGGTTCTGTACATAGGCATAAAACATATAAATATACATATGCTCACTAGTGAATTAGGTATAAAGTTTTCTTCTGTTACATCAAATGTTGTGATAACAGGTTTCCTTTAGCTTAATAGTCAATAAGAATTTATATATTTGTTTTTCTTGTTGTTAATTCCTTAATGGCATGAATTTATTCCATTTTGTATCCCAGTTTTCATCACCATTCAATATGTAATTAGTTTGGTGTAGTTACTCCATAAATTGCTTATTGTACTGAATTGAATTAAATGTCTGTTGGAAGCTACCCTTTCCTTCAATGAGGAATCTCACATTGGACTTCAACTTTACATCTGGAAAATAACCTTATTGAAAGGGTTAAAGATTTTAGTCAAAGTCACAGAGCTGATGATCCATAATATTGGATAACAGCCGGGATCCCAATTTTTAATCCTGTTCTTTTCCAGTATCCTATTCTTCTCTACATACAAATTCTCCTTCCTATGAGCTTGACACCTCCATCGGTTCAGCACCCTGGACAGTGCTCAGGATGTAGAAATAGGACCTTTTCTTTGTTTATATTCTTTTCTTTTCACTCTCCTGTTCTTTGATCTTACAACAGTACTAGGAACCCTGTAGATGCTCGATAATGGTTTGTTGAGGAAGTAAAAAAGTTGATTAATGAGTAGAAAGAGAGGAAGGAAGAAATTTGTTCCAAGCAAACAGCATATCTTCCTATTTATGAGTCTTTTCCCTTAGGTACTTTGTTTGGGTACTTTGCACATAAATGCAAATCAAGCAAGCACATTGCACTAGCAACTGTGTGCTTGAGCAATATGAATTGTTAGGAATATTCCTCATCCACAGCTGATTTCATGGATAGAAAACCGAAGGACAACCAAAGTAGAATTTTATGTAAAGAGACTAGTCATTTTTCTATGTTCTCTTTCACAGCAATAAAACGCTATTCCTTATTTAAATACCAAAAAAGTATTTTATGTGCAGAGCTCATTCTGGACTAATCTCTCAATCTATGGGTGGAATGACTGAAATCTGGCTTTTCTCTCAATGAAAAATTATTAACGGAAGAGCTTTAGAAATCGTTTCCTTGTGAAATATAAATCTGTCTTGTTGAATAAAGCATTCTGACAGGCAGACTAGAAAGTATTAATACAAGGTAACAATCTATCTATACTACTGAACTTTATTTGACTGTGAGAAAAACAGTATAAAATTCTATTATGGCACATCAGGAAGGCCTGGCTTTACCCAGGCCTTTGTATTTCTTTTACAGAAATCCTCATAAATCATTTAAAATCATTGACCATATCTTATATCTCCCTTTCAGCCACAGTTCAGATGGAAGCTGTGTTGTACTCTAAATGGCTTTGCTTCTCAGATGTAAAAAAGAATTTATGTTTACTATTCTTCTTCAGACACCCACACTTTCCTTCTGCAAGATAAACCTTATAACTGCTTTAAATCATCCATTTTCTTCATGTGATTACTGAAAGACTGGCAGATTTACAGGCCTAAGACCATCTGTGCCAAGAAAAGAAGATGATTTTTTTTTCTTAATAGAAAAGATGGCATTGTTTTATTGTCACTTTTACAATCTTGCTTATCTGCACACAAGAATCCTCCATGTTTGACCTGTAGGTATTCACTTCGCTCACTGACAGTCTTCTCTGCTCTCTTATTCTCCCATATGAAACCAGTGAAATACAGCCAGCTTTACGCTAAAGCAGGGTTTCTCAGCCTCAACAGTATTGACATTTGGGTAATGAACAATTGGATAATTCTTTGCTGTGTGGGGGAATACCCTGTGCATTTTAGGATGTCTAGCAATGTTCCTGGCTTTTACCCACTAGACGCCAATAGCACACCCATCCCCTAGTCGTGAAAACAAAAATGCCAGATATCATACTGCAAAAAGTCACCTGGGAGACAAAATCACCCCTGGTTTGAGAACTACTATAAAAGCATTCCACACCTCTTTAGTAAATTGTGGGGAAAAATTAAGGATAATGTACACCTACTAAAGTGTCTAAGAGAATTCATTATATCCATTCATACATCTGTTCATTCATTTGCCAATTATTTCTTTCATTGACTTTCTTTCCTGGCCATTTGGAAAATACCCCAAATAAATAACATTGTCATGGAGAGTTGGCTTTACAGGTATTTGAAGGGTATAAATATGCAGAAAGCTCTGGAAACTACTTGGTGGTAAGTCCAGGAGAGAGTAAAATTGAATAAATGTGAAGCCTGACTTATGAACTCATGAACTCTGACGAGAGTAGTCAGAGCACTCTCACTCACCAAGATTCTACTTTATGGAATGGAGCTAGAAGAAAACATAATACAGGGTGTCAATGCTTCTTAAGATACCTAATGCTTCAAGTGCCCCATCTCCTTAAAAAAGCCACTACATTTTAGTAAACATTTAAGAGACAGACTTCAGAATATTCCTTAAAACACTTGGAGTGAATTATGCAATAAATATAAGATAAAACTTGGATTATAGATTTTTTCATTTGCTTGATACTTGTCTGTAATTTGAAGTTTTCCTACAATGAGTGTGCATTTCTTTTATAATTAGAAAAAAATCAATAAACTTTATAAATTAAAGTTCATTAACATTTCTGGCTCCTATACATTTGAAGTTAAGCCCAGTGCAGCGAATACCTTACAGTACCTTTCAGCCTCAGAGGGGATTATTTATGGGCAACCACTGAGTACCCCCAGAGAGCAAGGAAATAAAGTTGACACAACGGCATTTTCCAAATTGCTTCTGAACGTACAGAACAGCAGCAGGCCTTTGAAGACCGGGCCTGCAGCGTCTGCCCAGGGAACAATGGTGCATGTAACAAAGTCATCTCTCTCCAGTCCTCCTGACTTCTCCCCCAAGTGATTTCTGCTGTGGCAGCTAAAGCCTCTAACACCCCCACACCCAGGCCTCTGGAAGGTCACATTTGCATTGGCTAGAAGGACGGTCCAGGTGGTGCTGCCTGTGGATACTGTCTGCTATTGCTCGTTTGCTTAATTACAGATTCTTCCCTTGCCAGCCTTTCCTTCCTGATCACCTCCTGCTGTGTGCTGTTTGGATGTTTAGCAGGAGATAGGAAAAAAGGAAATACAAAGCTGGGGATCAAGCTATGAATCTGTGAGAAAGACAATCTGCAAGTTGCATGAGGAAAGAAATGGGAGAAACAATCACTTGATGAGAAATTATTCCCTTAAGGACATGAGTAAAATCTTTGTTGAGGTTGTTAGAAACATTGGCTTGAATGCCACGTAGATGTGGTTCCAATCCCAGCTCTGTCGATTATTAGCTATGGGACCTCTGTTAAGCTCTCTGAATCTAGTTTTCTTCTCTTGAAAAACAGACTTATTAATACCTGTCACAACCTGAAAATTAAATAACTACTATAAACTGTATTTAAGGTAATTTTACAAGTCATTCATAAATTCATTTAATTACTTGAATGCATAGTATGTGTCAGAAACTACTACATATTGAATAAGACATAGTCAACAAAAGTAAACACAGTCAGCCCCTTCCCTCAGGGAGCAACCAGTCTAATTAGAAATCCATAATCTAGGAAATAAACACGTAAGTATATCATTCTAATGGTGATACATACCACAAGGTAGAAGTTGGTGGGGGCCATTTGAGGGTATGGAAGGCTGCACTGAGGATCATCAATCTAGAAGATAGAAAATTTATCAGGTAAAAGAAAAGTATTCAATATTGACAGAATAATATCGAAAGGTGTCTTATGATATTACAGAACATATGGGGCTCAAATAACAATCCCCTTTGTAAAAAAAAAAAAAAAAAAACAATCCCCTTTGTACACTCGGTACATGGCACAGTGCTTTGCACAGAGGTCAATAAATATTTGTTGAGTGAGTAAATGAGATTTCTTTTTTTTTTTTTTTTTTTAGTAAATGAGATTTCTAATAATTATTTTGTGAGTGTTGATTCAGTTACTTGCTAGAAGTACAATCTTCGCCAAATCATTTACTTGCCTAAGAATTAGTTTCCTTATTTGTTGGCCACAATGATTCCTAATACTGCCATCTCTAAGTTATTTTTAGGATCACATGAAAGAGTGAACATAAAGGGACCTGCTCGGTAAAGTGCTGCACAAAGTTCACTTAAGTCTCCCATAAATAAGAATTTTCCTCTAAAACTATCACTAGATGGCAAGCCTCTTGAACCAAAAGCAAAGTCTACTTTGTTTATCCCTGCATTCATAGCACCCATCAGGGTACCAGGACTGAAGCAGACATTCACTAAATATCTGTTATTAAAATATCCATTGGTAATAATTATGCCTTTATTTTTCAATGTGTATACAACTATGTGTACACATACATCACTTTCGTTTAGGATTCTGCATTGTTTCTGTCAAAGGCATCAAAACCAAGATGTCAGCGGTATATCAAACCAAATGTGATTCCATGATCTCTCTTGTGCTTCTTATACTATCCACCAAGTCTATGCCTACTAACCAGCCTGAAAAGGTGTAGAACTATTTCTAAGCAGAGCTGGTACCTCTACTAATTAAGCCTGTTCCTTTTCTCTCTAATTTGCTTCTGACAAATAAGGGCGAGGCACAAAAAGAAGGAGGTGTGGGAGATTTACGTTATAATTTATTGGATTATCAATATGGCCACCCCAATGTTTGAAAAGCACTAGAGCACAATAAGTGTTGGGAGAAGAAATCTGCCATGTACCTTGAGCATCCCTGCATATTCTTGCTGGGTATGTCAAGAATGCAAGACCTTGAGCTTTATGTAGACCATTTCTTAGGGCTACGTTAGCAGAAGTAACCTGGGGGGATGAAGTAATCCTACTATGCCACCACCACCCCCACCAACAAAAAGCAGACTTGCTTCCACTTACTATGAAAGTGGTTAATCCCCCTAATCTAGAGGTTCTGTCCTGTAATGGACTCCTTGGAAATGGTAAGAGGGGGACCAACACAAATAAACATAAAGCTCTGGTTACTGCTTTTACTGTGAGTAATAACTTTGTCTCTGAGCCAGGAGTCTCATGTCTTCAGCCAGTGTCCATGACACCATAGCAGACTAACCTGATAGCTTGTAAGTACAGTAAAATCACAAACTTTTCATTGTTCTGGACTTTGAGTAATAATCTGATATATCTGAGTCTATCTTTCCATTTAACTTTTTTGAGCTCTAGTTTTACCTTCTGAACCTGAGATCAAAACCCCAACCACAAGTACTGAGCTGGAATTATATTCTTTTTTTTTTTTTTTAAAGATTTTTGATTTATTTATTTGACAGAGAGAGACAGCGAGAGAGGGAACACAAGCAGGGGGAGTGGGAGAAGGAGAAGCAGGCCTCCCGCTGAGCAGGCAGCCCGATGCGGGGTTTGATCCCAGGACCCTGGGATCATGACCTGAGCCGAAGGCAGACCCTTAACGACTGAGCCACCCAGGCGCCCCTGGAATTATACTCTTTCACTCACAACCAAATAGGTCTAACTACAGCATTACAATAACAAAAAACAATAAAAAATAAAATAAACAAACTTATTGGAAATAAGTGGGGGAACTTATAGCATCTAAGAAATAGTTAAATAATCATGTCACAGGAAAATCAGAAATAGTTCTGAGTATCTCAGACATGTGAACTCATGAACCATTTCTAGGGTAGTTCTTAATAACACAACTCCAATTAACTTCTTTTTGTTCAATATTCAAATGCCTAGAAGAGGAATATTGATTATTTGAGCTTAGGTCATGTATTTTCCTTGTGGCCAACATAGTTTGAAAGGGAGAGAGGGCAGACAGGCAATTTACTAAATATCTGGACTAACTAGAGTAACAAATGCCCAAAGGAAAAAGCAAAAACCACAGATACTCTTCAAATATCACTCCTGACATATGTCAATGCTCAGTATATGTTAAGTGTTTTTAGCTCGTTTTTTAATGTTGCCATTGTCACCAATAATAATAAAAATCGTGTTACAAAGCTGTCAGTTACAGATAACATAAGCTCATTAAAAATATCTTCTACTGTTAAAAAAATATATATCTTCTACTGTTAGAAAATTCAAATCTACCAGGGAGAATGTCACAGATGCAAATTTAAGAAATATCAAAATTATTTCAATGTTAAGTGTATACTGGTCTAGCACCCAGTGGGTATGAAAGCCTAAACTAACAATTTGTATTCAAGTTGATAAGAAAATGAAGAATATAACTGTTGGTTAAGAGTATAGATTCTGGGATGCCTGGGTAGCTCAGTTGCTTGAGCATCTGCCTCTGGATCTCAGCTCAGGTCTTGATCACAGGGTTATGAGCTCAAACCCTTGTCAGGCTCCATGCTGGGTATAGAGCTTACTTTTTAAAAAAGTAAGTAAGTAAGTAAGTAAATAAATAAATAAATAGGAGTATAGATTCTAGCTGCTTTGAATCTTAGCCTACTCACTTCCTAATTATTTGATTCTGGGAAATTAAATTAATCTCTCCACATTTCAGTTTTCTCACATTTCATTCATAGAGTTAATTGAAGCAGACTACTTAAAGCATTGCCACCATCCCTGACACTTAGTAAATGCTCAATAAATGGTAACTACAGTTATTATTCAGTGAGCTATAGAAGTTCATTTCTTCACTCTTACATCTGTCTGCCCACTCCATATAAATAATAGGTAGATCTGCAAACTCAAGCATGGCCCCTATTGGACATGTTTATAAACAAAAATAAATAATCATGACAACTCTGTATAAGGATGATAAGGACTTAATCTGACAACATATTTTTCTGAGAAAACGAAAAAGACCCAGTAAGATTTTAAATTTGCCTGTATAGAAAAAAAGTACACTTAAAGAGAGAGTTAATTATTTGGCAATAAAATACTCCTCTTTTATGGTGATTTCAGGGGGCAATTTAAGCATGCTTTTTGATTTCATGTGTATATACATTTTAATCATTCAACTATCTTAATTTAGCCATTCACCTCCTTTGTCTTAGAAACTGCTTTATTTTTTGCCCTGAAACAAGCTTTCAAAAATTACCATAAATATTTGTTTTATATAACACTGTTGAAGAAAAAAGAAAAAGCTCTTTCACTTCCATTTAATTCTAAAAGGTACAAGAAACATCATGCTTTACTCCTTGTATGGCTAAGCTATAGTTATATAAATAGGACTCCTGAACGACTGAGCTTGCATTCACTGAACGCTTTATCAAAGTAGGACCCAGGAATTATAAAATGTGTTGATTTATTGATCTGTGGCATCTTTCCCCCATTTAATTCATGCCTTTTAAAAAATGTTTATTTACCAAATAAACATTTACCAAATGTTTTACCATTTGGTAAATGTTTACCAAATGTTTTACTATTTGGTAAATGTTATTTACCAAAATGTTAGTTACATAATAGCTATTGATCTCAATTGCTATTCATGACTTCTGAAGAAAAGGGAAAAATCATCATTTTTGCATCTGTCACAATTGGGTTCATGTTTTGGAAATACTGACTCTTGTGGACCTCGATCCAGACAAACTTGGGCCCAAAGTCTATCTTTAACATTTACTCCCTAATGAATGTCATACCAGTAAACTTTGCTGAGCTCTAATTTGTAGGGATCCTGGCCTTTTATATTATTGGGTCTGTGGGGAAAATCATAGAATAATTTTTCTGAGTTTGTGATCCCAATTGTATCAGAATGGCCCTCTCTCTCAGAGATGACTTCATTATTAACAATCCCCTTGGCCTGTACCTTCCTTAACCGTGACATCCATGACCAAAAAACTAGGTTTCCATAACAAATTCTTGTTCTGCTTTTCCTTCTGCCTCTTTAATCATTCCTTTGTCCCATCCACATCTCTTCTTCTTCCTACCAGCCTATGCATGGAGAGGTCCATAATGCAACTGAAACCTTAGCCCTATATTCCCTTACAACTTCATTCCTAGAAACAACTTTAAAAAATTCCTATCCCACCAATCAGTACTAGCTAGAATGGCAGGCACCATTATTCTTGGAACAATTCTACAAGTTAGTTCTAATATTTGTCTCTTAACACATTGCTTGTATTCCCAGCCTTAAAAAAAAAAACAACAAAAAACAACGACAACAAAAAATCCTTTAAACCAGATTTGTCTGACTCTAACAATCATACTCTTTCAGGTACACACACTGCTTTATTTATTTATACCTCTCAGATCTAGACTTGGCTACCTGAGTCCCTGGCTTATGTGTTCAGCTAAGTAGGTCTGAGTGTTTTTAACTGGAGGGTGATCAGTTTCTTACAGACATACTCCCCTATGCCCAACTCAGTTTCTGTCCATTAGAATTACTACTCTCCTTATAATTCCCTTAAATGTTGGGATATTATAGTACCTATTTCGAAGGGTTGGTTGTAAGAACAAAATAAATAAATAGGTATGGATGGACAGTACATGGAACATGGTGTATTCTCAAAAGTTAGTTCTTCTCATTATTATAATTTATATTATAATTACCACAATTACCACCACCCACTACTACTACTATGAACATGCTCTATAATGTTAAAATCTAGAAAATGAGTAGATAGAGAGTAACAATTCAACGAGTTAAGTGTTCTAATGGATATTTGTAGATCTTCTATCATCACAGCAGAGTCCTTAAATGTACAATGTCTGTACTTTTAATATTTAGTCACTGAAGACACACACACACACACACACTATATGTGTGCCCCATACTTTGGAAAAAGAAAGCACACTGGTAGGATTCCTCTGTATCATCCCCCAGGGGAGGAAATTCTTAGTGAATGCCACTTTGAGGAAAGAATTTCTATCTTCAGTTACCAGATTGTCTCCCAAAGTAATTGAAACCTGTAAGCCTTAGATAGAAAGCTGCTTGGTGCCATTAATTATAATAGAGCAATTTCAGTTGAGGTAACAATATTGTTTTTGAAGTGCGAGGGTTAGCTTAGCCTATAAAAAATATATAAATACATATTTATTTAAATATACAGATTTTAAAGGATTTGTATCTGAATGCTGCAGCTCCTGAGACTAATTACATTTAATGTAATAAGGCAGCCTACTCATTTCTTTCTGGCCCTTCCAACAAGAATCAAAATAATATTCAGTGAGGTTCAGAAGGGAAAGTGCAATGGCCCTGTCTATCTCTGGAGAATCCTAAAACAACGGAGCCTAAACTTGGTCCATGCTGCCGCTGATTGGAAAATTCCTTGCTGGCCACTATCTGAAGGGATGAGAAAGTAACCATTAAATCCCTTAACCTTTTATCTTATTGGGATTTGGAGAAGGAAAGTAAAGCTTACCTCTACTTTTGCCTCTGAGATAATCAGAAAACTAATTCCTATTCAGAACAATTGAGAGAAGGAAGTACATGGATAGACAAGGAACCATATGCCTCTTAATAACCTCACTGTCACTAATGTACCCTGTTGAGGGCACCAGTGTCCAGCAGTCATGTGAGAGTCAAGGGAGATAGTCCTTTCATACAGAGGCACAGTGACGGAGTATAGTGATGTTCCAAAGAAAGACAAATGACGGAACTCTTGAAATAGAACTGCTTGTGCTTAAATCCTGGCTATACCATATTTACCAGTTCTGGGGCCTTCAGCAAATGATTTTAACACTTTGAATTCCAATTAGCTCATTTGTATAATGGAGACAATACTTAACATTAGATAACTATCGATAGAATTAAAGATGATGTAAGCATATGGTGTGGCATGCAATATCCAATCAATTATGATTTTCTTCTTTGTGTTGCCTATCAATTCCATCTCCTCCAATAATACATTTAAGAGTTGAACATTAATGATATCAGAATCAAATAATCAAGAAATGTTAGATTATTTTCTGATTAAAAAATAAGGAAGACTGTAATCCAAGGAGTTGAGAAAATATTTTTAAATTTTGTATTGAAAAAATATTCTGAGGTCAAGTTAAGACCTATGTGGGTAGAGTATTCTTACTGGTTAACAATATATACACAGTCAAAGGAGGAGATGGTAAGTACTTGCATATGATGCAGTTACAATCTCTGAACTAGTCACAAAGTCCAAAATATTTAGCTACAAAAAAACTTAAAAGCCTGACTGACTTTTGTATTTTATTATATTTTATTGGGAGTATAAAGAGGAATAAGACACGGTCCTTGTCTTCCACTTACGAGGTGAATAAAGATAGAAAAGATGTTCTAGCAAAGAAAACACATAGTGCAAAAGTATGGATTTGTAAAAGTATATGAATTAATAAGTATGTGTAAGAAACTACAGTTGTTCCACTTCAGAGAGTATATAGTTTAAAGGGATAGATATTTGGTGGTTTTAAAACACAGTAAGAGAAAGCAAGTTGTTACACGAAAGAGAACCCCCATAAGACTCTCAGCAGATTTTTTAGTAAAAACTGTTCAGGTCAGAAGGGAGTGAGACAATATATTCAAATTGCTGAAAGAAAAAAAGACTGCCAACCAAGAATACTGAACCTAGCAAAGATGCACTTCAGAAGTGAAAGAAAAATAGAGCTTGCCACACAAAAACTGAAAGTATTCATCACCAGCAGAATGACCTGTAAGAAATGTTAGAGAGAGTTCTTTAAGCTGAAACAAAAAAACACCAATTATTAACATGAAAAGATATGAAAGTATAAAACTCACTGGTAAAGGTAAATATATAGTTAAAATCAGAAATCCATAATGTTATAATGGTGATAGTAGGTAAATCACATACAACTCTAGTATAAAGGTTAAAAGACAAACGTATTAAAAATAACTATAATTATAATAATTTGTCAATGAATACATCAAAAGATGTATATTGTGACATCAAAAACATAAAATGGGGGAGGAAGAGTGTAAAAATGTAGAACCTTTGTATGCATTTGAAGTCACCAGTTTAAAATAGACTGTTATAACCATAAGATGTTTTATGTAAACCTCATGGTAACCACAAAGCAAAAATCTATAGTATATAAAAAATAATAAAGAGAAAGGAATGAAAGCATACCACTATAGAAAATCATCAAATCATAAAGGAAGAGAGCAAGAGAAGAAAGGAACAAATGAATTACAAAATGGCCAGAAAACAATTAACAAAATGCAATAGTAAGTCCATACTGATCAATAATTACTTTAAAAGCGAATGGACTAAACTCTCCAATCAAAGTACATAAAACGGTTGAATAGATTTTTTTTTTTAATAGACCCAATTATATGCTACCTACAAGAGACTTACTTCAAATTTAAGGACACAAAGAGAAAGTGAAAGATGGAAAGAGATATCATATGCAAATGCAAAACAAACAAAAAAAGGCAAGGATAGCTATGTTTATATCAAACAAAACAGACTTTAAGCCAAAAACTCTCACAAGAGATAAACGACAAAGAAGATCATCATATAATGATAAAGGGATCATTCATCAAGAAGATATAACAATTATAAATATTTATGCACCCAACATAAGAGCACTTAAATATATAAAGCAAAGAGGGGCACCTGGGTGGCTCAGTGGGTTAAAGCCTCTGCCTTCGGCTCAGGTCAGGATCTCAGGGTCCTGGGATCGAGCCCTGCATCAGGCTCTCTATTTAGCAGGGAGCCTGCTTCCCCCTCTCTCTCTGCCTGCCTCTCTTCCTACTTGTGATCTCTCTCTCTCTGTCAAATAAGTAAATAAAATCTTTAAAAAAAAAAAAAAGTTTGCCTCCCTCTCTCTTTAAAAAGAAAAAAAATTATATATATATATACATATATATATATCTCAAAGAATAACAGATATGAAGGGAAAAATAGACATCAATACAATTATAATGGGGGACTCCAATACCCCACTTTCAATGATGTAACCCAGATGGAAAACCAATAAGGACTTTAATGACGTGTTAGACTAGATGGACCTAAAAGATATGTACAAAACATTCTATTCAATAGCAGCAGAATACACACTTTTTTCTCAAGTACATGGAGTATTTTTTCCAGGACAGCTCATATATGTTAGGACACAAAACAAGTCCTAATAAATTTAAGAACATTGAAATCATATCAAGAATCTTTTTCCCAAGGGTGCATGGGTGGCTCAGTGGGTTGAGCCTCTGCCTTCGGCTCAGGTCATGATCTCAGGGTCCTGGGATCAAGCCCCGCATTGGGCTCTCTGCTCAGCGGGGAGCCTGCTTCCCCCTCTCCCTCTGCCTGCCTCTCTGTCTACTTGTGATTTCTTTCTCTCTGTCAAATAAATAAATAAAATCTTTAAAAAAAAAGAATCTTTTTCCCAGGGCACCTGGATGGCTCAGTTGGTTAAGCATCTGTCTTTAGCTCAGGTCATAATCTCAGAGTCCTGGAATGGAGCCCTGAATCGGACTCCCCACTCAGCAGGGAGCCTGCTTCTCCTTCTCCCTCTGCCACTTCCCCTGCTTGTGTTCTCTCGCTCTCTCATTGTCTCAAATAAATGAATAAAATCCTTGAAAAAATAGAATCTTTTTCCCACTCTTTCTATTAGTGATATGAAACTAGAAATTAATTACAAGAAGAAAACTTCAAAATTCAAAAATACATGAAAATCAAACAACACACTCTTGAACAATGGATCAAAAAAGAAATCAAAAGTAAAATCAAAAAGTATCTTGAGACAAATAAAAATGGAAACACAACATATCAAAACTTATGAGAATAGCAAAAGCAGTTCTAAGAAGATAAGTTATAATGGTAGACGTCCACATTAAGAAAACAGGAAGAGCTCAAATAAACAACCTATCTTTACATCAAAAGAATCTAGAAAAAGAACAAGCTAAGCCCAAAGTTAGAAGGAAGAAGTAATTGAAATAAAGACTAAACGGCAATAGAAAAGATCAATGAAACTAAAATCTGGTTCTTTGAAAAGATAAACAAAATTCACAAACTTTCAACTAGACTCACCAAGAAAAAAAGAGAGAGGACTCAAATAATAAAATCAGAAATGAAAGAGGTGATGTTACAACTAATACCACAGAAATACAAAGTGTCATAAGAGACTACAATGAACATTATAGACCAACAAATTGGACAACCTAGAAAAATGGATAAATTTCTAGAATCATACAACCTTCTAATTACTAGTAGGGAGATTGAATGAGTAATCAAAAACCTCTCGACAAACAAAAGTCCAGGACCAGACAGCTTCACTGGTAAATTCTACCAAACATTCAAAGAATTAATACCAGTCCTTCTCAAACTCTTCCAAAAAATAAAAAAGGGAGGAACACTTCTAAACTTATTTTCTGAGGCCAGCATTACCCTCATACCAAAGCCAGACAAGGATATTATAAGTGGAAGAAAATTTCAGGCCAATACCCCTGATGAATATAGATGCAAACATCCTTAACAAAATATTTTCAAGCCAAACTCAACAGTACATTAAAGCATCATATACCATGATCATGTGGAATTTTTTCTGAAACCAAAGAATGTTTTAACATCGCAAATCAACAAATAGGTTACACAGCATTAACACGATGAAGGCTAAAAATCATATGATGATCTCAACGGATGCAGAAAAAGCATTTGACAAAATTTAACATCCTTCCATGATAACAACTCTCAGTGAACTAGGTATAGGTGAAATGTACCTCAACATAATAAAGGCTTTATGTTAGAAGCCCACAGCTAACATCATACTCAATGGTGTAAAGCTGAAAGCTCTTCCACTAAGATCAGAATAAGAAAAAGATATCCACTCTCACCACTTTTATTTAACATACTACGAGAATTAGGCAAGAAAAATAAAAGACATTTAAACCAGAAAGAAGGAATAAAACTGTCACTATTTGCAGATTACATGATATGTATGTAGAAAACCCTTAAGACTTCACCAAAAAACTCAGAATAAAAAAATTCAGTAAAGTTGCAGGTTACAAAATCAATATATGAAAGTCTGTTGCATTTCTGTACACTAACAACAAACTACCAAAAGAGAAATTAAGAAAATAATCCCATTTACAATGCATCAGTAAGAATAAAACCTGAGGAATAAATTTAACCAAGGAACTCAAAAACTTGTACACTGATAATAAGACATTGATGAAAGAAATTGAAGAAGATACAAATAAGTGGAAAGATATTCCACGGTCATAGACTGGAAGAATTAATATTGTTAAATGTCCACACTATCCAAAACAATCTACAAATTCAATGCAATTCCTATCAAAATTTCAAAGGCATTTTTCACAAAAATAGAATAACCCTAAAATTTGACAGACGACTCCAAATCGCCAAAGCAATGCTGAGAAAGAAGAACAAAGATGTCAGCGTCATGTTTTCCAATTTCAAACTATATTACAAAGCTATAGTAATCAAAACAGTATGGTATCAGCATAAAACAGAATCAACAGAACAGAACAGAGTTGAGAAATAAACTCATGCATATATGACCAATTAATTTAAAACAAAGGAGCCAAAAATATACAATGGGGAAATGACAGTCTCTCCAATAAAACAATACTCAGAAAACTGGATAGTCACATGCAAAATAATGAAACTGGACCATTATCTTATACCACACACAAAAATCAACTCAAAATGGATTAAAGACTTGAACATAAGACCTGAAACCATAAAACTCCTAGAAGAAAATACATGGGTAAGCTCTTTGGCATTGCTTTTAGCTATGATTTTAACTTGACGCAAAAACAATGAAAGCAAAAATATACAAGTGAGACTGTATCAAACTAAAAAGCTTTTGCACAGCAAAGGAAATCATCAACAAAATGAAAAGGCAACCTATAGAATGGGAGAAAATATTTGCAAATCACATATCTGAGAAGGAGTTAATATTCAAAATATACCTGAAACTCCTACAACTCCATAACAAGAAAAAACAAATAATCTAATTTAAAAATGGGCAAAGGACCTGAATAGACATTTTTCCAAAGAAGACATAAAAATGGCCAACAGGTATGGAAAGGTGCTCGACATCACTAATATCTGAGAAGTGCAACTGAAAACCACAAAGAGAAATCATCTCATACCTGTTATGATGGCTATCATCAAAATCACAAGAGATAACAAATGCTGGAGAGAAGGTAGAGAAAAGGGAACACTTGCACACTGTTGGTGGAAATGTAAACTGGTATAGCCACTATGGAAAACAGTATGGAGGTTCCTCAAGAGATTAAAAATAGAACTACCATATGATCCAGCAATCCCACTTCTGGGAATATAGCAAAAGGAAACAAAGTCACTATCTCAAAGAGATACCTGTACTCCAATGTTCATTGCAGCATTATTCATAAAAGCCAAGGGATGGAAACAACCTTAATGTGTATCAACGATGAATGGATAAAGAAAATGTAAGATCACATACACACACACACAAACACACACACAGAGAAATATTATTCAGCCTTGAAAACGAAGGAAATCCTACCATTTGCAACAACATGGATGAACCTGGAAGGCATCATGCCAAGTGAAGTAAACCAAACAGAAAAAGACAAATAGTGTACGGTATCACTTACATAGAGAATCCTTTTTTTCTTTTAAGTTGAACTCATAGAAATAAAGTAGAGTGGTGGCTGCTAGGGGATGGAGGAAATAGGGAGAGGCTGATAAGAGTATAAACATTCAATTACGAAGTAAATAAGGTCTGGGGCGCCTGGGTGGCTCAGTCAGTTAAGCATCCGACTCTGAATCTCACCTCAGGTCTCTATCTTAGGGTCATAAGTTCAAACCCTGCATCAAAAAGAAGAAAAAAGGGAAAAAAGAAGAAAAGAAAATGAATAATGTCTGAAAATCTAATGTATAACATGGTGATGATACTTTATTGTATAATAGAAATTTGCTAAAAGAATAGAATGTAAGTGTTCTCACCAAGAAAAGGGGGGATGTAAATAAATATATGAAGTGATGAATGTGTTAATTAACTTGATGGTAGGAATCCTTTCACAATCTATATGTATATCAAGTAATCGTGTTGTAAACTTCATAAATCACAAAAAAAACTTCATAAATCACAATATAATTTGTAAATTATATCTCAGTATAGCTAGGAAAAAAACTACATGATAAGAGGAATATTGATACTCCTGTCATCAAGAGGTCCATGATCCCTACTTTCAATCTGGGTGGGGCTGTGCTTTCCAACATCAATTTTCTAAAACCAACTGGATGTCCTCTAATTCAATTAAATTCTAACTACCCAGATTTAGCACAGACCCCATGGGTTAAGGGGCTCAGTGCTATGAGACTGTCCCCACTTCACACTACAGCCACAAGTCCTGAGTATTACCACACTTTTACCACGAAGGACTTGGCTACAAATTCAGAGGTTCCCCTGAACCCCTGAAGTTTCAATAATTCACTGGAACAATTCAAAAAACTGAAGAAAGGGCTATACTTGACATCACCATTTTATTATAAAGGATACAAAAGAACAGACAGGTGAATGGGTACATAAAGCAAGGGTCCCAAGCCCAGGAGTTTCTGTCCCCGTGAAGTCAGAGTACATCACCTTCTGGTACATCAGTGTTTCACCAGGCAGGAAGCTCACCAGGCCCTCTCCCTTCCCTGGAGGTCAGAGGGTAGGTATGAAGATTCCAGCACTCTAATCATATGGTCGGTTTTTCTGTCAATCAGTCTGTTGCAAAAGACACCCTGAGCCCTCAGAAGATCCCAAGGGTTTTTCAAGCTCTGTGCCAGGAACCAGGGACAAAGACCAGATATATTCTTTATTATACCACAGCTTGTAATTGCTTTGACAAATAGAGAACTGCCTAAGCTGATTCTGTGGGATTTATGAGGCTTCCGCCTTGTTCAGTGAGATGCTCATGCTCAGAGCCCTGAACCATACCATAAAAAACCCAACCCCAAAAGGTCACCATGCTATAAACCAACCAAACCACATGGAGGCAATCTGGTTGTGTCCTAGCTTCTGAGTTATGCCAACATAGATAGGAGATGAGCCTTTAGATCACTCTAGCCCCCAGGCATCTAGTCACTTCAGCCATTAAGTTTTCCCACCTGAATCTCCAGATGATATGGATCAGAGAAAAGCCATCCTTGCTGGGCCTTATCTGAATTCCTGACCCATAGAATGTATAAAAAAGATATTCTAAGTTTCTAAGTCACAGGGTAACTTGTTGCTGGAACAAGTCATAGCAAGCGCGGCTGGAGAAGTAGATGGGGACCAGGTCGTGCCATGTTAAAAGTGTTGGGCTCAATTCCATAGAAAACCAGTTTTTAGAGTGGGGAGGGATGCATCACAGTTGGATTCCTTTTCAAGATAATTCATCCTGGCTGCTCCGGGAAGGCGAAATTTAAGGCAAGCAAGACTGCAGACAGGTGAGAAGGAAGAAAAATCTTGAGAACACTTACTAGGACAGTAATGATAGAAATAAAGAAAAGAGGACAGTTTTAATGAGAATAACCCTCTACCACCAACAACAACTAAAAAAATTAGGAGGGAAAAAACAGCAGAACTTAATGGAAAAATTGAATATAGAATTGGGGAACAGGAGGGAGAAGGAAGAACAGAAGGGAGAAGGAGAAGGAAGATATCGCCATGTTTCTGAAATGAATGGCTAGGAAAGTGATAGAGCTCTTAGTAGACTTAGGTTAATAAAAAAAAGTTCACAGTGGTGGTTAAGGATAAGATAATAACCATCAAGTTTTTAATGTACTGAATTGAAATTTCTTGGGGATTCTACGTGGATATACCCAGCAAACTGCTCACAAGCCCAAAGCTTGAGAAAGAAGTTAGGATGGATGGTAGTATAATTGAGAATCAACAGTCTCTACAGTTAGACCGATGAGACTAGATTAGATCATTTAAAGAAATGATACAAAATAAGTAAAATGGAGAGTCAAAGATAAATCCCCACAAAACTCCAGTGTTTAAGACTTTAAGCTGCTTGATTCCGTGAATCAGAACTTTTTTCATACTCAAACCTAAGGACCACTGCTTGGAGTTCAGAGGGTTCATCCGCATGGTGATGCAACTTCTGGGAAAGTCACAGAGACTAAGATGAATAATTTGCCTTAATTTGTGGTGTTTTTTTTTTTTTTTTTAATCTCACCCAGAGAAGCAAGGGGACTGCCATTCACACCAGTCCCCAAGGGAAGTCAGATCCTTCTCGTAGTTCAGCATCAGTACAACTAATCGGTAAACTGCCTCTCTGCACAGAGGACCTCCCTGCTATTGTTCTGACCCTGCACCATTACACAGAGTGGAGAGCAATTGAAAGAAGCTTTTATTACTGCCTTGAATTGAAATCCAGAAGCCAGGATTGTTCAGGAGCTAAAAGCAATTTATTCTTAAGCTTTCATTTTTATAAAGTTGAGATGATTCCCACATCCCGTTCCCCCACCCCTCCTGCACTTTCCATCTGCAGGTTCCGGGGCAGGGATGTTAGGTTGTGGGGGTACGGGGGGGAGTTGGTTCAACTCCAGATGATTTTAAGCTTTTGCAAGGCCTAAGAATTTACACAACCCAAGTTTTGTCTTAAAGAAACAGCAAGCTGTGTATTTTTAGATGTAGAAGAATTTCTTCCATAGTCAAATACATAGAACGATGCAAGCCCCATGTCTGGGACTGGTAATTTTAGTAAGAAAATACCTGTCCCTTCAAAGTGCTATTGGGGCGTGTGTGGGGGCACACGTGTGATGCAAAGGAGAGAGGAATGAGATCAATGATTTCAACCAGGGGTTGTTTTACCTTCCAGGAAACATTTGACAATATTTGGAGAAATTTTTTGATTGTCACGACTTGGAGGTATTACTAGCGTCCAGTGGTTAGAGGCCAGGGTGCTGCTCAGCAACCAGCAATGCACAGGACAGCTCCCCGCCCCCAACAAGGAGGTTTTGCAGCCTGAGCTGTCAATAGTGCCAAGATTGAGAAAACTTGAGAGAGAGAAAGAAGAGAAATTAAGCAAGTATTCCAATGCTTTTTTTTTCCTACACAAATTAAGCCTCGTCACAGAACCATCACTTCTCAGGGACAGGAGGATATTCTACTTACGCAGTCTCGTGAGCCATAATATAAGGTGTGAGGATGGTAAGATTGGTTTGGGCATTATAATTCTATTAGACAGACTTACTTGAATAAAAGAGAAAACACGGAACATAACTCCATGATAAGGCTGCAAAAATGTCACCTTTGTACTGTGACTAAAAACAGATAACCCCTCAAGCTAGCAACAGAAGGAAACTGGCTGCATGAGGAGACAACAAGAGAGAAAATATGTTTAATGTTCCATTTGGATAGAGGCGCCTGCTAGTTTCAGCTCTGAGATGGTCTTGTAGATTTAGGAACCAGAAGGGAAAACGGTCTTTGACCTCCAGGGGATGCTGGGAAACAGATGCCTGAAGATCCCAGGGAAGATTTTTTGACCCAACAACAGGCTTCTTGCATGTGTCAAATGGTCTTTCTTTTTGTGTGAAAATGTGCTGTTTCTTATTAAAATATGAGAAAATGTCCAAATTCTCAGGCAGCCTCCCTGAGGCTTCAGCTCATCTGGTTGGCCACGCTCCCTGTTGGAATTCCTAATATCCAAATTCTCTCACTGCATGTTACTTAAGGATTCACTGTTCTAGGAGATAGCATGGGGCTTTCCCCTTGTCTCATGGCTCACTGGGCAGGACAAGTCTTAGTAGAGATTTTCTACTAAGTTAGATGTAAAAAAGCTAGATGTAAAAACACACAAGCCTGAGGAACAGATGAGCCTGAGTATGAATACTGGCTAGACTCCTCTCCTATAGCACATGACCTTGGTAACATCATAACTTCTCCAAAGCTCAGTTTCTGAATAAGCAAATTAAGAAACACAACTGTCGTGAGAATTAGGGGTGACAGCATACTGAATTACGCCAGGACAATGTCTAGGTCGTGGTAGGTGTACACTCAAATTCCTACTATTGTGATAAGTATTATACTTCTTTTCAAGCATAATGTCTAAAAATACTTTTCTGTCTCTATTATTTTGAGTTTCTGCTTATAACCATGCTGAAACAAACACCACTTGAAGAATATGCCTTGTGCTTCTTACTAACCATGCTGGTGACAAAGCAACAAAGGCACAGGCCACAGAGGATGGAGAAAAGGGCACTAGAAATTTAGATAGAGACGGCTTTCCTGTTGGAATAAATTTTAGGGTCTGCACATATCAGTCCATAATTTTCCTGAACTTCTTCATAATAAAGAAATGGAGTAGAATGTCTTCAATTTCAGTAGATGGAGAGAGTTGACTCATGAATCCAGAGCCTCTTAAAAAGAAGGTACTTTCTTAGACTCAAGTACACTTAAAACGCAAAGGGACATAGTGTGTATCATTTTTCCCATCATATGTCCACCCTTGCCATCATTTAGCAATGACCTCAATCCCAAAAGAAAGTCCAGATCTTCCAGAGGGCAGTAGAAGGAAATGGATACGTTGCTCTGAAATACACTGCATGAAATTTCATGGAGGCAGAGACTTCAAATTTGAAATATGGTACTAGATGTTATGTCCACATGGTAATACTAGTTATTTCAACAGTGAAACCCCTAAAAATACAGAAAATATTTTCTTTTAGTCCAGGGAGCCACTGGCTCAGCATGAGCATCTAAGTACTAAAGCTTTAAGAACTCCCACCCTCAAGGGTCTTGCAGAGCCAGAGGAATAAGGGAAACACCACAGCAGGCCAAGACAGATGTTGGAAACAACAACATGCTTGGGTGTGAGTCCTGATGCCAGCACCTACTAGCTATGTAAAGTTGACAAACTAATTTCATTCTTGAGTCACCGTTCTCTCATTTGTAATATAGATACACTATTTTCCACCTTGAAGGCTTGTTTGTGGGTATTACATAGATAATTATAAAACAGGTGAGATAGCCCCTGATGATAGCTTTATCTTTGTTACTAAATTCCCATTTCATCTTTTCGTAGAAAAGGTGCATAGTGCATCTCTGGATCCATCTCAACTCCATCTGATGACTTGCTACTTACTGTCTCCTCATTCCCTAAACTGAACCTTTTTTTTTTGCACTTTTTCAAACCAGTAAGAGAAATGCCACTTCATTTGGACAGATTCCCAGATATGACTACTGCCCTATAAGACATCCCAGCCAATGTCTTATGGACTATGATAAATATGCTATGATTATTGCAACTGCCCCTGACCTTTTCAGAGCACTTTGGATCCTTCATCCCAATACCCTTCTATGTGTCAAGGTTCTCCAGAAAAATAAAACCAATAGGCTATGTATAGAGAGAGAGATTTATTTTAAGGAATTGTCTCATATGATTATGAAGGTTAGCAAGTTCAAAATCCACAGGGTAGGCCATCAGGCTGGAGACTCCAGGAAGAGCTAATACTGCAGTTCAAGTCTGAAGGCTGCCTATGGCAAAATTCCCCCTTGTTCAGAGGCCAGTCCTTTTTCTAGTCAGGCCTTCAACTGATTGGATGAGGCCCACCCACAGTATGGAAGACAACAAAGTCCATCAATTAAAGTGTTTATCCATCCAAAAGCATCCTCACAGCAAAATCCAGAATAATGTTTGATGAAATATGTGGATACCATGGTCCAGCCAACTTGACACATAAAATTAGCCATCACAATCCTCTCTTAGGGCAATTGTCTAAATCCTCTCAAACCCAATGCAGATTTTCATTCCCTCTGTCCACGTTCTGGCAGAGAGCTATCAGTGCTGTGATACCAATTCCTAATTATCAAGTTAATATAATGTCCATAGTCATTTCAAGAACTATGATCATGGAAGATATTTGAAAATAGTATTTCTGATAAGAAGTTAATATCCAGAATATATGAAGAACTTATACAACTGAACACCAAAAAAGCAAATAATCCAATTTAAAAATGGGCGGGGAAAAATAGACATTTTTCCAAAGACAACATATAGACAGCCAATAGACAATTGAAAAGATGCTTAACATCACTAATCATCAGGGAAGTACAAGTAAAACCACAATGGGATATCACTTTACACCTGCCAAAACATAAGAAACAGCAAGTGTTGGTGAGGATGTGGAGAAAAAGGAATCTTTACGACTGTTGGTGGGAATATATACTGGTGTAACTCCTGTGGAAAACAATATGGAGTTTCCACAAAAAAATTAAAAATAGAATTACCATATGATCTAATAATTCCAACTGGGTATTTATCCAAAGAAAACAAAAATACTAATTCAAAAAGATACCTGCACCCCTGTTTATTACAGTTTTATTGACAATAGCTAAGATATGGAAGCAACCCAAGTGTCATTGACAGATGAATGGATAAAAAAAGATATGGAAAATATAGATATATATCGATATGTAGACATATATATAGATAGATCAATATCAGAATATTATACAACCATGAAAAAGACTGAGATCTTGCCATTTGAAACAACATGGATGGAGGTAGAGAGTATAACACTAAATGAAGTAAGTCAGAGAAAGACAAATACCATATGATTTCACTCACATGTGAAATTTAAGAAACAAAACAAATGAGCAAAGGGGGAAAAAAGAGAGACAAAAGAAGAAACAGACTCAATTATAGAAAACAAACTGAGGGCTACTAGAAAGGATGGTGTGGGAGATGGGTTAAATTGGTGATGGGGCTTAAGAGTGCTCTTGTCATGATGAGCACTGGGTGATATAAGGAATTGCTGAATCACTACAATGTATACCAGAAACTAATATAACAATGAATGTTACCTAACTGGAATTAAAGACTTCAAAACAAGAAACATATAAAATGAACAAACAGAAAAAGAGACAAACAGAAACCAGACTTTTAAATACAGAGAACAAACTGGTGGTTGCCAGAGGGGAGGTGAGTGGGTGAAATGGATAAAGGGGATTCAGAGTACATTTACCTTAATGAGCACTAAAAAATGTACAGAACTGTTGAATCATTACACTGTACATCTGAAACTAATATAACACTATATGTTAATTATACCTGAATAAAAATAAATTTTAAAAAATAACTATAATCATCAAAATCATAAATCTACATTTTAGGCCTTTCCATAGTACACAGCATTGTATTCTTCAGACAGTGGTGTGTATCACAAGTATTTATTGAGGACATACCAAATTCTAGGTTTCCACCCATCTTAAATATGGCAACGAGAACAAAAAAATAGCCCCCTGCTCACACAAAACGTATTTGCTTACATCATACGTTTAGAAATGAGATGTATGAAATGAAGATGATCCCCTTCACTGCATTTGTCACAAGCAGAAATCAACAAGGCACTGTGACGGAGTTTAGAGATACAGGGCAGTTTAGATGTAATCGTCTGGGAAGGTCTCTCTGAGGATGACATTTAGGCTGAAATTGAAGGATCAGAACAAGCTGGGTATGAAAGGGGCTGAGAGCACCTCCAGGCAAGGGAACAGCAGGAAAAGGGATCTTGAGAAGCTTGGAACAGCATGATTAGAGTACAGAAGGTGAGGGGATAGGTTTGGAGGTGAAGGAGCTGAGATCACATAGGGCCTGGTAGGCCATGGAAGCTTTTGTATTGAATTAAAAAGGCCACAAGACGAAATGGATGCATTTCATGGGTGGATGTGGGACAAACCAACTTATATTTTTAAACCCATTTCTTGGGCTTCTTTGGGGAAAACAAAATGAGAAGATGGCCTACAGAAACTCCCCCTAATTTATCTGTCAATTGTCTACAACACTGGGCCTTCTCATTTATATTTACTCCAATTGGCAGAGTTTGAAGATTTAGTTAAATGCTTCCATCATCTTACTTGTCATGATGGCTTAATTTCTCCCTGAATCCCGTTAGTCCAATAATAGAGGCTTAGTCACAGTTTTGGATAATCCCTGAAGCTTGAACAGTCTTGGTTTCCACCTTAATCCAGTCTCACCATTCTTTCAAGCAACCAGGGCCTTGTATACTTTATTACAGTTAGGAACAGGTTTTGAAAGGGATATAGCTGATGAAGACATTATAGTGCTTCAGAATCTCTTTATTAACACTTATGTATACACTTAATTAAAATATTTATTCAATGTGTACAATGAGTTAGACACTGTGCAGGTCATTAGGGTTATAGTAATGGATAAGATGGGCTGTCCCTACTTGAATGAAAATAAATGACTGAATGAATGAATCTCAGAATATTCAGTCAAAAGTCATACTAACTAACAGAATTTTTCTTCAAAATAAGAATGTGTTTTCATATGGAAATGGGGATGCTGGGACTGTTGTAAGGATCAAATGTTTTAAATCATTTGTCACAGTGTCTAGGACATAGCCAAACACATTTTCAAAAGCCATATTTATAGGGCCCTTGATATGAGAAATGGAAGTGCTTAGAATTACAGCGCTACTGTGATTTCCTGCCTATAATCAAGGCTTGTTTGAGCTGCAGATGTCAATGGATTTTAGGAAGGGATTTATATGTGATCTGCTATGGATGAGCAATTTCTTAGCAGATTACCTAAACTAGTTGGGCGCATCCTTCAGTTATACTGAACATGCTCTTGTGTATTAATATGTGTTTCATCCACTGAAGGGGCCACAAGCTTGACTCTAGAAACAAAATTAGCTTTAAAAAGCCAATTTTTTTTGTATACAACAAATGAAATATAAGTCTGAATCTGATTGATAGCAGAACAACATCTAGGCACCCACAGAGAGGCAGCCCCACTTTCTTCCTGATAAGACAAAGGTAAGTATTATAAATATTCATAGTAACAACCACATAATTTGTATTATAAAAAAAAATGTGAACTTTATGAATAATAATCTTTTCTCCTAGACTGGTAGTAATAAAAATAAATCCCATTTATTGAACATAATCATGATAATAGTTATAATGGCATTTATTGACACTTACTATGTGTCTGTCCCTAGGACTTTGCATCCGACTTAACCCTCTAATCAAGCCAAAGAAACCGTCTGTTAGGGGCACCTGGGTGGGTGGCTTAGTGGGTTAAAGCCTCTGCCTTCGGCTCAGGTCATGATCTCAGGGTCCTGGGATCGAGCCCCGCATCGGGCTCTCTGCTCGGCGGTGAGCTTGCTTCCCTCTCTCTTTGCCTGCCTCTCTGCCTACTTGTGATCTCTCTCTGTCAAAAAAATAAATAAAATCTTAAAAAAAAAAAAAAAAAAGAAACCGTATGTTATCTCACACATTGTAAAGGCAGGGCTTGGAAAGGTTATCCAAGTTACTGGTGGAATTGATATTCAAACCAAGGCATTCTAAATCTAGAGCCATGCTCATGATGAGTATATTGTCCCAATACAGAGGGACAGTCTTGTGTAGTAGGCCTACGAATCCAGAGGTGCTATTGCAGACCTCCTCTCTGGGTGAGCAAAGGCTGTTCAGCAGCTATCATGCTGGAAATGAGCAGCCTACAGCTGCCAAAGGCAATGACACCAAAACCAAGTCCACTGGTGGTAAAGTGGAGCCTTTTGTAACAGCAAGCATAGGCTGCCAGGCATTTGCCAACGATGTAGCAGCATCACACCGGCTAAGGAAGTCACATTTTCTGTAAAATCTGCAATTCTGCATACTCCTATTGTACTGTATCACTTCAGAGCATGCTAGATTTTAGAGCATTCTCTAAGAAGGGGGAAAAAAGAGAATCTCAGTAAATCCCAGTATTTTTACTGCCTTTGCCAAATTTGACATCTTTCAAAGTAACTGTGAGACGCACGCACAATCTCTGCCAACTGCATGATTTAGCAGCTATAAAATTCCTCTGAATCAAACCCATTTTGAAATAAAAAGGAACCTGCTTGAGAATTTCATTGCACTGTTGGATACCTACTCAAAGATCAATCACCTCTCTTCATTCTGTATTCCCGCTATATTTTTAAGTTTAATCATTCTTGCAGCTTACCCATTTAGTTAAGGGTAGAATTTTAAAAGACTAAAGATCGAGCAAGGAGGAGGAAGACATGAAATCTGAACAAAGAGTTTCTTTATATTCTGCACAATAGAATTGAAAAAGATGGTCTATTTTCTTTTCAGCTCTTTCCCCAATGGTGCAGTACCTAGAGTCTCAAAACTTGAGTGTCCTTTCCCCCAAGGAAAATAGTATCTCTCTGCAGGCTGTCTAGTAGGATGAAACAGCTGTGTTTCCTACTCCACAGGGAATTTCTTTAGATGAAAGTCTATTTTTTAGGCTGAATATGATTGGATGAGGAGAAGACTAAACACATTGCTTATGGTTTGGCCTCCAATGACAACTGGAATAAAAAAGTGTTCATAAAATGTAGTACAAAAGAATTAAATTAACTATCTTAAAACTGAAATACACATTGTAAGGAAAATACTGGTATAAAGAAATATAAAGGTGTGAGTATCACCAAGCCTCAAAAGAACAAAAATAAAATGGTTTGAATTTGGGTTTCTATAAAGGTTTGGTGTATAAAGTGCAGGAAAAAAATCTTGGCTCTCACTTTGAGTCTCAGTGCAAATATTTCAATTATGACATATGTACAGATTCTTCGCTTATGTAGATACATACACACTACATGTTTAAAGGTGACAGAAACAGAGGAAGACACTTTTTTTCACAAGATGTTTACAAAGGACTGGTACATGCTGTTCTATAAAACTACTAAGAAAATTCTAAAAGCCAGGTATGATATAAGTTCTCCTTAAGGGGAAAAAGCGTGTTAGGAATGCCACAAAGCCTTTATCTTCCTCTTTCTCTTGGAACAAGTCCCCAAAAGAATCACACCTAGAAACCATTCGAAGACGATAAATGACTATGAGACCATATTTTTCTAGTTTGGACAACCAGTAACATTTTATTAATAGTCCAACTTGATTTCAACAGTAGTAAAGTTCAGGGTGTATCCGCTCATATGGAATTGGTGTGGAGCTCCCAATATCAGGAATAGATTTGCAATTGTGTCGGTATAAGACAAGATTTTTGAAATGGTGTGTGCTCACTCTGCATAAGCCATCAAGTTACTAAACTGTGATTTATAACTTGAATGCAAAGTGCATTAAATTATTTTATCACATAGTACCCACAACTTTCTTATAAAATCCACCATAAACTCTGCAGTGTGTGTGTCTGTGTGTGTGTGTGTGTGTGTGTGTGTGTGTGTGTGTGTGTATTAAAGAAGTTGGACCACAGGAAAATTTAGAACTGGAAATAATAATCTGCCACCAAAACACAAATAAAAACATGGGTTATTAGTAGGGAAATCATATAATTTATCATCCAAAATGGACAATCATGGGAGTTAAAGGGGACACTATCAATGACTGTTCTGCAAAAACAAGCATAAACCAAGACATAAGGCCACACTGTACACTAGCAAAATATTCTCTCCCTAATTAGAGCACAGAATAACAGCAGCATAACTGGGGAGGGGGGCTGTTATTTATGCTCTTGGGAAGCAGCTGGGCTTAAATTTGAATCTAAGCTCGGGCATGTATTAGTTGTGCGCATTTGTTTCTATACATTTCCATTTCTTCATTTGTAAAATAGCAGGGAGTGTATCCAACTTTGATTTAGGGTTTACAATGCACAAAAAATATGCTAAGGCATAAAATATCATAACAACTAAACCATGGTGTTACTATTTTCCCTATTTTACACATGAAACAATGGATTAAATGAAGTTAAGAGACTGGCTCATTGTCACTCAGCAAGTAAGTGGTAGAGCTGAAATATGAATGCTGGCAGTTGGTCTTTAGTATTCATAATCTTATACAGTGTGATATCCTGAAGATAATAATACCAAATTTCAGAGTTTTTGTTATGGCTAAATGAGATACTGGATGCTAGACACCTAGCACAATGCCAAAAACACAGTAGAAAATAAAGTTACTAAAAATGGAATCAAAAAAAAAAAGTTGTAGGGGTGCCTGGATGGCCCAGTCAGTTAAGCAACCAACTCTTGGTTTTGGCTCAGGCCATGATCTCAGGGTCCTAGAATCAAGCCCCATGTTGGGCTCTGTGCTCTGCAGGGAATCTGCTTGAAGATTCCCTCTCTCCCTTTCCCTCTGCCCCTCCCTCTGCTCTCTCTCTCTCAAATAAATAAATCAAACTTTAAAAAAATAGGGCATCTGGATGGCTCAGTCAGGTAAGCATCTGCCTTCGGCTCAGGTCATGATCCCAGGGTCCTGGGACTGAGCCCCACATCAGGATCCTTATTCAGCAAAATGTCTGCTTCTGCCTCTTTCTATGCCTCTCTCCCTGCTCATATTCTCTCTCTCTCTCTCTCTCTCTCTCTGTCTCAAATAAATAAAATCTTAAATAAATAATAAATCTTTTTAAAAAATAGCTGTAAATATTGTTTTGAGGTCACCCATATGGGACTACTTTGGAGGTAACAGACAGTCCTTTGATGATTCTATAGTTAAAGCTCTCACTAGACTAGAAACCTCTACTAACCTGATCTATACTAAATAATAGTTTGTAAATCAAAGGGTGACAGTGCATTCATTTTATACTCCTGATAATCTGGGATTACAGTCACTGCTGAATTTTTTTATTCAAGGCATTCAATAATTTTCGTACAAGAAGTATTTCTTCTCAAGAAGTAAGAAGAATCAACCAGGTTGAAAAATGTTTTGCCCAAAAGCATTCAACAAAATTCAACATCCATGCATGGTAAATAACTCTCAGCAAACTAGGGATGGAGGGAACTTCCTTAAACCTGGTAAGAGGCATTTAGAAAAGAATCCTTCAGCTAACATGATACATCACAGTGAAAGGCTGAATCCTTTCTTCCAGAGTGGACAAGAAAAGTTCACTCATGCCCCTGCTATTTCACATTATATTGAAAGTTCTAGCCAATGCAATTAATTTTTTACATGTTACTTGTTACTTGCTGCCTGATGATTTGTGTTATGGGGGCATTCTGTCTTGTCCAGTGTGAGAGAAGAGAATCTGCAGGAACTACAGACACAAGGAGAGTCTACACCCATTTCTAGGCTTGGGTGCTTGTAATGGGTTGAAATTTTGTATGTTGAAGTCATAATCCCCAGTATCTCAGAATGTGACTTTATTTGAAGACAGGGTCTTTACAGAGGTAATCAAGTTAACATGAGGTCATTAGGGTGAGTTATAATCCAACATGACTGGTAGCCTCATAAAAAGGAGGAATTTGGACATATACAGGGAGGATGTTGTGAAGGGACATAGAGAGAAGATGCCCATCTACAAGTCAAGGAGAGGCCTGAAATAGAGCCTTCTTTCACAGCCATCATAAAGAACCAACTCTGTTGACCCCGTGATTTTGGACTTTTGGCCTACAAGATGATAAATTTCTATTGTTTAAGGTTCTTTGTTATGGCAGGCCTAGAGAACTAATACAATGTTCATGAGAAAAATGGGGTGGAGTGGGAAATAATGAGACAGCTTCCTTCAGTGGTGCTGGCCAGGGGGTAAGGAAATAGCTTTTCTCTTCCACTCACTGCAGGATAGGTACAAAGCCCCAACTGGATCCTTCTCTCCTATCTCCCCTACAAAGAAAAAGTCATAAGCAGCCAGAGCATAGGTGAACAACCACTGAGGCAAATGGAAGGAAGCAAAAAGTAGTCCTCAGCCTCTGGAAGAGGGACAAATCCATCCTGGATCCAGACCATTAGAGATACCCTAACGCTACCCACTGGGTAAAAGCTGGATCACAGAAAAATATCTATTCTGAAGACGAAGAAACAGGGCATGCCTAAAACTGAGGCTTCAAGACAAGACAGAATGCCCCCATAACACAAATCATCAGGCAGCAAGTAACAAGTAACATGTAACAGTAGTCTAATTCAGGGAAAAGTTACAAGAGTGAGGGAAAAAGTTTACCATTGCTTTATTCCTAACTCCAAAAAGTAGGAAGCAACCAAGATGTCTTTCAATAGGTAAATGAATAAACACACTGTGGTAAACACACAATTTGTCAGAGACCTAAAGGTAAACTCTAAAACTATAAAATTTCTAGAATGAAAATAGGAAATATTTATGATCTTGGGTTAGGCAAAGATACCTTAGACAATACCAAATTCATGTTGTAGTTCATTCATCATTTAAAAAATTAATAAACTATGAAATTGGATAAATCAAAATTATAGACTTCTCTGTAAAAGACACAGTTAAGAGAATGAACAGGTAAGCTACAGACCAAGAGAAAATATTTGCAGAAAATACATCTGAAAAAGTACTTGCATCCAAAGTACATATCCAGAATATATAAAGAAATCTCAAAACTAAAGAATGCAAGCAACACAACAGAAAAATTGCAGAAGATATGAATAGACACTTCACCAAAGAAGATATACGATGGCAAATAAATCAATCTCTGAATGATGCCTGACATTATTAGTCATTATGAAAATGCAAATTTTCAAAAACATCATGAGCCACCTCACATCTGGCAGAATGGCTATTATCAAGAACACAAGAAATACCAGGTGTTGATAAGAATGTGAGGAAAAGAGAACCCTCATGCACTGTTGGTGGAATTGTAAATTGACAGTATGGAGGTTCTTTAAAAAATTACAAATAGAATATCCAGATTCCAGCAACTCTACTTCTGGGTATTTACCCAAAGGAGATGAAAATACTAACTCAAGAAGATATCTGCATCTCCATGTTCATTGTGGTATTATTGACAACAGCCAAGACGTGAAAATGACCTAAGTGTTCATGAATGGATGAATGGACAAAGGAAAAAAATACATATATGTGTATATATAAATTATATATATTATATATATATAATATATATATATGTGTGTGTGTGTATGTAATATATATATGTAAAGGAATATTATTTAGTCACAAAAAAAAGAAAGAAATCTTGCCATTTGCCTCAACATGGATGAACTGTCAGAGCATTAAGCTAAGGGAAATAACTCAGAGGGGAAAATATTATATGATCTCATTTATATATGGAATCTCAGAAAAAAACAAAAAAATGAACTCATAGATGCAGAGAACAAATTGGTGGCTGTCAAAGGTGAGAGGTGGAGGACGGAAGAAATGGGTGAAGGTAGTCAAAAGGTATAAATTTCCAGTTACAAAATAAATAAGTCCAGGAATGTAATGTACAGCATGGTGACTATACTTAGTAATACTCTACTGCATATTTTAAATTTGCTGAGAGAGTAGATCTTAAAAGCTCTCATCTCAAGAAAAAGCAAATTTGTAACTCTTTGTGGTGATGGATGTTAATAACTTATTGTGATAATCATTTTGCAATATATACATAATGTTGTATAAAATCATTATGTCGTACACCTGAAATTAATATGTTACATGTCAATTATATCTCAATAAAACACAATAACAAAAAACATAATGAGATATAATACCAAGTGCTGCCACATATGTACTTGGAACTCTCATAAATTGCTAATGGAAATGCAAAATGTTACAGCTACTTTGGAGAAGTTTGGCAATCTAAAAAATTAAACATGCATATACAATATGACTGTGTAGTCCATTTCCTACGTACTTACTCATGAAAAATAAAAACTTAGGGGCACCTGGCTGACTCAGTTCGTGGAGCACGTGACTCTTGATCTCGGGATTGTAAATTTGAGCCCCACATTTGGTGTATATATTACTTAAAAATAAAACCTAAAAAAAAAAAAAAGAAATGAAAACTTATGTTCACACAAAAAATTAGACATGAATGCTTAGTATTTTTTATTCATAATCACTTACCCTAGAAACAAGTGACATACCTACTGATGAATGGATGACTGTAGTATATCCACACAATGGAATACCGCTCATCAATAAAATGGGTGAACTACTGATTCGCATAACATCATGGGTAAATCCTTTTTTTAAATTTATTTTTTAATTTATTTTTTTAATTTTAATTCCAGTATAGTTAACATACAGTGTTATATTAGTTTCAGGTATAGTGATTCAACAATTCTATACATTACTTAAAGCTCATCATGACTAAGTGTGCTCTCATTCTCCTCCACCTATTGCGCCCATCCACCTACCCACCTCCCCTCTGGTGACCATCTGTTTGTTCACTATTGTTAAGAGTCTGTTTTTTGATTTATCTTCTTTTTTCCTTTGTTCATTTGTTTTGTTTCTTAAATTCCACATATGAGTGAAATAATGTGGTATTTGTCTTTTTCTGACCGGCCTATTTCATTTAGCATTATACTCTAGCTCCATCCATGTTGCAAATTGCAAGGTTTCATTCTTTTTTATGACTGAATAATATTCCAGTGTGTGTGTGTGTGTGTGTGTGTGTGTGTGTGTGTGTACATCTTCTTTATCCATTCATCTATCTATGGATACTTGGGCTATTTCCATAGTTTGGCTATTGTAAATAAAGCTGCAATAAACAAAGGAGTGCATATATCCCTTTAAATTAGTATTTTTGGATTCTTTGGGTAGATATCCAGTAGTGCAATTACTGGATCATAGGTAGCTCTGTTTTTAATTTTTTGAGGAACTTCCCATCATGGATAAGTCTTAAATGCATTTTGCTAAATGAAAGACCCAAAGGTCATGAAAGCAATTTGGAGGATGATAAAGCTGTTACCTATCTTAACTGTCAGAGTAATTACATGACTACATGTTATGTCAAAATTCAGAACTCCAAACTAAAAAAAGAATTTTACTTTTAAATCTTCTCTATCTAAATCTCCATCTAGTTAAATTACTGATTTTCTCTCAAATTCTTTCAAAGCAAGCATTGCATCATCTACTTGTAATTTTATAGAACTGTAATTAAACATCTGATAATGATGGATATATTTGAGGTATTGTGCAAATAGAGAATTGTTAGAAAATGTGTTGGTTCGTTCTCTAAAAAAAAAAAACCATGAAGACAATCTATTAAAATGATTGATTAACACAGCATTCATGTGACCAAGGAGCCAATAAATTAATTGAAGTTCATTCATTCTACTAGCTCATCTGATGAGGAAGAAGTTGACTAAATTGAGCATAGTCAAAGATTTTTGTATCCAATTTGCCTTCAAAATAAATTTTACATCTAGGTATATAGACTTTTTTCATATGCTTATAGGAGATTTAATAACTTTGAAAATGTACCAAAATAACACTTAGGAAGACATTTTAACAAAACTCCCCAATCAGACTTTTTAAACCTTATGAGTATGATTTAGGATGCTAGCAGTAGATAAAATTATTTTCCATCACCCATTTAGAATATTTGATTACTAATTTACATAGGCAAGGCATCAGAATATAATGAATGTATGTCACCTTTGAGAGAGAGCCTTTTCAGAATTGAAAGTGAGTACCTTGTTGCTTTCAACCTAAGAATACTAATGATTCAAATACATTTCTGTCCTATCGGGTGAAAGCACCATAAAGCACTAATATGCTGGGAAGTTAGATGTTGGTTAATACAAAAATATGTGGGTAGATGAAGCAATCTTTTATTATTTGATTATGAAGCACCACTTTCAACCTTCAATTCTGAGTGATTTATTACAAGATGGTTAAGACCAGGTGTTGATGCCTCAAAGGAACTATTTTGATTTATGACAATTTCACACAAAATCACGATTGTCTTGTATAGAGGTATTCTAAGTTGCAGCCCATGTTTGAGTACAGAAAAATAATTTAAAAGTTTACCACAAATAATTCAAAATTTCCATCGAAGTGTAGATTCACAGTGAGTTTCTTCTTGTGTATTTCTCTCCTGATGGCTAGTAGGCTCGTTCTTACACAGTACATTGTCAGACTACAAAGTGAGAACAGTAGTTTCGGTCCTTGTCTGTTTAGCTCTAATCCCACTTAGCATGCTCAGCAGACTATTGTTGCCAAATACAGTCCTTTTTCTAAGATATCTTATAAATCCCTAGCAAATAAAAATATAGCGGCATTTTAATAAGAAGTTCATTAAATTTATCATTCTAAGTATTTCTTATGTGTAGGAGTGACCAAGAGATTGAAATGAACGCTTGAATACTTGAGTTATATTAAATTCTGCTAAGAATAAATATCTCTATATTGATGGATAGATGGTAGTGTGGAGTATTAACCAACGAAAATTGGCTTTAAAAAGGAGTTCCAGACCTACCTCACCTAAAGTATGTGATCTTGAATATGCAATGCTGGCAAAATGCCTGGAGAAATGTGTCAGCTATTCTGAAGCCACAAAACAGATCACCTGAGCTTTTAAAACTAGCTGATTTTTCTTAATGTTGTTGTAGTTTGAGTAGTAGGTGGATAGTCTTGCTTCCTGCAGTTGCATGGTTTAATTTGTTTCTGCCTTTCCTCTATCTTTTATGAAGTCTTTTTAGGAAGTCTCACACTATCTCATTTTTGCTCTACAAACCAAGGGATTTTGTCACATCAGCACTAAGTGTTTTAAGGGGGTGGGCAAGGGAAGCAGGCAGTACTTCCTGGTAACTGGTGTCGTGACGACATCTCATGTCTTCCCCACCTGACTTTCCCACTCCGAAGGCTTTTCTTCTACAAGGGCTCCAGGTAGTTGTATTATTAAGGGAGGCGAGTTTTCCTTTTCAGAACATCAAACTGAAAAATTTTATTCTAGTAAATTAGTAATGGTATAGAACTACCGAAAAAATGATTTTTGAGAAAATAAAGTAATAAAAATGAAATAGTATTTGATCTGGCAGAACAACCCAAATATTCACAAGACCCACAGACGCTTTATGTTACTTGTAACTCTGACTTCATGTTAATTTAACAAACATTTTCCCATTCCTCCTATGAGCTCAGCCCTTGATCTCAACCTTTTTTACCTCTGCAAGGCAGTTTTATGGTTTAGCATGTATTTATCATATACTACCAGCTCATGTGAATTGGTGATCATTAAAAGGAATATTCTTTATTTAAATCAGGAGTTCTTTTTGTTTGTTTAATTGTTCTGGGCTTTTTCATTGTTGTTTTTGTTTTTTCTGGATGTGTGTGCTTTTGCAAGTAGGATGTATGAGTCATGTAATTATCATTCGTTTTGAGTTTTCTTGGGTCTATAAATATGAAACTTGCTACCCCTCTCATATTATTCCTCAGTGGGGGAGGTGTGTTAGTCTGACACTAGCCCAGAGTGTAAATCTGAAGGCCTCTCAACTTTTTGGCAGGTTTCAAGAGCTACGCACATACCATTCTATAATCTCAAAAGAGCAGAAAAGAGGAAGAAGCTGCTTTGTAGGACACATACTCTCCTGCGGGGTAGAATCAAGATCACATTGCTTCTTTCCTCCAATCTACTATTGATGGGTGCACATGAGCTGTTTCTGGCTACTGAATGATATTTTCTCCACAACATGACTGGGTATTTCACAGAGTCCTGGCAGGCCGCATATTACTAATGGACCTTCACACCCCAAGAGGCCACATGTCTGCATGACATGATGTCTCAGCTGGAATTTAACTTCTATTATTACTATCTTGTTTTGTGACCTTTGGCAAGTCTCTTAACCTTTCTGAGAATCTCTTAACATTTCTTTAGTTCTACGCTTTGAAAAGTGTGGATAACAATAGACATAGTGCTTGCCTTTCGGAGGTGGCATGAGGATTAATTAGCTCATGTTTGTTAAGAGCTATATAAATGCTAAGTATTATGATTATTCTTTGCTCCTGTTAGCCTTACAAAATGTCAGTGTGTTGAGTGGGAGAAGATGGGGTTATAGGGCCCTGGTGGAGTATGTCTCTCCTAGAAGTTCCCCTCTCTGATGAAATTACTAGAACTATGTTTAGTTACCTTGATTAATGGCTTCATGATTACCAGGAGATAGGAATTAGCTCATTTGAAATGATATATGCAACTATGACTCACACTTTTATATAGACCAGAAAACTCAACGAGGGACCCCACAGGATAATCTGCAAATCAGTGAGTTATAGTGGGGTGTGATTGCTCTGTGGGGCCCATACCTGACTGCTTAAGAGTGAAGCGTGCTCTGCACGGGACCAAGAAAACATCAGATCCCCCAAAGAGAACTGGGTTGTTCTACTAACTGATTGCTTATGTTCAAGTAGTGAGCCTGGCTGGTGGCTCTAGGCCCGTTAATCACTCAGAATGTAACTCTCATCCTCAAATCTGAGTATTGAGCAGTAAGCAGATAGTTTTAAACAAATAAATATACAAATAAATATATAAAGGCAAGGGGACTTTTGAGCCAATAATTCCACAAGGATGCATAACAATCATTGACTCTTTTGTTCCCTCTACCACTGCATATAGTTTAGTCTTTACTATCTGGATACCTAGAAGTCTGAATAGAGCCAGTATCTGGATTGCATATATATATTCAAGGTGGTATAGTTTAAAAGATAATATTTCATCACTTATAATTGGATCAAAGTAATTATTTTTTCATGGATATTACAGGGCCTGCACACTGATTCTAGTGTTAATACGCTTCCCTAAAAACACAAATCAAAACCACAATGAGATACTACCTCACATCAGTCAGAATGGCTAAAATTAACAAGTCAGGAAATGACAGGTGTTAGCCAAGATGCAGAGAAAGGGGAACCTTCTTACACTACTGGTGGGAACGCAAGCTGGTGCAGCCACTCTGGAAAATAGTATGGAGGTTCTTCAAAAAGTTGAAAATAGAGCTACCCTATGAACCAGCAATTCCACTACTGGGTATTTATCCCAAAGATACAAATGTAGTAATCCGAAGGGGCATTTGTACCCTAATGTTTATAGCAACAATGTCCACAAAAGCCAAACTATGGAGTGAGCCTAGATGTCCATTGACAGATGAATGGATAAAGATGCTGTGCATACACATACACACACACACACACACACACACACACACACACACACACACACACAATGGAATATTATGTAGCCATCAAAAAATGAAATCTTGCCATTTGCAACGACATGGATGGAGTTCCATGGGTATTATGCTAAGTGAAGTAAGTCAATCAGAGAAAGATGATTATCATATGATCTCACTGGTATGTGGAATTTGAGAAATAAGGCAGAGGATCATAGCAGAAGAGAGGAAAAAATGAAACAAGGTGAAACCACAGAGGGAGACAAACCATAAGAGACTCTTAATCTCAGGAAACAAACTGAGGGTTGCTGGAGTCCAGGAGGGTGGGAGGGATGGGGTGGCTGGGTGATGGACACTGGGAAGGGTATTGCTATGGTGAGCACTATGTATTGTGTAAGATTGATGAATCACAGACCTGCACCCCTGAAACAAATAATACATTATATGTTAATAAAAAAATTTTTTTTAATTTAAAAACACACTTCCCTAAAAGTCTACGTTATATTATTGGCATCCCACGACAAATGGTCCCCCAACCCTGATGGGTTTTTCTTTAATTTTTCTTTTTTTAATTTTTCTATTTTTCTTTAATTTATTTGTATTCAGTACTTGAGAGACGAGAACACCAACCTCTTATTCCTTTTTGATAAGAGTGCTCTCAACACCCTGCCACCACCATAACCACCAAAAGAGAGTAAGAGAAGAAATCTGCGAGGAGGCTATACAGAGAAGCGACATTAAGAAATCTTGTGCTTACTCTCATCCATGCTTTCTCATACAAGGTCAGTTCACCATTGAGGAAATTGAGGCACATTATCAGACATCTTCAAATGTTCACATGAAAATCCTCTATCTGACCATTTAGAGCTGGATGATAGATAAAACCAATTTCTGCAGAGACTACAGTTGCTCTGATGCTGTCTTATATTCTACAACACTTTTACCCTGACACAAAATTGTATTACTAATTGACACTGAGTTGTATAAAACCCCAGAGCAATAGCCATTGGTTAGCAGATAGAGGTAGGGAATGCTCTAATAGATGCACATTAATAAGAATATTATTATATTCCAGGGTGAGTCTAGCAAGAAAGATGTATCTGCCCCGGACTGAAAGGTAACAGCATTAGCCAAAATGTCACATAACTATTTAGAAGTCATTGACTTACTCTAAGTTTGGCTAAATGTTTCTCTCATTCATGCACTTAAATGTTTCCCTCCTCAAAAAAAAAAAAAAAAAAAAAAAAAAAAGCAATGGTGTTTGTCTTTTTCTTTTCTCCTACAAACTACCAGATTATTATAAGAGCATTTTGTATAGGTGAGTACGGTACATCAATTGAAATACAATTGTATCATCATTTCAAGCTCAATAGGCACAAAATACATCTCTTACTTGGCAATTCCCGTATTGTTGTCAGGAAATAGACACGAATCAACTGTAAAGGTTGCATTTATTCATACGTAAGAAAGGTTTTCTTGTCAATAACGATGTATGGATTTTCCCCTACTGATTTAAACAAAAGGAAGATCTACAATGTTTTGGTAATTTATTCTTGTCTTCATTTGTATCTCTACAGAAGTAGAGTTAATATTATATGATGCCAATATATTTTGAGCAGAGTAATACTCTCAGTACAGCTATGACCTTTTCCCCTGTAATTAGTTCCAACTGAAATTAGATTCGGTAAAAACATCGCTCCAATTAGAGCTAAATCAAAACAAAACTCAGGGCTTGATTTCATATAGCAAAATTGTTGAGGAAAAAAAAGGTGGAAGAAGAGGGGATCTTCTTCAAATTTAGTTCAGCAAACTGAACCAGATGGTAAATCCTTTGAACTCTAGAGAAAATGTGCATTTATTTCCAAACAGGCCTATGTTAATATTGTCCACGATTCATAGGGATTTTGTAGTCTCACCTGATTGACCAGCTTTCCCAAACTCTGTAAATAGCAAATCTGAACTGTGATTTGAAGTCCTCACACAGTGAAGAAGTCTTCACAGTTCTGATTAAGGAAAAGACCTACTTTCTCTAGGAGAAGTAGAAAGGGAACTCTTCCAGCTTCCTTCGGAGATAACATCATAAAACAGAAAGCCAAGATTATGAGGATTACTGGAAAGCATTTACTGCTTGTCTCATCCCAAATAACTCTACATAATAACTCTACATAATTTCCTAATATACAAGCTATACCGTAGGCAAATGTCTAAGTTCAGTTTTCCTATCTGTAAAACAAACATGCAAGCAAGAAAGCCAATAAACGAAAAGGGGAGCAAAACTAAGTCCTAATTCATGAGACATATTATAAATATGAGTTACGTTTCTTTCTATTATCACACTGGTATTGAGGCACAAAGCATCAAAATCTGTGTCCTAATCAGAAGAGAGGCTTCACAAAATACAGTAGTGGAAACATTAGGCTTCAAAACACAAGGTTGGGAGTATCTGGGTGGGTCAGTTGGTTAAGCATCTGCCTTCAGCTTAGGTCATGGTCTCAGGGTCCTGGGGTCGAGCCCCACATCAAGCTTCCTGCTTGGCCCACTTCTCCCTCTCCTTCTGCCTGCTGATCCCCTGCTTGTGCTCTCTCTCTCTCTGTCAAATAAATTAAAACAAAACAAAACAAAACAAAAACAAGGTTGGGACTGAATCATTAGGAGCTTCAAAGTCCAGATTAAGAAGTTGTGGCAACTATAACAATGAGCTTCACAGACCTACAGGAAGAGACAACAATTCCAGATATGAATTTGCCTTTCATTCACAGAAATCTATCCCAACAACTTATGGAATTCCTGGTCCACAAGCATGAAATTCCATACAGCACAGCATCCAACCAGGGGACCTACATTATAGCAAAAGAGATGTAGGAGTGGACCCATGACTATGAGATTTACTAGTCACATTACATACCACACTATCCAAAAGCATCCAGTGAGCTTCTAGAACAGCTTCTAAAGGCACAAATATATTGCCAGCTTGGAAGAAACACTCTAAAAGGATAGGGTGTCATCCTTTGGGATATAACATACCTATTAAATCAGAGATCACTATATGATGTTAACTCCCCATCAGGAAAAATACAAGGGTTTGGAAATTAAAAAGTGGGAGCAGAAGTGGCTCACTTATCATCTGTCACTTACCATCACTTGCCATCTCTCCCAGTGACCCACAGGGAGACTTTGTGCTTTCTGCCACCATAATTCTGGGCTATGAAAAGTTGGAGGTATTGGACCCAAGACTCATGAGCAGACATCACCATGGTTCATTCTATTGAGCCACCAGATACAGCTGCTTCCAGGGCCCTTTAGCTACTTGTGTTCCAAGGCCAGCAGATGAGAAGAAGAGTCACCGAACTGGCAGGGGTATTTTACCCCTATCATCAAGAGATAAAAGGCTACTTTTATGCAATAGGGGCTGGGAGAAATATATATTGAACCTAGGCGCAACCGGGTGCCTCCTGGTACTCTCATGCCTTGGAATAACCATGCACACACACACGTAACAATGCTTAACTGAGAGAGGTATGATTATTTAATGTTCAGATCATTCAGGTATGAAGGTTTGGTCACACTACCAGATGAGCTACTCAGATCTGCTGAGGTGATAGCTCAGATTGAGGAGAATTTAGACTGGATAGTGGAAGAGAAGAGAGAATATACCAGTGGCAGCCCCAAGGTCAACTGTAGTGACAGGAGCCATAGTTCACCCCTGTAGCCTCCTTCTTTATGAAATTCCCCTTAGAAAGATAGACTCCAGAAACTATGGAGGAGCTGTTTCCTGAATCTTTGTGAGAAGTAGAAACGTGTGGCACAAGGGTGGACAATGGCAACTATAAGAATGTTCTGCACAGACCTCCTATTACAAGACCCTCTATGACCCTCTCAGAAAGGGGAAGAAACTCCAAGGACCTCAGTTTTAAAGGTCAATAGACCCCCATCTAGAAATCTGCCATTGCTCTGGCTCAATGCCCACTTCTAGTCTGTACTTCTCACAGTATAAATTGTCAAAGAACCTGACTGATTCGACTTGAATTAAGTGTCTAAATCTAGTCCAGTTGGCTCTTCCCCATGAGGTAAGGTTATCTAACACAAAATGGCTGTCAGTCTCAGTCCTAGAGAAGGCTCCCACTGCACAGACCCCATCTGCTAAGAAAATCAAAAGCAATAGTCTAAATTGATATGACAAATATACCCTCTACAATTCCTCTGATGTAAAAGAATCCACTTTCTTCAGAAGCAGCTTTTCCATCTGGGGATAGTTCTAAATATTTCTCTCTGTCCCTGGGTATTTTTGGAACCGCATGAGGCCATTGCCTCTTAAGGTAACACAGATGATATCTGCTGCCTCTCAGAATTTCAATAAGTGACCAGAAATCTGTAATCTTTTGAGCTTCTGGAAATTTCATCATTTGATGTGATTTCAACCACTTTTTCTTGCCATTTTCTCCATGCCCCCAGCTCACCACTGCAAATGAAGAAAATAGCTTAAAGATTTGTGTTATTCTCCAGTATCTCTTTAGGTTACTCACTTGCAAGTGTTCCAATATCAACGGATATTTTGAACAGAGCAAATCTTCATTTTATTTAAGTCAGTGAGGGTGATGTAGGAGAGAGGTTCAAATCTTTTTTTCTGCCTACATTTCCATTTTGTTTTCTAAACCTCAAACTCTCCAGAATGCAATGTTTATTAGGATTCTGCATCTAAAAGAATTTTTGATCTTGAAAGCTTTTTATCTTCTGTTTTACAAATGAAATACATCTTCCTACATTGCAAAACACCACTTAGAGTGAATCCCTTTGGGAAAGACATTAAAGTACTATTTCAGCTTTAGCATAATGGAACTCCATATGCAGAGACCCAACATAGAGACATCCTCCACTGTGGCCACTTGAAGAGTGTATTCTGAGAAATTTCTTGGAATTGGGCTGCAAAAATTGATAAAAACAAAAACAGCCTAACTATTCGCTATGAAAAAACTGAGATGTGGGCAAAGGAAGGTTAATAAAGAGTTAATATACGTAGAGTGCTTAGAATAAGATCTGACATATAGTAAGTGCGATGTATTTAATAAATGAAGAAATGAAGGAATTAAGGAATGAAAGGACAAAGAAAGAAAACTGGGTACTGAGTAAGCAAATAGAATAATTTCACATGGAGATAAATGACTTGTGTAAATTGCCCAGCTAATGAACGGTAGTGATGTAATTCCATTCTGATTTTGAAGGACCTTTTCATTATTTTCTTTTCTTATTATTACATAACAACATCCCCCAACCACACATAGTTTTAAAATTCCAACATGACTGCCTGTGAATGTCATGGGATTTTCATGAGCTACTTCAAATATTAGTATTAAAAGTGAAGAACTCAGTTATAATAAGCAACCCTGTCTAACCAATTTCATTCTCTAGTGGGCTCCTTAGCTATTCATGTCTCAGGCTGGAAAAAGATCTAAAGTAGTACCGGCATTCACTTGGCTTAAACTTAAGAATCCCAGACTATTCGTATAATTCTGCCACTTAATTTAGTGCCACAGATAAATTGGAAGTGAAAGAAGCACAGGACTCCCCAATAAATACTGACAAATGAGCACTTAACTATAATGTGGGGGCTGCCTTTTACTAGCTAGTTGTCCAGCATTTCTGGTTTTTAGCCCTTAGGATAGTGAGTGATCCTAGTGTGTTATGTCAACTATTGACAGTACATCCATATATCAACACAGTTGGTAACCTTCTTTGTTTGACCTTAGAAGTCCTTAAAAGTCATATATCATCCTCCAAACACAGACATACCAGGTCGACTTGAGTTTATCCTAGATGACAGAAGACAGACTCAAAGACCAGCTCTTATAAAAATTCATTACTGATGAATACTGAAGTATTACTGGGAAATTAATCAGTATTATTAAACATCAAGAGATTAATGCTGGCTTGTTCTATGGAAGACAGAATTAACCACTACAGAAGAGCTATTAAAAGCGCTGATATAAAATGTTTAAATATATATGTACAGAATGTGGAAATGACTAACTTTTCAAAGGTCAGTCAAAGACAGAAAGCAAATGGAAAAGCTGAGAATGAAGGGGTCAGTGGTACAGAGTATTGTCTGTGGCCCTTCTCAACAATCCTGTCACACCCACGGAGTTCATATTGACTTTACCTAAAGTACCTCTTTACTAATCAAAGAAAGGGAGTTCCGCCTTTTGCTTTAGCTGAGATCCACTGTGGATTCAGTGGATATCCACTGACTAGGTTGAGACCTTAAAAACCCAATCAAATAATGAAATCCCATCCCTTCCCAAAAAGAAATTACTGTTTTCTTTTCATGTGGATTATGACTTGTTTAAACCCCAGTGGCTATTCAGTTTCTGCTCACAGAAGACAAATATTTGCTAATTAAGGGTAAGAACAGGTAGAACCAGAAGACCAATCTACTTACACCTTGCTAGAAATTATACAAGGAATATTTTTTACAAGACATTTAGAAATTCTTGTCTTCCACACACACAGACACCATTACTACATTTTAATCTGCCTTCCTCTGTGAGATTATGATGTAGCGTGAGTCCCAGAAAGAGAATAAAGAATGACTTCTGTTCCAGACACTCTTGAACTATTTCACCCTGCATCCTGTGTAATCTCCAATTCACCTTCTGAAATGAGACTCCCCAGGTGTGAATACGGGTTCCACGACTTACTCCTAGTATGGTCTGGAACAAGACATTTCTTCTTTTAAGTCAGTTTCCTGTTCTACAACATGATGATCTTGAAAGTGTGCATACCACAGACTTGTGGTTAGATTTAAAAGAGAATAAACATGTGAGGTGTTTAACATAACTCCTGGCCATCTAACAAATAGCCAATATGTAATACCAGTTATTACTTAAAGCAGAATAAAGTGCTCTGTCTTAGGTAGATGGCATTGAATCTTCTTATAATGGATTTAGAGTACATTCACATGTAATATTTTTCCCACTCTATCCTTTCAAGAAATTAATAAATAGCCTAACTATATATGAATACAGTACTAGAACCCCAATGTATCTTAAGGCAAAACTCATTCTCCAGCACTCAGTGGCTCACCATCTGATTAATGGGTTAATTCCTTTCCTTTGCTTCCGGAATGGAGTGATATAGTAGAAGGAATGCAGACCTATCATCTGAGTAGGAAGCATCATCTATACCAAGATGAAAGGTAAGATCTTTAGGGAAGTCAGAGCCCCCTGCTCATAAGCTTCAGTACATAAATGGATATGTATCAAGGTGCCTCTCATTTGCTTTAGTAAAACCTCCCTTTGAGAGACATTAATTAAAATATTTAGGGATCACAGCTGAGTCCACAATTTGAGTAGAAGCCAGATATTGAAAAAGGTCTCTCTTTCACTGTGTTATTTAGTTGGTAGAAATATTTCAGCTGCTGCTCAGAATGCTAAAACAACACTTCAAAGATGTCATGCATTTAATCTTCCCCTATCCCATGAGGACCAGAGAAACGAGTCAAGATGTAAAATGGTTCTCCTGCAGACATTCTGATGCAGCAACAGTGGAATGAGGAGAAAGAGTCATTCTGGTCTCAAGCAACAAACCCAGAGTACAAAAGGTCTCTAAGAATACAGGGACAGACTGGCCCCAAATGCAAATTATTGTGCCAAAAGGCCAACATCTATGACCTTTCTAAACATCACTGTGTCAAATGCATCAATAAACTTTGATGAATAATTTCACTTCCAGAATTCTCTTCTAATAAAATGATTAGAGTCGACATATCTCTCACTCTCAAATCTCTAATCTACCCACACTCAAATCTCTCTTTTAAACTTCACAAACAAAATTCTTCAAAAATATATCATGGCTTTTAAATGTATCCCTCCTGGAGTGCTGGGTGGCTCAGTCAGATAGACACCTGACTCTTGATTTTGGCTCAGGTTGTGATCTCACAGTCATGGGATAGAGCCCCTGTATCAGCTCTCAGGCTCTTGCTTGGCATGGAGCCTGCCTCAGGTCCTCTCTCCCTTCCTTCCCCGCCCCCTCACTCTCTCTCTCTGAAATAATAAAAATCATTAAAAACAAACAAACCAACCTACTCCTCCCTACATTGGCCTCTCTAAGCACATGGCACCACAACCTCCTCCAATGAACACCATCTTTGCTTCTCCTTCTTAACTTTCTGAGTAAGACCATCATGTTTTATCAGTATTATTTAAAAGGAAAAAAAAATCCTTTTTCTCCATCTTGATTCCCAATCTCCTACTACATTAAATCCAGCTATCATCAACTATGCTTTGCTTATGGGAATCATTTCCTAACTAGCCTCTTTGTCTACTTTGCTCCCCCACCAATGCAATCTCCACGAAGTCACCAGTAATCTTTCACAATGCATTTCTAATTATGCTGTCCCCCTAAGCACATGGCTAAAATATTTTAAAGATTTTCACTGCCTTCAGAATAAAGAACAAATTCCTAAAATTTTGTAAAAGTCTTTTCTTGAGGGGCACTTGGGTGGCTCAGAGGGTTAAGCCTCTGCCTTCGGCTCAGGTCATGATCTCAGGGTCCTGGAATGGAGCCCTGCATCAGGCTCTCCACTCAGCGGGGAGCCCACTTCCCCCTCTCTCTCTCTGCCTGCCTCTGCCTACTTGACAGATCTCTCTCTGTCAAATAAATAATAAATAAAATCTTTTAAAAAAAAAGTCTTTTCTTGATCTGGCCCAAGTTATCTTCTCAAGAAACCTATTATCACTCATACTATCACTATACTGAATTACTAGCTTTTCTAACTTATCAGGTTTCTTTCTTGCTCATAGGCATTTGCACTTCCTGTTGACTACACTTAGAACAGTGACTGCTTCCCCAATATTTTCATTTATCTGGTTAATTCTTACTCACCTTTCAGGTTTCAGTCTAAAGACTGCCTCTTCCTTAAAGTTTTCTCTGACTTTAAGGCGCCTGGGTGGCACCGTTGGTTAAGTGTCTGACTCCTAGTTTCAGCTCAGGCCCCGATCTCAGGGTCGTGAGATCGAGCCCCTCCTTGGGCTCTGCACTGAGGCATCTGTGTAAGGCTCTCTCTGCCATTCCCCTCTGCGTGCTCTCTCTCTCTTTAAAATAAGTAGATTTTTTAAAAAGATTTTATTTATTTATTTGACAGAGAGAGAGACACAGCGAGAGAGGGAACACAAGCAGGGGGAGTGGGAGAGGGAGAAGTAGACTTCCCACCGAGCAGGGAGCTCGACGCAGGGCTCCATTCCAGGATCCTGAGATCATGACCCGAGCCAAAGACAGACGCTTAACAAATGAGCCACCCAAGCCCCCCTAAATAAATAGATCTTTTTTAAAAAAAAGTTTTCTCTGACTTCCAAATTTATCCAGTACTTATCATATGCCCCCAGCACTTTTCACACAATAATGTAACTGCCTTTTTTTCCTATTCCTCTCTAGACTTCTGCTTTTCCACGATTATAAAATTCAGCAACTGCATTTGTTGAATTTTCAATGCATAAAACAGGGTCTCGCACAAAATATGTATTCAATAAAGAATTTTAAATAAATACTAATATATTCATCGAGGTTTGATTACAAAAACAAAAAAGATTGGTAACTATGCAACATCCCAAAATACAGAAATGGGTAAACAAACTGGGGCACATATATAAGGTAAAAAAATAGCACTTTTCCTTCTCAAAATACAAAAGGTTTTTGAAATTCTTCACAGATGGGAGCATAGAAATGACAAAATACTGAGTAAAAATCAAACAAAATCTGCATTACCAGTATGAAGTTAATTAGATAGGTAGATTAGTAGACAGATAGATAGATGATAGATAAATGACAGACTGGAAAATATACAAAATATGATGACAGCTTTTATATTTGGCTTATGTATAATTTTATTGGCTTATTATACTTTGAAGTATATTCTGATTTCTTGTGATGAATCGAATAAAAAATAATAGAAGAGTAAAAGGGCTGCAGTGAATTCTCACTTCACCCGGACCAGTATCCATAACCAAAGAAGTCACATTTGCAGATGTGGAGCATCACAGCTGGAATTTCAGAACAGAGCTAATGCTGAAAGTTAGATGGGTGGAATATACTGGGGTCTGACACCAGTATCGAAGGCAGGAATGAAAACCAGGGAGCCAAGAGCAAGTCCAGAAGGTGGAACTCAATGAATGGCCAAGAGAAATTTCCCAGAATAGCTCCTAGTATCATAAGTTAAAACAATAATAATCTAGTCTGGATCTGGGTGGGCCAACAACACCAAAATAAGAAGACTAAACAGATCAACTTCTGCAAGCAGAGAGAAATCTAAACTGCTAATTAGGAATTGAAGTAGTCTTTCAATGCCTAGATTGGATATGCAGGGTCAGAATTAGGGTAATGATTTGGGGTAAATATAAGGTACCTACACTGATGTCAATAAAACTCAGACTGAACTCCACTGGCTAATGGAAATTAATTCCTCCATATATCTTCTTCAAAATGTGCACAAGGCCTAGACAGGGACTAAATGAAGGAATCATTTTATGTTTTAGAAGGGTGGGGAAGCCAAAGGCAGAAGGGGGGGAAGGGAAGCTATTCTTTGATAAAGACAATGTTTCAGCATTCTTTAGTAATTTTCAAAATGGAACTAAATAATAAATGCTCTCTTCGAAAAGAACAATCACCTAGTTAAATTAAAGAATGTTTTCTTATGAGAACTGCAATTAAAAGTAGAGGGCAAGAGAAACTTGCCTTAGCCATTTGCCATCACCCCAGGGTTTGGTGATCAACTTTATGCTTCATTTATGTCTCCATAAATCATACCGTGGAATTAAGTGTGTGGCTGACATGAATATTGCCCACTTTGCAAAGGAAAGACAAGGAGCAAGAAAAACTTCATGCCAAAGCATGAGGCTATCTTACAAAAATTCTTTATAATTATTATCTGTGCTTCCTCACAAAAGTGAGATTACTCTCTTGGTGGATGTCATAGAATTGAGGCTTTGAAATGGAGATGCCAAGCTGTAAATTACATTTCTGAATCAATTATGCCTCTATCAGAAAGGCTATAAATAACATTCAGAATTACCAGATGTGTTATTTTTTGTTACACTTGAACATTTGGCGCGTTTAGAATGTCTAAGTGAGGGACTTGGGTTAATCTGTGAATTTCACGGATTCATCTGACAAGACAGCAGAAAAATGTGGGTGAGAATTATGATGACCTTGCTTCAAGGAGAGTTATCAGAACAAGGTCAACTCAAGAATTTGCCTGCATTTTTCTGAAAAGAGACTCAGATGGGAAATGATCGTGGAGCCCCTTGGTGTTCCTTGGGCTGAATTCTCGAAAGAGTTAGCAAAGGACACATTTGGGTTCAGATGGGTTACTTGAGCAAAATATAATTCAAAGATGATCCTTGCTTTTGACAGCTTTACAATGATTTTATTTTTTCACCTTCTTGAGAAGTCTAAGTGAGAAACTGTTGACCGTATGCTATGACCAGGCTCAGCATCCGAAACTGAAACCTCAAACAGTGGGTACATATAAGGGCTAGAGTTTATCAAGCAGCCTCAGGCAGTGACCTTCCCAGGAATCTCACTTATTCTGGGTCTGTTCCACCATAGCATTTTTCCCCCTGTGGCAAGTTAAGCTTTTATTACTCTTATTTATAGGTGAGCATTTGTGTTATTAAATTTAGAAGCTGTCAGTAACAGGACTAAGGGAAAAATATTCCTCTCCATTTAGAAGAATTTTATACCCACCTTCTCCTGAAAAATGCTCAGGTCACGTAGGAGCTTGTTACTGCACTAGAGGAAATCTGGCTTCCTCGCGGACTTAGATAAATACTACGCAATCAAATAAATTTTTATCGGCCATGCCTAGAGTTAACTACCGCTTCTTAAAGCTAGCAAATGGAATTAGTCTCTGCATTTTTTTCTTCCTTAGCACAGCATAATAAAATGAACAAAGAGGATGAAATCAGCTGGAGTCTGACAGATAAAATATATCTCAGATCATAATGTTGAAAATGCCACACAAAGATTCCAACCCAACTCAGTTTTCTTATCCATACAATGGATATAATGGCATCTAAATTCCAGCATTATTTTTTAAATTAAATTGGATAATGTTTGCAAAAGATTTTGCATAATTTCCTACCCCTCCTAGAGGAAGTAGTTCTCACTATCATTTAGAGAGCATTTTTTTTTCTTCTTCAATTTCACATGCCTCTCCCCACATTAACCTTCCACCCACAACCGCCTGCTCCCAGGGAGAAGCACTGCATAGCAGTTAAGAGCTTAAACTCGGTCTGGGTTTGGATCGTAGTTCAGTTATTCACCAGCTTCTTGAGCTCCAGCTCGATATACAACCAACCTCTGCCTCTATTTTCTCATCTGTTAAATGGCAAAAATAATAGTAACCTCCTCCCAGAGAGGATACTTTCCTTACCCAGGGAGTGCCTGTTTTCAGAATACTGAGATAAAACAGGAAAAGCACTCAGAACACTGCCTGGCACACAAGAGCACACAGTAAGTGCTGCTTCTCCTACCAATACTTTTAACATCTGTTGAACCCATTCTCCCTCCTCTGTTTTGCAGGCTTGAAACTTACATTTGCATGGAAACTTTGTAACGTTTGAGCAATGTGTTGACTTCTAGTTAAAATGGTCATCCCCAGCTTTTGAGTAAGAGGATACAAAGGGGACCGGTGACTGGACCTCAGAAAAACATCGGCAGATGTCAAAGCTAACGCACTTAACGAAAGAAAAATCAGGCTTGGCTATCATAATGGGATGCACCCGAACCACATAAGGTATGACTATGAAGACTAGTAGCAAACCCTCCACAAAAGCAAGCAAGAGGAAATAGGAGATGAAGAGGATACCACGATCATGTGCATGCGTGTGATATTCTAGAGAGATGTTCTTTAAGGTGCAGGAGCTCACCCACTAAAAAGGCTTCTTATCTTCTCATTTCCAATTATTAGAAAACTAGCACCTGTGTGGTTTTAGAAAGCTACAAATAAGTACCTGCTTACAAAGCCTTGAAAGCACTGTGCTTTTTGTTCTGATGGAGAGATGCATCCACACAATGGATATCTCCTCAACAAGTATGAAAAGACCCGTGGTTTGGGCTTGGCAATATCCGAAAGTATAAAACATCTGAATTATTTTTTTTCTCTTTAATAACTGACACCTTCTTTTATTTTTTCATTGACAGCAACAAGATGTTTTGCCCCATTTTCCAGAAAGTGGTCGCTTTTCTGCTCATAGAATTGCTGCTATTCTTTTCTTCGATCTCCTGCTGAGTTCTTAAGGTGTTCAGAATGGTTTGATAGCTATCTAATAGCTGAATTCCTGGGACCAGATGAAATTTCGGTCTCCTTCTCCTCTGCCATCTTGGACCACCCCCTGAATTATTTTTTTTTAAATACTGGGGGGACAAGTTGTCACATTAGAACTTGTTCCTGCACTTGCCCTCATAACGGATCTGTGAAGATGTGTTATGTTAACTCAAACGTCAACATTTCAACCAAATCCCAAAGATCCTGCACTATTCCAATGAACACTTTGCATATGGTTACCCTCAGAATAAAGGATATTTTTTCCCATTTAAGGATAATAATAGAGTAATATCAAGCTTCTGTACTGAGGTAGAGTTGTCACATCGTATCACATTATACCGATAATTTGCACATTAAACATTCTTATTTGTTTAAAACATGCTGTTTTGCTCCTCTCTGAATGATAGCTTTTTGGGAACAGAAAGAGAAACATTAAAATCTTAGAGTTTACTCTTTAAAGCAGATAGTCATCAGATATGAGTCATAGAAAGAAAATTGATGGGGTCGATTCTTCTCTTATGCTAACAGTGAAATGTGAGTAAATAAAAAGGAAAATTGAAGGATTCTACCAGTAAAATACATGATACAAGTTTAGTATAACTCACACAAATTTAAAGCAAAAGTAGGATAGCACAGGAAAAACTAAGTAAATCTGTAATTTAATGCTTAGTCAAACGTGGATGAATTGACTATGAAGACAAAAACAATTATTCTCATAATGTGAACATATTTAAAGATACGGCCCATGGAGCATAGTAACTCCTCCTAGTCTATAATTTCTGAGTTTTTTTGCTCTATTTCTTTTATAGGATAAATAGTCCTAAATTGATTATAAGCAGAAAATGAAAGGATTGAGCCTTCACTGCTAAACTTATATGCACCTATTTTAAAAATTTATTAAAAAAGTTTGATAGTATGTGAGCATTTTTTGGAGGAACAAAAAAAATTCCATTGTTACTGAAAATCTCTGACCCATTCAGGAAATTTTATTAAAAAGTGATTTTAATAATTGACTTTATTCTCAGCATGGTTTCATGCAAGAAGGTATAGAGAGAGAGGAAGATGAGCATACAGATTTGAGAATAGGAGCCAGCGACGGAAACACTGTATCTACCCCAGATCTAACTTTGATGACAGACAGAAGTGAGGCAGCTGATGCCGTGATTCAGGCAAAGTTAGCAGAGAGTTTGTTCCCATGGGTTTTCAGATGAATCGATGTAGCTTACCAGTAACAATGGCATCTCAATATAAAATAGAATATTAATTCTGTATATTCTCATTTATTACATTAATACCTTGTTTGTAATATTATATCCAATATGTTTTCCTCTAAAATATAGCTAGATGACAAAACTAATCCAAATTCTGGCTGGCTGATTTATTCTGTTAGGCCCATATTATATAGTTTGAATGTAAAGGATTATATTTAGGTTAGTAGCAGGCTACAGTTTTGTTTTGTTTTTTTTCTGTAATATTTATTTATTTTAAAGCAAGAGAGTGCGAGCAGAAGGAGGGGCAGAGGGAGAGGAAGAGAATCACAAGCAGACTTTAGAGCTTGACTCAGGGCTTGATCTCATGATCCTGAGATCATGACCTGATCTGATATCAAGAATCGGTCGCTTAACCAACTGAGCCACCCAAGCGCACCTACAGTTTCTCTTTTTTTTTTTTAATCAGAATTGATTTTATAAGGCACTTTCACAAATGCCACACAGTGGACTATTGAATATGCACGTGTTCACTTATCACATTTTCTTGTAACAAGATCCTTGCGAGATGGGTAAGCTCAATGAAGTTCTTGACTCCTGTGGTCTCATTCCCCTTCCCTACATTTCAAAGAAAGATGCTGATCTGGATTGGCCAAACTCCAGGATAATGTAACATGTCACAGATTGAGAGACGGAATGTCAAAGGAGTGAAAAGGTCAAGCATACCCATTAAATACTCTTTCTTCACCCATGTGGCTAATGGAAATGGGCCAAGAGAATATTGGGAGCGACCAAGGGTATGTAGCAGGGCTACCACTTTGCTGGCTTCGGGTTTAAGCTGTTTTCCTCCAGTCCTCAGGCAGGCGTGCTCATACCTGGAAGGCAGGAGCTGAGGTAGGTGTTTTGGCTATACCAAGGTATGGCAGTGTAATTGTCTAGGGAAGAAGGTCCACATTTATGGATAGAGCCAAACCTCCAACTGGTAATAACATACTTCTACAGCTTACCTGTACCCGAAATTCACAAGGAGGAAGAATTTCTAGAGAAGCTCTATTTCCAGTAGTTTCTACCACTATGAGTATATGTCCAAAAAATTTCCTATCTCTGTGAAGACAGAATTCCTAGGGAATAATTCCTTCTCGGAATGACGAACAGGCTTGTGTTACCTTCTTTATCTTCTTTACATTTTATTCACCTCATATTTTGATAGACGGCTTAAGGGACTTAAGGTCACTGTCATTCTGTTTATGATAAAATTATGAGAACAACTGAGAGAATAAACACTCATGCTTACACAATCATAACCCACGGATTTCTTCATCCTTTCTTCATGTGCTTAAATTAGCCACACAAATCAGTTTTCAAAGCATTCAGAGATGCCTACTCATAATTTCACAGGTTTTATGCACAGTATTGGCATTATGAAGGAAAATGTCAAAGATCTTCTACTGAAATAATTTGGCCAATAACAGAATGAGGACTTATGGCAATAATTTACACAGAAAATAGATTCAAGTTAACATTTAACAACTTAAACAGTGACCAATTGATAATTTTCATCGGTAGCCAGTAGAAAATTCTGGATTTGTGAAGGGTTCATTATTCCTACACCAACAACTATTTGCCACAGTTCATATAAATATGTGAGAAGATAAACTGGGCATATGATCATTTTACGGACACAAGTAATTTCTGCTTTCACTCAAATAAAGAAAATCAGTACTTCCTTTATTCATTTTATTTTTCCTTTTCTTGCTGTTATATTTTGACAAAGTATAATGGGATAACTTTTTTAAGCCAATGAGATCTGAGTTCAATTCCACATGAGCTATTTATTAAATGTTTGATCCTGAGCAACCTGCTTAATTTCACAAGTTTACTCATCTATACAGTGGGAATGCTTACAAATGCTACTTACAAATAAGTCTATTGAGAGAATTAAATGAGCAAATACCCACTAAAGATATTCAACAAATACTGGGTTGTCTGTACTTAAGGCATTATGCAGGCATGAAAAAGCTACAAAGGTATTTACGGAACACTTACTACTTTTAAATAAATGAATTTAGTATAAGATTATATTTATTTTTTTAAGACTTCATTTACTTGAGAGAAAGAGCACATTAGTGAGGAGCAGGGCAGAGGGAGAGAATCTTCAAGCAGACTCCCTGCTGAGCACAGAGCCTGACATGGGGCTCAGTCTCACAACCCTGAGATCATGACCTGAGCCCAAATCAAGAGTCTGACGCTTAACTGACGGAGCCACCCAGGCACCTCAAAGATATTTAAATAATTAATTTTTATTATTTTCAAATAATATTATTGGGACCACAATGTGAAGATTGAATTAGGCTGATCTTCAACCATGTCTGCCCCTTCTGTCAGATTCTTCTTTGCCCTACTCACACGCTAGACAGAGATCATTTTTCTTGACTGACAAATCCATACCACCCTCGGCAATATTCACCATCCTAGTGCACATTCCCTTGAGTACGTGTTCCCTGTTATTAGGAAATACTGACATTTAAAGGAACTAAACAGTCATATTTGTGAGAACAGAGACTGTATTTGTGTTAAATATTTTATTATTAGGTAATAATAAGTATTCAATAAATCTTGGTTGCACGAATCAGTGTCTGCTTTGTTCCCAAAACCCCACTAGAAGAAGTTGACTGTGTGTTTTCTTAGTCAATTCTCCAAAGAACCCCGATAGTGAAATATAAACACTGTTTTACATGAAGAAAATCAAGTTTCAAAAACCCTTTTTCATAAAAAAAAGTAAATAAAACTCTTTTTATGTAAAAAAGAAAAAAAAGAGAATCAAGGTTCAAAGATAATTATTGATTTGCCAACTGCTCATATATACTAAAAGACTGTGTTCGTATTTATGCCACATCTATATAATTCCAAAGTTCCTGTGCTATCTTCTACTTTAGCTTCCTCTCTCCCTATAGGAGGTTGAGTTCATCACAAGATAAAAAAAAAAGTATTGATAAATGCATGAGTGAAAACTCTTATGACCTCCTGCCCAAAGAATAATAATGAACTGAGTATCCCCACTTAAGAGATGAAGTAATTATAATAATAACATCCATAGTAATAATCATCGATACCTTCAACTTCTGTTAGAGTTCCTTAAAATTTACAATTACTTTACGCATTTGATTTAGAAATGTTAAGTGACTTGCCCACTGTCACATGCCTATAAGTGATAGGGCCAGATTTCTCTGTGATGCTGAAGCCCCTCCATGAAATCATTCCTTATCCCCTAAAACATGCCAGCAATGTTGAAGACACAGGTACTTTATCTGGACATTGCTTGAGAGCCTTCTTGCAAATGGAACGAAGGAGTCTCTCTTAAATGCCCTCCGTTTCATTCCACTCCGACAGCCCAGTGACATGAGTAAGAAGGCCCCCTTCTGGTCACTGAAGGCTGGTAATACATAAGCCTGGAAATGGCCGTGGATACTGGTAAGGTTTACTTCTCCAGCGTCTGATGGCACCAAGTGCTTCACCAGCACGAGCATTCTACGAGACAGGCCCCACTGATAGCACGAGTATTCTATAATACTCTCTTTTTTGATAACAACAAACATTTCAAAGGAACCAAAAAATATTAATTCTGGAAAATGTTTAGAAAACATATCAGGTGTGATCTATCCACTTTGCAGAAGAAGAATCTGAGATACTGGGACTGACTTTCCCAAGGAAAAGTTAAGACTGATGAGAAAGTCAGGATTAAGAACATTTCTTTCCTTCCTCCTTGCTTTATTTCTGCAATAATTCATTATCTGTCATTTGAAAATGACAATGTAGGACTCAAAAGATACCTCAAAAGATAGATTGTTTTCCTATGTATCTGTATGTGTGTATCTGTGTTTTGTGTGTGTGTGTGTGTGAGAGAGAGAGAGAGAGAGAGAGCGAGCAAACGAGCACATATGTGTGTGTGTTTTCCAAACAGGGTTTTTGCCACTGAAGATATAAGGTTGATCATCCAGGAATTCACTGTCTATTATTAGAGAAATAAAGTCATAAATAATCACCAAAAAAATACGCAGTTATACATGTCATGATAGTGATATTGTCAAGATTGAATATCCCTCCTTTGAGCCAAATCAGCTTGGTGGTGCCTTCTGTTTCTTAGCCTATAGCTTGTTTCCTCCCTCCAGATTGATTCTTATTGCCTTGTCAATGGCAGCCCTCCTAGGAGACCAGAGTGGATGACATTGTAACCTAGAGCAGACCTCAGGGATCAGCCCCTGTAGCCGGGACTATGACACTTTCCTTCCATTAACCCTAACTGAGTACTAAAGATGGAACATTTTGGTTTACAATTCCCTAAACACCTCTTGAGTTCAGCTTGCCTCAAGTAGGACCATACATCAGAATTACATTTTCCCTAGCTTCAATGCCTTATATTCTGGTTAGTTCCAGGGGTTCAGGTTTCAAGCACCAAACCTTGTTCTTAAAAGTCACTCTTTCAAATATTCAGGATGTTCTATTTGTTTGTTTTTAAGCTCAGTGGAAGAGATTAAACAGAAATGTTTAATCCATTTAAGAAGCAGCTAGTAGAGAAGCTGGATTATAATTAGTACAATCGGTAAGTACAGAACTTCTGTTTGCCTGAAGGTTAATTGCCTACATCATCCAATATTTATAGCTGATACAGGCCACTGGTATCCATTTTTTTTAAAGATTTTATTTATTTATTTGAGATACAGAGAGCGAGAGAGGGAGAGAGAGAGCACAAGCAGTTGGCAGAGGGAGAGGGAGAAGCAGACTCCCCACTCAGCAGGGAGCCTGATGTGGGACTCAATCCCAGGACCCTGGGATCATGACCTGAGCCAAAGGCAGATGCTTAACCGACTGAGCCACCCAGGCACCCCACTGGTATCCATTTCTGTATCTAGTGAACATTTGAAGGAAGGGGATTACTTAAAATTTTAACCAATATGTTCTTTCCTCCTTCTCAAAATAACAAACCTGTAATACTGTAAAGTATACAGGGATAAATTTGAGAAAGAGCAGGTATACATCAGATTAGGTCTAGCCATTAGCCAATATTTTTAAAGAAGTAATGGACATCATGGCACAACAATGATCAACCACAAAACTCACTAAATATACACAAAACATAACATATATATATGTCCTATCCAAGTCAATCTTAACATCCTGTCTGTTATGCACACTTGGACTATTTCTTTCCATGAAGAAATAACATTAATAAGAAGAATAAGAAGATTCTATCAGGTTTCCGTTATTGACATTTTTAATCACACACTAGCTCTGGTTTCCTAAATAGTCAACACACTAAAGGCTTATGCTACATCTAATAACAGTCATTTAGACCCCTCTGGTTTAAACCATAAAAACTGTCCTCGTCTGAAAGAAAAAAAACAAACAAACAAAAAAATAGATTGGTGGTATTTCTAATTCTAATCTGTCTTTGCCATGTACTAATCTTTTTTTATCACACTCTGGAACAAGAACAAATTATTGTTGAAATGGGTAAATATCTTAGAAGAGTTGTGTTAGGTAATATAGCAAAACACCCTCAATAAATACTTTTTCTGAATCATTTGTACAATATATATTTTCTAATGACTGCCCTGTCTCAACTTCTGAGAAGCCATAGGGTATAAGACTTAATCTCTCTTTCAGAGTCATCCAAGCCTCTCTTTTGGAGCCAGGCAAACAAATAATTAAATGCCATTGCCAAGACAATTCTCTTTTCTTTCTCTCTCCTCCAGCCATCCAAGATGTAGAAAGGAAAGAAGGCTAAGGGAAAGAAGTCAGCCTCAGTCCCTGCTGTTGTGAACATGCAGGAAGCTCAGGTCATGATCCCAAGGTCCTGGGATCGAGCCCCGCATCAGGCTCCCTGCTGAGAGGGGATTCTGCTTCTCCCTCTCCCTCTGCCTCTGCCAACTGCTTGTGCACTCTTTGTCCAATGGCCCTGGTATATCTGGCTGCAGCAGCAAAGGGCTAGTCTCTGTAGACGTCTCAAAGTGCCTCCCGTGATTAACCAGTTCACCCAGGCCTTGGACCACCAAATAGCTACTCAACGGCTTAAGCTGGCCGGCAAATATAGACCAGAGACAAAGCAAGAGAAGAAGCAGATTGTTGGCCCACGCTGAGAAGAAAGCTGCTGGTGAAGGGGCAGTCCCCACTAAGAGGCCAGCTGTCTTTCAAGCAGGGATTATGACTATCACCACATTGGTGGAAACAAGAAGTTTCACCTGGTAGTGACTGCACATGATGTGGATCCCATTGAGCGGGTTGTCTTCCCTGCCTGCCTTATGTTCTGAGAAGCGGTTCCCTACCGCCTTATCAGAGGGAGGGCAAGCCTGGGCTTCTGGTCCGTGGGAAGACTTGTACCACTGTTGCCCTCACACAGATTAACTCAGAAAACAAAGGAGCTCTGGCTAAGCTGGTGGAATCTATCAGGACCAATTACAATGACAGATATGATGAGATCTGCCATCACTGGGGAGGCAAACTTCTGGGTCCAAAGTCAGTGGCTCGTGTTGTCAGGTTGGAAAAGGCAAAGGCTAAAGACCTGGCCACCAAACTGGGCTAAGTGTATGCTGTTGAATTTTCTGTACATAAAAGTAATCAGAAGTTCTCATTAAAAAAAAAATGCCATTACCAGAATAATAGTATAGACGCAAACAAACTAACATGATGTCACAGAAGAAAAAATAAATGGCTCTGATCTGGGGGAAGTCAGGAAGGGTAATAGGAGGTGACAGTTGAGGAATGAAGAGGAGCATCTGAGGTGCAGGTGTGGGGGAGAACAGGAAGAGATGTGTGGAGAATGGGGAGGCTGGAGAACCCTAGTGGGATTAATCACAAGTTGTCCAATCATGAGTGAAAAGGAGAGCAGAAGTGGAGGGATAGAACTAATGCTATTCCTGTTCCTACATACTGGTACCTACTGCATAGATACAGTTCTTCAGACAAAAAAAAAAATTATTAAAAATTAAACTGTTATTACTTTGGGGGCACTGACTCAGTCGGTTAAGCATCTGCCTTCAGCTCAGGTCGTGATCCCAGGGTCCTGGGACTGAGCCCCACATTGGGCTCCCTGCTCAGTGGGGAGCCTGCTTCTCCCTCTGCCCTTCCCCCTGCTCGTGCTCTCTCTCTCTCTTTCACTTTCTTTCTCTCATGCTTTCTCTCACAAATAATTAATAAAATAAAATTAAAAAACTGTTATTACTTTTGGTAAAGATGACTGGACTCTTCCAAAATGGAAAAGATTTCCAGTTTTTCCTTTTCCTGCTCTGCATTATAACTCATCCTTCCACAGCTCCCCTCTTCCAACACGAGCCCCCAAGTCCATTCTATAGTACTTGTTATGCAGAAGGCGGAATGATGAAAAGTTATCCAAACAGCACACTACAAGCTAACTATTCCAAGCGTATCTATTGACTGAAGAGATTTGCATTATGAACTAAGTCAGTGCAAAAAGACAATGGTAAGTAGCAGCAAAAACAAAGAAATAGATCATTTAAATAAAAGAAAGGTGCTACCACGACCACGTATCTGTTTCTCCTCCTCGGTTGAAATTTACCTTGGAGGAACCAATATAAACTAATATGAAAATATTGCTTTGTTGTATAAAGGAAATCCAGTAGAATGGAATGCTAATTCTGTGTGTCTGATAGTCAAACAGGAAAACGGGAAATGCATTCAACTGCAATACTTCCAGTTTTTGCTGTACACACACTAAAATGCTGAAGATATAAGGATAAACAAGCCATAGTCACTGCTCCCAAGGATGTAACAATTCTTTAAAGGACACAAATAGGTAATTGCAATGCACATTGGTCAAGTGTACAAAGAATGATACACAAAATGTCATGGGAGGATAGAAGAGGAAGGAATTATCCTACTGTATTTGGATGACATTATGTGGGGGAGGGAAGATCATTAACCATGAAAACTTAAGAGGTTACATTTAAGTCAGAACGTTAATAAGCAGAAATGTTCGTAAGTGTTATAGATGATGTGGGAGATGGAGCAGCCAGTCAGGAAGAGGGAATAATGTACAAAAGCCTCAAGAACATGAAATAATATGACCATAGCAATTATTTCTACCATGAGAAGAAAAAGGAGTATCATTGAGACTGATGGAAAGCAGTTAAGTTTTGGGATAGGAGTTTGAACTGAAAAGATTGCATGGACCCAATCTGTAAGGCCTGCTTGCTATATACCAAGAAAGCTGCATCACATGAGATGCTTGGAAAGATTTGCTTTTCAAAAAGAAAACAAAAGTAGGGACAAGGTGAAGCAAAGAGATTTTACTTAGGAAGACCTAGGAAGAAGTTATTTTAATAATTTGCAGTGGCAGATGTTGTAACCCAAATCGGAGTTTATATGCACTGGGGTAAATTTTATAATTCAGTGGAAAAGCAACAACTAAAGAACATTTAATAATGTTAAAGTGCTGAGACATTCTCCCAGCCTAAAGGAAACCCCCTCCTTTTTTTTTTTAAGTAAAAGCAGTAAGGTTCTCCACAGAGATCTTGCTTTCAGAAATCCCAAGAATTCTAGTATATTCTCAAGACTTTGAATAGTGCCTAGCAAAGAGCAGGTGTTTGATACTAACCCGGTGAATGAGTGAATGAATAAATGAATGAATGAATGAATGAACAGAATTTTATCTGGCTTCTGACTTAGATCAGGTTCCCTAGGAACTAGACTGAGGCAGAGACTGGAGTACAGGAGATGTTTTGGGAAGCACTCTCCGGAAAAACACTTGTAAGTGATAAAAGAAGCAAGACTGGGCAGAGAGAGAAGAAAACCCACAAAGAAGCCTCAGTTAAAACTAAGGGGAGTTCTGCATGGCTCCTCAGTGTTAACCTGTGCTTGTACTCTTGGTCAACTAGTCATTGGATGAGGACCACCCACCTGGCTAAAGGAAGTTCCCAGAGAGGAAGTCACCTCTACACTTTTGTTAGCAGCCATCCAGCCCAGCCTCTGGGGAAAAGAATACCTCATACTTAATGGGGAGGTGAGCCTGTGTTGTGCACTGCAGTTTTCCACCACATCCCAATTTATAAAGAAGGAAGCAAATGATTACCCTAAACTGACGGCAGGCATGGGGCATCAGGAATCAAAATGGCAGTTCTTCCAGTGTAGGTCCCAGGGCAATACGAAGTGCTTATAAAGGACCTGGGCTACAACCCTATACTTACTACACTCCATTTGCACACTTTCCCCAGTCTCCCTGGGCATTAGTTTCCTAATATAGAAATGGAACATAACAGCAGTGCTCGTCTCCCAACATTCTGGAGAAATAAGGTAATATATTTCATGGTGTACAGCACATAGGAAGCATTCACTAAATGATGAAATAGTATTATTTAGGAAACCCTGAGATTACAAGAGTGATTTTCCCCATTTCTTTCCTGGGTCATCTCCAGTACATTATATTGGGGAATTAAACTTCCCAAGTCTCAATTACCTGAAGTTCAAAGCTCCCTGGTGTTAGAGCCCAGAGTTTCTTCTACAAGGTCAAATGTCTTCTATAGAATGAACATGAAGTAAATATAAATTAATGGCTACAGAGAAAGGGTTCATTCCCCTAACAAGCACAGCTCTCCTGTGCAAGCATGTCACAGGACTAGGAAGACCCAGGAGCACCTCCCAGACCTGTGAGTTTAAAGAAGTTGCTTAAACTCCCAGAATCTAAGTTTCTTCACTGATAGTAGAACCTTCTTCAAAAGATTGATTTGAAGAGTACATTAAAGAGTATCCACATGTAAAGGGCCAAGCAAACTGGCAGGGGGCACTGGCTCTTTAAGGGCTTCAAATTCCAAATAATAACTTCCTTTTTGTTCTTGAGACCCTGGTCCTCGCTCTAGTACTTAATTATTCTTCTCACGGAGCTGTGTGGGATTATACCCCCAGGGATTCAAAGTCAAACAAACAAGATATCACGAAACCTCTTTACCTTATTATAGAGAGGAAGTAAGGTTGTTTAATTCAACAAAAAAGGACATTAAAAAAAAAAAAAAGGACATAAAAATTGTACATTATATGAAAATAATTATAATGTGCTATATTACCTATAGTTGAAATAATGCGCAAAATCTTTGATTTTGCCATGTCAACGTCATGCGTTGCACCCTGCGTTACCCCAACATAACCTTGCACCCTGCTATGCAGTTGTACTAATATTATTACAGTGCTGAAGGGCAGGGATTCTAACATCAGACAATTTACATTCGAAACCTAGCTCTGCCACTATGTGATGAATTAAGATCCCTAAGCCTCAGTTACCTTATTTGCAAAGTAACCATGAATAGTAGCATCTAATTCATAAGATTTTGTGATGAACAAATAAGGTAATGCATGTGAAGTTGCTTTATGCAGTAGCTAGGATTTGATAACTCTTATCAATATAAACGGCCATCAATTTTTTTTTTTTTTAAACACCGTATTAGTTTGTCAGGGCTGCTATAACAAAGTACCACAGATTGGGTGGCTTAAACAACAAAAATGTATTTTCTCAGAGTTCTGGAGGCTAGAAGTCCAAGATTAAGGTGTCAGCAGGTTTTGGTTTTTCCTTAAGATTCCCTCTGTGGCTTATAGATAGCTGCCTTCTTCCTTTGTCTTCACAGGGTCTTTTCTGTGTGTGTTTATCTCTGGTGTCACTTCCTCTTCTTATAACGACACCAATCATATTAAATTAGGGCCCCCTCACAATTGCCTCATTTTAATGTAATCATACCTGTAAGGCCTTATCTTCAAATATAGGTACATTCTGAGGTTCTTGAGGTTGGGACATCAATATATGAATTTTGGAGAGGACCAAATTCAGCCCTTAACAACCACTTACTATTTGTTATCTATGACATGTCGGCACAATGCCAGAAACCACTTTCTTCTGGACTTGCCCCAATTGTTCTTAGCTATACTTCATAAATCCTTTTACTCATTAAATCAGTTCCTTTAGCAGCTTACTTACCCTTATGGTTTTCTTATCAAAATAGAAAGAGTGCCTTCCTAATTATTCTAGATACATCATGTATGTTCATTATAAATACCCACACATTATAAAAATATATAAAGATAAAAGGAAACGTACCAATAACCCCACCATAAAGAAATAACCACTGTTTCCAATTTTGTATATGGCCAGAATTTTTTCTTTTTCTGTTCATACATACACAAATTTGTTATTTTCCTGCACTAGGATTATATGCCACCTCCATCCATATTTTTCATTTAAATTATTTTAGACAATGTTTTTCATCTCAAGAAATAAAAAAGTTGTATCACAACTTTAACACCACATATTTCATGGTAACTCTGTTTTCCAACAGTAACTTGTGTATAATCTTCCTGCTATTATAAAAAAAAAGTTCAATGAGCATCCTAGTTAAAGTATCTTTGTCCTGATCACTTCTTTCATATACTTTCTTATATAAAAACATTAAAAAAAATCCTTAGATTTGTTTATACATAGTTCCAGATTGCACTCTAGAAAGATGTTCCAATTATACTCCTAAGTGCTAACAGGTTAATATAATTGCCAGGAAACGTGCTGATTTTGCATCAACCCTTTTCTACCCCCTGCTTCCCCCAACTATAACCATCCTTTTGAGAAGCCATATAATATTAATCGAACCAATATAATATGGCCCTTTCCGCTCAGAGTGAAAGGGCTTAAACAGATGATACAATTTGCAAGTAACACATGGAAACATATATCCAAGTGCTAAATTGCATGTAGTACAGATGCTAAGCACCCTGGGAGGCTCAACTTATTTCTTTCTGCTTTTAGTCCCCAGTCAGAGTTGAAATGAAACAGATCCATGAGCTGCAATGTGTTTAATGCATTGTACTAAAGGAATACTTAATCTTCTGACTCAACTTTGGAGAGATTGAAGCAAAAATAGCCCTACCAACTACCTCTCTGCTTTCACCTGGCTCCGTGATTACCCTTACCCACTAAATGCCAGCCACGCTGGTTTATGTTTCTCTAATATTAAGCTCATTGTTAAACAAAAGACTTTCCACTTGTTCTGTCTCACCCAAATGTTCTTCTGCCAAGTTATCTCCCAATGGTTTCTTCCCACTATTCAGATGATGGTGCCATTCATCTCATTCATGACATCCTCAGGAAGGCCCTCACTGATGACCCAATTAAAGGCACCTTAAATTGACTCCATTAACTATCCTTATAGTATAGACCATGGGTGAGAATTATCTAGCTTATTTTGTACTTGTTTTACTTTGGCCTGTACACATTAAAATGTAAGCTCAATGAGGACAGTAATCTTGGCTACTTCACTATATAGAATCCTGTATTTCTATCTAATATATACAATATTCCTTAGACTTTAAGACACACTTTTTTCACACTTAAACATCAAGGTGTGTTTTACACTTAATGTCATTCAGAGAGCAATTAAGATATAATTGGTATTGGTTACACATGATCAAACTTGGTCATAGCAGCTCATATTTTCATCTCCTCATTGGTGTTTGCATACTGTCGAAAATAAATGTGTAGAGTTTAACTGTCATGTAAAATATCTTTGAAAATATCATGTTATAATTCAGCATCAACTTGAAAGATCGAATACACAGAAAGTCATAGAAACAGAGCACCAGCAAAGAACATACATTTGACATTAGTCAAACAAATAATTGTTGCAAGAGAAAGGGTCACATCTTCATATTTTCCTTCGAAACAAAAAGAAGTGCATTATGGGGCTAATGAAATGGAAAGATACCCAAGTAGATTAAGATGTGTTACATTTTATTACTAAGATACATGCAAAAGCTGTATCTATTATCTGTCAAACAGAAGATACACAAATCACAAACATTTATACATCCAAAAACGGAGCAGAGAGAACTTCAAGTAAAAGTAGACAAATGCACAATTACAGTCTAATATAATTTATAGAAAAAGTAGAAAGAATATCAGGAAAGACATGGAAGACTTGAAAATCACAAACAAACTTGATTTAATTGGCATTTTAGAACATTCCTCCCAATAAAAGCAGAATATATAGTCTTCTAAAGTGTACATGGAATATTTACAGACAGAGCATATTCTGAGCCATAAAAAATTCAAGTCATACACTACTGGCTTACACCACACACAAAGATAATTTCAAAATGGATTAAGGACCTAAATGTGAGACCTAAAACTATAAAAATCCTAAAAGAGAGCACAGGCATTAATTTCTCCAACATCAGATGTGGCAACTTTTTTCTAGATATGCCTCCTGAGGCAAGGGAAACAAAAGCAAAATTAAACTATTAGAACTACATCGGGGCGTCTGGGTGGCTCAGTCAGTTAAGCATCTGCCTTCAGCTCAGATCATGATCCCAGGGTCCTGGGATTGAGCCCTGCATCGGGCTCCCTGCTCAGCAGGAAGTTTGTCTCCTTCTCCCTCTGCTGCCACTCCCCCTGCTTTCTCTGTCATATAAATAAATAAAATCTTCAAAAAAATAAATAAATAAAAATACACAACCGAGACTACATCAAAATAAAAAGCTTCTGCACAGCAAAGGAAACAATCAACAAAACTAAAAGACAACCTACTGAATGGAGAAGATATTTGCAATTGACATATCTGATAAAGGATTAGTATACAAACTATATAAAGAACCAATACAACTCAACACTGAAAAAACAAATAATCCAATTAAAAAATGAGCAGAAGCTAGAAACAGAAATTTCTCCAAAAAAGAAATACAGATTGTCAACAGACACATGAAAAGATGATCAAATATCACTTATCATCAAGGAAATGCAAATCAAAACCACAATGATACATCACTTCATAGATGTCAGATGGTTAAAATCAAAAACACAAGAAACAACAAATGTTGGAGAGAATGTGCAGAAAGGGGAACCCTCATGCACTGTTGGTGGGAATGAAAACTAGATACAGCTGCTATGAAAAACAGTATGGAGGTTCCTCAAAAAGTTAAAAATGGAACTACCCTACAATCCAGTAATTGCACTACTGGATACTTACTTAAAAAAAAAAAAGAAAAGAAAACTAGTTATACCAGTTAGAATGGCAAAATTTAACAAAGCAAGAAACAACAAATGTTGGAGAGGATGTGGAGAAAGGGGACCCCTCTTACACTGTTGGTGAGAATGCAAATTGGTGCAACCACTTTGGAAAACAGTGTGGAGATTCCTCAAAAAATTAAAAATAGAGCTACCCTATGACCCGGCAAATGCGCTACTGGGTATTTACTCCAAAGATACAGGTGTAGTGAAAGGAAGGGCCATATATACCCCAATATTCACAGCAGCAATGTCCACAATAGCCAAACTGTGGAAAGAGCCGAGATGCCCTTCAATAGATGAATGGATAAAGAAGATGTATTCCATATATACAATGGAATATTACTCAACCATTAGAAAGGATGAATACTCAACTTTTGCATCAACACGGATGGGACTGGAGGAGATTATGCTGAGTGAAATAAGTCAAGCAGAGAAAGTCAATTATCATATGGTTTCAATTACTCGTGGAACAAAAGGAATAGCATGGAGGACATTAGGAGAATGAAGGGAAGAATGAAAGGGGGAAATTGGAAGGGGAGATGAACCACGGAAGACTATGGACTCCAAGAAGGCGGGAAGCCTGCTTCTCTCTCTCCCACTCCCCCTGCTTGTGTTCCCTCTCTTGCTGTGTCTCTCTGTGTCAAATAAATAAATAAAATATTTTTTAAAAATCAATGTAAAATATCATATTAATTTTTTAAAAACTATATGATAATCTCAGTAAATAGAGAAAGTACATTTGACAAAATTCAATATTAATTCCTGATTTAAAAAAAAAAATTCTCAACAAACTACAAATAGAAGGGAAGGCTCTCAACCCAATAAAGGCATCTACATAAAACTGATAGCTGCCATCAAACATAATGGTAAAAGACTAAATATTTCCTCCTAAGAACAAGAACAAAACAAAGATGCCCATTCTCACCAGTTCTGTTCTCCGTACTGGAGACTCTGGCCAGGGCAATAAGGCAAGGAAAAGAAATAAAGGGTATCCAGTTTGGAAAGGAAGAAGAAAAATTGTCTTTTTTCACAGATAACATGATTATCTATGTAAAAAAAAACATGATGGAATGTGCAATAAAGCAACTAGATTGAGTAAGTGAATTTAAAAGGTTGTAGGATATAAGATTGACATACAAAATCAATTTTATTTCCATTTACCAGCAACAGACAGCTAGAAGTTGAAATTTTTCAATGTATTATTTATAATAGCAACAAAAATACGAAATTATTAGGAACAAATCTGATGAAATATATGCAAGAACTGAAGAAAGAAAATTACAAAATGTTGTTGAGAGAAACTGAAGAAGACCTAAGTAAATGAAGAGATAAACCATGTTTATGAATCAGAAGACAGAAGTTCTCCCCAAACTGATCTATAAATTCAATACAACACAATCAAAATCCAAGTCGAATTTTTTTGTGAAAATTGACGGACTGATCCTAACACTCATAAGTAAACACAAAGGACCTAGAATCTCCAAAACAACTTTGAAAGTTGAGGACTAACATTATAATTATAAAACTACAATAATCAAAAGAGTGAATTATTGCTATAAAAATAAATAGGTCCATATAACAGAATAAAGAGTCCAGAAATTAGACCCAGATATACATGAACAACTGATTTTCAACAAAGGTATAAAGACAATTCGGTGGAGAAAGAAAAATCTTTTCAACGTGCGGTGATGGAAGGAAGCCTGGGTGACTCAGTCAGGTGGGCATCCAACTCTTAATTTGGGCTCAGGTCATGATCTCAGGGTCATGAGATAGAGCCCCATGTGGGGCTCCACTGTAGGTGTGTAACCTGCTTCAGATTCTCTCTCCCTCTCCCTCTGCTTCTCACCCTCCCACCCCCATTTGCATGCTTGTGCTCTCTCTCTCTCTAGAAAATAAAATAAACACATGGTGATGAAATAATTGGCTATCCATAAGCAAAAATAATAATAAGAATAATTTTGATATATATCATATACTAAAATTAACCCAAAATCAATCACGGACTTAATATAAACTGAAAATTATAAACTTCCTGAGAAAACATAGCAGAAAACCTTGTGACTTGGATTAGGGAAATGTTTCTTAGATATGAAGTTAAAACAATGATCAATTAAAAAACAAATTGATAATTGGACTTGGTATTAGTATTCTCCAGAGAAATGGAACCAATAGGATGTATACGTAGAAAGAGATTTATTGTAAGGAACTGGCTCATCCAATTATGGAAACTAAGAAGTGTCAAGATCTATAGTTAGCAAAGCTGGAGACCCAGTTGATATGTGATTTTAGTCTGAATTCAAAGACCGCAGAACCAGGAAAGGTGACGTCATAATCCCATTTGAAAGTCAACAAGTTTGAGACTAAAGAAAAGCCAATGTTTGCATTTGAGTCCAAAGCCAGGAAAGACTAATGTCCTAGGCTCAGAGCAGTCAATTAGGAGTTCCCTCTTCCTCACAGGAGGTCAAAGGGCTCTCACATCAGGGATAACAGCACAACCTGCTTTCCTCAGGATACTGATTTAAATATTAATCTCGTCCAAAAACATCCTCACAGACAAATCCAGAATAATGTTGGTCCAAATATCTGGGAACCCCAGGACCCACTCGAGATAACACATAAAATTAATCATCACAGACTTTATCAAATTTAAAATTACTCCTCCTTAAAAAACACTTAAGACAATGAAAAGACGAGCAAAAGATGGGGGAAAAACATTTGCAAAACACATCTTGAGAAAGGACTTGTATTCAGAATATATTTAAAAACTCTCAAAACAATAAGAAACCAAACAACCCAATTTTTTTTAAATGAGCAAAAGATTTGAACAGAAACTTCAACAAAGAAAATATATGAATGGCAAATTAGCATATGAGACAATGTTCAACACCATTAGTCTTTAGGAAAATACGAATTAAAATCACAACTAAATACCACTATGCATCTACTTAAATGGTTAAAAAAAATTTTAAATGACCATACCAAGTGTTGGCAGGAATATGGAGGAACTGGAATGTTCTACTACTAATGGGAAAGTAACATGGTAGGATCACTTTGGAAACAAATGGGAATTTTCTTTAAAAGTTAAATATGCGGGGCGCCTGGGTGGCTCAGTGGGTTAAAGCCTCTGCCTTCAGCTCAGGTCATGATCTCAGGGTCCTGGGATCGAGCCCCGCATCGGGCTCTCTGCTCAGCAGGGAGCCTGTTTCCATCTCTCTGCCTGCCTCTCTGCCTACTTGTAATCTCTCTCGCTCTGTCAAATAAATAAAAAATAAATCTTTAAAAAAAAAAAGTTAAATATGTACCTACCATATGATCCAACCATTCCTCTTCTAGTTATTTACTTAAGAGTGTATGTCCATTCAAAGATTTGTGCACAAATGGTCATAAATGATATAATCGTAATAGCTAAAAACTAGAAACAACCCAGAAGTTCATCAATAGGTAAATGGATGAATAAACTGGTATATTATACGATGGAATATTACTCAGCAATAGAAAGAAATGAATTATTAATATACACTACAAACATGAATGAATCTCAAAACAATTAAGCGGAATGAAAGAAGCCAGAGCATGAGGAATGGAGAAAAATTGTTCTGCCTTGTTGGTGGGAATGCAAACTGGTGCAGCCAGTGTGGAAAACAGTATGGAGCTTCCTCAAAAAATTAAAAATAGAACTACCCTCGGGTCTCTGGGTGGTTCAGTCAATTAAGCCTCTGACTATTGATCTCAGCTCAGGTCTTGATCTCAGAGTTATGAGTTCAAGCCCCACACTGGATTCCACACTGGGCAAGGAGACTACTTTAAAAAAAATAAAATAGAACAATCCTAAGATCCAATAATCGCACTACTGAGTACTTACCTAAAGAATATGAAACACTAATTTGAAAAGATATATGCACCCCTAGGTTTATTTCAGCATTATTTGCAATAGCCAAATTATGGAGGCAGCCTAAGTGTCTATCAATAAATGAATGGATAAAGATGTGATGTATGTATATATATATAATGGAATATTACTCAGACATAAAAAAGAATGAAATCTTGCCATTTGCAACAGTATGGATGTATCTAGAGAGTAAAATGCTAAGTGAAATAAGCCAGTCAGAGAAAGACAAATACTATATGATTTCACTCACATGTGGAATTTAAGAAACAAAACAAATGAACAAAGAAAAAAAGAGACAAACCAAAAAATAGACTTAACTTTTTAACTACAGAGAACAAACTGATGGTTACCAGAGGGGAGGCTGGTGGGGGGATGGGTGAAATAGGCAAAGGGGAATAAGAGCACACTTATCACAATGAGCACTGAGTAGTGCCTAAAATTGTTTAATCACTATATTGTACACCTGAAACTAATATAACACTGTACATTAAAGAAAAAGAAACCAAAAATAGTACTTACTGCATAATATCATTTAAGTAAAATTATAGAAAACCTAAACTAACCAGTAATGATACCAAGCAGATCAGTGGTTGCCTAAAAACATGCTGGGAATAAAGGAAAGGTTTGTGCAGCTGGGGAGATAGGGATTATAAAAGGATACGTGGAAACTTCTGGGGGTAATGGATATGTTTACTATCTTGATTGTGGTGCTGTTTTAACGGGTGTAGCATATATCAAAACTTATTATATACCTTAGATATACGTAGTTCATTACATGTTATTTATACCTCCATAAAGCCATTACCCAAAAATCCATGCATCTCTAACACCACAACTTAAGAGAAAGTACAGATTAGTTCCCATATCATATACAAAAACATGTTATATGGTGAAAAATATGACAATAAAAAAGCTTACTTAGATGCAAAGAGTATCTTATACAAAATATCCTCACTATGTCACTGCCCTATGATATAAATTTCTCTTTGAAATTAAAGATCTGATTCATAGGTTAACAAAAGAAGAGTTCCTGGGGCACCTGGGTGGCTCAGTGAGTTAAAGCCTCTGCCTTCGGCTCAGGTCATGATCTCAGGGTCCTGGGATCGAGCCCCGCATGGGCTCTCTGCTAGGCAAGGAGCCTGCTTTCCCCTCACTCTCTGCCTGCCTCTCTGTCTATTTGTGATCTCTGTCAAATAAATAAATAAAATCTTAAAAAAAAAAAGAAGAGCTCCCATTTTCTGAACTTTAAATATTTTTTGAAGTTGTAAGATTAAAATCACATTGATTATATATTTAATTGATTTTTTAAAAAGTAAAAAATGTGAAATATGTAAAGCTACCCAAAATTGTTGTAGAATTTTTTCAGATAATTAAGAAAATACATAATCATATAAAATCTGTAAAGTATAAATGTATAAAATATATAAATTTAAAAAGCAGAAATAAAATCATAAATAATTGTATTGATATCATAAATAAAATCGTAAATAAATCCATATCCCAAGGCTACTCTTTGTTTAAAAACAAAACTAAAAAGACAGATATCAAAATGTATTTGAGCAGATAACTGAAATCATCATCTCCACATGGTTTTGTATTTTGATTTTTTCTTAATATTGATTCAAAATACTTCCTCAATCACAACAGAAACTCTGCAATAAATTTGCTATTTGACTATTTGATTTGAGATGGTTTTAGTAAATCCTAGGTATGTGGCTATTGTTCTTTAGTAAATCCTAGGTATGCGGCTATTGTTCTTAGTGTTTGTTCTTTGACTTGCTTTGACTGCTCTTAATAAATAACATGAACTGGAAAGACAGAGGCATGATCTTAATTCCACATTTTGTATGCCCCTCACCATTCGATAGGACTAGAGAAAGTTTCCAGTATTTTCTCTGCAATTTGAAGTCTTTTTTGGGCTTAGTATAAATAGTTGTAGGTCAGTATCTCAACAACTTTCTATAAAACACAAAATAGAATATGTCCAAAATGCTATATTTTTCAGGACTATTAAGTTCCAGTGTTATTAAGCTCAAACTTGAACTAGCCCTGTAGGGTGAACTGCAAGAAACACACTCATAAATTCTCTGTGAATTCAGTAGCATTCACTTGGGCAGTCTGCATACTTCCTGAACATTCTCAAGAGGCTCGTTTCTGCTTTGGATTCTTCTCCTAACATACATACACTTATTTATAAATGTTATATATATGCAAGTCTATCCGTACGTTATAAGTAGAGTATAAAAGATCTTTTTAAAATATGAAATAAAAATGAAATGACCCATATTTTTAAAATAATTATTTAATGTATTATTGGAACAAGGAACCTTTTTACTGTCATTAAAAATATATCACTATGACTCAAAGGTCTGGCTCTTAGTTCAACTTATTTTAAAACTATGTTTTAGCAAAACTAAACTGGCTATCTCCCACAACGCAGAACATTTTAAAAAGGAAAAGAAAGAACATCATCAGCTTGCTATATGTCATAATACTCATTTACCAATCACATAGGGTTTGCTTCATGTTTTGGATGAATCATTTTTAAATATCTTGCTAAGGGTTATGATTTCATACAAGCTTTAGTCAATATCTCAAGGCAAAAAAACCAGAATGTGGTATATTAATAATCATGTCTGTAATGTATATATCAAGTAGTTTCCTAGAAAATTTCTTTTTTTTTCTTCAGTCTACTTCTTGTTGATGATTAGCTTGTTTTTAGCCTCACCGTGCATGCCAACAGACTTGCAGGGGAATAAAAGAAATGTGACTCTATCATTTTCCACTGTTTGCTTTTTTGCTCGCATTATTGACATAATTTGAAATTCATGATTCTTTGCAGTAATCATTTTTAACAGTTTTATTGAGGTATAATTGACATACAATAAATTGCATATATTTAAAGTGTACGATTTGATTCATTTTGACATATGTATAGAGTCAGGAAAAAATCCCCACACTATCTTGATTATGCAGCTCTATAAGTCTTGAAATCAAGTCAGATATTCAGAAGAATAAATTCTTTTTCAAAGAAGTTGTGGCTATTCTAAGTCCTTTGTGCATCTATATGAATTTTAGAATCAGTTTGTCTGTTTCCACACACAAAGACTGCTGGGGATTTTGATTGGGATTCCACTGGATTCATAGATCAATTAAGGGAAAATTTACATCTTAACAATTTTGAGTCTTCTTGACCAAATATCTATTTTCCTATCAAGTATTGAGAGAGATGTATTAAGATCTATGACAAAAATTGTGAAGTTGTCTATTTCTTAGTTGCAGGTCTGTCAGTTTTACTGTCATGTATTTGAAGATCTGTTATTAGGTGCATACATACTTAGAATCGTTATGTCCTCTTGATAAATTGATCCCTTTATCATTATGAGTCTTCTCTGTAATCTACCTTGTCTGATTTTAAAATAGTCACTCCAGATTTCTTTTGATCAGTGTTAGCATGGTAGCTGTTTCCATTGTTTTTCTTTTGACCTATTATACATTACATTTATTAAGTACATTTCTTGTAGGCAGCATACACAGTGTCCTGTTTTTTTAACCAATCTAAAAATCTCTGCTTTTTTACTTGATGTATTTAGAGTATTTATACCTAAAGCAATTATTCATATAATTAGGTTTCTTATTGTTTTCTAGTAGTCCTATCTTTCATGTTCCTTTCTTCTTTTTTTCTGTCTTCTATTATATAAATTAAATATTTTTATGAATCCAATTTCTTTCTTTTGTGGATTTATGAATCATAATTCTTTGTCTTATTTTAGTGGATTTTTTTTTTTTTTTACTGCTCTAAGGTTTATGGTACTCACCTTTAATTTATCATGGTCTGCCTTTGATTGATATTATACTACTTCCTATATAGTATAATATCCTTATAATAATATGCTTTCTATTCTCCGCTTCCGCCTTTATACTGTTGTCATATTTTTTGTTTTTACATATAAGGCCACACTATGTTGTTATTTTTGTTTGAACAGCCAATGATCTTTTTTTTTTTTTTTTAAAGATTTTATTTATTTATTTGACACAGAGAGAGAGATCACAAGTAGGCAGAGAGGCAGGCAGAGAAAGAGGGAGAAGCAGACTCCCTGCTGAGCAGAGAGCCTGATGCGGGGCTTGATCCCAGGACCCTGAGACCATGACCTGAGCTGGAGGCAGAGGCTTTAACCCACTGAGCCACCCAGGCGCCCCCAGCCAATGATCTTTTAAAGATACTTAAAACAAGAAATAAGTAAAATTTAAAATTGAAATAAATAAAATTCTATATTTGCCCATAGAGTTACATTTCCAGTGCTCTTCAAAGTCTTCCTACAGCTCACTGATGATCTATGCATTTTTTATTCTTTTGTCTCTTTGCTTTGTTCAGTTTCTACTGTTATATCTTTTCATGTTTACTAACCTTTTCTTCTACAATATCTAATCTGCTGTTAATCCCATCCAGTGTATTCTTCATCTCATGCATTGTGGTTTTCATACCCAGAATTTCAAGTTGGATCTACTTTAGATCTTCTACATGTCTAACTAACTTTTAGGATATTTGGAATACAATTATAATAAATGTGTTAGTGTTCTTGCCTACAATTCTAATACATGTAAGTTCTGAGTTGGTTTTATTTTTTCTCTCATTATGAATCATATTTCCCTGCTTCTTCACATGCCTGATAAGTTTTCAAAGAATGCCAGAAATTTAGAATTTACCTTATTGGGTACAGGACTTTTTGTATTCTCACATTCTTGAGCTTGGTTCTGAAATGCAATTAAGTTACTCCACATGGATTGATCTTTGTGAATTTTCCTATTGACATTCATTAGGTAGCACTGAGGTATGCTCAGTCCAGGGATAATTATTCCTCACTACTGAAGTAAGAGCCTTCCCTGCACTCTACCAAATATAGAGGATGGTAGGTCCCATCAGAGCTCCAAGACAGGCAAGACAGCACTAGTCCCTTGGATAGTCTGTGGAAATTTTGGAAAATTTAAATATATAATCCAATTTATTTCCAATCCAAGCAGAAGCTGGGATCTGAGCTTTTTCACCTGCTTGCTTGACGTGGAGCCTGAAGGAGAGGCTATGGTGACTATTTGCAGGCTAATAGAAACCACCACCCTTGTTCTCGCTGATCCGGAGGCGCTTAGAACATGCCAGGTCCCATCAGTGTGCCAAGATAGGTAAGACAGAAGCCAGTATCTTGAGCAGCCCCCAGAAAAGTTGGGACATTGGACTCACAGTCCAGCTCTTTTCCCTCCCCCAGGGAGAAGCTAGGAGCTGGGGGTTTCTTCTGGTTGTATGGTGCTGTGTCAGGAGCAGGGTTATAGTCAGAGGGTGTCTCGATTTTTCCCAGCCACTTCAATGTGGCTAGTTTTGCACTCTCCCCAGGTACAGGAGTCTTGCAACTAGTTTCTAGATTTCTCATGAAGGGAATTTGTCCATATACTCTTGAATCAATGTGTTCAAGAGGGGAAGGAGGGCCCCAGGCTTCCAATTCCATTACCTTGCTGAAGTCACAACCTAGTCCTCTCTTAAATGATAATTTAATGTGGATCTTTTGTGTGATGGTCAACAAATTTACAGAAAACACTATGAACTGAGCTAAATGCTATAAAGCAATATAACACTTTTCGCTTAGAGCATTTAACCAAGGAAATTGACTGACTATATGAAAAGGAAACATTTCCTTGAGAAAGTTAATAAATGACGAGTAGAGAAAAATGTCTCCAAGAAAAGGAAGTGTTCCTCTAAAGAAACTGTAACAGGAAGAAGTGGGGAGCGTTGGAACCTAGAGCAAGCGTGAGGCAGGATGGTGCCAGGAAGGTAGCTGGGGTCGGATCATGCACAGTTTGAAAATCGTAGTAAGTATTTTAGACTTTCTTCTGAGAGCAATCAGAAACCACTAAGTGATTTTTATAAGAGAACAACACAATCAAATTTGTGTTTTGAGAAGACTGGGTTTTTTGTTTGTTCCAGAAAATCAAAAGGAAAGGGAAAAAGCAGGATGGAAAATCTAATAGTCTTTGACCAAAATTAATATACTGAAAGGGAGAAGAAAGAATACACCAAGTATCAGCCCACAGAACACATAGGGTGGGGATGTATTACCCACCCTCCTTGCCGTGGAAGGGTAATACACTAGGCAGTATTGTATGTGGTCAAAAGTGCCCTAGATTGTAGAGTACGGCACACTTAGGTTCAATTCCTCGCTACTTCTTAATTGTGAAATTCTAGACAAGTCAATTATCCCTATTTTACAGAAGAAGAAACTAAAGCTCAAAGAGGTTAATCATATCTACTTCACACAGATGCAGTGTGAGAGGTAAAACTTTTCAGTATACTCTTAGCCCTATAATAAGTGCACAAAAAACGTTAGCTCTTGGGGTAGTAGTGTTGTAAAACTAAGCTGGCTCAAAAAGATTAAGTGATATATGCTCCAGATCACGGAGCTGATAGATGTAAAACTGTTTTTAAGAAATTATCTTTTCAGGCTGGGTTATGGACACTGGGGAGGGTATGTGCTATCGTACGTGCTGTGAAATGTGTAAGCCTGATGATTCACAGACATGTACTCCTGGGGCAAATAATATATGTTAATAAAAAATAAAATAAAATAAAAAGAAATTATCTTTTCAGCTCAGACTATTTAGCAATATATACATTACCAATTTATACCACCACAAAAAAAAATGCCCATTTCACACTCTGGCACAAACATTTCAAAAATGTCATTTAAAAAAACATTATTTTCTTAAACGAGATTTTAAATGATTGTGTTCTATTTCTGGATTTTCCAGCAAAAAAAAATTTATTTCGAACATAAATGTTAACATCTGTGTTACTATGTGATGGTAAAAGTCTAGATCAAAGTTTACACTGAGAAACAGATGGTAGTCTACAATATTATAAAGTGAAAATATCTACTGTTGTGTCTTATTATCTATTACCATTTTGCTTTCATTCTTCACATAAGTTGATAAGGGCTATACTGTTATTCAAAATAATCTATATTTGCAACTTCAAATAGGGGTCCTGGTGATTACACTTATAGAAAGTCCTTTTGAAAAAGCACATGCATATTCACTGACCTACTAAGAAGTCAATGTTCATTACGGTTTACCCTACAAATATGCTGACCACCATCACATTGACCTTCAGTGGAAGATTTTAGGGAGTAGCAATTTCAGGCAGTGATCCTCCTCACTGTTTATCTATCTCATCCTTATATAGCATGTCAGTTTCCTTGGAGATATTCCAGAAATTGAATACTATGAAAAAAATGTTTAAGATTAAAATGATTATCTTGTCTGATTAAAATCCCAGTAGATGTGCCTTTCAGGAACAAAATTCTTTGAGTGTACTTGCAATCGGACATTTTTTTTTTTTAAGTTTCTTAATCATTTACATTTCCTATGCTTGAATGAGTGTAATAACAAAACCGAATGATAGCTAAAGAATTCCTCTTATTTGAGTGTCAGGACCAAATACTATGAGGATGAACAGGACCCAGATAGAACCCTGTTTCTACTTCAATTCATTTTGCTGCCTCTTTAGACAAATCACATGAAGCCAAAAAATCATCCTGTTTGTAATCAACAGCTCAGGCTCTAATACTGTCACAGTTTTCTCTGAAAATGTTGCCTGAGCACTTGAAAAATCATCTTAAAATATATTTTTCAAGTGGCAGGCATAATTGGTATAACATGAATTAGTCCGACTAATATTCAGACTGATGATGTTTATTTTGATCTTGTACAGACACTTATCACACTCTTATCTGTAACACAAATATGGGAAAAGCTGATTAGTGATTACAGGAGATCTAACTTTCCATGCTGACACTGACCCTTGAATTTTCCTTTTAGTTTGAAAAACAGTTCAGCTCTTTGAGCCAGCATTTGGTAAAATGGAATTATTCTTTGGATGAGTTATTATCTAAGGAAGTTTTCAGCTGATGTCTTATGAATCTCTGCCCAGGTCATATGGGAAGAGATGTGCCCCTACAGTGGAGGTAATGTAAGAGTTTGCAAAGATCAATCTCATAGGTGTTTTGTACGCAGAGAAAAGGAGATACAAGTATGTTAACGTGGATATATTCCACAAGGTGGAATTTAAAGTGGACAGGTAATTATTTTTTTCCTTCTGATGTTTATTACCTTTGGTTTACAATGCTGAATTAAACATACTGCTCAATTATTCCATGCAAACCCTTCTCTGGTTTTACTCTGTTTTTATTTTCCCCCTATCACCAGTGCCCATCTCCTTTCTCCTCACTACTCTCAACTGTGTACATAACTTTGTAAAACATTCAATGTTATTTTATGTGTGTTTGTTTTCGGCTTACATAAATGATGCTTAATTAATTTATAATTCAAAACTATGCAACTAAAATCAATCCAAGTTTTATTACATATACCCAGTTCATTGCTTGTGATATTTTACTTATATTACCAGAAATAGGCACATAGATTACCTCAAATTTTTCATTACCACAAATATTATATAAACAAATTGAAATCTAAAGATCAACAAAAGAACCATGTCAGCAGGAAGAGACAGTCCCTTGAAGAAGGGACGATACAATAAGCTTGTCTATAATCCCCTTTATAGAACTATGTGATATTTTTTTAAGATCTACTTATTTTGAGAAAGAGCATGCAAGTGGGGGAGGGGAAGAGGGCAAGAGAAGGAGAGAATCTCAAGCAGACTCCCCATTGAGCATGGAGCCCGGTGTGGGCTTGATCTCTCAACCCTGAGATCATGATTTGAGCCAAAATCAAGAGTTGGAACTCAAACAACAGAGCCACCCAGGTACCCCAACGTTCTTTTAAAAGATTTATTTATTTATTTTAGAGAAAGAGTAAGAGCATGTGGGCGGGGGGGTGCAGAGAGAGAGAAGGAAATACAGAATCTCAAGAAGACTTCCCATTGAGTGCAAACCCTGGCACAGGGCTTGATCCCACAATCCTGAGATCATGAGCCAAAGCTAAGAGTCAGACGCTTAACCAACTAAGCCACCCAGGTGCCCCTATGTAACATTTTTAATGAGATACATAACAAGCAGTGGGAACTGTTAGTCTACAGATCTGCCATTCCTAATTTCATTACTGCCAAACTCTCCAAAATGGCTGTATCATTTTTTCTTTAGTATCTCTGCCAGCAATACAAAAAGGTTTCCATTTGTCCATATTCTTCATCAAATTTGGTACTTTCTGACTTTCTGTTGTTTTTCAATATCATGGGTAAAATAGAACTTCACTCACTGCTTTAATTTGCCTTTTTCCCACTATAGTAAGCTTGAGTATCTTTTCTCATACTAGTTTGGCTATGTAATAGGATAAGCTAGGCCTTGTTGAAATATCAGTGACAGAACTCAACAAACTTTTATCTCTTACGTTGTTCAATGCTCCAGAACAACCCTCCTCCTGTGGTCACTATTGGCAGCTTACATCTCATGACTCCGAGCTGTCAGGAGGGGGAGAGAGGACAGAAAATGCACACCAATTCTTTCCCACCTTAGCCCAGACATGACCTATGTCACTCAGAGATCATCAGCCAGAACAAGTCACTTAATTCCAAGGAAGCCTAAGAAATGGAGAACACCACATGAATATTTTGTGAGTACTGTCTGCCACAGTGATTTAGTCTGTATGCTTCGGCTTGCTACACTATTTTTTATGCCTTCATAATAAAAGAAAAAAAAAAAGCATGTAAGCAATGATCAAGGAATCAATTTTTTCTGTCACTGCCAGATGTAATCATGTCACTCCTCTGTTCACAAGTTTTCAATGGCTCCCCACTGCCTAACAGGCTAAACTTCTTGGCCTAGATTTCTCTCCAGTAATAGCAGATCAAATTTAGAATGACTTTTCAATCCCATAAATTTTTGATCAGTTTTTATTCAATCTTTGCGTAAATTGGAAGATAGTGATGGTCCCTTAAGAATTGGTATAGAACTGAATGAAATTTAATAAGGCTCCTGACAGTTATGTGATTGTGATTTGTAGAGCTTTCAGTTTATAACCTTAAGCAATATTGACCTCGAAGAAGAATAGACAGAATGAGAGACAAAAACAATGAATATGTTATTCATCTTTGTTCTAGTCTTCCTACTTGATAACCGCCCCAATAAAAGTCTAAATTAATTTCTGAATTAAATTCACACCAATTTTCTTTTGAGAAAGCTGACTCATTGTCAAGACATTTCTTATACAATATGCAAGAAAAGATGACAGGTAAATGGATTTTATGATGAGCACATTGACAGGTAACATAAAGGTATTGATAGAAACAAACAAACAAAAAATAAGTGTCATGGGTTGAATCTCAAAAGGACAGCCTTGGGAATTTGGGAGGTCCCTTTAACATAGCCAGTTTTACTTTGAACCCCAAGAGATGGCCCTGATTCTCTCAAGCAGAAAGAACACATTTTGAAACTATGCTCTTCAATTATTTCAGTTGAGCACACAATACAAATAGCTCTTAGGGTGAGCTGAAGTATCTGAAAGTTTGTAGGCCTGCTTTAAAAAAAAAAAATTACCTCTGCTAGATTTTGTAAAATGTCATTTCAATTATTTTTGCACAATAGCATTGCAGAAACAACGCTTCCTCTGATTAGCTTGACACGTGGTAATTTGGGTAGAGTTTGACTTTATTTATCTTTGACTAGAACAAATTGTCTCTCTGCCCTTGTTTATACAAAATGCTGTTATTTTTGCTCCTTTCATTTGTATAATCTGTGGCTTGGTTTCATCTTAAATGCTTATAATTGTACATTGAGGCAGGCTTTTAACTGCATCAAACTCACAGCTAAGAAAGCAAAATGGTGTGCAGAGGAGAGGTGGGGAAGATTCAGTACAAACATGGAGACGTGTTATACAAAAGCCAAGGATAATTTTTTTTTTTAAATACTCCAACAGAACAATGAACTAGCAAAGAGTTTCAAACTTAAAAAAGAGAGAAAAGAAAAGAAAAAAGGAAAACTGAAGAGGAAACATTTCTAATGCAACTTGGTTCCCATTCTACTTTACACTGACGAATACTTCCTGACTCTCAAACTTATTTCTGTAAGTTTAGATCTGGGGACTCCTATACTCTGGCCTTGCCCCCACAGGAAAAGTTCACATGTGAGGTTAGAAGTCCTCCTTAAAGAGCGCTGGCGCATTAAATGACGTTCGGAAATGGCAATCAGCCTTAAGAATGTATAAACACATACACTATTGTGAACATAAATGTGAATTTTATTCCCTTAATTATGCTACATTTAATTGGACCATACTGGAGTAGATCATAGAATCAGGCAAAACCCAGGGTTTAAAAATCACCTGAGTCTACTTCAAACCACAAAGCTTATTTATTTTCTCTCTCCAACACACTTTATTTTAATTCTGTTGACTTACATTAAATTCTATTCACTGTCGATCTGGCCTTTGTATGCAGTATCTAGATGGATCATTTTATGTAAAGTCTCAGAACTGAATAGAGAAAATGAAAGAGAAAAAGAAACTGATAGAGCACCTACAAATGGTCACTCTTTTAAGCCTTTTATATGTATTAACTCTCATAATCCTCACAATTATCAAAATTTATACCTATTTAATAGCCTTAATGTTTATTGCTTATTTTTGGCTTTTATGTTTTATTTTTTATAAACTTAGTGGTGTTCCTCATAGAAGCTGTGGAAAGATATTCAGGGGAAACTATAAATCATCCATAATCTATGGTCTAGATATTATCACTATTGAGTTGCTATTCATTTTCCACGTGGAAGTCGTTTTCAATGTAATTGGAATCACACGGGTTACACAGTTTTTTGCCCTTCAATTTTCACTGAAATTATATCATCAACATTTTCCTATGTCATTATAAATTCTCCATCCATGATTTTGAAGGGTCCATTATGTTTCATCATTTGGATGTACCATAATTAGTCTAACCTCTCTGGTATTTGGTGGGGGAGGGGACATTTAATTTGCTTAGGATCTTACTTTCTATGAAACCAGAATGCATCTACAATAGTAATACTGTGAATTGTTGAGGCCACAGCCTCCATTTTGAGGTTATTCCTGTAACCCAAATGAAATCTAAAGGTCGGCACAAAAAGTGCACTAGCATGGGATGAAGGGGAGGGGAGAGTTCAGAGAGATAATTGAGAGTCGCCAGGATAGACAGTGCTCTGCTCTCTTATGTATTCTATTATTCCAGCCAAATTTTAAAAGGGTTAGGTTCAAAACATTTAGACATTTATGTACTGGGCTCCAGATCTTCCTAAAGCCTAGTCAAATCTGTGCACACCTCACTAACTCCTAATATAAATTTGTCTTTTTGGTATTTTTTTTTTTTTTGGTTGGATTATTTTACAACTTGCAAAAGAGACCTAATACATATTTATTAGTGAACAAGCATGTTCAGTGTCTATAACAAAGATATAACAGGCTCACTCTATTCTGAGCAGGCCACATTGGGATTAAAGGTAGTTAGATCATTTAAACCAGATATTGAAAAAGTAGGGTCCTTCCACCCAAGACAAGAGACAAGGATGTGGAATTCCAAACAAGTTCCTACAAGGATTGGTTGAAGTAAATGGGAAGAGTTAGCCCAGTGAGAATTATTTATAAATGTTGAAATATTGTCTTGTATAAGAGGAAATAGATTTGTCCTATGTAGTTGCAAAGAATTTAGACAAATATAATTTTGTTTAATATGAGCAAGAGCATTCCAAAAGAGTAGAATAAAAAATAGATTGGGCTACCTCAGGAAGTAGTAAGTTCTCCATGACTAGAATACTTAAGTATATATTTAGTAATCATTTGATGGATGTATTAAGAAAGGAAGTCAATATATTGGCAAAGAGAGAGAAGGAGGGAGGGAGGGAGAGAAAGAGGGAGGGAGGGAGGAGGGAAGACAGAAAGGGGGGGGGGACTCCTGGGTGGCTCAGTTGGTTAAGCAGCTGCCTTCGGCTCAGGTCATGATCCCAGGGTCCTGGGATCAAGTCCTGCATCGGGCTCCTTGCTTGGCAGGGAGCCTGCTTCTCCCTCTGCCTCTGCTTGCCACTCTGCCTGCTTGTGCTCTCTCTCTCTCTCTCTCTCTGACAAATAAATAAATAAAATCTTAAAAAAAAAAAAAAGAGGGAGAGGGGGAGGGAGGGAGAGAGGGAAGGAGGAAGGAGAAAGAAAAGGAAAGGAAATGAAAGAAAAGAAAGAGAAAGGGAGGGAGGGAAGGAGGGAGAGAGGAAGGAAGGAAAAGAGAGAGGAAGGAAGAAAGAAAAGCTCTATTGTGTGACATTCCAATTGACTTCCAAATTTAATGTTTGTTTTCTTATTATACAGTAGGCTATTATAACAAGAAGATATGTTCTTAAAGTATGAAGTTCTGTTAATTGTTTGTTTTTTCAGAATGAATGCTGCCTGGTTTTCCTTTGAGAGGCCAGGACAAAATCTTGGTAGGAATGTTACCAACTCCTGTGCCACCAAGATTATTTTACCAAAAAAAAAGAATGAGAAAGTGTCATTGAGAGTGAACACAAATTATGGCTGAGAGGGAAGGAAGTCAATATCCAGGAAGACAGTGTCAAGTCTGGGGGTTAAGAAGAGACAAGAAATTTAAGAACAAATAACAAGATCAGGAAACTGTGAGAAAGGATCAGAAAGCAATGGAGAGAATGGGGCAAAGCAAGTGGGTCACAGATAGCTCAGTGAGCACTGAGCAAGGGTTAACACTCCCTGGCACTTTACGCTAGGCATGGGTCTTAAAGGAACGGTAAATGGCTTGAGAAAAGAGGAAACATGTTTATGAAGAACATAGTATGGTAGTATTTTTTACCTCAGGCATTTACATAAAAGTGCAAAAATCAATTTTAAGAATTTTGATACGTTCAGGAATATAGACTATATGACAGAAGTTCAAAAAGCTCAGTTCTTAAAATTTCAGTGGAAGTACAAACTCACTTAGAGAAATAAAAACCTAGATGAGGAAAAACAATCACACAGCAGTATTTAACTCTTGAGCTCTCAACAAGAGAATCTGTTGCTAGAGGGTGTAGCATGTGTCCTTCAGCCAAACTGAACCCAGAGACTTAGAGACAAAGGGCATGAGCTTTGCAATGATACAGACATGAGGTCAAATTGTGGCTTTGCTTTCAGCATGTTATACCTTGTGGAAAATGGCATGACTTCTCCAAGCTTTACCTTTCTCATTTGTAAATTGAGAGTTGTTCCGGAGGTTAAAGGGGAAAATATATTTGATGAGTTTAGCACAGTTCTTAGAACATTTTAAGTTGCATTATAAGTGGAGCTACGGTTATGAGTTTTTTAAAGGTCTGCTGCATGCACCTGCTCGTTAATTAAAAGCTTACTGGCTGTCAAAGCTTGGCCTGATCTTTTCAGCCACTACCATTACAGAGGCTAGAGATCTTCACAGACTTCCGGCCAAAGGTGAAGTCAATGGTGGCATCCAAATAAGAAGGAACATGCCAGGTTAGAATATGAACTTCTCATTCTGCTTTCTGAGGAGCAAAATCAAAATGGTCTCTGTTGTAAACAGACCTCTATATGTTGTAACAGTGTAGTGGAAAGTGAGTGATGACATTGTCCAAGGGCTCATTAGTATAAACCAAGAACCCAATAGGATTTGGGCTTCTCTGGACCAGGTGTGTTTCCTCTAAACCTGTTTCCTACAACAGAGTTAAATGGCAGCCAAAATTATTTAATTCAGATCATTTATTTTGATAAAATGTCTTCTAATTCAGCTTCCCGGGGTTAAGACAGTCACTTTACTTAATTTACAGCTCTTAGCTTGACAGCATACCAAAGATATAGCAGGACTTGGCAGCTTACCAGGGAAACCATGCACACGTTGGGTCAATTTTCAAAAAATGTTTTCAAATTGCAATGACTCCAAGGTGCGCTTCATGACATATAAATGATTGCAATGGACTCATAAACAGGAAACTTGGGAGCAGAGAAATAAAGAAAAGGTGGAATGGGATTAGAGAGAAAATTCTTGATCTTCCAAGGAAGGGTGCGGTGAAAGAGTAGAGGAGGTACAAGAGGCACATTTCTGATTTCTTTTCTAACATTGCTACTTGGATGGCCTTGAGTTCTTTGCTTATCTTTTCTGAATGTTGCTTTGGTTTCATTTTTTCATTATTTCTAAAGGATTTGTGTATTAACTGGCAGAAGGTTAGTCAGGTATAAATACACCAATATGCCCAGTTATTATTACAATAATATTAAATTAAATAACAGATGTGCGAATTACTTAGCATAGAGGTTATTTTGTACAAGGTCTTACTCTAAAAGTCAGAGTTTTGAGTATATTTTTCTAATCAGATTTTTAGATCTGACAGACACATCTTATTCTAACATAAACACTGAAAACCTTAACTAGACAAAAAGGTAAAACCTGATTATACGTCCATTGACGTAAAGAGCATCACAAATACAATATATTCATTTTCATACACAGATGAGGTACTAAAGCTGACTGAATCGAATGTCCCATGTTAGGTGAAGATTTGGTTTGATTTTTTACAAAGTATATAAAAGCAAAGATTTGAGAAACCTTCTGAGGAAAATGCAAGAAAGCGCTGGGGTAGATCATGACCCATTGGCAGAGATCTTAGTTATGCTTGCTGATGACCGTGCAGAAAACAGAAGGTCAGGAATCTTCCAGACTCCTTCTGAGATTCGTCACTAAGCTACTTTTTTTCCCATGTCAAATAAGACAATAGGAGTTGAAAGTTCAAGTAAAAAGAACCTCTGTCAATCAATACACTCTTGGAGGAAGTGATTAAGTCCAACCGTTGCAATTTTAGCAAATCTAGACCATAAATCAGAATCAAGTGCATGGCAGGGAAGCAGAGGTCTCTGTTACTGTTGATGATTTTCTTCCTTTGGTACAAACTTGTAAGAACAAAAGGAAGTGGAGGCAAAATGCTTCCCATTTTTTGAGTTCTATTTTTGTTGCTAATTTGGAGGAAGATCCTCAAGGAGCTACATCAACATACTCTCCAGACCCAAGCCATAAAATTATCATGGGTAGAACTGACCTACAAAAGCCTACACACTGAATAGAGGTTTAGAGAAACTGCTCTCAAAAGACATGGAATCTTCTCATTTTATTATTTGGAGATGATAAGTAAGAGGGAAAAAGGTATGTACAACCCGTAATAGTTTCCTTAATATTCCTTAATATTTTCAGGAGTCAAGATAAGAACATAGGCAGAGGGGGCAATAAATTTGCCAATGGCTTTGGTTTTGAATGACATTACAGAATAGCTTGTGAATCTCCTCAACCTTTTATCTGTCTCAGCTACGAAGGCCAAAGATCCAGTCTCTAGACCTCCCATCTGTATCTCGCCCTCCCCCGGCTTAATTTCTCATAGCATCCATTTTGAAAGACTAGTGACAGAATTTAAGACAAAAAAAACCAAAAAGCCTCATCTCTTATTTCCTAGAAATAATTCCTTGATAGCTTGCTAGAAATACAGATTCTCAGGCCCTACTCCAGAGGTAGTGAAACAAAATCTGCATTTTTAGCTAGATCCCCAAGTGATCCCATGCACTTGAGAGGCTGAATAGCCCTTTTCTAGATATTTTCATCATCGAGAAAAACACAACAAAGTCTTCTGCCTGTTCCTCTATTATGTCCAAATAGAACATTGGCAGCCCAAATTGCGAAATGATTATTTGTTAATTGTGCAGGCATTCGATAAGCCCAGCAAGCATTCTGATTCAAATGCATCCAAAATGACTGTGCTCATCAGTAAGAGCACAATTTGTGAATTTACACCTGGCTCACACAAACCATAACTATTAATCATTTGCAGGTCTCTCCACTTAGGAAAGAGACCCACAAATGAGAGGCTGTGCGTTCATGATGATAATGGTTTGATGGTCTGTTAGCACCCATATTCTGAATTCTAGACTGACTTTACAATAACAAGCCTATTTTTCCTGTACTCAGGCTTGTGCCAGCAACCTTCATGCTAGCATTTCACTTCTTAACACATCTATCTTACGTTACACAGAACATGTCTAGGATTTGCCTGTGAGCTTCAACTATGCATATATTATAGGTGTCTATGAGAGAAAGGCACTCTGGAAAAAATTCCAACGCTTATCAAATAGAAAAGTCATTACTCAAAAATTCCTACATTCACTTCTTGAATAATAAACATTTTCTTTTCTTTTTTTTTTTTTTTCAGTTTATTTGAATAGTAAATATTTCTTGAATGGTTTTTATGTGCCATACTGGTAACAAGACATATGCAGGCTCACAAATTAACCTTGGGGAGATAGGATAAATTAACAGAACATGATGATGCCCAGTTACATGCACTAACTAGGGAAAGTTTAGTGTGATGTAACTACAGAAAAGAGACAGAGATAGCCCTACCAACACCTTGATTTCAGACTTCTAGCCTCCAGAACTAGAAGAAGACATAGAAATTTTTGTTGTTTTAAGCCACTCATTTTGAGGTAATTTGTTACAAAGACACTAGGAAATGAATACAATTTCTTTTTACCACTGTATTGAATCAGTTGAATAACAACATGCCAAACCCTCTGGAAGCACCCATTGTCCTGACTTGGAAAACTAACGTTGAGAGTCTATTGGATGGAAACTATAGTGGAGAGGAGAACCCTAATCACAGTTTTAAGTCCACCCAAATGAAATTTTGGCTCAATGTGCATTTTCTTACCCCCTCCATCCTTAAACAACAACAACAAAATGATGCTCGTAATTGGAATCTCTGAAAAGTTATCAGTTGTCCCAAGACAGTGTCTCATCCTAAAAACTGAAGAAGTCAGGTTGAAAATACAACAGGGAAATTCTTCAGTCCCTATTAATTTTCTACTGCTGCCATAAGAAATTACCACAAATTTAGTGGCTTAAAACAACACCTATTTATTATATCATGGTTCTATAGAACAGAAATCTGGTGAGCTCAGCAGGTTGCTCTGTTTAACATCTCAGAAAACCAGAATCAAGGTGTCGGCAGGGCTGTGTTCCCTTCTGGAGGCTCTAGGAGAGAATCTGTTTCCAGGTTTATCAGTTGTTGGCTGAATTCAGTTCCACTCAGTTGTAGATTTGAGGTACTGTCTTCTTGGTGGGCTGTCAACTGAAGGCCACCTTAGATCCTAGCGGCCTTTCTCCAGTCCTTGCGTGTGGCCCCCTACATGTCAGAACCAGCAAAGTTGAGATAAATCCTTCTCACGACTGTCCATCTCTTCTGCTTCCTCCTCTTCCACAACATCTCTCTGACTGACTCTTCTGCATTCCTCTTCTATTTACTTTTAAGGACTCATGTGCTTACTGAAACTCCATAATAATCTTTATATTTCAAGGTCAGCTGATTAGTCATCTTAATTCTACTTATAAAACACCTTCACAGCAGTACCTAGATTAGCATTTAACTGAATAACAGGAGGACAGGCATCTTGGGGGTTATCTTCAGAATTCTGCCTGTTATCATGTTTAAAATGACTCATTCAGGAGAGAAGATATTCACCAATGACATATCAGATAAAGGTCTAGTATCCAAAATGTATAAAAAACTTATCAAACTCCACCCCAAAACCAAAAAATCCAGTCAAGAAATGGGCAGAAGACATGAACAGACATTTCTCCAAAGAAGATATACAAATGGAGGGGCACCTGGGTGGCTCAGTGGGTTAAAGCCTCTGCCTTCAGCTCAGGTCATGATCTCAGGGTCCTGGGATGGAGCCCCACATCGGGCTCCCTGCTCAGCAGGGAGCCTGCTTCCCCCTCTCTCTCTGCCTGCCTCTCTGCCTACTTGTAATGTCTGTGTCAAATAAATAAATAAAATCTTTAAAAAAAAAATAAAAAATTAAATTAAATTAAAAAGAAGACATACAAATGGCCAACAGACACACGAAAAAAATACTCAACATCACTCAGCATTAGGGAAATACAAATCAAAACCACAGTGAGATATCACCTCATACCAGTCAGAATGGCTAAAATTAACAACTCAGGAAACAACAGGTGTTGGCTAGAATGCAGAGAAAGGGAAACCCTCTTACACTGTTGGTAGGAATACAATCTGGGGCAGCCACTATGGAGGTTCCTCAAAAATTGAAAAACCCTATGACTCAGCAATTGCACTACTAGGTATTTATCCAAAGGATATAAACATAGTGATTTGAAGGGGCACCTGAACCCAAATATTTATAGCAGCAATGTCCACAATAGCCAAAATATGGAAAGAATCCAGATATCCATTAACTGATGAGTAGATAAAGAAGACGTGGTATATATACACAATTGAATATTACTCAGCCATCAAAAAGAATGAAAACTTGCCATTTGCAATGACATGGAGGGAACTAGAGGGAACTATGCTAAGTGAAATAAGCCAGTCAGAGAAAGACAAATACTGTATGCTTTCACTCATATGTGGAATTTAAGAAACAAAACAGATGAACATAGGGGAAGGGAAGGAAAAATAAAATAAGATAAAAACCAAGAGGGAGGCAAACCATAAGAGACTCTTAACTACAGGGAACAAATTGAGGGTTTCTGGAGGGGAAGTGGGTGGGGGGGTGGGGTAATTGGGTGATGGGCATTAAGGAAGGCACTTGTAATGATGAGCACCAGGTGTTATATGTAAGTGATGAATCACTAAATTCTACCCCTAAAACTAATAATACACTATATGTTAACTAAGTTGAACTTAAATGAAGAAAGTTTTAAAAATAAATAAAGAAAATGACTCATTCAGGTAGGCTTCATGAGTCATGGCCATGAACAGATTCCTCACATGATGAAAGCTGTGCTGTCTATCTTGTTGGTCAGGCTGGTAGGTCTGAATATCCTTGGAAATCCTGGATTCCAGTAGCATTAATGCAATCACACTATATACTGCCTCAGAGTTCCCTCCTAAGTACCTTCAGGGCCCATCTCAGTCCTTTTGCACACTTGAGCTTCAAGTAATCTATCATATATAAAAATGCAAAACTAAGCAAATAACTAAACAAAAAAGGTGGGTGAGTAATTTTCTGCAAACCTAATATGATACAGTTAATCAGCATGCTCTCATTTCTGGATCACAGAGGTGACTGATTTGAGTGCGGGGTTCCAGTTTCCTTTCTGATACACTGGGAACTCACACTAATAAAAGGAGCCTGGGTGCTGAGAAAAGAACAAAACCCAATCTGTGCACTCAAGTTTGTTATTACTTAACTGCAATTATGCTTTCAAGACAGTGTTGCTTTAAGAACCGCCCATTTAATTTCTTAGACTTTGAAAACCTTCTGGTAGAGTAATTGCCTGACACAGAACACCTAGGAGGCGAATTGAAATAAAAAGCCTTTTACTGAGTGGCAAAAAAGAAAGTATTAAATGCTTGATTAGAAGTTCTATGACACTAATAATGAATGCAAAAAAAAAAAAAAAAAAAAAGCCAGATGAATCCTCCTATCTCACATCAGGTCTTTTCTGTCATTAGGGAACATGTAAATTCCCATTTCACATCGGGCATCCCAAAGTGGCTTTGAAATTGCATTTTCCTCACTGAAAACAAGGGAAGGTAATTGATTCATTTGTTCTGTTGAGTATTTTCTCACAGCAGTCACTTCCTTAAAACATTTCTTTATAATGTTCCAGCTTTGTGTCATGTAAAGACTTTGAGCCCGACCTACCCGGGTTCTGTCACTTCCCATGGTTAAAACCTTAGGTAACCCTCTGAGCTTCAGATTTCTCAACTATGATACAAGAATGAAAACAGCCATTTCTAAGATAGTTAAAAGATATAAAACACAGGAAAGTATCTGGCACACAGTAGATGCTCAAACATTAAATCTCTTTTCCTTCTTCTCCTGTCTCTTTGCTTATGTTCTAGTTAATCTCTGGTTTGTGCTTGCAGGAGTACTGCAAACAGATTATAAATCCTCTAAAAGCAAAAACTGTACCAATGGGAGTCCATGAGAAGATTCTTCAATTGGCATTGAGGAGATTTAGGCCCAGGAGTGCAAAAGTGACCTTGATTAAGCCAACTGCCCTCTCTGTGTTGCAATTTTCACAGGTATAAGAGGTTCTTTAACCACATAGATTGCCTAGCTCTAAAATGTCATGTTAACACCTATTTTGACCTCTTTAAAGGCCCTACTGAGCAGGAAGTAAGCATTCAATTAATGCTTGCTGACTGTCTGCTGAATGAGTGTACTCAATATGATAGGCTTAGTGGCAATAGATGCTAGGGTAGTAACGAGACTAAATTCAGGGCAAATTATTCTTAATTTTAACTGAGTTTCTAAGAGAATTTGGAAGCAAAACATTTTCCTTTGGGAGTTTGAAGACAGTGAATTGTGGCTAATGGGCAATCTTCTATGAAGTAGATTTGGATAGAGCCAGTATCTCTAGCTTCTTTCTGATCTCAATGATGTTATTGATTTATTTTGCACTTTGGAGTTGGATTGCTACTCATCATGGGGACTCACTATGATGAAACAATGGAGAATTCCTAAAAGTTATGAAATCTTACAAAGTTCTTATAGACCATGATCTCACATGAACTTCTGAAATGATAATTAGCATACATAGTGCATTTTCTTGGGGTTTTTTTTTTTTTTACTGAGTTTTAATTTACATAACAAAAGTTCATATTCTAAGTGTACATTTTGACATACTGTGTTTTGACAAAATATTCATCTTCACAAGTACCATTCCATCAGCCCCAAAGTTCCCAGTGTACCTTTCCAGTCAACTTTCCCCCCAAAGACAACTACTGCTCCAAGTTCTATCACATTAGCTTAGTTTTGTCTGTTCCAGAAACTCATATACAGAATACACAATAGGCAATGTTCATGTTTGACTTCTTTCACTCAACAGAATGTTTTGAGATTTATCTATGTTTTATACATCAAAAGTTCATTCCTTTTTATTGCTGATTAGGGTTCTATTGTGTAAAAACATCACAATTTGTATGTCCAGTTATTTGTTCATGGACATTTGAGTTGTTTCCAGTTTTAGGCTTTTATGAATAAAGCTATGATGAAAATCATGCCCAGTGTGGAAATATTTTGTATTTTTCATTGATAAATAAACAGAAATAAAATTGCTGGATAACTAGGTTGGATATATGTCCCAATGTATTTTTGTTCCTTTATTCCTAAAGGTAAAGCTCACAAAACATTTTTCGTTCTTCTGGCCTCCAACCCATTATGGGAAATTTCATCATTAATCTCCAAAAATATGCAATGTGGATTTAGCACTCACTCATTTGTGCCAGGATCAGGGATAAGTTTTCTGCATGCATTATCTCATCTAATCTTTTAAGATTTTTTTTTATTTATTCATTTGAGAGAGAGAGAGGAGGTAGGGTTAGAGGGAGAGGGAGAAGCAGACTCCCCACTGAGCAGGGAGCCCTACATGGGGCTCACTCCCAGGACCCCAGGAACCAAAAGCAGACTCTTAACCAGCTGAGCCACCCAGGTGCCCCCTCATTCAATCTTAATAGAACTTAAAATTATCATCATTTGCAAAGGCTCTACAAGATTAATAAGGGAAGCCATTGTTAATCTTGTATAAGAGTTAGGACCCATTAGAAAGTAACTCCAGAACCTGCATTTTTACCCATTTTACTATACTATCCCCTTTCACAAAGTTTTATCTTCTCAGCAAGACAAACTACTGAGTCTTTGGGGCAAAACAATGAGTGCCCTCCTAAGTAAAAATGTTTAATCTCCTAGAGCCTCCAAATGGAAGATGCCAAGGAATCTGATTCATGAGTATCTTCCAACTATTATGGTTACCAAGTGAGAAAGTGTTAATAGCTCTCAGTAGATGACACCCTCTAACAGGAGTGAAATTTACAATTGAATAATCTTAACAGTAAATCATCTATAACAAAGAACATCATCTCCATGGGATAGATTAGTACTACTTCACAATCTTTACAGTATGTCAAATCACCTGGAAGACCTGTTAAAAATACGTATTTCTGGTTCCCACTACCAGAATTTCTAACTCAGTAAGTCTGGAATGGAGCCTGAGATTTTTCTTTTTTTTTTTTTTTCTTTTTCTTAAAATCAGAGACAGAGAGTGCAGACAAGCAGGGGAAGTGGCAGGTAGAGGGAGAAGCAGGATCCCCGATGAGCAAGGAGCCCGATGTTTGACTTGATCCCAGGACCTTAGAATCATGACCTGGGCCGAAGGCAGCTGCTTAACCGGTTGAGCCACCCAGGCGTCCCAAGGTTTTTGCATTTTTAACAAGCTCCCAAGTAATGTTGATGGTGCTGGTCCTCAGACCACACTTTGTGTAGCACTGGGCCAGATTATCTATATCACTGTAATGAATCTCTGGTGAGAAACTGAGTTTTAGTTGGAGAAGGTGACTAAGGTTATCCAGCCAATTAACAGTAGGCCTGCAGTAGAAGGTAATCCTTGGAGTCTTACCTCTTTATCCCTGGCCCCCAAAATCGGAATTTCAAGAACCATTTAAACCGCAAAGTTACATGAGAATGATG
>CM052888.1:22637475-22721945 GCA_028534135.1 Potos flavus
TAGGTACATAGTTTGGTAGTTAGATAGAGATGATAACATCTCAAAATGTGTTCCTTTCAAATGAAGCAAAAATTCTTTTGAGAAAAAAATCACTACCTTGCTCTTACTTTTATGCTTTCACCACAAAAGAGGGAAACCTTCAAAGGCATTCAGTGTTGTATGGGGCTACACATTATTCCTTTCTCAAACACTTTTTCAGTGGTCATATAGACCCCAGCGCTACACAGAACCTTCATCTAATTTCCAGACTGAGTGTTTAATTTCTTTACCAAAGCAAAAGTTTGGCAAATTATTTGATTAATTTAACCTCATTCTTCTTTGTCATTAGAACAAATCTAAATATCTCCACTGACAAACACCACTTTAGAAAACCCTGATCCTGATAAATGGTTTCCTTAAATGCCTTAAAAGTATTATTAGCATAGATAGTTGTTTGATTCTGAACTCCCGCTCTCCTGAGACCCACAGGGGGTGGGAACCATGATCCAGATTGGGAGGGAATTGTCATGCCCTCAGGCAGAGTGTGAGATTAGTATGCAGAACCAGTATTGGTGACTCTGAATTTTTAAAGCCCTTTTCCTTTTTTTTTAATTTTTCCATTTTCAGGTTCCCAGAGGAGAGCTCAATTATTCACTGTTACAAAAATGGCCATTGATTATCTTGAATATCCAGGCGAGAAAAAAAAAGGTAACAATACTGACTGCTCAGCTCTTAAATAGTTAGCTATTTATTAATAGATATAATTGTTTTTCACACCTTACTAAATAACATGAAAAGCAGAAAAGAAACAGTATTACTGGTGATTTTTAATCAAGTTTCTATAAGTCTCAGTCATAAAGTAATTACTCAAACAAATGAAGGAAGACAGCATAATCCATAACTGCACTAAATATCTATTGAAGGAATAATGTCTCGTTTTAAGATAAAGTACATAAATCGCTTCTCGGCCTTTTGGCTAAGATCAAGTGTAAGATAAAGTACATAAATGATACACAATTCAAGTAAAGCATCTTTTTTATGCGCTTTACCACTTCATAAAAAACAAATCACAAGCAATTCTATTTAATGATTATTGTTATATACAAAATAATGCACCACTACTATTTCTACTATCTTTAGCATTAGGATGGATTACATTTTTTAATATTAATAATATTATTATTAAATATAACTATAGCTCACACTTTCCGTATGAAGTATTTTTTGCAGCCTACTGAAGTTAATCCACACAACACTAGTGTTGTATTCTCTTCATTTCTTTTTTAAGAAACTGAGGCCAAAACAGTTTAAAGACCTAAGTATCAATCAGTCAGTAACTAGAAGAAGACCTGCCTAGGAATTAAGTTCCTGTCTGCCTGACTCCGAAATCCATGCTTCTAGCCCCTCCCACACTACTACCCACTGAGGTTCAAAGATAACACACTTGACAAAGCCTGGGTGGCTCAGTTGGTTAAGCTTCTACCTTGGGCTGCTCAGGTCATGATCCCAGAGTCCTGGGATGGAGCCCTGAATTGGGCTCCCTGCCAGGGTCAGGGTGGGGGGGAACTACTTCTCCCTCTCCCTCTGCCCTTCCCCTACTGCCCCCCACTCCTGCTCACGCTCTCTCAAATAAATAAAAAAATTTTTTTAAAAAAAGATCACACACTTGATATGATTGAGTGCTCAGTGAGAAGACAGAGGTGTTTCTCCATATGTTCTAGCCCAAAGTGGCATGTGGGGACAGAATAGGTTTCCATTCAATATTCCCTATCCTCAGTCTTGTTTTCCTTTTTAAGACATCAACCCATGATACCTGAGTTCTCTTCCGAAATGTCTCATTGGCCAATGTTCCTGCTTCTATATCCTAATTCCTAACTAACTTTATTAGTGGAGAAAAGCTGTAATATTGCTTTGTCTGTTACTATTAAGCTACTATTAAAATACCACTCAGCCTCTTATTCTCTCAATAGTCTAGCAAGACAGATTAGCCAGATAGCTAATCCAATGACCCCAGGACAAGGAAGGGCATGCACTAAATGGAGGAAACCCAAGACTTCTCCCTATGTAAACATTTTTCTTCATATTCCTAAAATGAGTCCCTATTCCTTCACCTCTTCCCTTTCACAATAAGTGTTTTAATTATTTCATCCATAACAGGGTCACTCTGATGTCATGGAAAGAAGATGGCCTCTGGAATCAGGTAGACCTGGATTTTGTTTTGTTCTTTAAGATTTTTAATTTTTATTTTGAGAGAGAGTGAGTGTGAGCAGGGGGGAGGGGCAGAGGCAGAGAGAGCGAGAATCTCAAGCAGACTCGAGCTGAGCTTGCAGCCCCATGCAGGGCTCTATCTCACCACTATGAGATCATGACCTGAGCTGAAATCAAGAGTCAGATTTTAACTGACTGAGCAACCCAGGCATCACTAGACTTGGATTATATAAGGCTGGTTCCATATCTGAACAATTCTGACTACACTATTAACTTCTCTGAGTCTCAAATTTCATGTCTACAAATTACTACAAAGAGATGGTTTGAGGATTGAAGGGGCAATTATATATAAGAACATGGTATATCAAATAATTAACATTTGCTTACTTCCCTCTCCCTTTTCTGGGGAAGCAAAAAAAAATTTTTTTTAGGCACATGCTTACTATCAATAGTATCTCAAATTTGGTACAGTAAAGGAGAGAGAGACCTAGAGCAAATCAGTATAAAAACAATGCTAAATAGGCCAGCAACACATCTGCTTCTTTCCTTTGTTCAGAAAGTATTTATTGGCTGTGTAGTATGCTCCATGCACAAATCCAGTAATCCAGACATTCAAAGAGCTGTAAGACAAGAGTTCCAGAAAGTGGGGGAAGCAAGTGCAAGGGCCCAGAGACAGAAATATTTCATAAATTCAAAGATCAGGAAAGAAATTAATACAGCTGCAATGTGGTGAACCTGGCGAGTGGTATGAAATGGCATGACAACCAGGCAAATGCTAGGCTATGGGAAGTCTGATACAGTCCCTTCTCTCACACTGAACTAGTTATTTCCTTAGAACAAGATGGCTTCACATTTTACAGAACTACATGATACAAATTTTCCTTAATTTCTGGACGATCCTGTCCCTATTAGCTACTTATTACAGTGGGCTTTTTCTTTACTGTTGTTGCTATAGAGATTCTAAGTGCATATCATAATTGAAAAATATGACCACAGCATTTTAGACTTTTCAGATGACCCAATCTGGCAAGACCTCATAATGGCTAGAAGCCTCGCTTCTAGAGTAGGAGCAGCCAAATTTAGATCCTTAGCTAAGGTGTGTGCTGGTTCCAAAATACAGAATAAGCCCTTCTCTCCTCTAGTCCTATCTCCTTTTCTGCACATGAAAGCAAATGGTTCTATAAATTAAATTCTGTACAAGTGCACATAGCATAACACCTGACACACGAAGACTCAATGCAGGATAGTCACTGATAGAATTAATAGGTGGTATCATTTCTCAAAATCAACATCTCACTTGACTATTGCTCTAAAAAACCAGAAGGTATAGTCTTTAAGATAAGTTTGTAACTGCCAACATGTGTATCTGTGGCTTCTCTAAATTAGGTAAATTTATGAGTGAATCAAATATGAGCAGTGATAAGTTTCTCAGTTTTCATAAAGTTTCATCTTCTGGTAATAGGCATGATTCTAAAGAGAGTTGTACAGTTATGTATTAGCAACACAGCCTCTAGCTAGAAGAGCTCTTATGCATTCATTTATTCATTCTTTCACTTACATATTTATTAAGCACCTATTATGTGCTGGACCCTATGTTATGTACTGGCTATAATATAGAAAGTGATAAGTCACACTCCTTACAGATAGAGATTATGACTTACCTCATACTGGCCTTTAGGAAAGCCTTTCTGAAGGAAATCACACATGCACCAAATTTTAAAGGGCAATTATAAATCTGTAGGATAATAGAAGGAGAAAGTATATTCTAGACAGTCCTGGTTGGAAACCTAGTTAGCAGATGAATGGTGATCAAAGACACAGTGGGTCATAGAGTTATACTCAGAAGGACAGACATGAGTAGAGGAGTCGTAAGTGACATGGGAGGAGCAGGTTTAGAACTGAGAGATCAGACTTCCAATGGTTATCGTGGTCTTCTGCACTCAAATCTGGGTCCAGCAATTGAAGATCTTCATATACTGCCCATATAAAAACTAATCAATGAGGTAACTTCTGGAGAATCCAACAATAAGGGATCATCCTACCTCCCACCATGCTTAATTTTCGCCTTTTTCATTTTCGAGGCTTTAGAGTTTGAAGGCTGCCTTCTTTTGATTTAGTCGAAATGTGAAGCCAAACCAAAACACTGGGAAGTCCCATTCTCTAGTCTTATTTCACCTTTCCCTGCTGGGTTCCCAGTGAATTTAATCTTTAGGGGACATTTTGAAAGTTCAGCATGGATCACTCATCCTCTGTTCTCAAGCATAATGCATGACACTATGCCTCCTGATAAAGTCCCTGGGGGAGTACCAAGGTCAGCCAAAATGTCTATGTCTTCAAGGAATATATACTGAACATGCTTATGCCTATATCCCAAAAGAGGCAACTGCTGTTCTTTCTTTCTCTGTTCAAGGAGGAGATCTTGCAACACTCTCTTAGATTTTCAGATTAAGTTGTATATCTGGTAGGCTGTCTTATCACTCAGCAAGTCTGGGAGACAATATTAGAAGCCCCTAAAATTACATAGTTGCCCCTTCTAGCTCTAAAATTCAAGAAGTCAAAATGGACCTCGTTTCTCTAATCCCTATAAACTCACATAAGACTTCTCTCCTGAAGACTTGTATAAGGCTGGTCTTTTAGTCACGGACCTGAACATATGGCTTGTTAACATCAAAGACAGTGAGAAAAAAGGTGGAATTAGCATTCAAAAGGAAACAAGCCTCATTATTTCTTCATACCTCCATATCATTAAGAAACATGTGCCACAGCCTATAGAACATACATAAAGTCATTTATCTTCAGGCATTTTTTAGGGAACTTTTTAAAAATCAAGACAAACCATTTTGTTTTTAGTGACAACTGAAAGAAATCCTAAATTATATTCTTTTTTTTTAAGATTTATTTATTTATTTGAGAGAGAGAGAGATCACAAGTAGGCAGAGAGGCAGGCAGAGAGGGGGAAGCAGGCTCCCTGCCGAGCAGAGAGCCCGATGTGGGGCTCGATCCCAGGACCCTGAGATCATGACCTAAGCCGAAGGCAGAGGCTTTAACCCACTGAGACACCCAGGCGCCCCCCTAAATTATATTCTTAATTGATCCATATGACTCTACCATCCATTAATGTATCTAATTCCATTTTCCTAAAATATAATTTCACTGGAGAAAAGAAAATACAGTTATATAGAATAAGTTCACTCCCTTGAACATTTCTGGTAATTTTTGATTACTTTTCTAAGTTGCTTATATTAACTATCTGAACTATCTTATCAAACAAGGTGGTAGACAGAATAATTGCTTCCCAAAGACATCCACATCCTAATTTTTGGAACCTGGTGAGTATAAAAGAAGTTACAGATATAATTAAGGATTTTGAGGTAAGAAGATTACCCTAGATTATCTAGGTGGGCCCAATATGAGGACAAGGGTTCTCATAAGATTGAGACTGGGAAACAGGAAAAATGAATTGTTATTCAATGTGTATAGTTTCAGAGTTGCAAGATGAAAATGTTCTAGAGTCCTGATGCAAAACAAATGTGCACATAGATAACACTACTGTACTACACAATTAAAAATGGTTAAGATAGGTAATTTTATGTTGTGTGTCTTTCACCACAATAAAAAAATGATGAGGGGGAGGAAAGAGTTAAAGAGTCAGAGAAGGCAAGATGACAACAGCAGAGTTTAAAGTGACACAGGGCTACAAGCCAAGGAATATGGGCAGCCCCTCTCAACTTGAGAAAGGGCAAGAAATGGCTTCTTCCCTAGAGCCTCCCAAAGGAACATAGCCCTACTTACACCTTAAGTTTAGCCCCATAAGACTTATTTTGGATTTCTGACCTCCAGAATGAAGATAATAAATTTGTGTTGTTTTAAGCTAACAAGTTTATAGTAATTTGTTATAGCAGCCATAGGAAATTAATACGGATGATAATAATTCCTTCCATTTGCCCATCATTTGGCACTACTTTCGTATACATTATACACTTTTGTTCTTGTAACCTTCCTGAGTTCAGCAAAACTTTTACGATTTCTCTTCTACAGATAAGGAAACCTAGCTTTAGAGAACTGAACAGATGTGTCCACAGGCAGACAATAGTTAGGGCTGAACAGCAAATCTGAGTCCTATCCAATCACTTTTTCACTATAGCACACTGTCTGTGATAACAGGTCCCATATTACCAATTCTTGTATCAAGACTGCCTTTTATTGCCTAGTCAACCTCTCAAGTTATGAAATGGTAGAAATGGATATCCTGGTCCTACTATTCTGGAAGTTCGCCTTTGCAGACCTGTCATGATTTATAGGCTTTAAGGATATGCTCTCATAACCCCTGGCATGTACTGAATGTTTATGGCCTCAAAATTCATAGGCTGAAGCCCTAACTCCCAATACGATAGTATTAGGCGGTGGAGCCTTTGGGAGGTAACTGGACTTAGATAAGGTCTTCAGGGTTGGGCCCTCATAATGGGATTATGGTCCTTAAAGAAGAGGAAGTGACACGAGAGCTCAACTTTCTTTGGTTAGGGGATGGAGGTTGTTCTTCATTGCATCACTTCATCCTAAGTATACAGAGGCCAACTGATTGATCACCACACAACTCACTCTGGGGCAATGCTTTAAAGGACACTTTCCAGATAGAACAAACACAAGATTTGGTGTTTTATATACTTCGTTTCATCTACTCTTGACAACCATCTGCTGAGCCACATGCTCCAGGAGTGCTAAAATGATTGATCAAGCAATCAACTGATTGATTTTACTATTTTCACTACTCTAAGACAAACTACTTTTTGAAGACATCAAATTCTTACGGCTTTTGTATATCCATAGCTTACTCATCAGCATTAGCCACTTTTGTGAGTTTTTGATCTTACCTACTTCAGTCTTTATAGTTAAAAGTTGGAGGAATGGCAGGGATGCCTTGCAATTAGATTTTTACATCAGAATGGATTTGATTTTTGACATCAGTGAACAAACCCATTTGTCTATCCCTGCATTTCAGAACTAGAAATCCATCATAGTTATCTGCCAGCTGTTGGTTCACCCCGCTCATGGCTTCTTATTGAAAAATGCTTCCTAACCTCCAGCAATGTCCTCACTACATTTGTAGTTTTCAGGTATCTAAAGAGCTTGCATTTTTAATGAATTCCTAATGTACTCACTCAAGCAAACAAGAAAATTATAACCATGGAACATTACATTTCAGACATTAATCATAATTACTTAATAATACCAAACAAGGAGATTTTATTACCAACTGAGACTTCTTATTTAACTTCAGAATCAGAATAATTGTCACATTTGCACATACTCTAAATGATACCACGTATTTCCAAATGCCTACATTAAACAGTTTAGTCATAAAGAAATATTTTGTCAGCTAATTTAATTTAATTGCATGGCATAATCATTTCACCTATTTCTCTAAAAACAGATATTTTAATAAGAGAACTGCAAGGAGGTTATAAAAATCTCACTTTCTTAATTGCTGGGAAAGCTCTCTGCTGAAAGTTACCAGACAATTACAGATTCAGGGTGTTTCTATAGTTCTTCAATGTATTTGTTATATACCATTAGTCACCAGGTGAAGCCCTTCACTAATAGCAATACCCTTCAACAATAGCCCCAGAGAATTTAACACTGATTGATGGCAGGTCACCTGGAATTGGTTGGCAGAATTTCCAATTTTCTGTTGGGAAATTGCTTATTTCTCCAAGTCTATTCCCATTTTTACAAGTGGACAGAAGCTGAGATTATACATTATTATGTGTCTAAATATAAAATTGTGATGGATGGTGTCACACATTTAAAAAGAGTTAAGCATTTAATTTAAGATTTTAAAAGTTTAAAGAAGTTTAAAATGTATTTTTAATCTTTCTTGGGAATTCATAGACTGATCCATTTTGGGGGAAATACTGAGAGATTGCCTGAGGATTGCCACTTAGATGGAGAATTATTTTCATAAATTACCCTTTTAGATTCTCAAAGCAGTATCACCGTAACTTTCTTGTAAATATATCTGAGGATCCCAGGCTTATCAAAGGACTGAATGGATAAATAGATTCTTTTCGTCAGGGCACTATACTAAATGTGACAAAGAGGAGATGAAAGTAAACAAAACTCAAAAGCACATTAAAGTCAGGAGACGAAATTTGCTTATTTACATTAAATTGTTATTTGTTTGAAAACATATATTAGGTGTCAATCTTATTTTTATTTTTATTTTTAAAGTAAACTCTATGCCCAATGTGGGGTTCAAGCTCACAACCCAGAGATCAAGAGTTCCATGCTCTACTGACCAAGCCAGTCAGTCTCCCTTAAGGTGTCAATTTTAAAAATGTGTATTTACGATGCTAAAATACTGTATAATATAGTAATATTATTCTGCAAGTATTTTAGCACGCAGGAACTCTACCCAATACTTGAATTAAGTATTAAATAACTGGCTACCTATACAAAGATATTAGGGGCAACAGGTAACAATCCAATGACAAGTTTGAAATTTAGTCAGTATGGGTCTTTCTGGAGAAACAAACTAGCAAAATCCTCAAAATACTTAATGCTGAACATGACTGCTTAATCTGCCTGAGGACTAAAAGTGCCTTTATGACTTTTGACTCTTTTATACAAAAAAATACTTGTAAAAAATGTAGAGAAGCACAAAGAACAAATTTAAAAAACTACAAACCATTCAAAGAACAAATTAAACTGAATTCTCTCCACTCAGAAATAATTACCATTAACATTTTTCTTTCTTTTTCATACACACACAAAAACACACAAACATGTATGTATATAGGGAGAGAAACTGAGTATTAGACAGTGAAAAGTGAAAACAGTGAAAAGCCTGTTTTGCAAGCTATACCTTTTTTTTACTATTATAAATAACCTACCACATTAAAAAAAACTATATATATTTATAACAATGCCATTTTAAAGCCTGCACAGAATTTCATTATACGGTTATCTAATGCATTTGGTCAATAATCTACTGATGAACATTTCACTTGTTTCGTTTTTGTTTTTTATTCGTTCAACAAATATTTATGGAATATGTGTTCATCGCTCAATATTTACCTCATCCCAGATTGGGAATGCAAAGCCTCTGTTCTCACAAAGTTTACATTTTGGGGACTGAGAGATAAAGACAAATAAGAATAACAACGCACACAATTAAATATGGCAGTTGGCATTTAAGTCCTACAATAAATTGTCCTACGATTATTGTCCTACAATAAAGAATCATAAAAAACCAAGATAAGAAGATAGAGAGAAAGAAATAGTGGATAATATCTATAAGATGACCTTCAAACAGGGATTTGAATGAGGGCATATGATGTTAGCCATATGGAAATCTGAATGACAAGCTTTCTAAATTCAGTTTATAAAAGACAGAAGAGGGAACAGGTTGGCTTATTAGTATAATAAAAAGTGTTAAAACAATTAAAAAATAAAAATAAGCTTTTGTGTCTGGGTCTCTACACTTATATCTTTGGAAGATATTCCTGGGAGTATATTTGTGAGGTCGAAGATATGCTCATTTTTAAAAAATCAGAATTCTCTCAATATTTTGTGAAAAGAATTTTTTATGGAAATAGTTTGAAAAAAAGAAAGAACCCCTCAACATTCTATCTCATTACTTAGGTATGGAGAATCTCTGTAAATCAGTGCACTCACAAGACTCTGCTGTGTGTATTTCCACCATTTACATGTACAACCAGGCCTATCAGGTGACATTATTCAACAGTTGTTGGTGATAAATGTCAGCATGCTGTGATTTGTGTGACAGTTATTTTGCACATGTTCCCTACCAGACTGTGAACTCAGAGAGTATAAGACCCCAACTGTACCACCATACATGACAGCTCGGCACATTCCAGAGATTCTATAACTGTATGACTGACGTTGTATCACATTTCCTTTTTTATATTAAATTTACTCCTGAAGGAGTAGGAATGGTGACCATGCAGTCTTTGTCTCCTCAGCATCCAGCAGAAATATCTACCACGAGTAGATGCTCTACATGTACTCTGGACAAATGAATAAACAAAAACATCTTTACCAATATTATAATTGAGATAAGGACTAGCTAATAGCCAGAGAAATAATTATGTTCAATAAGTCATCAAATGTTCAATAAGTCATCAAAATGTACCAACAATCCTCAGCCCCAGGAGGCTCTGTGATTTCTAATTGCTCAGTGGGCACTCAAAGAGTGTATATTGTCTTAAAAGTCTCTCATTCGAAAAATCTTATAATCTTATGTGCCAATCCCACAGCTTCAAGCATGCTTTATAAAACAGGAAACATATAATACTTTCCAGCAATTACAAATCATGTATATATATGTACTGAGTGCCTAGTATAGGCCAGGCATTGAATTAGGAGCTAGAGATGGTATACTAACATGGTTCTTGTGCATGGGAGGAGACATGAGAGCACATAGTTCCAAGGATGTGATACTTCTCCTTCTAGTTTTAGAAAGATACAGTCTTCCCAAAGAATATAAAAATACTAATTCAAAGGGATACATGCACCCCAATGTTTACAGCATTATCTATAAGAGCCAAATTATGGAAACATCTCAAATGTCCATTGACTGATGAATGGATAAAGAAGACGTGGTGTATATATAGACAGTGGAATATTACTCAGCCATAAAAAAAGAATGAAATCTTGCCACTTGTAATGACACAGATGGAGCTAGAGAGTACTATGCTAAGCAAAATAAGTTAATCAGAGAAAGACAAATACTATATGACTTCATATGTGGAATTTAAGAAAGAAAAGAAATGATCATAGGGGAAGAAAGGGGAGGCAAACTAAGAAACAAGACTCTTTACTATAGAGAACAAACTGATGGTTACCAGAGAGTCGGGAGATGGGTGAAATAGGTGACAGGCATTAAGGAGGGCACTTGACATAATGAGCACCTGGTGTTGTATGTAAGTGTTGAATCACTAAATTGTACACCTGAAACTAATATTACACTGTATGCTAACTAACTGGAATTTAAATAAAAACTTTAAAAAAAAAAGAAAAGAGAGAAAGACACAGTCTCCTCATTGTTCATTTATTTTGCATCAAGGATAGGGGATAAAAGAGGAAAGTTAAATTTCTATCTCACAAAGACACAAAACTAGCCAAATGAGCAAAAATAGAACCTTGAAGGCCCTGCCTGGTTTGCCTCCTGCCTACTTCTCCATTTCTTCTGACACCCCTCATCTTTTACTCACTGATTTATTAAAACTAGGATAAACCAAGCCCTTTCTAGACTTGCGAAGTTGGTGTTACCTATCTTCTATGTTCATGCTCTGAACAATCTGCTCCTCACTTTTCAACATGGTGGCTCCCTGGTCTTTAATGCCCCGCCATCCAAATCCCCTTACCCTAGATGCATTCCCTGACTATCCTGTGTTGTGCCACCCTCCCCCCATACACACTTATTTTTCCTTCACAGCACCCACTTCATTTCCATCATAATTCTTACAACTAGCTGTGATGCTGCTGTACATTAATTTCTTGTTTCCTTGTTGTCAGGCATCCCCTCTCCCACAAATATGAGCTCTAGTTGCCAGGTTTCTCTTGCCCCCTTCAGTGCCCAGTGCAGTGCCTGCCATATAAGGGACATCCAGTAAATATGAGGATAAAAACAAAACCAAATGAGGAGACTTTGATTATAGACATCCCACAACGAACTGATTTCCACATATGACCTCAGCATGTAACTTGAACAACACATAACATTCCACAGAAAGGAGCATGCCCTAAAGAACTTCCTAATGCCTGATCTAAAGCTACCACATTTGAATGCACCTTCAAGATACTAACACAAAATATGAAATGATACACTTTCAATCTTTATGCAAAGCATCATATAAGATAATACATGAAACCACTTTCTTCTTTCAACACATCACAATTCGTCATTCTAATCAGGGCAGCTATGCACCCAGCCCTGCTGGCAACATGTTTACAATTTATTTATCCACCTCTTTGGTGTGCTACCATGCACTTGCTAACTACAGAGTCATCCAAATCATGTCAATACCAGGAATCTGACAGTAGTAATAAGTGTAGGTTCCCTTTTTCTTTAGCAATTATGTCGAAGAACTACTGGTATTGTAATTAATCACAATTATAATTTTATTTTATTCAACATATTCACCATCATTTGAAATTATATTTTTATTTATTTTGTCTCACTTTCCAATAACTAGTCAGGTCCATGACAGCAGAGATTTTGTCATAACTGTTCTCCTTATATCCCTCAAGTTATCCCATCCCCATTCAAATAGGACTACACTCAAAGCTGGCATCTGATAAATTTTGAATGAAGGAACAAATGAATGAATGAACAAACGAACTGTGTCTCAGTGTTGCCTATGGATTGCAAGTGCAAAATGTCTTTCTATTCTTATCTGTTTCATCAACTTTAGCTGTACGGGAGTTAAACATATAAACATGGGCCAAATGTAGAATCCTAGCTTCCGTCAGCAGTCTATAGTTCTAGAATAAATCCAAATTGCATGAAGTTAAAATTGTGTCCCATGTTCCTCATACGCAAACTCAGTGCAGCACATGCTACCATAGCTCTGACACCATCTGCAGCTCCGTATATACCAAGGACTACTTCCTATGTCTCCCTGTTTTTAGAATATGGTAACATGACAGTGAGTAGGAATTAATGCCCCAGAAGCAACTCTTAGCCAATGAGGGGTAGAAGTTGGTGGATAAAATACTCAGCTTCCCCATCCTTCAGTGGAACAATTCTGAGGCATGTTCTATACAGATCTCCAGGGGTATATTTGAGCCCTGGTTGCCCACACCAGACCCCACTAATTAACAGAACTTTATTTGGTTTTCCTCCCTTTTTTTTTTTTTAAGATTTATTTATTTGTTTGAGAGGGGTGGGGCAGAGGGAAAGAGAAACCCAAGCACACTCCACACTGAGCACAGAACCAGACGAGGGGCTCAATTTCACGACCCTGAGATCACTACCAGAGCTGAAACCAAGAGTCAGATGCTCAAACGACTGTACCACCCAGATGCCCTTCCTCCCTTACCCATTCTCTCAAAGAAAACAGAAAACCTCAGATCATTTCCCTGAAATTGAATCCAAATTCCTGTCTTTGGGTCTCCTTTTACAATAATACAAGGTTAGACATCATTGAATAATATAAGTATCACATAAAGCTGTTGAAAAGATTCACTGAGTAAATGCAAATAAAGAGTGCCTGGGATGTAGTCTGTGGTCTGTAAGTGTTAGCTACTAGTTATTATCTAGAATTATTGGTCTCTCCGCTGATCCCCTTAATTCCTCTTTAATTTTGTCAATCTTGGTTCTCCATTTGGGTCCACACCTTTCTCCTTGATAGTTGTCTCAATCCCTAATTAATCTCTGAGATTTCTAAATTAAGTTCAACTCCTTTTGAACTATAGATAGTTGCCTTTCCACTTGTCCTTCTCTGGAATGAACCAACCTGGGTCATCTCCAACAGCTTCAGAGGTACGAAAGTGGAACTGGACAGATCTAATTAAAAAGATTTACATTTAAAAAAAAAAAACAGACTTACATTACTGTTAAAAAGTAGCTGAGAAGACTTAAGATTTTCCAGTTTGGCCTTTTTCCTCTGGAAAAATATATCGCTAAAGCAACTCCTAGGTGGACATTTAAGGATCATTATAGTAGATCCAACTGACCAAATATTTATGTTGCTGGGAAGCTCATTCTCCTTTTTTACTGGTAAAAAGGGCTCTAAATTTCTTGAATTAATTCTCAGCCAGGATTCATTCTAGAACAATTCCAGAATGTCTGACTTTACAAAGCAGCTGTGTCAATTCCCTTAATATATTATGAGAAATGACTTCACTATATAAAACCCTCAGAATGTCGTCAGGTAGTCACCTTCTTGCTATTCATCTTCATCTTCCCTCCCAACCACACAAGGCTATGAAACATTATGAGTATGCAATAAATACATCTGATGAGTTGGTATTAAAATTATAAAACAGTAAATTCTCTTTGGCATGTGGATATCTCTGAAACAACCAGATGGTCTCCATTTAGACTAGCTGGCCTAAAATATACATATTAAAATACCTTTATGATGGATTACTCTGCCATAATTGTAATGCATAAAATGAGGATGACTTCATTTTTTTCAATTATTTTAAGTTGTGGTAAAATATATATAACATAAAATTTACCGTCTTAACTATTTTTAACTATACATTTCAGTAGTATTAAGCACATTCACACTTACACAACCAATATCCAAAATTCTTTTCATCTTGCAAAACTAAAATACTACATCCATATTAAACAACTCATTTCCCCTTCTCCTGAGACCGTGGCAACTGTCCTTCTATTTCTATCTCTATGATTTTGACTACTCTAGGTTTTTCATATAAGTGGAATTATACAGCATTTGTCTTTTTGTGTCTTAACATAATGTCTTTGAGGTTCATCCATGTTGTAGCATGCATCAGATTTTCCTTCCTTTTTAAGGCGGAATAATATTCCAATTTATGGGTACACCACATTTTGTTTACCCAGTCATCTGTCAGTGGACACTTGGGATGGTTCCAACCTTTGGTGATTATGAATAATCACCATGAATAATGTTACGAACACTGGTGTGCAAATACCTCTTTGAGACCCTGCTTTCAACTGTTAGGTATATCCATAGAAGTGGAATTCCTGAATCATACAGTAATTATATTTTTAATCTTTTAAGGAATTGCTATGCTGTTTTCCATAGCACTGGCACCATTTTACATTTTTACCAACAGTGCACACGGGTTCCAAGTTCTCCATAAGGTGACTCCATTTTTTAAACTATTTCTGAATGTTACCACATCTTGCACTTCATTTTCTTTCAAGCTTTCTTATTAACTGTAAGGATCCTATTTACATGCTCTTATTTACCTTTAAACAATTTTCAAAACCGAATATTCACTGAGTGCCTACTTTTGATCCTGGGGACTTTTTTTTTTTAATGAGTAAAGTACAAGCCCCTAACCTGTAGACTCTCTCTGACTAATATGAGACATGTAAAGATACTTGAAAATTTCCATGTGATAAATTCTCATCATATCCATATGTAAAAAATACTATAAGAACTTGTATAAAGTGATTACCTTTGTTAGAAGAATCTCAGTTGGAGTTTCAAAGAGAAGACAGCATTGTGTTTGAATCTAGACTACTGAAGAGTTTCAAGTTGAAAAAAATAGTATAAGGGGGAAGTGCATTACAAATGAGCAATAACATATATTTAAATGTATAACATACTTGAAAAACTATTAAGTCAGTCCCAAAGACCATTAAAAATCACATAAAATTATTTTCTATGTTTGCATCAATAATGCATGTATTAAAATTTCATTCATGAAAATATAAAATGGAATGGAGATAGAGTCTACCCACTAGGGATTAGTTGCCTTTTACAAACCAAGCCCAACCCAGACTCAGGCATACAAGGCTTAACACTGTTGTCAAACTGCTGAGATTCAGTCAGTCATATGGCATTGTAACGGGCAGAAAGTACACATCCCACAGCCAATCTGATATAGAGTGTTTAAAGTGTTTAAAAAACCTAATGAACCATGCATCCATTAATTTGGTCATGTCATGGAACCATTGTTACCCTAATTAAGGGCCTCTCGGTATGGGGCACCATGACAGACACTCCTGAAAAAGAGTCCTCATCATACTTGCATGATTGAAATCAAAGTCACAGAAAACTGATGCAAAAAGATTCCAAGGACATCTGAATGCAAAGTTCCATCCAATTGCAAACCCATATATATATATATGACTATATATGACTATATATATATATGACATGCAGACATATATATGTGCATATGTATATTTGACATGTAGAAATGTATATATGTAGACAGATAGATAGATAGATAATCCCCTAAGAAAGAATACATACTGTAGAATAGAGGATAAGTGTCATTGGCAGGTATGTATATTAATAGAGTGGACTTCGGGGAAAAGTCATTACTTCATGCATTTATCAGGAAAGTTCACTCAAGGATGTTTTGGGAAAGTTCAATTTTTAAAGATAATCATCTCCTTTCTACACTTTGCACATAAAGAGCTAACCATTAAAGTAGTAAATCATAGATCACAGTTAGTTAGCATAACCTAGATAGCACAAAAAGGCATTTTTCACATGTAAAAAGTAAGAAATGTGCTACCAAGGTAATGTTATCAGGTGCCTGATCATTTTCACCAATGGAAATAAAATATGATCCACAAACCTCTCCATAATATTTGGGTACATATGAGCTAACCTTATTTTCTCTGTCCCCAGAGCCAACACTTGTGTAATTATTTGATATATATAATTTTTTTTATCAAAGGCATTGGTGCACATCACTGAGAACTTTCAACCACCTTGAAAATGACTTTTAGAATATTTCATTAGCAGACTGTCTTTCAGAGCCTGAGTTGACATTCATGTTTCTTCATACCAGTCTTTCATCCATAAAACCCTTTGTTCTACTGAACAGTTTCCAGACAATGTAGGCAATCAAAAAAAAAGGGGGGGGGGGGGAAGAAAAGAAAGAAAGCGAGCATTCCCGTATTTGATCAGTCTTATTCAAATCTCACCTATTAATAATCTTTTGAGATCTTTCTAAGAATTTTATTTCCTTTCTTTCAGTATCATATTTCCTGAAAAAACTCCCCAAATTTAATGAAATGGAAACTTGATATTTCATAGGAAATAGGCACAATTCACGGTTAAATTTTATCCATTTCTATCACTTTCAATAAAGTTTATGGGGAAATAACCACTATGTTGAGCTTAAAGATTTATTTTTAATTACAGAAGGTTGAATTTTTAGCAAATTTTTAGGAAAAAACACTCCACTACTTAAATAGCATTTTATACATACCAAAATATATGGTCAAAATGAAACAATCTAAATAGTCAAATAGGTATTTTTCAGTATTTTAATAAAAATAAAATGTTAAATGAGTATTGTGAGGAGCAACATGTTTATAACATATCCTATAAGTTGGATTTGTTTTAGAACCGTAAAGATAGAACACATGCAACATAGAAACCCATTGTGTCTAGTGCCTGCAACACAAAAATCATGTTGGCTTCTTTGACCCATTCAATATTTATGTGCAGATGTATATCATTTTAGCTGAGGTACTTTGGAGCCTTAAAAATGAAGCTGTTACTAAACAGGTAAAATTTTGATGTATCCTGGCCATCACACTGTGTGAAATATGTACATTTCAGAAGCAGAAAATCCTGCTTTTGCTGCACAACTATGCCTATTAATCCTACCCCAGTAATTTAAACAACCGTTGGGAGAGTTTGCTCTTAAAAGTTAAACACAAACCATTAAAATCAGAGAAACACCAAGCTCAATGTGATTTATTATCTCCTAAATATTATGCTTCTGCCTATTGGATAAGGGGCCCCAGCAGCCAGACTGAAATTTACGAGATTCCTTTTCTTAATAGAGATATTGATTTTGTCTTTCGTTCTAGAATTTAGAATACCCTAGTTTCATTATGTTTTAATATTTTGTTGTTCAAGCTAGTTTGCTTCTATGGTACGTCACGACATTATGTTTTGTGAATGACATAAGAAGAAGAAATAGAATTTGGTTTCAAGTAATGTTAACTTAGAAGAGACAAATGGCAATTGTCAAAAAGTTGAAGATTGGGGCGCCTGGGTGGCTCAGTGGGTTAAAGCCTCTGCCTTCGGCTCAGGTCATGATCTCAGGGTCCTGGGATCGAGCCCCGCATTGGGCTCTCTGCTCAGCAGGGAGCCTGTTTCCCCCTCTCTCTCTGCCTGCCTCTCTGCCTACTTGTGATCTCTCTCTCTGTCAAATAAATAAATAAATAGGTAAAATCTTAAAAAAAAAAAATAAAAATAATAAAAGTTGAAGTTAGAAGAAGCAAGATTCTCTTTTCATTCTTTCAAAAAATATTACTGAAAATTTCTAAATATGTCAAAATAATTTTTAATTTTAATTCCAGTTAGTTAGCATATGTTATATATTAGTTTCAGATGTACAATCTAGTAATTCAACTATTCCATCCACCCCCCCGTGTGAATCATGACAAGTGTACTCCTTAATCCCCATCACCTATTCAACCCATCCCCCCATCCACCAGTAACCCTCTGGTAACCATCAGATTGTTCTCTACAGTTAAGAGACTATTTCTTGGTTTGCCCCTCTCTATTTTTTCCCTTTGCTTGTTTCTTTTGTTTCTTAAATTCCACATATAAGTGAAATTATATGTTATTTGTCTTCCTCTGACTGACTTATTTCACTTAACATTATACTCTCTAACTCCATCTATGTCATTGTAAATGGCAAGATTTCATCTTTTTTATGGCTGAATAATATTCTGTCATTTATATGTCACATCTTTTTTTTTAATTTTTTATTTTATTTGACAGAGAGATAAAGAGAGAGCACAAGCAGGAGGACCAGCAGGTGGAGGGAGAGGGAGAAGCAGGCTCCCTGCTGAGCAAGGAGCCTGATGTGGGGCTTGATCCCAGGATCCTGGGATCATGACCTGAGCCAAAGGCAGATGCCTAACCGACTGAGCCACCCAGACACGCCATATCACATCTTCTTCATCCATTCATCAATTGATGGACATCTGGGCTGCCTCCACATCTTGGCTATTGTAAATAATGCTGCTATAAACATAGGGGTGCATGTATCCCTTTGAATTAGTGATTTTGCACCCTTTGGGTAAATATCCAGTTGTGCAATTGCTGGATTGAAGGTAGTCCTATTCTTAACTTTTTGAGGAGCCTCCATACTGTTTTCCACAGTGGCTGCAGCAGTTTGCATTCCCACTAACAGTGCACAAGTATTCCTTTTTGCATGTTGTTGTTCAGTTTTCTGAACACCATTTGTTGAAGAGATATTCTTTTTCCCATTGAATATTCTTTTCTGCTTTGTCAAAGATTAATTGACCATGTAATTATGGTATTTCTGAGTTTTCTATTCTGTTCTATTGATCTATGTGTCTGTTTTTGTGCCAGTACCATACTGTTTTGATTACTACAGCTTTGAAATATAACTTCAAGTCTGGAGTTGTGATGTCTCCAGCTTTGCTTTTCTTTTTCAAGATTGCTTTGGCTATTCAGGTCTTTGTGGGTCCCTACAAATTTTAGGTCTATGAAAAATGCTGTTGGTATTTTGATAGCAATGGAATTAAATGTGTAGGTTGGTTTGGGTAGTACAGACATTTTAACAGTATTTGTTCTTCTAACCCATGAGCATGGAAGTTCTTTCCATTTCTTTGTGTCATCTTGAATTTTTTTCATCAGTGTTTTATAGTTTTCAGAGTACAAGTCTTTCACCTCTTTGGTTAGGTTTATTCCTAGGTATCTCATTATTTTGGGTGCAATTGTAAATTGGATTGTTTTCTTAATTTCTCTTTCTGTTGCATCATTATTGTATAGAAATGCAACAGATTCCTGTACATTGATTTTGCATCCTGAAACTTTACTGAATTCATTTATCAGTTCTAGCAGTTTTTTGGTGGAGTCTTTAGGATTTTCTATATGTAGTATTAAGTTATCTGCAAGTAGCTTTTACTTCTTCCTTAACCATTTGGATTCCTTTTATTTCTTTTTATTGGCTGATTGCTCTGGCTAGGACTTCCAGTACTGTGTTGAATAAAAGTGGTGAGAAGGGACATCCTTGTCTTATTCCTGACCTTAGGGGAAAAGCTCTCAGTTTTTCCCCATTAAGGATGATGCTAGCTATGGGTTTTCCATAGATGGCCTTTATTATGTTGAGGTATGTTTCCTCTAAACCTACTTTGCTGAGGGTTTTTATCATGAATGGATGTCGTACTTTGTCAAATGTTTTTTCTGCATCTATTCAAATGATCATATGGTTCTTATCCTTTCTCTTATGGACGTGATGTATCACACTGATTGATTTGTGAATATTGAACATCCCCTTGCAATCCAGGAATAAATCCCACTTGATAGTGGTGAATGATTTTTTTAATGTATTGCTGGATTTGATTTGCTAGTATTTTATAGAGAATGTTTCATCTGTGTTCATCAGGGATATTGGCCTGTAGTTCTCTTTTTTAGTGGTATCTTTATCTGGTTTTGGTAGCGGTGTGATACTGGCCTCATAAAATCAATTTGGAAGTTTCCCTTCCTTTTCTATATTTTGGAATAGTTTAAGAAGAAAAGGTATCAACTCTTCTTTAAATGTTTGGTAGAATTCACCTGTGAAGTTGTCTGGGCCTGGACTTTTGTTTGTTGGGAGTTTTTTAAATTACTGATTCAATTTCTTCACCAGTTATTATTCTGTTCAAATTTTCTATTTCCTCTTGGTAGATTATACATTTCTAGGAATTTAACCATTTCTTCCAGGTTGTCCAATTTCTTGGCATACAGTTTTTCAGAATATTCTCTTGTTGTTTGTATTTCTGTGGTGTTGGTTTCAAACTATTTCATAAACAAGAGAACCAAATAGTCATAGGGTAACTTAAAGCAACTTTCTATCCCCTTATGGCCAGTTAGACAGGAAACATTTTTCAGTCTTAGAACTTAGACACTGTAATAGCAGACTGGAATGGAATCAAGTTAAATAGGAGGAAAATCACTAATAAAACCTTCTGAAGAACTTCATGAAGAGAAACAGCTTAGCAATGAACTTAAATAGGAGAGATGTTCCAGCATTCATGCAAAGTTGAGATGACTTGTCAAACAAGAATCAAACTCTCTCCTGATAAGATGGGTTAAAACTCATTTAAGAAAACTACTTATTGAAGGTGCAAAAGAGATGGTAAAGGTGAGATGTGGAGTATATACTGAAGAGGGATGGGGCTATAAATGACTTTTTTAGCTTCCCTAAATATAACCAAGTGGTGTTCATATGTCAGATTATGCTTTTGGAGTATTTCAATGGGTCTTGAATATTTAAACATTTTTGCATTCAATAATTTTCACTGAGCACCTTCTATGTTTCAAACACTGAATTAGGCACTGAGGTTATGACGACATATCGAGTGGACTCTCTCTGCAGGGAGGGAGACACTGCGTGCAGAGCTCATACACAGACATCCTCTTACAGGCTGATCCTAATGAATGCCTCTTTATGTTGATCTGGGCTCTAACCTCATCACAATTCTGGAAAACTGGAAAGAGATCATGGGAAACTAAGGCACTAGTTTGAGTCAGTAACTTTGTGTTTCTCAGCATATAATCATGAATAAGGGTCTGCCCCCATGACTTATATCTGCCCTACACCACTCAAAATTAATTTTCCAGTCATCTCCCAAATTCTCCCTTAATAGCAGCTCCTCCTCATCACTCCATCCCCAATTTATTCTTCACAATCTACATTCTGCCCCACTGCTACCCTGAAAGCTCTTTCACCAGAGTCCCCAGTGATCTCTTATAATCAATTCCAATAGATATTTCTTAGTCTCCACTGTGTGTGTGTGTGTGTGTGTGTGTGTGTGTGTGTGTATATATATATATATATTTTGTTCCTTTGGGATCCACTCCCATCTCTCCTCCAATTTGCTTCACAACAGAGGCTGATCTGTATGGACTACTTCACAGACTTCCTTGCTTCTGATTGGGTTTGGCCAGTGGAGAGTACATTCAAGAGAGTGAGGGGAAGAGTCAAGACTGTCAGGATAATTCCCCTCCAGGCTCACCCTGCGAAGCCCCTCAAACAAAATCCAGAGCTCCCTCATGCCAGGTTCTGGTAACTGTTTCCTCTTATTGCCCCTTTAGGCTGAGAAGCAGTCATGGCTTCACTCACTTACTAGCCCCAGTGAGAGGCACTGTCACATAGAGTTTCCCCCACACCTTGGTAAACAACCTCTTTATTAAGCACTCCTCAAATTAACCCATTTAGAGCTCAATCTGTTTCCTGCTGGCAACCTGACAACTACAGTCCTTATCTTACTTGCCTGCTCTCAACCATTTGATAACCAATGTCCACTCTCTTATCTCCAACTCTACCTTCTTAGTCTCCTTAATAAGTCTGTCTTAGTGTGGTCAAGAAAGAGTGACTCTATTAATCTCCAACAGCCCTCCCCCGTAAACATACAGTCTGAGTAAAAACAATGTGCTTTGATGGAAACATAGCTTCAAACAAGTTCCCTATGCAGTACCTTTACTCTCTCTCTCTCTCTCTCTCTCTCTCTCTCTCACACACACACACACACACACACACACACACACACACACACACACTCTCCAAATTCATTTTATGCTCCTGGGCACCTCAAAAATAAAGTCTAGATTCACTCAGTGGCTTCTCTTCATCTGCTTATCCCTTAAATACTGTTACTTTCCAAATGCACATTTTACATTTTCCATGCTTTTATTTTATACATTCTTTCTGTGAAACTTCAAGTCTTTAGGTTCATTTTCCATACAAATGTTGAACACCTGCCATTTTGCCAGTCCTCTCCTCTGACCACTTTACCAGTCATCTCCTCTTATCTCTTGTCCCAACAATCCTTCTGAGTACTGGGTAGTCCCTTTAGGAAGCCCCAAAGAATCTCAAACTCAACAAATTAAAATCAGAATCATTAAGAACCCTCTAAGACTTACCCATTCTCCTGTTCCCTATCCCAGTGAATGGCACTGGTATCAGCTCAGAATTCCAAGACAGAAATCTATAAACTGTCCTAGATGCCCCTTACTCCATCCCCCTTCACCCATGAAATCATCCAGACAGGACCATTGGTCCTATCCTCTTACATTTTAAACCTACCCCTCTCCTTTCCTCAACCTCATGGCCTCCTAAATATACTACCTGAATCAAATCTCACACTTTCATAATCCATTTTCCACACCACTTCTGATGTTTAAAAAAAAAACTTATCCTGTTACTCTCCCTTTGTATCCTTCAATGACTATATTATATTCAGGAAAATATATTTGAACTTTCCAAAAAAAACCATGCAAGACCCCTACTTACATTTCTAGGCTCATATCACAAAACACACATATACCATAAAATCTAATCATTTATAATTAATGTTATATGGTCATGTATACCTATAAATGTACACTCCTATTTCCAGACTCTCCATTCTGTTATAGTGTTCTATTTGTCTATCTTTATGCCAATAACTATCTTTATTATAGCTTTACAAAAGTCTTGCTGCTCCCAACACACACACCCCATAGTCTCAGTGCTTAGTACAGTATATTTCCTCATAAGTACTGCTTAGCTGGCATGCCACAAGTTTTGGATGTTGCATTTTCCTTTTCATTCAGTTCAAAATACTTTCTAAAAAAAAAAAAAATACTTTCTAATATTCCTTCTGATTTCTTCTCTGATCCATGAGTAATTTAGAAGTGTGTAATTGAATTTCCAAGTTTTGAGGGCTTTTCAGATATCGTTCTGTCATTGGTAATTCCATTCTTACATGATCAGAGAACACACATTGTATGTTTTGAGTCCTTTTAAATTTATTAGGATTAGTTCTGTGGTCCAAATCTGGTCTAACCTGATAAATGTTCCACAAAAAAAAAAAAAAAAAAAAAAAAAAAAAATTCTGTTGTTAGGAGGAGTATTGTATAAATGTCAATTAGATCAAGGTGGTTGATTAATACAATGAGTAAGCCTTCCATAACCTTATTGATTTTTAGTCCTCCTTTTCAGTCAGTTATTGAGGGGAGATATTAAAATACCCAACTATAATTGTGAATTTGTCTAGTTCCCCTTGCAGTTCTACCAGTTTTTGCCTCATATATTTTGAAGCTCTGTTATTAAGTCCTCCTAATGAACTAACCTCTCTATGAATATGAAGTGACTTTCATTTACCCTGATAATATTCTTTGCTCTGAATCCTACCTTATTTGATATTAATACAGACAATCTAGCTTTCTTTTGGTTAGTGTTAGCATTGTATATCTTTTTCTACTGTTTTATTTCAAATCTATTTCTGTCTTTGTAAATTGTTTCCTAGGCAGCATATGGTGGGATAATGTTTTCCTTTTCAATCTGACAATCTCTGTCTTTTCGTTTGGGTTTTTTTTTATTTTAGCAGTTGCCTTGTTGTTCATTATATATATTGTATTTATATAAATATTATATTATATGTAAAAACATAAGTACAAATATACATTTATATATATTGTATCGTATATATAGTGCATTTTATCAACTCCATATGAAGAATTAAAACCTCACAAGAGTATACTTCTATTTCTCTCTACTCAGCCTTTGTCATACATTTCTTTTTTACATATGTTACAAATTCCACAATGCACTGTTTTATTTTTGTTTTAAAAATCAATAATCTTGTAAAGCAATTTTAAAAATAAGGAAATAATTTGTATATTTATCAATGTAGTTACCATTTCCAATGTTTTTATTACTTAATGTAGATTCATGTTTCCACCTAATATGATTTCTTTTCTCCCTGAAGGATTTCCTTTAGCATTTCTTATAATATAGGTCTGCTGGTAATTATTTCAGCTTCTGTATTTCTGAAAGTCTTTATTTTACCTTCAATTTTGAAAGATATTTTACTGAGCATAAATTCTAAGTTGAAAAAAAAATTCTAAGTTGACAGTTAAATTCTAAGTTCTTGTGTTTGTTTTTAATTATTTAAAGATGATATGCTTCCATTTTCTCAATTACATTCTCCAGTGAAAAATCTACTGTTATCTTTGTTCCTCTATATGTAATGTGGCTTTTTTTTTTTCTTGGCTCCTTTAAGATTTTCTCTTTATTAGTGGTTTTAAGCAATTTGATTATGATGTGCCTTGGTGTAATTTTCTTCATTTTTCTCATGCTTGGGTTATTTGAGCTTCCTGCATTTGTGTTTCATAGTTTTCATCAACTTTGAAAAATTTCAATAATTATGTCTTCAAGTATACTTTCTGTGTCCCCCTCTTTGTGGACTACATGTATGTAATGCTACATAAAGTTGTCCCATAGCTGATTCTTTTTCTCATTATCTTTTGTTTTGGATATTTCCTGTTGTTACGTCTTCAAGTTCATTAATCATTTCTTCTGCAGTGTCTAATTACATTAATTTCATTCAGTTTGTTTATCATTTCAGACGTTGTAGTTTTCATCTCTAGAAGTTTTATTTGGGTCTTTTTTTATCTTACATGTTTCTATTTAACTTTTTGTGTATATGAAATAAAGTTATTAGAACTTTCTAATGTCATTTTTGGTTAATTCCCTTAGTTCTGGGTTGGTTGCAATTGTTTGATTTTCTCAATCATATTGTATATTCCTGCTTCTTTATCTGCCTCACAATATTTTATTGGATGCCACACATTGTGAATTTTACCTTTTAGATGCTAGATTTTTCTATTCCCACAAACGTCCTTGAGCTTTGTTTGGGGGATGCAGTTAAGTTACCGGCAAACAGCTTGATCCTTTCCGGTTCTGCCTTTAACCTTTATTAGACATGATCAGAGCCATTTTTAGTCAAATGATATTCATTTACCAACAATTCTTAGTAATCTAACCTGTTGCCCCATGATTTATGAAATTTTCCACTCCAGTTTGTGGGAATGAGTACTATTCCTGGCCCTGTGTTCTCTTGAATCCTTTCAAGTGGCTCTTTCTCAGCCATGGGTAAGATTTCTCACACATACATGGTGTTGATCAATACTTTGCAAAATATTCTACAGATGTCTGGATTTCTCTCCATGAGCAAAGCTCTCACATCTTCAACACTTTTTCCTGAAAACTAGTTGCCTTTTTCTCTCCAGACTCACAGCTCCAACTTCTCAACTCAAGGAGTCTTCTAGGCTCTACATGGGTTTTCCCCACTTGCACTGTGGCCAGAAGACACTCAGGGATAATCATAGAGTCCATATCATTTTTTTCCCATCTCTCAGAGATCACTGTCCTCCATTTCCTCATACCCAACAGCTTGAAAACCAGTTTCCTATATTTTTTCCAGTTTTTGTTTTTCAAGTGGGATGGTATATCCATCATCTGTTACTCCATCTTGGTCCGAAGTATCTCTGAATAACCGTATTTGAATCATTTGTGAGAGCCCTAATATTACTAGTATTTTGAGTTCACTATGTGCTAAATTTTTGACATGCTCCTTTCCACTTATTCTATTAAATTTTCAGCAACCCAGTCAGTTAGGTGCTATTACTATAAGTATTTTATACATGGAGAAACAGAGTTCAAAAGAATTTTTCTTCATATCCAGCAATTAAATGCAGAAGCCATATTTCAAACCTGGATAGTTTGATTTGAGTTGATATCCATACCTGTACATATAACACATTATAAGACTAACCACAAACTACAACATTTTTAATCATTATATGAGAGATTTATATATCTACCTATTTTTCAATCTTTGGCTGTGTGATGATTAATTTTGTGTCAACTTAACAGAGCTAGGGATGGGTGCTCAGATGGGTGGTAAAACGTTATTTCTGGATGTGCCCGTGAGGGTTTTTCTGGAAGAGATTAGCATTTTAATTGGTGAACAGAGTAAAGCAGATGGCCCTCCCCAGTATGGGTGGGCATCTCTTGGGCAAGCAGCTAAATAAAACAAAAAGGTAGAGGAAGGGTGAAATCCTTTCTCTGCTTGAGCTGAGACATCTACCTTCTATCTCAGACATCAGCACTTCTGGTTCTGAGGCTTTCACACTCAGATCAGAACTTACAACACTAGCCTCCACCCCCACCCCTAATTAAAAGGCTTTCAGACTCAGACTGAATTACACCACCAGCTTTCCTGGTTCTCAGGCTGGCAGATGGCAGATCATGGGACTTCTCAGCCTCCAAAACTACATGAGCCAAGCCAATTCCTATAATATATATTGTATATATATTAGTTTTGGAGATAAATATGGGGGTCTGGGGGGCAAGGGAGAGAAAATCCTATTGGTTCTCTTTCTCTGGAGGACCCTGACTGATACAGGCTATTACGTAAACAGAAATATAGTTCATATCACCATCCAGCACACACACCCCTAACTACGTAACAAAACTAAAACCAAAATTTCATGGCAAAATATTTACTGTTATTATAGCTGCTGGTCTCTTTTTTTTCTATTTTATTATTATATCATAATAAGTGAGCCCTTAAATCAATTTTATGATTAATTAATAGGTTTGACTTTCGGTTAGAAAGACAAAATGATGTAATGTTAATTGAATCATTTATTCTAAGACCTCCTTCTGAGATTGCACTCTTTTCCCCTGACTTCTGTTTTGATTTTATTTGATTGAAACTTTGCAGTAATCAAGTAGATCCAAGGGCCAATTATTAAGTTGGTCATATTTATTCCAAACCTTGAAGTTTTGAACTATTATTAATAATATTGCTCTTATTGTCTTTATTTATTTTTCATTGTCATGAATTTTACCATAAATTGGTACAGGTATACCTTGTTTCATGGCACATTGCTTTACTGTGTTTCACAGATGGTACTAGAAATTTGAGAAGAGAGTTTATCTTAAGTGTAAGAATATTAACTAATACTTTAACATTTCGCTTTCGGTGTCTCACATGATGTTTCTTACTGTTTTCTGCTCTTATTAGCACCTCTGTGCTCTCCATTTTTCCTATTTAAACTTCCAGGTAATAAATAATATTATTGGCTCAGAACATCATGAATGTTCTTCTTGGGTCACAGTTTTGTTCTACACTGTTTCATAAGTTAACTGGACCTCCAAGCCCAATCAACTATGACCAGAGAAACAAGTTACAGAGACAGGGAGAATGACAAACTGTAACAACCCCATCCACAGACAGCCCTATTTTTTTCTGGCAAAAATTCAAAGCAAAATTGGCTTCCCTCCTTTTTATTTTAAATTACATTTCACTGTACATAAATAGCATTAAATAATTTTATGTAACCACTGGTCATTTGATTTCTTATTTCTTAATGTTAATATACCATATTCCAAGATTAAAATAAATAAAAATGCAAACTTATCATCATTTAACAGAAAAATATTTAATCAACATGATGGTTTTATTTTCTGTTTGTTTGAATCAAGCAACTTTGAAGTTGGGAGAGTGTACTGAAAATCCTTAAATCACTTAAAATAATTTAGACCTGCTATTAATTTTATATCATGAGTAGTTAATGCAGAGTTAGCAAGTTCAACACTGCTTTTTAATTAAATATAAGTTGATTGTAAAGAGAGAATTATTGAGCATTTGAGAGATATATCTAATGGCTATATAATTACATGAAAATTACATAAGAAAGGAATGCCCAATTTAATTTTTGGCATATTGCTGTATAGGAAATATGTAGATACTTCATTCACATTTATCAAAACAGCCTACAGCAAGATAATTACAAATCACTTTTGAAAATAGTGGCATTTAATAGACATATTAATTGATATCAATCTTCTTTCAAATAGCCCATTAAGTGGAAAACTCTTACACAGAAAATAGTTTATCTATAAAAATCAAAATGATATCTTTTCTTTTATTGTTAATTGACTGTCACTCATATATTTTCATTTATTAAAGTTAAATAATGATTTCCTTTGCTTTGTTGATAATTAAATAGCCATAACACTCAAAGACTCTCAACTAAATCATGATGGTAGCTAATAATCAATTTATAACAATAATAATGATGATATATCAGGCAATCAGAAATAATAAAATCTGAATTCATTATAATGAAATAAGAAAACTATATGCCTAAGTTTTATTTGAGTGTGTTTAAGACTGGGTAAACTTCTAATAACAATATTTGAAATAATCTCTTTTTGAGGAGCTTGCAATAAGTTGATGGAAAATCCTATCAGAACTTTTGTCTTATGAAAGTAATTGGCTGGCTGAGGACTGCTGTTAGGAAAAGTGAACATTTTCAGTCAGTTCACAATACCTACTACATACAGATATTTCAGGTTTGGTTCCAAACCATCACAATAAAATGAATAACACAATAAAATGAACAACACAATAAAGTGAGTGAAAGGAATTTTTTTGGTCTCTCAGTAAATATAAAAGTTGTTTACACTATACTATAGGTCTATTAAGTGTGCAATAATATTTTGCTTAAAATGACCACATATACACGTAGGCAATTTCTTAAAATAAGACAACAGTGGAGTGTGCCACATTGATTGACTCTTCCTTTCGTAAATGATTTCTCTGTAGCATGTGATGCTATTTGATTACATTTACCCACAGTAGAACCTGTTTCAAAACTGGAGTCCATCCCCTCAAACCCTGCCACTTCTTTACTGATTAAGTTTATGTAATATTCTAAATCCTTTACTGCCATTCCGACAGTCTTCACAGCATCTTCACCACGGACAGATTCCATCTCAAGAAACCACATTCTTTGTTCATCCATAAGAAGCAGCTCTTTGTCAATTAAAGTTTTATCCTGAGATGGCAGCAATTCAGTCCCATCTGTAGGCCCCACTTCTGATTCTAGTTCTCTTGCTATTTCTATCACATATGCATGACTTCCCTCCACTGAAGTCTTCTAACCCTCAAAGTCATAGATGAAAGTTGGAATTGACTTCTTCCAAACTCCTGTTCATGTTGCTATTTTGACCTCTTCCCATAAACCACAAATGTTCCTTATAGCATCTAGAATGATGAATCCTTTCCAGGAAGTTTTCAATTTACTTTGCCCAGATCCATCAAAAGAATCACTACCTATGACAGCTATAGTCTTATGAGACGTATTTCTTAAATAATAAGAACTGAAAGTCAAAATGACTCCTTGATCCACAGGCTACAGAATGAATGTCATATTAGCAGTCATGAAAACAACATTAATCTCATTGTACATCTACATCAGAGCTCTTGGGTGACCAGGTGCATTGTCAATAATCAGTAATATTTTTAAAGGAATCTTTTTTTCTGAGCAGGTCTCAACGGTGGGCTTAAAATAGTCAGTAAACCATGTTATAAACAGGTGTGCTGTCATCTGAGCTTTGTTGTTCCATTTATAGACATAGGAAGGGTTAATTTAGCATAATTCTTAAGGACTTAGAATTTTTGGAATGGTAAGTGAGCACTGGTTTCGATTTAAAGTCACTGGCTGCATTAGCCCCTAAGAGAGGCAGTGTGCCCTTTGAAGTCAGGCTTTGACTTCTCTCTAGCTGTGAAAGTCTTCTAATAGAAGACTATTTCATCTACATTGAAAATCTGTTGTTTCATGTAGTGGCCTTCATTACTTATGTTAGCTAGATCTTCTGGATAACTTGCTGCAGCTTCTCCATCAGCACTTGCTGCTTCACCTTGCGCTTTTATGTTTTCCTTAAACCTCATGAACCAACCTCTGCTAGTTTCAGACTTCTCTTCTGCAGTTTCCTCACCTGTATCAGTCTTCATAAAATTAAATAGAGTTAGGGTCTTGCTCTGGATCAGTCTTTGGTTTAAGGGAATATTGTGGCTGGTTTAAGCTTCTCTCCAGACCACTCAAACTTTCTCTGTACCAGCAGCAAAGCTGTTTCACTTTCTTATCATTTATGTGTTCACTGGAGTAGCACTTTTAATTTCCTTCAGGAACTTCTTTGCATCCACACCTTGGCTGTTTGGCACAAGAGGCCTACTTTTTGGCCTATTTCAGCTGCCAATGCACCTTTCTCACTAAGTGTAATCATTTCTAGCTTTTGATTCAAAGTGAGATACATACGGCTCTTCCTTCCACTTGAAGACTTAGAGGCCACTATAGGGTTATTAACTGGCCTGATTTCAACATTGTTGTGTCAGGGGATAGGGAGGCCTCAGGGAAGGAAAATATAAGGAATTGCTGTTTGGTGGAGCTGTGAGAACACACACATTTATCAAGTTTGCCATCTTATATAGGCATAGTTCTTGGCGCCCCAAAACAATTAGAATAGTAACATCAGAGATCACTGATCACAGATCACCATAACAAATGTAATAACAGGGGCACCTCAGTTAAAGCCTCTGCCTTCGGCTCAGGTCATGATCTCAGGGTCCTGAGATCGAGCCCCGCATCGGGCTCTCTGCTCAGCGGGGAGCCTGCTTCCCCCTCTCTCTCTACCTGCCTCTCTGCCTACTTGTGATCTCTCTATGTCAAATAAATAAATAAATAATCTTTAAAAAAAAAAAAAACAAATGTAATAACAATGAAAAAGCTTGAAATATTGCAAGAATTACCAAAATGTAAGAGACACAAAATAAACAAATGCTGTCGGGGGAAAAAAAAAATGGTGCCAATAGACTTGCTTGACACAGGGTTGCCATATACCTTCAATTTGTAAAAATGCAACACAGTATGCAAAACAGCAATATTAACTTTCATCACCATGCTGTACATGAGATCTTCAGGTTCACCCATCCTATAACTGAAAGTCTGTACCCATCTCCCCACTTCCCCCACCCACCCCAGCCCATGATAACCAGCATTCAACTCCCTGCTTCCATGAGTTTGACTGTTTTAGATTCCACATACAAGCAAGATCATGTAGTACTTTTCTTTCTGTGTCTGGGTGATTTCACTTAGCACCATGTCCTCCAGAATCATCCACGTTCTCACAAATGACAGAATTTCCTCCTCGTTTATAGCTTAATAGTATTCCATTGTATATATATACCACATTTCCTTTATCCATTCATCTGTTGATGGATACTTAGGCTGTTTCCATATCTGGGCTACTGTAAATAATGCTGCAACGAACATGAGGCTGCAGATATCTCTTCAAGATAGAGACATCATTTTCTTCACATATATACCCATAAGTGGGATGACAGGATCATATGGTAGTTCTGTTTTTAATTTTTTCAGGAGCATCTATGCTGTTTTTGTGATAGCTGTTATCACTGTAAATTGCACTGACAATACACAAGGCTTCCCTTTACTCCATATCTCACCAACACTCATTATCCTTTCTCTTTTTGATAATAGCTATCCTAGTAAGTGTGAGGTGATATCGCACAGTGGTTTTCGTTTGCATTTCCCTGATGATGAGTGATGTTGAGCACCTTTTCATATACCTGTTGGCCATCTATATGTCTTCTTTTGAGAAATGTCTATTCAGGTCCTTAGCCCTTTTTTTTTAGCTGAGGTATTTGTTTTCCTGCCGTCACGTTGTTTGAATTCCTCTCTCTAAGTCTTTTCTATTATAGATATAGTACTACATATAAGAATAGTTTAGGTTTTAAGAATAAAATAAAAGGTTAAAAAAATTTTTAAACTCTCTTACTAGGGCGCGTGGGTGGCTCAGTCAGTTAAGTGTCTGCCTTCGACTCAGGTCATGATCCCAGAATTCTGGGATCGAGTTCCACGTCGGGCTCTGTGCTCAGCCGGGAGCCTGCTTCTCCCTTTCCCTCTGCTGTTCCCCCTACTTGTGCTCTCTCTCTGTCTCAAATAAATAAAAGGTTAAAAAAAAAAAAACCTCTTACTAAAGGGAGAAGATGAGAATAAGTGACAGCTAAAGTTGTACTTCATCTTGAAAAACCATCCTCTATCCAACTCACCATCAGGCTCCTTGGTGCTTGGCTTTTCTATTATCCTATGAGGCCCAGTTAACACAAGATTCCTCACAAAATCCTCATTACACTAAGTAACGTAAGTGAATAGTTATTCCTTCCAACCAAATGGTGTTAGCACAATGAGATTCGCCTTTTTGATCAGGACAGTAACAAATATTTCTGCGATTCTAGGTAATGCCCAAGCATGACGATATGCCATATATATGACAATTCATATACTCTCAGTAGGAATGAAAATTGTTCCACTTTCCTGCACAGAAATTTTACTCGTAGTAAGTTAACCAAAAATTATAAATAAGATTAGGTGGAAAGATTTAGTGAAGAAGTCTTTCAGAGATTTGTATATAAACTTCCAATAATAAAAGATTGGTAAAATAAATTGTCATGTGATAGATTTTTATAGATTCAGTAAAACTAGTATTATAAAATAATTTTATTGGTCTAGAAATATGAAAATGAAGTATTAAATGACAAAAAATATATAATATGACAAAAAAATTATAACAATATGTATGGTTCCTTTAATTAAAAATAAAATGCATTTCTTAAATATCTATATGCAAATATATAATCTAGGTAAGTACTAAGGCCAACATGTTTGAAGTAGTCATCTCTTGGTGAAACTGTGAGTGATTGCATTTCTTTATTTTCTGCATGTCTAAATTTTCTAAATTTCTTCTCTAAACATGTTTAACTTGTATAATCAGAACAAATTAAAGTTTAGAAATATGAAAGCAGTGATTGCCCCTAGGTGTTAAGGATTATGCTTTTCCCTTACTTCTCTATAATAAACAAGTATTACTTTTATAATTGAAAAATAAATTGTATTTTTAAAAAACGGCCTAAGTATAATGTAAAATGAGAGAATAAGTTTGATTCCACAAGAGACTTTATCGGGATTATGATACACTGTTGATAGATCCTGCCTGAGCCATTCTAATGTTAAACGTACCACTGCAGAAACAATTTCCCCCCCAAAATTAGTACAATGTAAGCTGGTTCAGTGGCAAGATTTTCCAATTACAAATTGATCTTCATTGCCTTTGTAATATACAAAGGTAATTTTCCTCTTCAGATATGAAAAACAAATCCCGAGCTATGTTACAGTAAATCCACCAGTGCTAGGATTGCTGCCAGGAATTGCCATTTATCATCCTCACTGGATAAATCATTCTCTCTAGAAAGCCAAGTTGGGTGGTAATTCAAATATTGTCAATATATCTAACTATACTGTTGCTAACATCATCAACAGAGAATATGTTTGTTATATGGCAATGTGTGTGAAAGCATTCATTTAACAAGCAAGAAAAATACCTGTTTTGGATGGCTACACGAGTACTTTTAGTATTGTAAGACTGATCAAGGCTTCTAATAGATACACTTTCTAGAACTTCCAATCCCTTACCATGGTTTTAATACAGGGTATTACTTATTTATGTTTCTTTATATAGTAGTCAAAAAGAATCCAACATTGTGTCTGTACTAAATACATTGATTTTTTTCTCCATAGAATCTCACAAATTTATCCCCCCACGTGTTTATTCTTTCTCAGACTCTAAGTTTCATGGATCCAACTCATCCCCAGTCATTTTGATGTCTAGGTTAGATTAATTCTCAGTTAAAGGATATTTCTCAGTAAACTGATGGCATGGGTTTGATTCTCTGCAGTCAGTACTGCTTGAGTTGAGGCTAACAGACTGGTCTTACAATCATGGCCATCCACTTCACATACGGTGATGGTGACAAAGGGACTGAGAAAAAGTGTATTGACAAATCAAAACTAGCCCTTCCCAACTTACTGAAAATAGTAGCACAGTACCTTGAACATGACAGTCATTCATTCATTCAACAAACACTGAGACCTAGCAAGTGTCGAGCACTCTTAGAAGTTCTAGAAATACACAAGTGAATATAACAATGTCACTACCTTCATGGAGCTCTTATTTTGGAATTGGCTCTAAGTGTTGTAGATCAGATTGTCAGAATCCTTAACTACTACCCCAAAGCAAGAATTTTCTAACTGATCAATTAATTCCTAGTGGATTTTTCAAATACCTCAGGGGCATCCAAAAGAGACACGATGAGGGTCCCCATACCCTCTCTTCTCCATTCTCCAGCAACCAAACATCTAAGAAACTACCTGCTTCAAGCATGGAACAACAATTCATTTTAAGTTCAACATATCAGAGTTCTGCATAAGATTTCATTTACCAATGAGATTCCATTCGAGGGGGAAAAAACAAAGGATATCGATAGGGGAAAAAGCAAAGATCCCAGTGACTAAGATATCATAGTGGCCCTCCAAAGAATCAGATGTCACTCAGGCCATGGAGTCTCACTGCCTTCTGAATAGCAGAGCTTCCTGGAGGATATAGGCCTGTGTCTCCACAGAGGCTATGAACTTCTAGAAACTATAGACTCGCTGACTCCAACACTCCTCAGCATAGTGCCCACGCACATAGTGCATTCATAAAGTTAACCCAATTTGACCCACACAAAAGGGCTCCCTCAATTCTATTTCTACTCATTTCTATAATGTAGAGAAGCTTGTCACTGTTATCATTATTCGTTTTGTTTCCATACTAAACATCTTTCCTTTTTTTTTAATCATGTTGTTTTTTTGTGTTATGATAAGTATACCCTTTAATCCCGATCCCCTCCATACTGACTATCTCTTATGTACTGCGTCAACTCATATCACCCTCATCTCTTTTTCCAACCACTAACATTATGAACATACTCATGAAGATGCAATCTGATAGCACACTTCTCATCCTTCCCCAGGTATCTCTGATGCTGTGCTCAATACTTATGCAGAAACAACCCAGGAGGCACCTTCCTACCCTATGCTACTTCAGACAGGGGTTTTGAGATACTCATTAAGATTTTCAAAAAGTCCCCCAAAATCAGCTGTCTTGTATCCTTAGCAAAGTTGGTTACAATACAAATCCTTGTATTAACAGTCCTTCTTTCCCTGTTCTGCTACCTCGATCCCTCACATCTGCTCTCTAGGATCACATTCTTAAATTAACAATATGCAAATAAGCCTTTGACTTTGGCTTTGATTTGGGAGAAGGGTAGCTTCTCTGTTGTCTTAGAAGGTAGCTTGAAAAGTGACATCAGCAAGATGGCACTCTAGGAGGTCCCAATGCTTCCCCACTCTTACCCCCATTGCAGAAACAGTGATTAAACAATTACCTACCAGTGAAAATAGCCATGGGAGAACTCTGGAGTATGATGAAGAGGCTGCAACAACTGGAGGATGGCCACATGAAAAAGTCTAGGAAGCATTTTACCTGTGTTACCCCATCTCCTAGTCCAATACATCTCTTCCCCCCTCCACGGGGGACAAAGAAAGTGAGACCACCAAAAGACTTCACCACCAAGGATCCAAGCAGCCCTGACCATGGCCATGAAAACCCACAGCCTTGGCCACCTAAGAACTTAGCAGTCTTTGCTGACACTGACATCAGTGATAGAGCTACCTGGATTCTACCCTGCTGTGCCACTCCCCCAAAGCCAGAGATAACGCAGTCCACCCAGCTGGTGCCCTTGCACCCACCCGCAGGAAAAAGTATTTCCCTACTGAAGCCCTTCCTTTAAGTCAAGAAGACGTGACTGCTCCTTAAATCCACACAGTATAGAAGTTCTTCAAAAAGTTAAAAATAGAATGACGATATGATCCAGCACCCCACTTCTGGGTATTCATCCAAAGGTATCAAAATCAGGATACTGAAAAGATACCTTCATTCTCATGTTCATCATAACATTATTCACAATAAATGACTTATGGAAACAACCTAAATGTCCATCACTGGATGAAAAGATAAAGAAAATGTGGTATAGACATACAATGGAATATCATTCAGCTTTTAAAATGAAGGAAAAATGCCATTTGTTACATCATGGATGAACCTCAAGGCATTATGCTAAGTGAATAAGCCAGACTCAGAATGACAATACTGCATAATCTCCTCCTATGTGGAATCTAAAAAAAACAAATTTATAGAAGCAGAGAGCAGACTGATGGTTACCAGGGGCTGGTGGGAAGGAGAAATGGGGAGATGTTGGTCAAAGGGCACAAACTTTCAGTTATAAGACGAGGAAGTTCTTGGGATCTAATGTACAGCATGGTGACTAAAATTAACAATACTGTACGTACCCTATACTTGAACCTTGCTAACAGGGTAGATCGCCAATGATCTCATCACACACACAAAAAAAGATGGTAACTGAGATGAGGAACATGTTAATTAGCTTGATCGTGATGATTATTTCACAATGTATACATATATAAATTATCAAGTTGTTCCCCATAAATATATATAATTTTTAATTGCCAAGTATACCTCAATAAAGCTGGAAAGAAAAGAAAAGAAAAAAAAAAAAGAAGGCAGCTTGATGTAGACAGCATAAGGAGCAATGTGCAGACCCAAGTTTCAACTTTAGTTTACAACTGGTTAGCTGCAGGACTATGCACAAGGTTCATAATCTAGGTATCTTTTAAGACGTATGAAGAATAGAGGTGCCTGAGTGGCCCAGTTGGTTAAGTGTCTGACTCTTGATTTCAGCTCAGGTCATGATCTCAGGGTCATGAGAATGAGCCCCGAGTCAAGTCGAGCTCCTCGCTCAGCAGGGAGCCTACTTGAGATTCTCTCTCTCCCTCTTGCCCTCCCCACTGCTCACAGTCTCTCTCTTAAAAAAAAAAAAGTATGAAAAATAAATAAGGTAATATAGTTGTTGGCTTCTAGACACCCAGACTTCCCTCTCAACCCACAGTGATTTTCAGTACCTTATAGACTCCCAGAAGAAAGTAGCAATTCAATAAAGGAGAAATTGAAACATTTTTTCCTATAAATGGTGTTTCCCCTTTTTTCCCAGAAGTTTACTTGTTTACTTTGGAGGATTTTCCCCTTTAGAATTAGATATTCTAATATCTAATACCTTTCGGATAATGTGAGTTTCAAGTAGTTACTATTTTAAGAACATTTCAGATTCCACAATGCACGTCCCTTTAATTTTTCAGTGGAATTACCTGGGCTTGGTAGTAACTCTTTCAAGAAGATAGGTAAAGCAAGAAGTGAATAGAAACAGGTCAGCAGGAAAATAGAAGGATTGCTGAGAATCAGTGAGGTCCCAGCTGCTACTAGGTTGGTGGTGAATTCTGGTGAATTCAATCAATAAAGTTCCAAGAACGTGCCTTCTCTGATCCTACCAAAGCACCCTTCAGTGGCTTCCTATTCTTAACCAGATCATAAGTAGCACTTAGCACACTGAAACTTCATTGTTTATTTCCTTGTCTATATCATTCATCAGAAAATGCTATAAAACATAGGGATCTTCTGCCCCAGGGAGGGGGGGGTAAGTGTTCAGATATCCAGTATTTTGCATATACTTTCAGGAAGTTCATTTTCCTAGATTAAGAATCTCTGTATTTGACTCTGATCATCTTGACAGAAGTGCTCAAATCATATTAAACTCCCTGTCACCATTGCCCGGTTCCTAATACATAGAATCTATTCAAAAGTATTACTGGGAAAATTAATGAAGAAATGTTTTTCAAGTTGGGAAAAGAACTGAATAAATCATACAAGGGCTAAGGTTTGGCAGAACAGGAATCATGAATAAGCAAAGGGATGAGGAAGTGTCAAGATGAAATGGTTTAATATGACTTCATTTATATGTGGAATTTAAGAAACAAAACAGATGAACATATGGGAGGGGGAGAGAAAAAAAGAAAATAAAGAGAGAGAGGAAAATGAACCATAAGAGACTCTTAACAATAGAGAACAAACTGAGGGTTGATGGAAGGAGGTGGGTGGAGGGTGGGCTAGATGGATGATGGGCATTAAGGAGAGCACTTGTTGTGATGAACGCTGGGGTTGTATGTAAGTGATGAATCACTGAATTCTGCTCCTGAAGCCAATATTGCACTGTGTGATAACTAACTAGAATTAAAATAAAAATTTGAAAAGAAAAAAAACTAAATCGTTTCGGTTGTATGAAAAGGCAGAAAAATGACATAAAGGCAAAGAAGATTGGTGGTCTGAGAAGATTATGAGCATGCTCAGCAGACAAGGAAGAGAATGAAAAAAAAAAAAACGGGAATCTTGTAGTCAAAGAAAGCAATCTAACAGTGAAGATACTTTGAATTATTGTCACATGACTCTCAGCAAGAGAAATAAATTCTTTGTATAGTGACGAAATAAGTCTCTGTGCACAAACAGAAATGTAGAATGGAAAAACTATTAAAGACTCGATATATAGTGAGTAGAAAAGCAGATCTCATTTAACCTATAAAGGAGAGATTTGAGATGGGAAAAAAGAAACAGGAAGCAAAATAAGACTTTATCATCCTATGATGATGATTTATCATGTTGTCCCTACTGAGGTTCAATCTTAATTGTTTCCTGCAGCCTAGAAAGCTGCTACCAGGAAAATAATTGCGTGGTGGATTTTGTTCTTGTGAAATAATTACTCAGCTCTCCAAAACATGGAAAGCCAAGAAAACACTGGATATAACCATCCATCCATCTACCCACCCATCCAACTATCCATCCTATCATTCACTGAATAAGCATTGTTTACCAATAGATCCCAGAGACTAGTACATAAAACTTGCTTGATGAATCAAACAGTTATGAACTGAGCATTGTGCTGATGGTTAAGTTTACAAAGATGGCACCATCATGGCCCTGAAGAACTCACAATTTAGGAGAGCACTGGAAATGTAAAGGAATAGCTATAATGCATTCTGAAGATGGATATATAGCTGGGAGTGTATAACTGTATCTTTTTAAAAACTACTTTATTAAGATTATGTAAATTCAGATTAATTGGGGGCAGATGTGGAGAGATATTAGCAAGAATTGCAGGCATTTATAAACAACCTATTAACCAAAAGTTGGATCAAGTTTTAAAAGTAATTTTTACACTTATGTGCAGTTGAAAGACTCTGTCATACAACTGATAGTCTCAACCATCAGGACTTAACTCTGGCTTTTTCCATTGGGGCTGAACAGGTTACGCAGACTTCATTTCTGGGCAAGACATGCTGTGATGTGTCTTGAGTCAGCACTGCAAATGCTAGTCAAGGTTGCATATCAACAGCCCTCCTCACCCAGCATCTGTGGGTGACTGAGAATAAGCCTTTTAACAACTTGCAAGGAATCATTTTTAAAAAGAAAAACAGTAAAAGTAAAAAAAAAGAGTAAAAATAAAATAAATTTATGACCTTGGCTTTCCAACTTTTATCTGTGCACTTCTTGTTCAAATCATGTCCCCTGGGTCCCTCTCTGCACAAAGGGGAATGTTTCTCTCCTCTGTATGACTAGGATGCCTGTATTTCTCTCTACTCCCAGCCCCAGTAGGATGTCGACTTGTGATCAACAGAGAGAATAGATCATGGAGAAATGGGCTATTTTTCCACATGGCATGTTTCCCCATGACTGCCTTTTTTCTGGTCTGGAAGAAAAGTTTCCATGACAACCAAGTAGCTAACATTCACTCCCCACCAGCTGACTTGCTTGCCTCCCAAATGATCAGCTGGATATTGTGTTAAAATTATTTCACAGAGACAGGCTAATCTGCAGGGATTATTTGTCTGTTTATTTTTGAGAAACTGGCTCCTTGGTGAAAATTTTTTAAGTGGACCTAACTTCCTTTTCTGATGCTTTAAGAGCATAATCTCAACTAAACAGAACAAGCTTAAGCCAACATTAGACAGTCACCTCCTGGGACATAAAATATGAACGTGACCCATCCTTCCCCATGAAGGGCACATAAGTGCTTTGAGCAAGAACTAAGCTTTATTTTTTTTTGCCTCCTCATGTGCCTAACACATGGTCTAGCAGGTGGTATACATAAAATAAATGTTGAACATCCCATCACCCGAGCGTCTCCAAACAGAGTATTTATGTTTAGGTTGATGGGCTGAGGCAGAATCAACCTCCTAGTAATGTAATAATCTTACTTTTTTTAATGTCTGTCTATAAGAAGGGTGAAAATTTTCCAGTAGAGAATTAGCACATACCAATTGTTAAGCCTGTGCGTGTAAGAAAGACTGGAAGGAAATATATCAATATATTTACAACTGTTAGGTTTTGTAGGTGGAAATATGAGAGGATGTCTTCTGATTTTTCTCAACTTAATTTTTTTTCTTTTTATTTAACTAAACAAAGCTTTTTGTTGAGTATCATCTTGGTCCTTTCAGGCTGCTATAACAAGATACCATAGACTGTGTGGGGTTTTTTGTTTTTTGTTTTTTGGGGTTTTTTTTGACTGGGTGGTTTATCAACAAGAAACCTTAATTTCTCATAGTTGTGGAAGCTGAGAAGTCCAAGATCAAGGTACCAGCATGGCCACATTTTGGGCCCTCTTCCCAGCTCATACCTTCTTGCTGGTCCTCACTTGTAGGGGGTGTGAGGGATCTCTGTGAGGGCTCTTCTGTAAGAACATTAATCCTATTCAAGAGGGCTCCTCTCTGAAGACCTAAGCACCTCCCTGGGCCCTACCTTGTAATACCATCACATCAGGCACTGGGATATCACCATATGAATTTCGGAAAGACACAAACATTCAGATCACATAGCAAGAATCTATAATGTTAAAGGCACTGCACTACCCCCCAGGATAAGAAAGATTAATGGGTCTCTCATATTCAGAGCCATGAAAAGAAGAGGTAACTAAGTAGAAAACAACTTGGTAGAAGGATTATCGACCCTGACATACATATCAACTGGTGGTGTAACTATATCCTGTGCTGGGACGAAGGTCAGAGAGGGTTGGGAGGGAAAACGGTGAACGAATCCTTCTCTCCTTCTCTAAAGACAAATCTGATCTTCCGTTAACTCACTTACTCTTTCTCCTGAAAACCTGAGGTGGAATCTCATTTGTATTACTGGGCAACACTTTTTTATGGTACAAATGGCCCGTTATAGATAAATTTCATCTGAACTGGAAAAACATGAATAAAGCATAAATACCTAGTAGGAAACCATACTTTCAGGATTCCTTGCATACAGAGTCTCCTAACTGGGCCCACTCTTTGGAGGTCTGAAAGCTATGCCTAAGCTTGTTTGTTGAAAGAGATATTGGTCCCTATGGGGCATGTGGCCTCCAGGTCGGGAAGCTAGTCCATCTGTCTAATAGGAGTCTTGGTCCCTCATACCTAAACTCTCCTGAGGGATGGAGACAAGAAAAGGTGCAGGTGGCAGGAAGAGTCCAAGAGTGGGTTGTTAGGAGGATTATCCCCTCTGAAAAGAAATGCCTGATACAGCCCAACTGGGATGCTGTCGATGTCTGTGGCTCAATAGCCATCAGAGTGAACTGGTGCCAGCAGTTACCTGTTCAGCTCTTGTTGAGTCTGAATATCTAGTTAAGAACATCCCCCACCATAAGTTGCAGAGAGGAGGAGGACAGCCGATTTTAGAAGAGTTGAGATCATCTCCTCAATTATTTCTTCACCAGAAAACACACAATAAGCATGACTCCATGTGAGCTCCCTGAGGGCATGTTATTACAGCTTCCACAACATTCTTTACTCAGTCCTGGAGCACGTGGGTCCAAGTGTGTGCTTGTTGAATCCTTCACCCATGGTGGACACTAGATGTGCCACTCAAATCCCCCTTCAGAAAGGAAGGAGTAATCTCCCAGCTGCTGGTCATGCTGCTGGCAGGCAGCCCTCTGCTCTCCACCCCCTTTGGAGACTGACTGACTTGGTGGAAGACAGCCCCTGCACCCGATTACTGAATAATGCAGATGTAGAAAAATCCAGGCCCCGGAGCCCAACTAGAGACCATCCTGAAGCATTATCCCAGCTTCAGAGCTCCCTATAGCACAGCTGAATCTTCCACGAGGCTGTGCCAAGGTCCAGCCTCTCCGTTGCCCAATCCCCATTCCAAGAGGGCTCCCTGAGAAATCTGAGAAATCTCCTGCCCACCAAGCCCACCCGTGACAACCCCTGATCGGAAACCTCTGTGAGACACCAATCATGTTTTGGGCACCAGAAACAGCTCTGGTAAATAGGATAGAGTCTTCACGCACAGGAACCTTACAAGTTAGAGGGCAGAAGTGTATCCATTAAAATGCAGTGTAGGGGCGCCTGGGTGGGATAGCCAGTTAAGGTTCTGACTCGGTTTGAACTCAGGTCATGATCTCAGGGTCATGAAATAGAGCCCTGCATCAGCCTCCGCACTCAGCACAGAATCTGCTAGAGTTTCTCTCCCCTTCTCCCTCTGCCCTTCCCACACTCATTCTCTATGAATCAATCAATCAACCAATCTTTTTTTTAAAAATGCAGAATAAGAACTGTGATGGGTAAACATTATGAGGGCAATATGAGGTATTCCCAACTGAATCTTTGGACAGTTAAGAAGGGATTTGTGGAGGAAGAGGTATCTACACTGATTTCTAGGAGACACACGAGAACTAGGTAATCTAGAAAAGGAAGGAAGGGAGGGAGGGAAGGAGGGAGGGAGGGAGAAGGGAGGAAAGGAAAGGAAAGGAAAGGAAAGGAAAGGAAAGGAAAGGAAAGGAAAGGAAAGGAAAGGAAAGGAAAGGAAAGGAGGAAGGAAAGGAAGGAAGGAAGGAAAGGATGGATGGATAGATGGAAGGAAGGAAGGAAAACAGTATTCCACATAGAACATGTAGAAAGGATAATATGCTCAAAAAGCTGGATGATTATAAAACATGATTGACACTGTAGAGGAGGCAACTTATGTTCACTTATTCATGGAGTAGAAGATAGGGGAGAGGTGATATTCCAAGCAAAAATATTTATTAAAAAGTACTCATCATGTAGAGAGATTGAACTTGATGCTAAAGGAAAGGAGAGGTGTGGAAGGTTTGTACGTGTTTGTATTTTACCAATATCTCTGTGCCTACAATGTGCAAAGTGGAGTCAGGGAAGGGGACAGAAGATAGGAAGAGCAGTGAAAAATAAGCTGGAGTATTTCTGGAGGGAAGGGATGTTAGCCTGAACCAAACTGGGATAGAATGAGTGAAAAGAAAAGAAAAACTGAGACATTTTGGAGTTGGAATTGGTAAGACTTGGGGAGTCACTGAAAGAGGGGTGGGGGGTAAAAGAAAGGAAGGGATCGAGGGAAACCTCAAATTTCTGACTTAAAGAAATGGGCAGAGAAGGAAAAATAGGACAGTCAGGGCAAGATGCTTTAGCAATTTCTAGATAAGGTGAATCTGACCTGTGTGGGACACCCAAATAGATACATAAAGTTAGCAGCTCAGTGTGGGCTAGGACTGTGTGCGCGGACCCATGAGTCATAGAGAAATGCTTAGGGTACTGGCCCGGATGGCACAAGAATTTGTAACAGTCTTTCAGATCTCAACGGTACAGTATTATTCAGCAGGTATGAGACAGCCTGGCGTATTTAGAGAGAGCAAGGCTTTGAAGTCAGGCACACCTCAGCTTTGATCTCTGCATCCCCGCTTTCTTGCCACAGAGACTTGGGCAGGTTCAGGATCTGAGCCTCCCTCTCCCCGTGAGAAATGGGAGTGCTCATCACACTCTGCAAGGCTGTCATAAGGGCTACAAGAGACGATACACGTCGAACATTTGGCACAGAGCAGGCCTTCGGTGAGTCTTTAGTTCCCCAACCCAAACGGTTTCTAGTGATCTTTGCGGCGCCCCTCCCCCTCCTCCCAGCACCTCCTGACTCCAGTTCCCACTTTAAACTCCTACTGTTAACAGAAAGCATGGTTTCAATTACCTGATAAAGATAAGATCCTGCCCCCACCCTCCCTTTCTTTGTGGGGTCTGGCCCTGCAGGTGTTTGGAAGCCTCTCCTGGCCTTGTCTACATCTAATTTACTTCCTTTCAGTTGAATGTTATCACAAGTCATGAATTATTCTCACTTCGTGTTTACTGCAAACGGATAACCATTATCTCCACCCAGCCTGCTTGGTTTTATCTTAGTGGCTTCACATTCCGCAACTTTTTAATTATTTCATTTTATTTCTCCACATTAGGTTGTTTCTCTTCTGCATTGACACTTGGATTAAGAGAGGAAAACAAATTTGGAATTTAATATGCCTTTTCAAACATATTACCTCTGGAAACAAGCTGAGGCCCGTAAAGTGTGTTCTGATTGTAAAGTTCAATGACCATATCAAGATTCTTTGGCGGGTGAAGGCAAAGTCTTTCAGATTCTCCTTTACAGGGAGCTGAGTTCATTTCAGGAAGGGATCGCAGTCAAGTGAGGCAAGGCTTGGTTGGTTCCAGAAGACAGGGCTCCTCCATTTGAGGGTTTACACAGGGGAGTGGGAGTAGATGGGATCAAAGGGTAGGTATCAGGCCATATCCAAAAAGGGAATAATGGCCGAACTAGAGAAGAGAAAGCAGTTGCACAGGATGAGGGGGGCAAAAAAAAGGAACCAATACTCTGGAATCAGGTAAACCTAAGAGTATAGGGAGAGAGTTCGAGTGAACCCTGGGGCAGGGATATTTAAGCTTTCAGACATCATGGTCAAATATATGCAAATAATACAATTCAAACTGCAGTAGGTAAGGACAGACCCTTCTGTCCTCATCCTGAGGGAGGCTCCTTGATTCCCATCCAAGACAATTATACTAGAGCCTATAAAAGATCCTGCATTCTGTCCTTACCCACCTCACACTTCGCTTTACTCTCTCATCAACCTCCACCTATGTGTCCACAGCACACACCCAAACAATTTAGTTTCTCCTTTCTCTGCTCTTGACCACCCCCCCCCACTATGCATTCCATCTACCCTCTCCTGGGTTGCATATCCCATGTACCTCTCTGCCAATTAAAAGGTCTGAATGAAAATACACAGATCAAAAAACAAATTCCTCATCTTCCTCATTAGCCACATCAATCAGCCCTCATCAATGGAACTGAGGAGAAAGGGAGCTAGTGTTTTGGAAGCACCAGCCGAGTGTCCACCATTTAAATACTTGGCATGCCTTATCCCACTGAATCCTCCTGATGTTCCAATTTTACATTTGGGGGAACTAAGACTCCTTCATGCGACAAAGCTGGTAGATGGAAGAAAGACCTGGAACTTAGACCCTGGCCATTCAGAGTCCAAACTCCATTTGTGACAAGTCCTAATTTATACATCGCACTTTGATGGTGCAATATTAGTCATTTCTCCACGGTGAACTGCCGGCCCTCCATTATCAGCTATTTCTTCCCTTGGGTCAATGTCTTCCTGGCCCAGCATAAGCACAAAGTGAACTCAGGAATCACATTAGAGAGCAAATAGCTCCCAAGGCCTTTATTCGCCACTCTGGGTCTCTGGTATGCTTTGCATTTCTCGTACCTACACTGAAATATAATGTATTTTGTGATGTTAATACTGGAGTGGCATTTAGAGACCCAAAACCTGACACTCAGCTTTAAAATCCTATCACGAGATAAATATCCCTCTTCTGTGCCAGAAGGAAAAAAAATCAAAATGAAAAAGCAATACATTTAATAATCATCCAAATGAACAGGAATGAGAGGCGCTGCACTGGCTGGTTTGATGCCAAGTCACCTCTGCCCTGTCTGCGGCTGATCCGCCACTTCCGTCCCTGGCTGCTCATTCAGTCCGCAAGCTCCGCTTCCTGCTTGATATGCGTCCCGGGAGCTGCCTGTACCAGACATCCTGAAATAAATTACCAAATGGACTCTGGGCAAACTTCTTGTTCTCGTTATGAATTTTGAAAAGTATAAAGAACTTCCCGTGGACCACAGCGTAGTCCTTTCAGGTATGCTGAGAAAAGGGCAGCTTTCCCCTTCTGGAGGATGTTATCTCTACGAGCCCAAGAAGAGAGAGCCGTGGGAAGACTTCCTGTGTTTACGACTCCTTTTTGCAACATGGTTCAGAGAAAAGATCATGGGCTTCAGAGTCAGAGAGATTGAGTTCCACTCTGAGCTTTGCTACTACCTGCAACCTAACGCAACGTGCACTAATTTCACTGACCCTCAGGATCTTCCCATATAAGGTAGATGAGCAATTACAGTGGGAAGAGCTTTGCAGTAATTTTGCAATGAGATGATGTCTAAAGATACCTTCATGGTACTAGGCATATAGTCCACATACTAGAACTGCTGAGCCCCTCTGCCCTTTGAAAAGAGGCAGCACCTAAAGGTGCTAAAGCTTCCCAGCAACTTTACAGAACAGAAAAAGGATGTGACATGTTGCGTATGTTGATGAAATTGATGTATGAAGAGGTAAAATGATATGCTAATTGCCCTTCAGAAAACGGGAAAAAATCCTAGTCTTACCTGCTTACCTCAATAGTCCCCCCAATGTCAGAATTTTTTTTCCTACTAATATGACTTCAGAAGCAATTAATGGTGCGATTACTAGGGTAGGAATCGGCTGCACGCCTTCCCTGGCTCCCAAGGGAGGCAGACAGCTATAAAGCTGAGCTATATTCTTTGTTTACTCAGAACATATGCCCTCTGGGGGACACTGCAAGGATCCTTCAACACGGGGTGAGGAATAGGGGAAAGAGCCCTGAAGGAGGAGGGAGAAGGCTTCCAGTTTACTGCTGCTTCTGCCCTTAACTCACCAACTCACGGAGGGTATTCTGGCTCCTCTCTTCTTCTGCTTCTCAAATTTGCATCTGAAAAGGATGGCATGGGGTCAGTTCTGCTGGTCTCAAATATGCTTTGCATCATGATCATCTGGTGAACATTTGTTTTAATTAACAGACTTTAATGTTTAGAGTAGTTTAGGGTTCGTGGCAATACTGAGTGAAAATATAGTTTCCCACATGCCTCCCCCACCCCACCCCAGGCATACATGCAGCCTCACCCACATCCACATCCAACACCAATGTGGTACATTTGTTACCAATGATGAACCAACACTGACACATTTTTGTCAACCAAAGTCCATAGGTTATATCAGAGTTTACTCTTGGTGTTGCACATTCTATGGATTAGGACAATGTATAATGATATGTATCCACCATTATAATGTCATATAGAATTGTTTCACTGCCCCAAAAATCCTCTGTGCTCTGCCTATTCATCCCTCCCCAACCCTCCAGCCCCATCAACCACTGATCTTTTTTACTGTCTCCATTGTTTTGTCTAGTCCAGAATGTCATATAATTGGAACCATATAGTATATAGCCTTTTCAGATTGGCTTCTTTCACTTGCTAATAAGCACTTAAGTTTCCTCCATGTCTTTTCATGGCTTAATAGCTTGTTTCTTCTTAGCCCTGAATCTATTATATGAATGTACCAGCGTGGTGAATATTTTTTAAACAGAAATCCCAGTTGAGGTTTACTGCATTAGAGTTTTTACATGCATTTTAACCAGGTCCTCGAGGTGATTCTGATCTAGATGATGGGAAAGATCTCTCCTGGATTGAGAAAGTATGTTCATTAATGCTCCCTAGATTTAAGTTGATTATTTTCCTTTGAGGGAAAATATTTCTTTCCTCTAAGATGGGCATATCTGTGCTTCATCCCACATCCTCCACTCAGCCAATGAGTCCCAGCCCTGGAAGAATATAGGAGAATGTGGGCAGAGTGGCTCCTCCCACCTGCTAGAGTTAAGTTTTGCTTTCAGTTCTTGATCAATTGGAAGGGAGGAAGGACAGGAAGATGTCAAGACAGAGTAGTGGAAAACAGAAAAAGTACTAAGCTATCTTATATCCTAATTTTTGCCACATGACAGGCACTCCAGAGAAATTGTCTCTTTAGCTTTATTTCTATAGAAGGCAATATGTACCCATTTATAAGGAAACCAAGACAGAGACTTTAGGTCACATTTGCATTGACAGATCAAGATTCAATCGAATGTCTGCCTGTATGCCTGTAGTATTATTTTACCCGCTTCAATCCAGACCGTAAGATCTTTGAGGACAAGGACCACATGTGTCCATTTTACCCTAAGCACTTGACAGACACAAGATACATATGATTTAGGAACTATGTCCTAAATGAATAACTTTTCAGGAGTATACGGCTTCTTCTTGAACAGATAAACTATAATAGAAAGTAGAGTGAAATTGGTTAATATTCCTGGTATTTTTGTGTAACTCAATTTTTGACATTTTTTGATAGCACAGGCCTCAGACAGAGACATCTCTTAAAGCTGTAAATGATTCAGTAAAGCCTGTTAAGCCCCAAATTCATAATCACACTAGGCCATGGTGGCTCATTTCCTTAGCTCAACTTGACACACCTTTTGATCAAGGATAGCCAGGCTAATGGTGCCTGCAATTTACCATGCTTCTAGAAGATTCCATTCTACTATGCCTCAAACACATTTATAGCTTCTTTAGACTAAACATCAATTCCCTCAACATTAAAAAACAGCCAATAACGAATAAGGAAGAGGGTTTGCTTCTAACTACATGGAGTGTGTTTCTTTATAAATCCTCTCCGAGGGCTCCTAATGACATATAACTCATATTATAGTCATAGAATGAGCCACATTTGCCCCTAGGCCTTCTCTGTCTGGTAACACATTAGGCATGTGGGATGCGCTTTAATTCTCTCCTACCGTTCACTGCCTTGTATTTCCAAAGAGCTAGCAGCTCAGTGCGAATGAGGTCAAGGTCCCAGGCTTGATTTCTCCTGGGCACAAAGGATTATCTGTCTCTTGTTTAGACATATAAATATCACTGAACCTTGCCAGTTCTGAGTATTTTTTCTTCACGGACAAGTTCTAATAGAGAAAAGAGGGTCATTTCATCCTCTGGGTCTCAGTGTCCTAATCTATAAAGTGAGAACAATAGTAATAAATCGTTATTACCTATTTCATAATGTCTAAAGAAGTATCTAAGGAAATAATTTATATGAATGTACTTATTAAACATTATAGAAAGCAAAGCAGAAGGAAAGAGAGGGGGAACGGGGGAGAGAAGGGGAAAAAGTAAGGAAAAGCTTTGGTAAGATTGTATTAATAGAGTCTCATAGTGGCCTTTCATTATTTTTCCCTACCCAAGGTCCATCTTCCATTTGGATTACACTAGCAACCCACTATTTAACTCCAGAAATCACACGTTCCCACTTCGTGTTTATATGGTTTGATACGCCTCCTAGATCTAGGACTGGATCTATGTCACAGGTCTCATCAATCAATTTAGTTCCATTTCTTGGCCACAGTGATTATTTCCAGATTGGCACAGACCTACATCAATCCAAAGTCAGTCTCACAACTTTTCCAAAACAGCTGGACAAGGGGCCTTCTCCATGGACTTGGTAAGTGAAAAGGTGAGTCCACTATGTCTTGGAACCGTCCTGAGTTGAGAGCCTGCCTGAAAATCAAACCCAAACAGAACTGCAGAACCTAGGGATGTAGAGAACTCACCTGTGAGGATACTGTTGGAGCTCCTAGATCTAGCTATGTCTGAAGTGAATATTTTAAATTGTCAACCTATTAATTTCCTTATTTGAAGCCAGTTTAGAGTTCAGTTTCAGTCACCAATACTGGAAGAGTCCTGCTTGGCATGAGGACAGAAAGTAGGAAACAGGTTCTGGCACCTCTGATCGGCTACCACACATCAGACAGCCTGTGCCTGGAAAGAGAAAGGACAGAAGCAGCACACTGAACTCATTTAAATCTTGACTCTACTAACTACTGGTGTTGTAACTGGGGCTGAGCACATTACTTAATCTCTCTGAGCTTTATCTTTGCAGCAAAACAGAAAGATAGTGAATACCCCATGGGATTACCCAGAGGATTAAATGAAATGAAATATGTTAAGAGTGTGGCACATTGTGACCACTCCACACACTGTCTCCTAGCTTCCTGATGAGCCCTTGCAGGAGAGGAGTCATCCTCTCCTCAGAGGAGAGGAGAGGAAATTGGACAAGTTCTCAGTGATTGTGCCCTTGAGGCTGTCAGCCGCATGCCGAGTTCCAGGTTCAGTTTTCCATTTGCTTGAGTTCCAGCGCAGTGTGACTAACCAGATTACTATCTCCAACCAGCTGGAGTTATTGTTTCATTCTCCATAAAACCCAGAATCCTCTCATCAGCATAAATATTTTTTTAAAAACAGGGATGGGGGAGGGGGAAGTTGTGCCGCAGAGAGAATATCTCAGGCAGTTGGAAGCACAGCAAGAGGGAAAAAAGAAATCCTTCATCCAGAGAGCTTTGTATAAAGGCAGACATCTGTGAATAGAAGGCACAGATTTGGTCTTTTTTAAAAACTTAGTCGGAAAACAAACAAGGAAACCCTGAGCAATTCAGAAAGCATATTTAAAAAAAAGAAAAAAGGCTAGGAAGAACCTGCACATATTAAAATAGAAACCAAACTCAAAGAGGATAGCTCCTAATTTCTACACTGCTTGTGTGCTGCCAAGCTCTCTCTCTGTTTGATCTGCAACCCTCCACATCCCAGCAATCCTTTTACCAATGAGGCTGGAAAGTGTCCAAGAAGGCTCAAGCCCACTGCGTCCCCTCCCCATTACTGCCTTCCTATCGCAAGCCTTGTCCTCCTCACCTCAGAGCTGGTGTCTATGTAGCAACCTGACAATCTACACCCCAAAGAGCATCTAGAATGGTCTTACCGAAAAACACATAATAACAAGTCAGATCATCCTGCTTCACATGATCCAATCACTCTGGAAAATATGTTGGTAACTTCTTTAAAACTACACATGCAACTACCAAATGACCCAGCAATTGTTCTCTTTGGACTTTATCCAAAAGAAATGAAAACTTACGTTCACACATATACCTATCTACAAGCGTTCACAGCAGGTTTATTCAGAATAGCCAAAGACCAGAAACAACTCTGTGGGTGACAATTACAGAAACTGGGGTACATCCATACCCGGTAACATTACTCAGCAATGAGAAAAAAACAAACCATTAACACACGCATATTGATACATATTGATGTTGAAAAAAAGCCAATCCCAGAAGGTCACATACAGTTAATTTCATACATATGACATTTTTTAAATGACAGACTTAACAGAAATGGAGAACAGATGAGTGGCTGCCAGGGGTTAGGGCTGGGTATGGAGGTGGCAGGAGCATAGATGTGACCATGAAACTGATCTGTATCTCGATCATGGTGATGGATACATAACTCTACACAGGTGATAAAACCACACAGAGCTAGGGGCACAGATAAAAACCAAACTCAGTTAAGTGTTGGCCTTCAGCTCAGGTCATGATCCTGGGGTGCTGGGATCCAGCCCGACATCAGGCTCCCTGCTCAGTGGGGAGTCTGCTTCTCCCTCTCCCTCTGACCCTCCCCCCTGCTTATGTTCTTGATGGCTCTCTCTCAAATAAATAAATAAATAATCTTAAAAAAAAAAAAAAAGCACAGAGAGCTAAATATGCTTGCAAATGCACGCATGCACGCACTCATACGAATAAAACTGAACACATCAGAATAAGATCAGTGGATTACATCCATGTCAATATGCTAGTTGTGAAACTGCATTACAATGTTGCAGATATGAACACCAGGGGAAGCTGAGTATAGGGTACACAAGAGCTACTGGCATTATTTCTTACCACTGCATGTGAATTTACGATTACCTCAAAATAAAAGGTTTGATTTTTTTTTTTTTAATCACCCAATATATTCTCATCACATTAAGAATAACATTGCACACCTGGGGGGAGAGGTCCATGAAGCCTGGGACTCTTGGTTGCACTCAGACCCTGATCTTAGGATCCTAAGATCCAGTGCCCAGAGTGGGGCTCTGCAGTCAGTGGGGAGTCTGCTTGGGATTCTCCATCCCTTTCCCCCTGCCCCTCCTACTCATGCTCTCTCCCTCTCTCAAATAAATAAATAAATCTTTAAAAAAAAAAAAAAGAAGAAGAAGAAGAACATCGCAGTGGTGCCTGGATGGCCCAGTCGGTTGGTCTCGATCTCAGGGTTGTGAGTTCCGCCAGTATTGGGCTCCATGCTGGGAATGGAAACTACTTACAAAAATAAACAAAATTACATTGAAGGCAAGCAGTGGGAGCGGAGAGCTGACCCCAAAGAGTCAGGAAGCCCCGCCACCGCAGCAGACCTAGTTACCACCGCAGCAGACCTAGTTACCACCGCAGCAGACCTAGTTACCACCGCAGCAGACCTAGTTACCACCGCAGCCGGTGGGGAGCCACAGCTGCCACAGCTGCTCCAGTCACCATCACCTGCAACCAAAGCCAGATCCCAGCAGCCCCCCTCAGCCCTGCCCACATCCAGCCCCCCACCACCCGCAGCCGCTCTGGGAGCGGAGGGGTGCCTGCCTCGGGAGACAAGAAAGTCTTGGCAAGGGTGGTTTGGGAACTGTAAAGTAGGAAAGAGATGTGGCTCCATGAACAGGGATGACACCAGAGAAGACATACTTGTGCAGCAGCCTGCCATAAAGGAAACCTCTGGCAAGTAGCTCGGCAGCGTGCCAGACAGAGACTGTGGGGTCTGATGTTGAGGAGAAAGGGTGCAGAGGTGGTGAAAGTCACAGGCCCTGGTGGAGTTCAAGGCAGGGCAGCAAATATGCTGCAATCCGGAACCACCCTTGATGCTGCCCACCCCCCTAACACACGCCCCGAGGGCCTCCCACGAAATCCCAGCAGCATTACCAGAAGAGCTCAGAGGGGAGAGAATGAAAGATCCGAGACAGAGCTCATGAAGGCCGGGCCTAACCACACGGCCCCACCTTTCTACCTGCGGAGACCCCAGAGGCACCACTGGGTTCAAGCCCTCCCCTGTGGGGAGGAAGAATGGAGGGAGCTGATAACCAGGGTGCAGGAGAGCAAGGCAGACCAGTGAGGCAGAGTGTATAGGAGTTTAGAGACCACTATTCCACAGAGCTCCCTCCTCGACAAAGACAGCTACAGAGGACATTGAAGGAGATGAGGACAATCAAGGAGAGGAGACCCAGCGTCAGCAGCCACTTTGACGTGGCTCCCAACACAGATGCCGGAAAACCCTAAACCACAAGATGGCAGAGACAAGAGCAGCCGATCCACCAGCTGATGATCAGTCTACCCCCCAGCCTGCTCACCATCTCTACCATCATCCTGTTTAGCCATCCAGAAAGAGAAACGACCAGGAAATTTCAGCAGTAAGAAGTGAACGAAAGATTGGAGCCAGAGACCTTAGTACTTGCTTTTTGCCCACTGATCAGATAACCACAACTATCTGCATTATCTATGCAGCATGTTTTTTTATTGTTTTTACCTAAAGACACCTTTTTTGGGTAATGACAATCATAGTTTCATTTTCCTTTCAAATCTTTTTCGTTTTAAATTGTTTTATATCTGGTCAAGTTGAGATTTTTAAGAACATCACTTTATTTTTTTTTTAAAGATTTTATTTATTTATTTGACAGAGAGATCACAAGTAGGCAGAGAGGCAGGCAGAGAAAGAGGGGGAAGCAGGCTCCCTGCCGAGCAGAGAGCCTGATGTGGGGCTCAATCCCAGGATCCTGAGGTCATGACCTGAGCCCAAGGCAGAGGCCACTGAGCCACCCAGGCACCCCAAGAACATCACTTTAATTTGTAATAAAAGTTTGCAACTTGATTTCTTAAAAAAAAAAAAAGAAAGAAAGAAAGAAAAGAAAAGAAAGAAACTACAAGCACCTGTTAACAAAGGTCTTAAATAACTACCTGATAGATAGATACCACTGCATTACTTGCCCTGGCTTACAGAGCCCTATCCAACCTGGGCCCGATCTCCTCTTGCCATGCCCTCACCCTGCTCCTGAAAGCATCCTGAGGGCCTTGGCAAGAGTTGTTTCCCCCTGTTGAAATGCTCTTTCTCAAACTTCTGAAGGACTAGTTCCTTCTTGTCACTCAGTTCCCAGCCTGTTTCCTTCTCAGGGAGGCTCCTCCTAACTATATACTCAGAGCCATCCAGCCATCCTGTTATATCACCCTGATTTAATTATCACTGTGATGTCTCTTATTTTTTATTTCCTTTTTCATGTCATTTATATTTGTTTCTCTCCACTAGAAGTAAACTCCTTACGAGCAGGGATTCTATTTGTTATCTGTTATTTTCTGCTATATTTCTGTTATCTGAAACAGTATGACATACATAGTAGGTGCTCAATAAATGTGTATGGAGTGGATATAGATATGCATGCATGATAAGTTGCGAAAAAGTGCGACAGCCCAGACCTGAAGGAGCCAAGAATTCAGAGAATAGACACATTCTAGAGATAGAAGAATGAGGAAGAACCTAGGAACATAGGTAGTAATGGAAAGGTGGACAGAATGGAAAATCCAGGTAAATTTAGCAAGCACACTCTGGCCTCCCCAGGTTCCCTGCACGGTGCTATACACTGTACAGGTAATAGATGAGAAAATCCCAGTCTCAAGCGTATAGGTAGTCCCTGAGACTCTACCTGAGGGGCCCAGCAGGAAGGGGCATCATCCGAGTAATCTGACAGGTAGGCTGGACAACCTGAGCAGAATGGTCAGAGCTAAGAGGACTTTAAAAATTGTCACCTTATACGGGACGCCTGGGTGGCTCAGTCAGCTGGGCTTCAGACTCTTGGTTTCAGCTCAGGTTGTGACCTCAGGATCCTGGGATCCACACTCAGGGCGGAATCTGCTTGGGACTCTCTCTCCCCCTTCCTCTGTCCCTCCCCTACCTACCCCCCTTGCATTCACTCTCTCTCTCTCTCTCTCAAATAAATAAATCTTTTTTTTTTTTTTATAAAGTCATCTTATAGGTGGCAATCACTGGGCAAATAACATAGGAACAAACCCAGTGACACCTACCTCCCTTCAACTGGAACATTTTACTTCTGTCGCTTACTGGGCTTTTCTGATCCACACATGACCCCATAGTTCCCACAGTCAAAAAGTGATTGAAGCCACTCTATGTAAGGCAGACCCAGATCTTGGACTAGCTTAAGAGTAAAAGATTTTGAAAACGTTCCATCATTTTAAGACAATATTTGCTTTAAACCCTTTCCACTTCTGTCTTTATGAAATACATAAATAGAAGCAATGTACTGACATTCTCATTTTCAAGTCCCCAGTGGGTTTCATCGTCAGGGTCACCTGGGGTTATCAAGTTGCTTCTGTCACGACTGCCAGCCAGGCCAGACCCGAACAGGCTACCATATGTTTTGCACATCCCACTCCAGTTGGGACAGAGCTGTCTCATTCTTCAGAACAGAACAAAGGCTGATATTGATTTCTCCATGAACAACAGTGCTTAACTCTTGTGCTGTCAACCTGAGGAGCCCTGGAAGCTTCAAGTATTTTTCCTGGAGAGAGTAAGGCATCTCTCTTTCTCTTGGACTGGGGCTGCTTGTTCCCATGGCTTCTCAGATCTGCAGCAGGAAGCACCTCTCATGAGCTGAGAGGCCATACTGCAAAAAAGCAGTGTGTCATGTGTTTACCAAGTTCCCACATTCTCACCTGCTACCATTGCCTTAGTCTCTACCAGGACTGGCCATTCTGATTCACTAATTAACCAGATCAAATTCAGGAAAAAAAAAATCTAAGATAAGTATAGGGTTCCATGGGGCAGCTAGGTGGCTCAGTCAGTGAATCATCTGTCAGGGAGATCATCCCAGGTCATGATGATCTCAGGGTCTTGGGATCGAGCCCCATGTTCAGCTCTCTGCTCAGTGGAAAGTCTGCTTCTCACTCTCCTTCTGACCTCCCCCTCACACGTTCTCTCTCTCTCTCTCTCAAATAAATAAAACCTAAAAAAAATGAAAAGTAAGGATAGGGTTCCAAAGGATAACAAAGGACATTCCAGTCTTTTCTCTGATACAGCCCTGCCAGCAGCCCTATGTAAGAGTAAAGGCAAGTATTTTCATACCCATTTTACAGATGAGAAAATTGATTCAACAAAGCATTTAGAAAGTTCAGGCAAGATCCTAATTCTTTGAGTTCTATTCACCCTATTGTTCTTCTTCTCATAAAAACCATCTGGCTATTTTTCCCCCTGAAATGAAGAGTTTTTTGAACTAAACTGATCAAAATGATCGTTTCCTTTAATCAGAGCCAACTTTAACCCATATCTAGTAAAATTTAGGTGACGAAAGGTTCTGGTCTTGACATACATCTCTATTTCTCAAATCTGCCCTTTTCCATAGGACCAGCCAGGAGGGTTAGTCCTTCCATGACTTATCAGTATTGGAAAACATCTATCGGTTTCTTCTGATGCAGAAGTTACAAAAACAGTTTGCTCAAGAACAGTCTCATATGGTGAAAAGAATAATAATGATAAATAATTTATTTAATGTTTGTTGCCCCAAATTTCCACATGCATACCCCCTATTATTTAACTATTACAACATGGTGAGGCAAATATTGGGAGTTTATTTTACAGAAGAATAGATGAAGACATGGAAGAGCACAAAATTAGTTAAGCCACATGAGGTGGCCCACCTCCTGAAGGACAGATCTGAATGCCAGCAGCTTTACTGGCCCCTATAATCTGCCCTCACACCTTCATACCTTGTTTCTCAGGCAGAGAGGTTGGGAAGGAAGTACCTGTGTGTGTTCGGCAGAAAGGATACTGTCCAATTTACGCTTCTCTCCACAAAAATGTATCGAGTGTCAAATATATGCCACATATCAGTCAGCTCACTGGGGCCATAGCAATGAACAAAACAGTCCCCGCCCTCCTAAAGCTGACATTCCAAACATTAATGGTTTATGAAGGATTGTTATTCTTTGCCGACTATTCTCCCCACAAAAAAGAAAATAAGATTTCTTTATATACATATCACAAAATGAGAAATTATACCCCTAGTCACAGTGAAATGTGAAGGCAGTGGTTCTTGGTCTTTTGATTCCAAGGTGCTATTCAAATACATGAGCCACCGCTCTCATTCACTCCTGTGACATAGACAAAGCATGCTGGGTTCTGTACAATTCCCTGCACGTTAGCTGTATCTTAATTGCTTTGGCTCTTTCTCAAGACAGCACAGCAGAATGGAAAAAAGTATTCTGTTATTAGAGGATAACTATGAATCCATAAGTAATTACTTGCAAACTTCAATACTTTCGAATGCTACAATGAATAGTAACAAATTACTTGTGACCCACCTACCCAATGAGGTAGATATTGAGATACTATATTCTGGGCCAAGTTATCATTCTTAGGAATTCTGTGAGATTCCTGTCCTGGGGAGAGGAACAACATAGGAAATGATCATAAACCATACATATTTTATTGTGGATCAATATAGCGTATATGTTGGTGCCAGTCTGGAAATGCATAGCATTCAGGACACTTCTTTAATTTCCTCAGCTTAGCACACAATAGCAACATGAGAGGTCAGAAATGCCCTTCCAGATAGGAAGCTAGAGGAGGGAATCAGGAAGCATGCAAAAACCTCCTCCAACCTTGCAGATACACCTTCAACCAATCTTATTATATGATTCAGATCAGAAAGGAACAGTTATGAAGATTGTTATATGGAATCAAACATCTTGGGTCAATAAGAAAAATGGTACTTTTATTGGACGTACCAGATGTTTCCTCAGCCTTAGAACCCACGTGAATAAATTGGGGTCCCTGAAGGAAACAGATTTCATCCCAGATCATTGAGATGAAGATATTGTAATTTAGGGACTGCTTACAGGAGTATAGGCATGGTTTGGGGAACAAACCAAAGATGATGGGGCAATAAGAGATAATAATATGAAGACATTAATATCCCTAAAACCAAAGCTAGTACTCTCCAGGAACCCAATGAGAACTGGAGACATGGAGGAGAAGTCTCCAGAGGAAGTGGCAGGAGGCAGGTCTCCCTGACAGGGCACCAAGGCAGGGAGGAAGTTAGAAGAGACACGCCCTCAACCCCTCTCTCCCTCCACACTTCAGTACCCTGCCATTGCAGCCCATTGGTTAAATCCAACAATGAGTCAGCCAGCAAGGAAGTCTGGGTGATGCAGTCTGCAAGGTCAACTTTGCGTTGCACAGGAAAGGGCAGAAAAGGGAGAAGAACAGAAGTGGGGATATAAATTAATAAAAAGGACAGGGGTGGGGATAGAATGTACTCATCCTTCCAGCTCCATCCCAGGCCAACATCTTCCTCCTTCTCTGTATCCCTCCCCTGACCTACTGGCCTTCCCACTGGCTGCTCTATTCTCCCCAGAGTCTTTGCACATGCCACTCCTTCCTTCTCGGATTCCTTCTCGCCTTCCCCTTTCAGATGCATAGCTTCTCCTCCTCCTTGGAGGCCCCACTTTTGCGCCATTTCTCAGGGAGACTTTGGGAGACTTCAACATTTTGGAGTCCTAGTCTATAAAGGGTTCTCTCAAAATGAAATGACATGAAGACAAATTGAATTACCAAACCCCTGTCAAATATGTAACGTGGTACTGGGTAGAATCCAAGGGGATTGATCAGCTAAAACCAGGCAGTTGCTAAATTTCCTTGAAAGAGGGTGGGTTTGGTTAACTGTAGGACTTCCATTATGCTGCATGGAGTGTGCAGTTGAGAGCCAGTGTGGAATCACCCAGGACCGGAAAGGAGAGTCTCAGCACCTCCTGCTGGTGAAAATTGCTCTCACGAGTATCCATTTGGGGGGTTCTACATGACTAAGTTGCTCAAATTTCTAAACGCAACTGGAGATTGGGTACGCTTATTATATGCTGCTTTAATGCCCCTCGCTCTTCCATCGCTAAAATGTATCACATGTGCAATGATACAATCAGCATGTACCTTCCCCACCCAATACTGTAAGATTCAGCCTTGTTCCTTCTCCTTTGGTACTGTATAGGGCTTAGCTCACTGTTGGGAACCTCCTAGGTAAATCTTCAAAAATTGTATCAAATAAATAAAAGAATGAACCCAGGATATTTACCTGGATGGCTCAGTCAGTTAAGCGTCTGCCTTTGGCTCAGGTCATGATCCCAGGGCCCTGGGATCCAGCCCCACATCAGGCTCCCTGATCAGTGGGGAACCTGCTTCTCCCTCTGCCTACCATTCTTCTTGCTTGTGCTCACTTGCTTCCTCTCTCTCTCCATCAAATAAATAAAAATCTTTTAAAAACTTAAAACTACAGATACATAGATACAGACATAGGTACAGATATACACATACACACAGGCTGGATCACGAAAGACAGATTGCATTTTATCCTGTGACAATAAGACACCGTTTGCAACTGAGTTCGATTCTGGGTATTGTCATTTTAAGGAGACCTTGACTAATCACAATATACCTAAGAAAAGTGGGAGCACTTCGGAAGACCTAGAAGTCATCTGATCACCTTTGTGGGAGACCAAATCGACTCCAAATCTACTTCTGAAATGCTCCTTCTTTTCTAAACACTATCAAGTGCCTTTGCCTAGAAGAGTTTTCCTTTTAATGGTGACAGGTAGCTTACTCATTTGTATGTGTACACCATGTCTACCATTTCTTATCCCAATCGTGAGATTTTGAGATCGTGAATGTTTGCATGAACTGGCAGGAGAGACTGAGGGATAAGGAAATGTACAGTTTAAAACCAAAAGCTCACATTTTTACAAGCCTACTTAGAGCAATTCTGCAACCAAAGTAATGCATATGCTCATCATAAATGTGCTGCTACAAACCAAGGCACGCTATTAATCCTTTACCTTAAGTAAATAAAATAAACTCAAAAAAGTAACAGAAGGCAAGATAATACTTAGCACTTCATCTTTTTCCAAAGAAAAGCTCATTTCCCAAACTAAATTCTAAGACATATTTACAGAGAGAAAAAAAATTTTTTTTAATTTCAGAGGCTTTTTCCACTTTTGTGCTGTTGCTATACACTCATATTACAAGTCAGCTTCTACCAAAATGAGTTCACGTTGATGCACCTTAAGAGCATGAAGGTATAGCTCTGGTTACATCACTTAGCTGCCAACAGGAAGGCAGGGGGACACAGCGCTTTGTGCATTGTAAACATGCCGGGCTGAGGCGTAAAGGTCCTGGGCATGTCACACAGGAGAGGATCCGTACACGTCCTTTCTCCCTTCATTTTGGACTGCAGTTAAACTCCATGCTAATATCATTTCCCATTTCCTGGGAAAGAAATTAAAAGTCAGAAACAATTTAAATTACTTGAATCCTCCCCCATGAGAGGAATTTGTATACCTCAGAGATGAATGTGGCTCTTTGATGGGGAATGCTTATTTGCGGTTGACAGCTTTTTAGTGAAAAAGATAGAAATCAGATTGAATTTCGACAGTGAGAAATTGAGAGCTTGTTCTGCCAGCAGGAGGCTGAGGCCTCTAATTTTACCTCTGCAAAACAAAGATGAACCAAGAATATAATCTACCTACTTTTCAAAAACAAAACATAAAAATTCTTCATGTAGCCTGCTTCAAAGTAAGAAAAATTGCACAGAGGGCCAGCTCTGTTCTATCTGTCTTGGTATTAATATAATAGTTGGACTGTATTCAAAACCAGATAGAATAGATTCCAAATTCCATTATACTCTCTATTCTGAACTTTTTATTTGAACAATGAAGTCCACAGTAACCCCATCAAACTTCCTTAAACCAAAGGTCTGACAATCTCTGAATACCAAAATATCTCTAACACACAAAATTAAATTCTATTCTACACACAAAATATTGATCGTCAAAGATACATTTTTGCAACAGTGGTGATGTATAGATAGCCTTCGTTAGACTCCAGTAAGCTCCTAATTATATACAATAAATCCAAACAGACAATACTTGTTTTGTAATAGACATAAAATTTGGCTTCGGTGAGTCTGTCAGATTCTTGAAAGACATTTTGTTTTCTAACAGCCAGATCTGAGACAAAGGCAATGCTTATGAATTTCACTTCCCAAATGAAGCCTGAGGAGGAAAAACGTCATAACAATTTGCCAGGTTAGTATACTACGGGGGTGGAAGAGATTTTTGCTAATAGATCAAGGAGTGTCTGTTTTGATACCCTGACCCTATGTGTATTATCTTAGGAAAAAACAACGTGGATGTTATTATAGACTCAAAACAGGGTTTTATCAAGTAATATGGACTCTCCTTTCCCCAGTAACAGAATAAACAGAGAAACATTTAACAATGATAACAACTGCTATTACTACAAAGCTGCCTGACAGAAAAACGTGATGTTTCAGAAGGCAAAATTAATCAAACACAAAAGTAAATATGATGAAAGGAAGTAGTACAGTATATTAAACAAAAATCCAAAGTAAGCTCAGGGATAGAAGGAGGAAAGGACTACATAACTACCGAATAATGTAGATGTGACATTTGATTGAGAAATGAAAATAGTGTTACAGATATATACAGGATATTCTCTTTTAGCAATCTCAATTAACCATGTGTTTACAACAGTTTTCTACAACAATTTTAAAAGAAATGAATTCCCCTGCATACAGAAGTTAACACTGCATGTCAATTGAGCTAAAGAAAATAACCAAAGTCTACTTGACCTTATTAGTTCAAAATAATTAATTTTACTAAGTTACTGAATTTGCATTAAAAGTAGTATCAGCATAATATTAAAAAAAAAAAAAGATCCGAGGGTTCATCCAGTTCAATCTCAGAATTCTACAATAGAGAAAGTGAGTCTAATGAAAAAAAGGAACTGATTTCCACTTCTGGACCTACAGCTGATTACACTGAAAGATCTCCTAAAAACAATTAGAAATACTGAAAAAAAAAAAAAAAAGTAAGCATCTTTTTAAAGTGTGTTGGCTGGCCAGAAAGAAAATGATCTTCCAGTAGAAGATGGAATGAAGAGCAAAAAGGTGGGTTTAAAAAAAATGGGTGAGGGACGCCTGGGTGGCTCAGTTGGTTAAGCAGCTGCCTTCGGCTCAGGTCATGATCCCAGGGTCCTGGGATCGAGTCCTGCATCGGGCTCCTTGCTCCGCAGGGAGCCTGCTTCTCCCTCTGCCTCTGCCTGCCACTTTGCCCATTTGTGCTCTCTCTCTCTCTGACAAATAAAGTAAATAAAATCTTTTTAAAAAAATGGGCGAATCTAAATAAATATTTATTGTACCAAACAATAATAGTAATACATTATGGTATTTGATATATGTAGGAAAGTGTGGGCTAACAGTAACACAGGTAGGAGATAAATAAATTGGAATAAAGTGTTCTACAGCCCTATAATTTTTATAGAAGTAGTAAAAGTACCTAATTATAATGCAATAAGTTAAAGACGCATTTTTAATTTTTAGAAGAACCACAAAAAGAATAATAAAATTAACAATTTAATAAGTGATGGAAATGAAATGATAACTTTTAAAATGATTAATCAGAAAATGGAAAAAAAGAGAATATTGCCAATGGGATAAATAGAGAACAAATAGTAACCTTACATTTTCATATTAAAAACTCCATACTTCATCAAGTTACCTCAAAAAGTTAAAAATAGAACTACCCTACAACCCAGCAATTGCACTACTAGATACTTATCCAAAGGATACAAATATAGTGATTCGAAGAGGCACATGCACCCCAATATTCACAGTAGCATTATCAACAATAGCCAGATTTGGAAAAAGCCCAAATGTCCATCAACTGATGAATAGATAAGGAAGATGTAGTATATTATATATATATATATGTATATTATATATATTCTTGTATATGTATTACTCAGCCATCAAAAAGAATGAAATCTTCCCATTTGTGAGGACATGGACGGAACTAAAGTGTATTATGCCAAGTGAAATAAGTCAGTCAGGGAGAGATAAATACCCACATGATTTCACTCATATGTGGAATTTAAGAAACAAAACAAATGAACAGGGGAAGGGAAGGAAAAATAAAATAAGATAAAAAACAGAGAGGGAGACAAACCATAAGACACTTTTTTTTTTTAAGATTTTATTTATTTATTTGATAGAGAGAGCACAAGGAAGGGGAGCAGCAGGCAGAGGGAGAGGGAGAAGCAGGCTCCCTGCTGAGCAAGGAGCTTGATGTGGGGTTCAATCCCAGGACACTGGCATTATGACCTGAGCCAAAGGCAGGCGCTTAACTGCACCACCCAGGCACCTCCATAGGAGACTCTTAAGTGGGGAGAACAAACTGAGGGTTGATGGAGGGAGGTGGGTAGGGGATGGACTAGATGGGTGATGGGAATTAAGGAGGGCATGTGTTGTGATGAGCACTGGGTATTATATTCAACTAATGAATCATTGAACACAACATTACAAACTAATGATGTACTATACAGTGGCCAACTGAACATAATAAAAAAAAATTTTTTTAATAAACTGGCCTCAGGCTCCAGGAGCCCCCCGCCCCCTAAAAGAAGAAAAGAAAAAAAAAAGGATGGAAAGAAGAGTCATATTCATGGATGCAAAACTATCTAAAATTATCAATTCCCCTAAATTGATCTACAGATCTGATGCGATTCCAATAAAATTTCAGGGGTGTGTGTGTGTGTGTGTGTGTAAGCCAATACTAAAATTTTATAGAAATGCAAAGAATAGACAAAACTTTGTGTTGAAGAACAAAGCTGTGTACTTACACCACTAGATATCAAAACTGATTTATGAAATTATAGCAATTTGGATGGTTGGATATTGGTACAAGGAAAGATTAAAGAACCAATGAAAACTTTTTTTTTTTTAAACTATGTGAGATGATGGATGTTAACTTATTGTAACCATGATATATCAAATCATTGTACTATATACCTTAATCTTACAGAATGCTGTATGTTAATTATGTCTCATGAAAACTGTGGCAAGGGGGCGGCTTGATATCCAGAACTGAAACTGCAATGCAATGAGAAAAACAGCCTTTGTAATAATTGATGCTGGGTCAATTGGATATGCAAATTTAAAACTGATCCCCTACTTCACACCATACACAAAATTCAATTTTGCATGAATCGTGGATCTAAAAGTCCATGATTAAACAGTATGCTCCTAAAAAAAAATAAATAAGAAAATATCTTCATAACCTTGAAGTAAAAAAACTATAAATGGGATACAAAATTGCTAGTCTTAGAAATAATTTCTGCCTCGGGGCACCTGGATGGCTCAGTGGGTTAAGTGTCCGACTTCATTTCAGCTCAAGTTATGATCTCAGGGTTGTGGGATCGAGCTCCAGGTCAGGCTCCGTGCAAGGGGCGGAGTCTATTTAACATTCTATTTAACATTCTATCTCTCCCTGTCCCTCAACCCTTCCCCCTGTCTCTCACCCCTCTCAAAAAAAAAAAAAAAAAGTAATTTCTGCCTTATCATATCACGCTGGGCCCAATTAAAGTGCCACACCAACTGGTACAGGACAAGGTTTCCATACCGCCAGCCAACAGCAATAAAAGAAGCAAGAAGAAGCAAGAAGAATAATTTCCAGTGAGACAAACTTTGACCAATAAGAGACAGAAGATGGAAAATAAGAAGGAGCCAGGAAATAAATTATCTTATCCTTTATCTTTCCAAGGTACTATTCCAAGGAACAGCTTCTCTGTCCCAAAACACCCTGTAATTTCAGTCAGCTGGAATTGCTGGGTAATCAAACTGCTGTCTATTATGGCTCATTGCAAAGTGGTGCCACCTTCCTTTGAATGCCTCTCAGTCTTCCCCATCTCACTTTCTTTTCCCCATCCCCACTGTGAAGGGAATGCAGGCTGATTATTTCAGCACTAATCCTTGCCTCAGGCTCTGTTTTGACATAGACCTGTGACAAATGCACTGATGGACGGATAAATGAATAAAACAAATATTTATTATTATACCAAGTGTGTCAATTATCACAAGCATTACTGTAAAAACCACATGCAGCTCCCTAACTTTGAGTCCAGTGATCATAACTGGGAAATTCTTTTAAATACATATCTATTTGACCCTTTTAAAAAAATATTTGGCAGCTTTATTAAGATATAATTGACAGGGGCGCCTGGGTGGCTCAGTGGGTTAAAGCCTCTGCCTTTGGCTCAGGTCATGATCTCAGGGTCCTGGGATCGAGCCTCGCATAGGGCTCTCTGCTCAGCAGGGAGCCTGCTTCCCCCTCTCCCTCTGCCTGCCTCTCTGCCTACTTGTGATCTCTCTCTGTCAAATAAATAAATAAAATCTTTTTAAAAAAATAAAAAATAAATAAAAATAAAAAAGATATAATTGACATATAACATTGTGTAAGTTTTAAGGTATACAAGGTAAAGTTTTTATATGTATATACATATAATATATACATGTGTGTATAATATATACAATGTACACATATATAAAATAAACATATAAACATATATATCTATAAAATATATATACATATACACATATATAGTTAATACAGTTAACTAAACTTATTGTGGTATACAGTATATATTTGTCTATGTTATAAAATAATTACCACAATAAGGTTAATTAACACACCCATCACCTCACATGGTTACCTTTCATTGTGGTGAGAACATGTAAGATTTACTCTGTTCTGTTCCGCCTTTCAAGTATATAAAATGGTATTGTTAACTACAGTGACCATGCTGTACATGAGCTCCTCAGAACTAGTTCCTCTTGCAACTGAAAATTTGTACCTTTGACCATCTTCGCCTATTTCCCCCAACTCCCCCACCAGCCTCCCCCCCAACCCCATCCCATCCCCAGGGTTCTAGAGGCTGGGAAATCTCAGATCAAGGCACCAGCAGATTTGGCGTCTCGTGAGAGCTCCCTTCCTGGTTCACAGACTCTGGTTGCCTCACTGAGTCTTCATGTGGCGGAAAGGGCAAGGGAGCTCTCTAGACGTACTGTATAAAGGTACTAATTCCATATGTGAGACTCTGCCCTCGTGACACAATCCCCTCCCATAAGCCCCACCTCCGAATTCCATTACATTAGGGATTAGGTTTCAACATACTAACTTGGGAGAGACCCCAACATTCCATCTACAGCAGGGTTGATGCAAAAACAAAACAAAGCCAAAACACAATTCCTGTGTAAATTGCAGGGTCTCTGAAATAGAGTGTGGTAAAACCCGGTGAAGCCTTCAATAATGTCTGTATCTAGAGAAAGGTAAAATCCTTAAATTTGCCTTTTTTTTTTTTTTTTGCAACTTTTATCTGCTTGTCTGGATCATTTGTGCACTGGCCCAACTTTAGAAAAATAAACTTTAGGCTAAAAGAAGGCTTTACTGACCCTGTATCATGAAAAAGAAAAAGCTAGCAAAAGTCAACCAAATATGCTTCTAGGAGAAGCTTATGAGTATGCTTCTTTCTCTCCTCAGAAACAAGGCTCAGGGAAAATGTCAGGAAGACCACACCAGAGAGACACTACATAAATCTGGCAGGAGCAGCTAAACGTAAGGCTATGACAGTGGGAACAGGAATAAGTTTTTTTTCTAGTTACCTTGCAACTTCTATTATCCTGCAAACTGACCAAAGAAAACCATCTGATGGAAGAAATAAAATAACGCATTCCTCCCCACTGTATGCCTATGAGCAGTAATCTGTAGGAACATCCATTTAGGAAACGATTCTCGGAATGTCGATTTTAGAAGAAAGGGAAAATCACAAGAAGTGAATAAGTTGTTATTTAGTTACTGGAGTTTGATTTTTTTTTAATATAATCCATTGGATTCAGGTTTGGAATTTGTATTCGATTTAGATTAGGTCCTGTGCTAAAGTTGCCATTTAGAAAGTTATATGTAATTTTAATACACATATAAAACTACAATATATATGTGTTTGTATGTTCACATATATGATTTGTCTATTTTTATAAGATTTAGGAATTGAGGGATTCAATGTTCTTGTTCATTTTTTGAAGCAATGATAATAGAGTTGAGAAAGCAAAGGCATTTGGATTCTGAGTCTCTTCTTAAAAGACAAGAATAAACAAAATAAGATATTTTTGAAAACCACATTGCGTCTGGCTTTTTCTCACTTCCCAATTCTCTACCCGCCTACCAAAAGGCTTCAAGCATTTTGTGGAGTGGCAGGATTAAACAAAAGGCAAGCATGTTTCTTCACAGACTTCCCCACGTTCTCTCACCTCAACTTTTAATTAAAATATTGTCAGTTGGGGATAAAGGGAGCAAAATACAAAGGCAATTGTGTACAGAAAACAAACCCAAAAAAGCATATTTCACCAGAGCACAAGCTATTAGCACTTTCTTAGCTATCTGATCATCTGAATTTAAAATCACATGCTGAGCTCCTACGGGACACGATGGACCAACTCGTGAGCACAAAGAGAAGTCAACAGCAAAGCAGGAAAAAGGAAAAAGGAACAGGGTGCCCTTGTGAATGCACAAAGGCCACAGCTAAGGAGAGGGTGTCAGCAGCCCACAGTACATCCACACGTGCCCAAGCCGCATCATGAGGGGCACCAACAGCTATATGGATCCCAAGGTACACACAACGGAAGAATGCCAGAGAAGCAGAAGTCCTGGTTTGTACAAGAAGAAGAGAAACTAACTTTGGCCAGTCCATTGGTCATAGTTCCCACTATGTGGTCCAGATGCCTTGATTTTTTTTTTTTAAGATTTTATTTATTTATTTGACAGAGAGAGAGAGAGAGATCTATCACAAGTAGGCAGAGAGGCAGGCAGAGAGAGGGGGGAAAGCAGGCTCCCTGCTGAGCAGAGAGCCCGATGCAGGGCTTGATCCCAGGACCCCGAGATCATGACCTGAGCCGAAGGCAGAGGCTTTAACCCACTGAGCCACCCCGGTGCGTCCGGATGCCTTGATTTAAGCAGTAACTTAAAGAGAGGATAAATTCAAATGATGCAAGGGTCAGGCTTGCCCCTCCCCTCATCACTGACACTCCCTGACACTTTCTAAAGAACCCTAGGCTCTCCATTTTGGAAGTCACTGATCTGAACCTAACTGTTGCCGATGCTTAATTTTCTCTATCAAGCCTGACAGATTTAACTTTTGGTCAGTACTGCCCATACTCTGCAAATGGGTGACCAGATTTCATCTGGCTGAAGATTTCCACCTTTTTTTGATCAACAAAACTTACAGGCGTCTATTTTGTTTGTCTTTGATTTCCTAGTTTGGTTGGCTTTGTAATGTTACATCAGAAATACAGAGGTGCATAAAGGTAGGGATGACGGAGGTACATGAATGAATAGTTTTAATATCTACTATGTGAAAAATCTTCAAACAAATGGGTCAATTAGTAATCTAGATGAGATGAGCATTGTGTCTGTCATTCACATGGGAAAACTAATCTGGATCAGTGCTGCTTGACCTCTCTGAGCTTCAGTTAATAAAGAAGAAAACTTAGATCTGAAATATCACACACACACACCTTTATTTCCTCAACAAATGACCACGAGGGCCGTAGGGAACAAGAGTAACTTTCTTTAGATCTTTTTAAGTAGGTTAAGTCATCTACTGATGTTCATCACAAAAAGAAGAAATGAATTTGAACTGATGATTGGGTGTAGGCTTTGTTTTAAAAAGGATCTGATTCCTGTATTGGAGCGTTTAGTGGCAAGCAAAATTGACTCTTCTAGATATAATCATAAAATTTGTGTACTCATCTCCACCATCTACTAGATCTGTGTCTTTGGCAACTTACTCAACTCCACTGACATTCAGCTATAAAGTCACAAAGATTCCACGTAGGGTGGACTGGAGCTCTGAATTTAATAACAGATGTAAAACACCTAACACAATGCCCCATAAATGAGTTCCTCTGCCTCCCATCATCAACAAAGAGATGCTGATCTTGGAGAGGGAGAGGGAAAGTAACCATAATATAAGGCTGCTTTAAGGGTACACAGTTTTAGTGAGATCAGAAAGCAGTTTCAGGTAATGGGCCCCATCCATAGACAGCCCAGGATGTAGAGTAACAAGCATCTTAGTACTTTCAACATTATTCTTCCATCATGTTAAAGCCAAGTGACACTGGCAGATGCAGAAGCCATCTTATCGGCTATTCTCACAAAATGCCCTGGGCAGGCACAACAACAGTCTCCCAGGTAGAGCAAAGTGAGGTCAGTAAACAAGTTACGTATAACCCACTGTTCTGAGATGCAGCCTGGACTCCAAACCCGCTCCTGTGTAAATACATGTGGTTGAGGGAGGCAATTAGTGGAGGACAGAGTATTATACAAGAATACAAATAAGCTCCCTTGACTCGGAGTTGGATGCAATCAGGAAAGTCTGAAAAGTGAAGGAAAGACATCTAAAATATTTGTGCTGGGGAATTTCCAGAGGTACAGTGGCCCATGAGGATTTTATGATTCTAGGGAACTGTAGAGTCTACATAATGAGCGGCCATGCAGGTAAGTAGAGAATCTGCAGAGTCTACCAACTCTTTGCCAAGTGTTAATGCAGTTTCTAATTGAGCATCTCCAGTTGCCTATTCAGTGTTTAGACAGTCATGTGGGGAAATGTTTCCTAATGTCAGACTAAAATCTTCTTCACCAGAATCCATCGTTTCTTGTCTTACTTCTAAGGGCAGTATGAATCAAGACTCACTCTCCACAGGGAGACTCTGATATCTTGGTTCCTCATCCCTGGAAATGTCACGCTTTGTCAACCTTTTACCTGCAGGACCCCTGAAATACTTACTTCAAGTAGATAAGAAAGACAGAGGGACAGTGCAATTTTGCAATTTTCACTTCCTTTGCTTTTAATATTTTACTTCTATTAAATCATTCTGATAAACCACATATCAGATTGATGATAAATACATTCATCAATGAAGTGGGCCAGAATTTACTGAGCTCTTGATATGTGCTTCAGGTGCTTTACTTTGTTATTATTACTTTACTTCATCCTCTATTCCATTCTGGAAAGTGTTCAAACCATTTATGAGTGAACAAATTAAAGCCAGCCTAAGGTCACAGAGCTAGAAGAAGTTACAGCTTTCCAGGATCAAATCCAGGTCTATCCGTTCTACGGTTCACGCCCAAGCCCACCAGTTTCTACTGTGGTCCTTGTACCGATGAGCTACAAACCGAGACATAGGCATCTCCAACACAGGGTTACACAGGATTGGCTTAATTTTCTGTTAATCAACAAAGCACTCTGACATTGATCAATTAAAGAAAAACAAGTATTTTCTGACCTTCAAACCTGTGGTGTGCTCAGTTTCATATATTGTTCCATCTGGGAGAAAGGAAAAGCAGAAAAACGAGAGTGGGAGAGTGAGAGAGGGAACTTGCCTTTGAGGGACTTTTGATGGAATTAGGAATCTGAAATAAATTAACTTAATTCAGTTAGAAAAAATTACCAGGCATGACATGATAAAATGTTAAGAAGTATAGTGCCACATAAATTCAAAGAACACAAAATCAACACAGAATTGAAGCAGTCTTGGAGAGCTCCATCTAGAGCTGGAATGTAAGTCAGGGTTTTTTGTTTGTTTGTTTGTTTGTTTGTTTGTTTGTTTGTTTTAAAGTAAGCTCCACATCTGGTGTGGAGCCCAACATTGGGGCTTGAACTCACAACCCTGAGATCAAGACCTGAGCTGAGATGAAGAGTCAGATGCTTAACCAACTGAGCCACCCAGGCACCCCAGTAAATCAGTTCTTATAGGATAAGTCAAATAAGAATAGTCAGATAAGCACATCTAGAAACTGCTGTTATTTGGACCAGCAGTCGGTTTTCTTGATTACATGTCTCAGAAATCAAATTTTAACTTACACACGAGAAAGAACTTATTGGAAGGATATATACCTCATAGGATCAACGGAAAGCAGAGAACAGAGGTAGGAAAAGACACAAGAAGCAAGGGAGGCCACATGTCAGTAAAACACAGCCAAGATCATTTGGTAGAATTAGTCTGAAGACTCTACCACTGACATGCAACCAGAATCGTCTCCAGACAGCTGATGCCATCATCAATGATTCTTCTCTCTGCTGCTGTAATTATGAATTTCTAAACTGTTCTTCAGAACTTGTATAATTCCCTCAAGATTACAAACAGAGAAGATGGAGAAGGGATAGGGAAGAAAAGGAAGGAAAAGGAGAAGGGAGGAGGGGAGGAGAAAATGAGAAAGAAAGGCAAGGAGGAGGAGGAAAAGTCCTTGTAGTAGATTCCATAAAACACCTGGATACCCAGGTGAGGAAAACAAAGAAAGATCCCCCCACCCCCATCTCCCAGCAAGTCCTTAACTGTGACCACCTTCTGCTTCCAAACTGTGAGGAACTCCTACATTATATACAATAGGGAGCTTATTCTAAACAGAAAGTTTTAATTCTGGGCAGCCTCGAAGTTTAAACTCCCCTCTTCCCTTAAAAAAAATAGAAAAGAAAGTTCCAAAGGCCTCAAGACTTCAGCAAGTGCTGAACTCTTATTTGGTTTGTTAAGAAATTGTGCGTTTTATGTATGGTTAAACAACACTTTTTAAAAAACAAGACACATAGAATTTAAATTAGCTCACATTTCATGTTAGTTTTGGAAGGATTGTATACAGAGATTCTGTAAGAATTTCCAGGATCTTTTAATGCTTCAAGAACCAGCATCATGATTCTCAAGGTGAAGCATAGCAATGCTGGAAATTCTGTCTGAGTTCCTTCATGTTAGCAATTTTATCTTTTCCAAGAACTTCGAACTACCATATGGAACATATCCGTGGGAATGCTAGAAAACACTGAGATCTTAGGAAAGCAAGTTCCCTAACATAAATGAATTCTCTGTCAGTGGCTGCTGAAATTATCATGGAGATTGTAGCACAGAAACCAAAAAGAAAGTCAAGTCACTAAAGACTGCCAAAAAGTTAGAAAATAGTATGGAGTTTCCTCAAAAAAAAATAGAATTACCACATGATCCAGTAATCACACTACTGGGTATTGACCCAAAAAATATGAAAACACTAATTCAAAAAGATATATGCCCCCCTAGGTTTATTGCAGCATTATTGACAATAGGCAAGATAGGGAAGCAACCCAAGTAGCCATCCATCGATGAATGGATAGAGAAGATGTTGTATATGCGTGCCATGGAATATTATTCAGCCATAAAAAAAGAACAAAATCTTGCCACTTGCAAAAACATGGATGGGTCTACAGGGTAATAATGCTAAGTGAAATAAGTCTGTCATAGAAGGACTCTGCAATTTAATATGTACAATTTAACAAACAAAACAAAGAAAAAATGAGACCAAAAAATACAAGACTCTTAAATACAGAGAACCAACTGGTGGTTACCAGAGGGGAGATGGGCAAAATAAAGGGGATTAAGAGTACAATTATCACGATGAGCACTGAGTATGTACAGAAGTGCTGAATTACTATATTTTACACCTGAAACTAATATCATACTGTATGTTAATTATACTGGAATTTTTTCAAAAAAATTAATATTTTTAAAACACTGCATATATATGTGTATATATGTATATATATATATATGTAATGACTTAAATATAAATATATATAGTGTGGCAAATACGGTAAAGAGACTAAAATTATTGAGGCCCTACTCTGTGCCTATCACTGCATAAAGAATTTTACATGTATCATTTCAGTCAGCAAATTTATGTATGTGCCTTAATTTCTAGCCATTTACTTCACCTCTTTAAGCCAAATATTCTTGCCCCAATTATCACACTGGATTATTAAACAGATCAAATGAATGCATAAATGTAAGAAGTGTTTTGGAAACCCAAATGCAAGGGACTGTGATGATGACAGTTACACTTGATGGCTGGGCCCCCATCTGAGCTCTCCAAACATTCAGGGCAATGTTCTGTTCTTTGCTTTGCTGCTCCTCTGAGAATCTCAAGCTGGAAGCTAGCATACTTTTAAATGTAGCTCTGCTGGCTCCAGGACACAAATCCACTCTGTAAAAGATAAATTGAAGCTTGTTCCTAAAAGTACACTGGAAGCTACCGAGGGAGAAGACTTATCAAAGAGAGGACATCAAGATGTCACTCATTCTTCCCATCTGCACCTGTGATTGAGAAAAATGTATCCTTTAACACAACTTGATATTTGAAAAGAAAATGACAAAGCGAGATCCCTTTCCTTCATCATTTACATTATGCCATAGGGGTATATATTTGATCTAAAACATTATGATTTATGCCAGTCGGTGGAATGTGCCCAATAATGGAAACAGTCTATTCCTAGGAAGTGTGTGTGTGTGTGTGTGTGTGTGTGTATAGAAATATATACACTCATATACAGATGTGCGTGTGTGTGTGTATGTGTTAGATCAGGTAACTCCCTTGCTCAAAAGTACCCAAATATTTCCTATCACGTTAAGAACAAGATACAGGGGCACCTGGGTGGCTCAGTCAATTGGGTGTCCCACTCTTAATTTTGGCTCTGGTCCTCATATCAAGCCCCACGTGGGGCTCTACACTCAGTGGGGAGTCTGCTTAAGGATTTTCTCTCTCCCTCTGCCCCTCTCCCCACTCCACTTGCTCTCTCTCTCTCTACAATAAATAATCTTTAAATAAAAAAAAAAAAAAGATACAAAATCTTTACCAAGATCTACAAAGTGGCCCTTGGACATCGCTCCAACTGCATTTCTGTGGCATTCCCCAAAACTCACACTACCCAAACATACTAGCTTCCTTGCTCCTTAAGCACACTCAGAATATATCTGTCTTGGAGGCTTTGCTTTGAGTGTTCCTTTGGTGTAAAATATTGATCTCATTGTATTGTATGTTTCAGTCCTAGCCTTCTCTCAGGTCTATCATTAGTGTCACCTTCTCAGATGTGCTACCCATACATCCTGTCAAAATAACACCCTTGGGGGCACCTGGGTGGCTCAGTCGGTTAGGCAAACAACTGTTGGTTTCAGCTCAGGTCATGATCTCAGGGTTGGGGGATTGAGCCCCACGTTGGGCTCCATGCTCAGCAGGGAGTCTGCTTGAGGATTCTCTCTCCCTCTCCCTCTGCCACTCTCCCCACTCACTTTCTCTCCGCTCCCCCACCAAAATAAATAAATAAATCTTTAAAAAAAAAAAACCTTGATTACTCTTCCCCTAACTTTCCTTATTTTCCTTCATCTCATTTATCATCATCTGAAAACATGTCATATATCAGTTTATCTGTTTGTTGTCCATCTCCCCCACTGGAATGCAAGTTATACAAATCCATGACTTTAACTACAGTGTGCCTCACTTTATTCTAGGTACCAAATATAAATAGAGTGAACAAAATAGACAGCCAATGAGTATGGTGAACAAGGAAAGGAGAAGGAATTCCAGATCAGAAAAGTTTGAATATGTGTCTCCACGTCTTCCCCAAACTCAGGTTACTTAAATACGGGCTCTCAAAAAACATCCTTTTCTTTCAGGTAACTTGGTTTGTATGCATTTATGAATTTATTAGTAGATGAGTGCCTGTCTCCCCACCAGAGGTACAAGCTCCATGAGAACAGAGGTCACATCTCTTTTTTATTTGTATTTGTTTCCCCAGCTCCTTACAGCGTGTGTTGCATACAATGAATATTTGCTGATTGAGCAAATGTGTGCACTGATGAATATATCTCTGGCAGTGACCCAGTTATGGCCAACAGCTGAACATTTGCCCTCCACCATTTAACAAGGCAAAAGGCTTCCCCATGAAACAATTTCTCTGTTACTTAAAACAATCATTTATTTTGATGACAAAAATACCCTCTTTTGGAATTGAGGTGTCTGGGAAGCATGAAAAGAAGAGTAGTGATTGGTATTTCGACAGCCCTGGATTCCAAAACCTGATTCCCTCACCTAATAATCTCACCTATTAATTTCTATCTAACTCCCAGAATTTTCATATACAAAATGGATATACCAATACCTATGTTTTAACACTATGAAGTCAAAATAAGTTCATGTATGTTTATTCAGAAGATAAACTACGGCCCTTCTGGTCTAGTCTCTGTGTTGTCCAGCCCTAAAATTGAACTTGGAAATTAGGAAAGGGATCCATTCTTCATATGAAACTCTAAAAACACATATTTAAAACGATCAAACTCCTAATTCACAATCACCTCTCCAACTTCTCACTCTCACTTTCTATTCTCTGGAATCTTGCGGCCACCCCAGACCCCTCATGGGACTTTCTCAAACTTTCTCCCAGTCCTGTAACTCTTTCTCCTCTTTTTCTTTCACCTCTTCATTATTCCACTTTACTTAGGCCTTTTATTGAACTCTCCTATTCCCCTCTCCAGGTTCCCCCTCCCTCTCTTAATCCAGGCCTCCCAATTACCAAGGGATATCCAACTACCAAGAACAAAATAAAATAAGCATGGGGTGCGGGGGGAACTCATCCAGTTGTGAGGGATTGGGGGAGAGTAACACTAAAAATATAATAGATCTTGGGACGCATGGGTGGCTCAGTCGGTTAAGCGTCTGCCTTCAGCTCAGGCCATGATCCCAGAGTCCTAGGATCAAGCCCCACATCTGGCTCCTTGCTCAGCAGGGAATCTGCTTCTCACTCTGCCTGCCACTCCCACCGCTTGTGTGCATACGCGCTCTTTCTCTTTCTCTCTCTCTCTCACAAATAAATAAAATCTTTTTAAAAATATATAATAGATCTTATCCCTCAAACTAAAAACCAGGGAAGAAAGGCACCTGCTTAGATTCCTCGGCTCATAAACACTGGAGCTAAGATGAAAACTCAGGTTTGATTCTGTGCACACTCTGGACCTTACTGGGAGATTCTGAAGCCCCAAATCTGCCTAAATATTCCTTTACCTTGAGACCACATCCCAATCGGTGAAGCAGGAAGGAGGAAGTTTAAGCTTCCTAGCTCCTCTTTGCCCCTTTTTTGGGAGGAATCTAAGTAAAGGAACATGAGACACGTTCACATATGTATTTATATTTACTCCTTTCAACTGGTGGCCTCCAGAAAGAGCTCAGTGGCAGGATTTGATTTAGCTGCAATCAGCTTGTTGCCATGTTCGCTCTGTTTAAAAAGGGCAAGCTATGTCTATCTGCTCCAGCCCATTGCGTGGTGAGCCAATTTGGTGAGGTTTATCATCTGTCTCTAATAGCAGTGGGCCCCAGAAATGGCACAGGGCAATTTTCTGCTTTCATTTCCTCAGCACTTGAGAAAAATCTGGGGGCAATTTTTTAGTCTGAGGCAATATTTCTTAATGTTTTTATGTCTAAGAATTGCTACTTAATTCTCTCCTTGACTCACTTTCAAAGTTTAAGGCAGAGCCGACGATCTGGTGGTTCAGCTCTGACCAGAAGGAATAAGAGAGGTTGCAGGGGGGAATGGGCAAGGCACCCAAGATAGGGGAAACAGAGTCAGCCCAATCACACAGCAATTTCTGGCTGAACCTTCCCCATACTTCGATCTGACACAAAATTTGTCTGCAGAATTATTTCCTTGACTTGTACATATTCAGTGCCTCAGAGTCTGGCATTTCTTTTATTTTGTCTTTGTCCTAAGTGTGAACATTTCTATCATCTTTTTAAATTTAGAAGTTTATGGACTGAAAGCATAACAACTAGTTTGTTCAAGCTCCCAACACTGAGAACCCCCAGAACTTTCCATTGCTTGCAGTCCCGTATCCAGACACATTCTTAATTGACACAAAGGGGCACATACTATTCAACTTGCTACCATCAAATGATATAACAATTATCCTTCAAAGTAACTTAATTTTCTTTCTACTACCCTTTTTCTTTTTCTACTGCTATTTTTTAATGGCTCCACAAACCTGGTGGTTTATTTAACTAACCATCTGTGGTTGTCCACACACTTTGTTTACAAATCATTCACTTAGACATGATATTCCAGTCAATACTGTTGTAGCTTAATATTAAGATGCCACTGAATTACTAGATAGTTTTTTCCTAGTCCTCCTGATGGTGGAAAGCTAACGTTTACCCTTTGGATGGCAACCAAAATTGACCTCAGGACTTGGAACGCCACTTAAAGTTCCCAGAGGAATCAACAATTCCCTTAGGGCTCAGCCCTCAAGCAAACCCAGGTGTCCCAACTTGATTCCATTAAACCAGACGGTTGCTGCCTTCCTAACGTCTGTTGGTAAAGGGGTTCCAGGCACAATGTGGAGGTGTGTGGCTTGGTAACAAGAGGTTACTGAGTAAGTTCTCTCAGGAGGTCAATTTTCTCTACTGACTCTTCTAACACCATTAATGTTGGGGTGATACGTTAAGGAGAGGAGAGGTGTGTAACAGGAGGGTAGCGAGAAGGAGCAAGAGTGAAAAAAAAAAAAGGTGAAAGTAAGAGAGAGAGAAGGAGGGAGAGCCACAGGAAAAGTTCATTCCACGTCTCTCTCATTCTCTCACAGAATGGTGAGGTTCAGTCATTGCAGCAGCTCTTACAACCCACCCCATTCAAACCCTCCCTGGCATTGACAAGAAAACTGTGGACTGTTGAGAAATTATATGGATTCTAGAGCCAGCTTTCCCAAATCCTCACTTCGTGCTCTTCTCGCTGAACCTTGCTCCCTTTTACCGAAATTTTAAACTTACACTTATAAAGAGCTTATTAACACTGAGCAAAAACACTTTGTTTATAGTATTTGATTTCATACCAAAGCATTCGTCTTAAACAGCCACTGGTACCATCTGAGGAAGGCCACTTACCGTCCCTCAGGTCTCCCAGAACCCGCGGGTGAGGAAGCTGGAGTTGGACGCAATCTCACGGTCTCTGAGATACTTTCTCATACGCTGTGATTGGAGCTCAAACCTCATTGGCTCTGCTGAGAGCAAAACCACAGCTGTTCCCACTCCGACACAATAAATAACGTGCTTTTCTCGGGATATATTTTAAAAACAAGCCCCAAAGAGAGCTTTACAGAAGATGCAAACCTTTCTGAAATAAAAGGTATTTTCAGCAAAACGGAAAATCTCCCGTGTATATTATAAGTAGTTTGGTGTGTGAAGACAAAATTTTGGCAGGAAAAAAATTTGGCTTACCATATTTAAGAGTTGTACCCAACAACAGACAAGAGTTAGAAAAAAGAAAGAAACCACTTACAGAACTTTATCAACGATGTAGATCTATTAGACTTTGACTGGAAATGATGTATTTATAGCACACAAATGTGTCCTATCTCCTTGGCTATTTGATGTTCCCATTTAGGAACTTCGAAAAAAGAGTGCAGAAAGTAGTGACTGCAAATAGTCTGATTATCTTGACAACCGCCATACAGCCTCTTCGACTACCCCGTGAAATTCGGGGCATCGCTTGGTCCCGGATCCCTACAGGGAAGTGACTCTCTGTCAGGAGTTACCTGTGGCTGGTGCAGCCAACAAACGTTATCTAATCAAGTCTCTAAGCATCTCAAGCAGGTGCATCTCTCTCGCAACCTAGGAAATCACCCTGAATAATTCATTAATATGTTTCTCTAAGCGAACATACCTGAGGAGAAGAATATCATGTTGTGACACTTTTTAGGTGGAAAAAGTAAGGGCTTTAGTATCCTCCAATTCTCACAGGAAACATCACAAAACCCTTTTTCTCCCCGCTTAGAAAAAAAAAAAAAAAGAAATTGGTATTAGGGAAATGGCAGGTCTTACCCCTCCACAACCAACTTCCTAGCTGATTTCCACATCCATACCTTGGCTCTATCCTGCTTCTAAGGTAATGCCCTCCATTGGTTTAAACCCATTTAATATCCTGCTTCTAAGGTAATGCCCTCCATTGGTTTAAACCCGTTTAATATCCTGCTTCTAAGATAATGTCCTCCATTGGTTTAAACCCATTTCTAAGTCAACATCCTCTCCACACAGATAAGAACATGCTCATTTTGTAGCTCCTGGAGATGGTGCTCAGACCCCCTCCCTGCCCACACTAGAGGGGAGTGCAGACAGGTTCCCAGCTGCCCTTCTGGTCCAGCCTCTCTGCTCCCACCCTTGCCCTCACTTCCCAGTGTCACAACTGGAAGCTGGTTTGCTTTTGCTTTAACCCTTCAGATCTCAGACCAGAGTGGGCTTGGGATATGCTCCCCTCTCCCTACGCTCCAACACAGGCTGTCCCCTTTTATCAGGGATTCTCAAATGTTAACGCACACCTCGAGAGCTTATGGATACACAAATGGTGGGGCCCCGCCCCAGAGTTTCTGATTCAGTAGTTCCGGAGGGGATCAGAAAAGATGTATTTCTAACAAGTTCTCACGTGATGCTACTGGGGATCACCTTTTTAAGAACCCTGAGTTACACTGTTTCCCACAGGCTTGTTCTTCAGAATCACCTGAGAGTGCATGGGGGAGGTGGAAAGGACAGGAAATGCAAAGTTTCAGACTCTCTCTCCTGTGGATTCCTATTCTCAGTAAAGCTCTAGTTTTCACAAGCTCTCCGGGTGTTTATTATACACAAGCACGTTGGAGTTTTTGAGTTGTCCAGAGCACAGAGCAGTTCTGAATCGACGAGTTTCACATCACCATGATTTGGGGAAACGGGTGAAGAATATCTGCTACCGCAGATCGCTGGCATTCTCACACTGATCATTTATAGATTCGACTATTCAGTAGCAATTGCACGAAACTGTAAGTTTTTTGAGGGCAAGGCTTTGTGTTTCCTCCCAGATATGCATAGTAAAGACTAGTAAAAAGGAGGAAAATAGGGAGGAAGGGAGGGAAGGAAGGGGGGGCAACTTTAAAAAATACATAAGCACAGACCCAACCTTATAGTAATTCCTATTTAATTGGGCTGGAGTGGGATCCAGGCATTGGTAGTTTGAGAAAGAACTCTAGGGGACTGAGATCCATAGCCAAAATTGAGAACCCCTATGATCTGTTGTTCTTAGAATCAGCATATCTGTTTTGTGTTAACATGAAAAGAACAGAAAGCCACTAAGGTTCCAACTGAGCCTTATCATGCCATGTGTATTGCACTGGGCGAGTCACTTAATCTCTCTAAATTTTAGAGTCATCATCTATATGAGGGTAAAATCTCTACTGCATTCAGTTACTTATGAAGAGTAAATGAAATAAAAGCATCCATTCACCCATGCCTTCACTCTTCACTTCATTACTTCATTCACTTAAGTATTTATTGATCACCCCTCACATGCCAAGCAGTGTTATGGGCCATGTGGATGGAGCACTGATCATGAAGGACCAACAGAGCTGTGCCCTCATAGGAGTTAGCCCTGTCCCGCAAACACAGTTCACGCTCCACAGAGGCTTATCACAACTGTCATCCGAACTGGACATAATGACTGTTACCTTCTCAACATGAAATGATAGCATGGAAAGCAACAAGCTTTATCTAATTCCAAGGAATATTCAAATTAATAATCATAACTGTAGTTATGGTTATAGCTGATGTTGTATTAATGTAGCCAGTATTAAACATGTGAGATTCACTTATATTTTTTTTCTCCTTTTCTGTCCACAACCCAAAGGATGATATGGCCATGGAATCACAGAACATAAGACCTGATGAGGATTGTAGAGAGCATGCAATAAAACTCCTTCATGGTGCAGATTAGAAGTCCATAGCCCTCTGAAGCAAGGTCCCCTCCTGTTGGACTGCTTAGCCCTCACAGGTCAGGCCTGGAGTGTTTTTCACCAGTAAACACTCCACAAGTGCCTGGTCAGTGCCTTACAGAATGCAGATTCCAGGGGCACCTGGGTGGCTCAGTGGGTTAAAGCCTCTGCCTTCGGCTCAGGTCATGATCTCAGGGTCCTGGGATCGAGCCCCGCATCGGGCTCTCTGCTCAGCAGGGAACCTGCTTCTCTCTCTCTCTCTGCCTGCCTCTCTGCCTACTTGTGATCTCTCTCTGTCAAATAAATAAATAAAATCTTTAAAAAAAAAAAAAAGCAGATTCTGAATAAATGCTTGTTGCCTAAGAGAATGAATGAGAAATGGATAAAGGTCAGTGGTAATCTTTGTGTAAGGGTTGTACATTGGACATTAGTCAGCCAAGCGGGCAGTTTTTCAATTTGGTATTTTAAAACATGAGAAAAAGCCTATAAATATCTCACCTTCTCTGAAATAGCACCATAGGTAAGCATGTGATAGTATTAAATAAATTTTATAAAAATAAGCCTCTTTTCAGTGTAAATTAATAAATTTCCTTTTCACATTATTTTTAGCTATCTAGGTCCTTAGCCTTTACTTAATGATGATGCACTTGATTAAATAAAATGAAAGAAAAATGAAAGTTCTCTCAGACATTAAAATGAATAATGAGTTTAGACTTAATCCAAAAGCAATTTAACTTTAAACATTCATATGAAATTAAATGAGCCATTGAATTTGCTATATAAGCAAGCATTAATCTTATCAAGCTATGAAAACTAGAAAGTTATACAGTGACCCATTAATTTCAGAGCCTAATACAAGGTCTGTTTAATGCCCCTACTCCATTAAAAAGTCTTATTCCACAATATAAGTGCTTTTTCATAAAAGTTTAAACCCCAATTCATTTTTTTTACTGCTCCAATCATGTGATAATCGACTCTGACAAGATTACGGCTGCAAATCTGAATATGGTATGTAATGTCATGTGAAACAAATTTTGCTCATGGCCTGCTTCCATCAAAGAGAGGACATTTATATCATTGGCAGGAATGTGAGCATAAGTTATTATAGCCCACTCTCCCTCCATCGCAGGGTTTTTCCTCTGAATAGTTTATAATCCTCCTATCACATGGATAGATATCCCTGAAATGTAGAAGCAAAATTCTTCCATAGAACTACACAAGCCAAGAGCAGCATTCCAGTACACACGAATCATATGCTCCAAGCGGATACAGTTCAATGTTGAAATCAAACAACATATGTTTATTTTTACACATTGAAAATATTTCCCTGTATTTTAAAAAAACTGAATCATAATATCATCAGAAATTTTCATATCTCAACTTTAGGATCCACGTGCAACAAACCCATTTTGCAGTTGAAACCACAGTTGAATAAAGGGTAAAGAGAAAAGCAGCGGTGATGTGCTTATCGCCTTATAAAATATGCAGCTAAATGGCAAATCTATACTGCCAATCCACAGGACGTTTCACGAATGTTGGAAGATGTGGGGGAGGGGGGAGAAGAAAACAAGTAGAGAAAAGTGAAATATATGTATTTTGCTAGCAGGAAGGGTCACAGTCAATTTTATTATATGCCATACAACAAACTGATTGATTATTTCATAGTAATAAAGAGGGGACCAAGGAAGTAGACTGTGTCAAGAATACAATCAAAGTAGTGTGGACTCCTGTGTTTTACTTATTTCATTGCATTGAGATTAGATTAAGGAATTACATAGTTTACCTATTTTAAACCCTCATTAATAAATATTAGTTCTCATTATTTAGAGAATGGCTAATAATTCACCAGTGACCTGATATTTGATATTTGAAATTTACAGCAGTAAATTTAAATAATGAAGTCTATTTTTCATGAAGAAGGGTTTTGCGATATAAGAGAGCAAATCATTGCAGAATTTTTAAACAAAATCAGCATGGTTTACACTATAAATTTTTTCATCCTTGGGCTGGCATTCGAGGTCTCTATTAGCTTGCATCCTAAATAGAGAATATGGCAGGGGGGATAGTGTCCTGTGTCACTCATTCACCCTTAGGGACATTCATATCATTTGGGATTTAGCAATTTAACCCCATCTTTCCATTTAATGACCTCTCCAATCTAGTGCATGCTGCCAAAATAAGGCCACTCAAGACCTGCTCCCACCAATCTAGTGGCTTAAGCCAGTCCAAGCACTGCCCACCCAGCCCAGCACACCAGTCCTCAAGGGAAGCTTGAAAGAGACTTAGCAAAAGTATGTTTTATTTCCTTGTACTCACCAAAAACCTTAAGCTACTTTCCCAAACTCTAAGTATTCATTAACCCTTAATGATGAATACCTTAACATTTTTGGTTCTCCTAAAAAGAGAAAGGAAGAGTCATAACTCTCCACTTTGAAAATTGATAGACATAAGTTTTGGAGTTTAATTTTTTTTTTTTTTTTTAGAAAGAGAATCCCAAGCAGGCTCCATGCCCAGTGCACAGCCCAACGTGGGGATCGATCTCACAACCCTGAGATCATAACCTGAACCAAAATCAAGATTCGATTCAATGCTTAACTGACTTAGCCACCCAGGCACCCCTGGAATTTTAAAATTTAAATAAAAGAGTTGAGTGTCAAACACGCTTCTATCTATGATCCCAAGCAAGTTATCACTGTTGTAAATATTTCCTAATTTGAGAACTAAAGCCCCTGGGTGGCTCAGTTGTCTAAGCGTCTGCCTTCGGCTCAGGTCATGATCCCAGGGTCCTGGGATCGAGGCCCAGGGATCGAGGCCCACATCAGGCTCATTGCTCAGCAGGGAGCCTACTTCTCCCTCTGCCTCCTGCTGCCCCTGCTCTCTCTCTCTCTCTCAGATAAATAAATAAAATCTTTTAAAAAAAATAAATAAAACCCCTTCATACTTTGAAGACCCCTCCTTTTGTAGGTCTTAGTGAGATGCAGAGCTTCTCAATATCCTGCCAATAAGTTATCATTTTTTTTATAAATTAGAGTTGTTCCCCATCATCTGCAACCAAGAACTCTGAGTGACAAATTATGTCCTTCATACTCCATTTTCCTATCTCCGAAATTGGGGATATTATGATCCATGCTGCCTACCTTATGAAATTGAGGGGGTTAAGTGACATAACAGAAATCAAACTACCCAGAGAACTGACAAATATTTGGCCTTCCACAAGAGTCTGTGCTTTCCTCTTAATGTTCTCTGAAAATACTGAGAAACTGTATTCCACAAAAACCTCCTAGTTTTTGTAAAAATGGAAATGATTTGTTCTTAAATGCTTATTGTGAAGATCAAGTGATATCATATACGTAAAAATAACAAACCATAGCCTACCATGTCATAAGCACTCAAAAACATTTTTCTTCTTTCCTCTTAGTAAGAGGAGAATGATCCAATTTCAAACTCTATGATAATTATCAGCCATCCAAAGCCACAGAATGTCTAGTTGAATATACTTTGCAAGCACAATCAAAGAGATCTCAAAAAACAGAAGTAATGTGAATTGATAAGAATATGAAAATATAATCACACTTCCTGGTTTATGTTCTCTTATTAGCTGTAGGATCTTTTTAACTCGTTTAACCTCTTTGATCATCAGTTCCTTTATTTGTAAAATAGGGATAATTACATCTATCTCTCAGAGTTACAATTGGGATCAAAACACAGAATG
>CM052888.1:22722045-22779259 GCA_028534135.1 Potos flavus
TAACAATATGGCTATTATTTTTTCTCTTGAAAAAATTCCCAGCAACAAGAGATGTTGCCAGCAATATACTGGCCCCTTGTTTAAGATCAACAGGATGGTGTTGCTAGGCCTCCAGCAAAAACCAGGAATTAAACCAACAGAGCCATGTTAATTTCAAGCTTCATTAGAACTTGGGCAAGCATGCCTATGGAGACCACCTGAGAAAAGGATACACCTAGCCAAGTGCTCACTCACCATTAACCACACTCTGTGTTTACCACAGCTAAATATACCCCCATTATCCCACGGACTTCTCGTTAGGAGTAAGTCAGATTTTCTTTTGCATTTGTCTTGACTCTTATTGTAAATTAAGATCATCAACTGAAGGTAACACATTTGCTGGACTGTATCAATCAAAACTTTAAAATAATAAACTAATGATTGATGATAGATAGATAGATATTGATCTATCATACCTGATAGGGTTTTAGCTACTTGATTCTATATTAGGTAAGCTATGAAGAATTTCATTCTTTAGTTTGCTCCAAATCAATAATTTCTCAAAAACACGGCCTCTGAGAAAATGTACTTGCAACCAATAAAGTTTAAACAGAACAGTCCTTGAAGGCAACTCATTAAACTTAACAAATGTAGGGTTAAACAACTTTCTTAATGTGGAAAATTGTTACTAAATAATACAGCAAAACCACGAGGAAAATTGAAATACTTTTCATTAGAGAGAGAAATCACGAGTAGGCAGAGAGGCAGGCAGAGAGAGAGAGGGGGAAGCAGGCTCCCTGCTGAGCAGAGAGCCCTATGCAGGGCTCGATCCCAGGACCCTGAGATCATGACCTGAGCCGAAGGCAGAGGCTTTAACCCACTGAGCCACCCAGGCATCCCTTCATTAGTCTTTCTTAAAGGGTCATAAATTATGTATTTTTTAAATAAAATTATTAAAAGCACTTTTTTGGAAGTCTTCTTAAACACTCAGGGTAAAGGTGCTCTGTATAAAGATCATCACTTTAAAAGGGTGTGTTCATCCAAGATTAAGCATGCAAGAATGTCATTAGGGAAAACACCTATGTGAGAGAAAGAGAAGGGGGGCAGAAAACTCTGGGCAAACCATCCGAGTACAAAGCACTCTGATCCCAAATGAAGGAAAGGAGGAGGAGAGGTTGGGTTAAGGCATCCTAGGCTGTCTCTCATGCAGTCATAGGAAGTTTTGGCAAGACCATCAGGGAGTCCTGAAGCCAAAGTTGCTATCCAAAGAGTCCACATCTCCTTGGAAGAGGCCCACCTTACTATCCCTCCCACACTCATTCACCGTCTAGGAGCAGCTGGTGGGAAACATACCCCCAAACATACAAGCTTGGATTTCAGAATGCAGCAGCTGAGGCTCTTGGTCATTTACACTTGCAAGCACAATCTCATGGCTGCCACTAGGGCATTCCTAATTAAATACATATTTAAATATACTATATAGGATATTTCCAGTTAAACGTACATTTCATATATATGTAATATGTTACATATACATACATATAATATCATACGTGTCATATGTATCCTTTTTATTTATTTCATTAATATGATGATCAATGTGGAAAACAATTTCATCATAGTGAATAAGTACAGTAGGGGAAAAATGTGCTCCATATTTTCAGCTACTGTATTTGATATGAGGCCTGTTCTTTGAAAATAGCGGTTTGGTGACTGAGTAAAATATACTCTCTCTATCTCTCCCCTACCCTCATAAAGTAAAAGAGCTGTTAAAATATTTTGTTGATGGGTGCCTGGGTAGCTCAGTCATTAAGCATCTGCCTTTAGCTCAGGTCATGATCCCAGGGTCCTGGGATTGAGCCCCACATCTGCTCAGTGGGGAGTCTGCTTCTCCCTCTCCTTCTGCCACTCCTCCTGCTTGTGCTTGCACTTTCTCTCTCCCTCTCTCTCTCTATGTCAAATAAATAAATACAATCTTTCAAGAAAATATTCTGTTTATGTCTGGAACAAAAATTGTTCTGGTTTTTAGTGGGCAGAATAACTACTGCATTAAACACTAACATCTATGGGTATAGCTCACTCTCATCTTTCATTTCCTTGCTCAGTGTGGCTGGATTGGTAAACTCAAGAGTCTGAAACCTCAGGGTTCCTTCATCATTTTTTTATTCTCCTATATATTTCTGCAACCCATAGGGCAATAAGGTCCTATGGTCTAGATCTGAGATTTAAGGAAACTGGCAGTCTCATGTAAGCCTTAAGCCTAAGACATATGCTCCAACTGTGCTTCCCCAAAATGCTGCCCTAAGTTGGAGCAATGAGCCTTGGTCCAACTAACCATGAACTTTGCTTCCATTTCCTAATATTCCTTGCGTTCACCTCTTCTTGCAGGTACCTCAGAGAGAAGTAGATACTTGGGTCTTGGGATAAGATTCCATTCTAATACTAACCAAACTACAACTTAATATTACACAAAGATCCATTTATAAATAATACACCAAAAATGGCGTCAGGAAGATAGCAGACTAGGAGATCCTAGCCCTTACCCACACCCACACACAATGATCAAGTCAACTATCCATGGATGAGGATAGCTTTGGGAGGACCCTGGAGTACAGCTCAAGGATTGCAGTGACACAGAGGAGCACAGAGACTGGGAGTGGTGACATATAAAAGGGGTAAGAAGCCTTCTGCCTAGATTGCCCCATCCCCAGTTTGGCGTGTCACCATGAGGAATCCTAACATCTATGAGTTCCTTCCACAGAAGGAGAGGTCAAGCAGACGACCTCAGCAGTCTTTGCCACTGAGGATCGCAGCAGCCCTAGCTTCCCCTGCAGAGAATCTCCACAGTCTTCATACAGACCCCACCCTGCCGGACCTGCCTAGAGCCAGAGGCACTGTACCCCCTCAAGGTGGAGCTGCCAAGCACCATCTCTCCCCTCCTTAGAGTCAGAAATAATTCTTCTCCCACCCCAGTCCCAGTGAGGCTACATCACTGGTGCCTGGGAAGTGACACTGTGAAGCATGTGCCTGCACATTGGTCCTGGCACCCACTAGTGCCACCACACGTGCACCCACATGCTTCCTAGACCAGCCCCTGTTGCCCCCATTGCAGTGGCACATCTGTACCCCCAAGACCAGGTGCTGGCCACAGCTACATGTACTTCTACATGTCCACCAGACCCCACATGCATGCCCCCTTCAGATGGCACCACTGTACACCCCCAGAACTGGCATCCCCATGCATCCCCTGACACGGATCTGGATATGGAGCCACTACTCACCTCACTCAGCTGACATCCTTACATGCTTACACCAACCTGTGGGAGGTCTTTCCTCCCAAGACCAGTGCATAACGTTTAGAAGGGATGATTGCTTCTTCAAATGTGAAGACAATAATGCAAGACTACCAGGAACAGGAGAAACCAAGGACCTGTGACACCACCAAAGAAATATAGTATTTTGCCATAACTAACTTTAAAGAAATGGAGATCTATAGATTGCCTGACAAATAATTCAAAATCATTTTTTTAAAGATCAGTGGGCTACAAGAGAACAGAGACAGACAACTCAATGAAATTAGGAAAACAGTACCTGAACAAAACAAGAAGGTCAACAAAAAGAAATCATTTAAAAGTATCACAAAAATTGTAGAGCTGAAGACTACAATGTCCAAAATGAAAAATATAATTGAGAGCTTCAACAGCTGACTTGATCAAGCAAAGAATGAGAAAACTCAAAGATAAGGCATTTGAAGCTATGGAGACAGAAGAGAAAAAGAAAATAAAACAAACAAAATGAATGGGAAAAAAAGCCTAAGGAATGTATGGGATACATATGGGAAGAAGAGAAAAAGTCAGAAAGCTTATCTAAAGGAAGAATAGCTAAAAAGTTCCCAAATTTTAAGAGCAAAATCAACATCTGGATTAATGAAGCCCAAAAGACCCAATCAGGATCAACCTACCAACTCACCAAGACACATGATAATCAACTTGTCCAAAGTCATGGACAAGGAGAGAATTTTGTAAACAGCAGAGAGAAGTGACTTGTCACACATAAGGGAACCCCCAAAGGATTATCAGTGGATTAACTAATTAGTAAGAGTAAAGAGCTATTTCTTTTTATAAATCACTTTCTTTTTTTTTTAAGATTTTTTATTTATTTATTTAACAGAGAGAGAGAGATCACAAGTAGGCAGAGAGGCAGACAGAGAGAGAAGGGGAAGCAGGCTTTCTGCCGAGCTGAGAGCCCGATGCGGGGCTCGATCCCAGGACCCTGAGATCATGACCTGAGCCGAAGGCAGAGGCTTTAACCCACTGAGCCACCCAGGCGCCCCTAAAGAGCTATTTCTAAATCAAATAATTATAAGGAGATTAAAGCCTTATGGATATAATAAAAAAGAAAGGTTAAAAATTAAAAACCAAGCATTTGAATAAAGACTGAGTTTTTTAAAAAACAGTTTTTTAAAAAACAGCAGGATAAAAACAGAGGAAATGAATGGAAGGAAATAAAAGTGTAAATTAACAAAATAAAGAAATTAAAGAGAATAAGAACCCCAGTGTGCCTTCACTGACATCCCTAAAAGACACTGTGTTCAAGAAAACAATATGCACACGAAATTTTCAATAAATACATAGCTTCCTTAAGAAAAAAAAAATTAACATACAAAGTAGAAATTATTTATACAACATAAGTATCCCAATCCATATTTAGTATCTAAATGTTATTATGTACTCAAACCATCTGACACCCAGGTCAATTTGATCCCAAGTTTTACTACAATGTGGGGATTCCTAGCATTTTGATGAATGAGTTAGTTGAGAATTAATTATATAACTCATTTTCATGTCTTCTCTTTTAGAAATTATGGTGTTTTGTTTTGTTTTTTTTAAGATTTTATTTATTTATTTGACAGAGAGAGAGAGATCACAAGTAGGCAGAGAGGCAGGCAGAGAGAGAAGGGGAAGCAAGCTCCCCGCTAAGCAGAGAGCCCGATGCGGGGCTCGATCCCAGGACCCTGAGATCATGACCCGAGCCAAAGGCAGAGGCTTTAACCCACTGAGCCACCCAGGCGCCCCAAAATTATGGTTTTAAACATCTCTGTCTAATCAGCAGAACTCTCAAAACCTATCAGAAGTAAAAGGTGGATGTTTAAATCTGTTTATCCCCTGAGGCAGGTGTTCTCATTGACATACGATACCCTGATTCACAAATACAAGGTCAGTATCAAATTGCAGGTCTTCGGGAAGGGGAGAATTTCAGGATGGAAATGTACATGATAGATTAAAATATAATATTAACATATTAAGCTCAGCATTACCATCAGCTTTCTTCACAGGATACCCCCAAATCTAGTTTTGTAGAGGGGATTTGTGAATTTTCATTAAGTGACTATATCCACAAACGCATTATATGTGTGTGTGTGTGTGTGTGTGTGTGTGTGTGTGTGTGTGTTTATTTATTTAACGTTATTCCCAGAAATGTCCTAGAAAGCAATCATTTCGATGGCTGAGTCGTCTTTCTTGACAAGGCTGTAAATGCCTACCAATATCCATGGTCTTTACGGCGCGACAACTAAACTGGATTCCTCACACCTGCACATCTAGGTAAAGCTATACGACTGAGTTCTGGTCAGTGGAATACATGTTGAAGTGATATTTGCCACTTCCAAGCCTAGACCCCTAAAACCAGTATCATGCTGGTAAATATTTAACAGCCACCTATTGGGGAGGGTGACTGGGGAGTCCTGGTTTGTAGTATTTGCCAGTTTCTATGGTATAAATATTCCCACACACCTAATTTCAAAGTACCAACAAAATGTCACCGAAGTTGGGAAAGATGTATTATACAGTATTTCCACCATACAAATATATCTGAATAACCTCAAGAGCACAGATAGTAGTAAAATGTAATAATATAATTAGGGAATGATGAGTTTTATTTTTAATATAAATTATTTTAGCTGTAAGTGTACATAATTTAATTTTTAATAATGGTCGTATTTATTTTTTTAATAATGGTCATATTTAAAAACCAAGTCACAAAATTCCTAAAAATTGAGCCATTGGTTCTCACAAGCCAGTATGAGCCAGCTCCAGCACACCGCTGCTGAAATCTTCCATGTGATACTTCATACTCTCATTCTCTCCCTGTGCCCTAGCTAAATAAATGCCTAGGATTCAGTAGAAGTTTGGGGGTCCACAGAACCACTAGAGTGAGCTTGGGTCCTCAGTTGACTGCTTGGAGCAGATTCCCATCTCTCCTGATCCTGCTCACCGCACTGTATTGAGAGTAAGAAATAAAGTCTTGGTGTGTTAAGATATGTGGGGTAACATGTTGCAGCTGCTGATATGGACCATCCTGACTATATGAACCATTAGAAAAACAAATGAATTCTCGCATTCATCCATTCCCACATCTGGGGAATCACCAAACCCAGCTGAGAATGTTTTATAATATACAGATCCCTGAGCCCCAGGAGATTAAGAATTTTCAGGTGTAAGGTCCAAGGCTTTTGGGAAAGTCTTAGCCAGGTTTGGGAACCACTGATCCAGTTGAACCTATTTCCTCCCAACTGTTTTTACTAAAGCATCCTTGCAGCTTTGCAGAAAGAAAATAGCATCTAAGATAAATGGGGCATAACTGGAATAAGCCTATCTCAAATTTGAAATTAGGTTGAAGTTTTTCTTTCATCTTAAAAATGTATTCAAATTCTATATTTTGTTCCATAATAAATCTGTGTTTACTTTGATATTATAAAGACGTTTCAAATTACTTACCAGTTCAGTTTCTTGACTCCCTCCTCCTTCTCACTCAGCAAAAAACTGTTAGGTAAAATTCAGGGGTCATATGATCCAGTACTACATTTGGGAACCATATCAGTATTCCAGCAAACTAATCCTAGTGAGAGTGCCCCTAAGAAGCAGTTGGCCAGACTCTGCTTGAATACCTCCAGATACGGGGCACTTATTACTACTCAAGACAGGATGCTTTTTCCATTATTGAATACCTCTGAACATTTAAGAGCTCTTCCGCATAACGAGCTAGAATTTAAATCTGTATTTCAAGGCTTTAGGTTTGTTCCTTTTGCTCACCAAAAAAATAAAACAAAACAAAAATCCTGCCCATGTGATAGTCCTCTAGTCCTATAGGACAGCTATCATGTTCTTACTACCCTGATTTTTCTATTCCACAAGCCTAGTAGAGTTTATAGAGGAACAAAAACAAGAAGCTACTCCATTTTCCAAGGGCAAACAGAAAAGGATTTACAGAAAACGTTTAGATTAAGTCTTCAAATAAAAGCAGGAGTTTGACAGGCGAGGAGGGAAGAAGGTGCCAGGGGAGGAAACCGAGCAAAACTTCTGTTGAGATTTGATATATTCAAGATCAACCAGAAACTGAGCTAGGACATGTAGTAGAGGACAATGAGGGAAAAAAAAAAAAGTTGGAAAGATAAGATGATCTATTTCTTGGCTGCAATAGCAGCATTAGGATCACCTGGGAAATGTTAGAAATATAAGGTAGGAGTGAAATTAGAGGCGACAGAAGGTAGTAGGTGAAAGGCAGAATGTGGAATAAAGACAGTGAGAAGGGGACAGGTGCTGTTATTTTTACTATACACAAAGGAGCCTTGGGATACTAACTAGAAGGGAGGAGGTACAAAACAGGAATAATAGCAAACTAAAAATAGTATCAAACTATCAAACACCAGAGGGAAAACAGGGTGGGGTTAAAGAGGAGGTCAGGTGAACAAAATTTTCATATTTCATAAAAGGGAATAAAAATGTCTTAAGTTGATAAAGGAAAAGAGTTATAAACATATAACTAAAAGTTATGGAATAACCAAATACCAGAAGACCCAAAATCAAAAGGGCTTCCTCTAGGCTGTGGGACTGGAAGTAAAGGAGATTAAAAAAATTAAACAAAAACCCACAGACCCCACCCCAGACTTACAGAATCAGAATATGTATTTTAGTACGACTCCCCTGTGATGAGCACGCACATTAAAGTTTGAGAAACACAGATGTAACAGACGAGCTAGAGTCTTGGCAAACACGTTAGCACTCGGGAGGGAAGAGAGAAAAAGAAAATTTGATATTCCAAATGCAAAATCCATACATAATGATCACAGGGAAAAATCATAACTTTTTAGTTTAGTATTGTTTTCATCTTTTATTACGTATGAAGTATATGCTATAATACTTTCAGTGCTTATAATCTCTAAAGGTTATAGCCTAGCTCTTTCATTATGGCTGAGACTTTGAACTTTCTATCATCGGGAAGGGGGAATCACTGAGCCAGAGAACGATGGGCAAACCTGAGTTCTAGGACCCTCCCTCAGGTGTCTATGGAATGTCAGAATGAGAACTAGGGTGCTTCCAGAGCACTCCTAATTTTGGGTAGTTTTGTGTGATTCGCCAGTTGCCTGCAAATACAGGATGGTATAAAAGCTCCTTAACTCTTCTGCTTTGAAAAACATATTCCTTCTTGAAACAATTTAAATAATCTTGTCTGGTATTATGAGGGCAGTCTCCTTTCCTCTGACTCTAGAGATTTCTCTGTCCCTCTGACTATATCCAGGGTTACGATGCCAATCCTTATTTCAAATTCAAATAGGCCTCTGTTTCTAGTGCAAAGATGTCACTGACATGGTCCACTTTAACTATGTCTGAGAGAGCCGTTAACTGGTCTTAGACGAGGATTCTGAGTCTGATTTGCGTATTTTGCTTCCCCTATGGTGTCTTGGAACCCAGAGTGTTAGAAATACTGCAGAGCTACTTATTTCAGAATAAAGGATTCATACCCACTTGTATCAATTAAGAGAAGCAGACAAGAGGGGCACCTGGGTGGCTCAGTCGGTTAAGCATCTGTCTTCAGCTCAGGTCACGATCCCAGGGTCCTGGGATTGAGCCCCACATCAGGTTCCCTGCTCAGAGGGGAGTCTGCTTCTCCTTCTCTGTCTGCTCCTCCCCGCCCCCCATTTGTGCTCTCTCTCTCGTTCTCTCTCTCTCCCTCAAAATAAATAAAATCTTAAAAAAGAGAGAGAGGGAAGCAGATGAGAGGGAAAAAGTTCAGAAGAAACACCATGATGGATCTACATTATTACTCATGCTTGCCCAGTAGGCTGTGGGGCCACCCTCTCCCCATCCTCAAACCCCTATAGTCTGGGAGGAGCTCCCCCACCTGCCATTCCAGTGGGGGACAGATGAGGTCAGCTCTGCCAATCAGAGCACATCATCAATCATCCCACCCAGGGATTTTTAGATTCAGGGTAAGCCTGCACCAAGCCTAACCAGTGAGAACCACACCTAGGACTTTCATAGAAGTCATCAGGAAACAAACCGTCTTCCTACTTTACAATGGAATTTCAAAATTCCAAGCATATATCCCTAGAGCTGCTGGGGGCCATATTTGCTCCATTGCGCTCCCAGAGCCCACCTGGCAATGAATGACCCACAGAAGAAAGCAGCAGAACTTTAGGATTAAAAGACAGATTGCTGATGACGTTATGAAGTGCTGCCAACTTGGGTCATGCATGAAGGCTGTCCTAGACTTGGACAAACTCTCACAAACTCCACTGTTTGTGAGACAGTAATTTCCTTTTAGGTTAAGCATGGTAGAATGTGATGTATGATATTTGCCATCAAACAAAAGCTTTACTGATCTACGGAGATACAAAGGGAAAAGAAATCTATTCAGGCAAATGACATGGATTGAGTTCAAGACCAGCCCGGGTCACAGAGATAACACACACACTTGCTGCACATGGCACAAAGCCACAATACTCAACATGAGAGCTGATCAAAGGTTGGCCTCTATGGGGTGCCTGGGTGGCTCAGTGGGTTAAAGCTTCTGCCTTCGGCTCAGGTCATGATCTCAGGGTCCTGGGATCGAGCCCCGCATCGGGCTCTCTGCTCAGCAGGGAGCCTGCTTCCCCCTCTCTCTCTGCCTGCCTGTCTGCCTACTTGTGATCTCTGTCAAATAAATAAATAAAAATTTAAAAAAAAAAAGTTGGCCTCTAGAGCCGCCCTGCCTGAGCTAGTAGTTTGGCTCATTTATAAGCTAAGTGATGCTGGGCAACTCATCGCTGCTTCTGTCTCTGTTTTCTCATCTGTAATCTGGAGTGAGCGATAGAACCAACTCTAAAAGGTTGAGAAACGAATTCAGTGAAGTAACAACATGAGAGACCTAGAAGAGTGACTGGCACTGGCATATTTGTGAAGGCTACTTTTTTTTTTAGAGAGAGAGAGAGAGCACACACATGAGTGGGAGGAGGAACAGAGGGAGAGAACGGAACCCAATGTGGGGCTCGATCTCATGACCCTGAGATCATGACCTGAGCAGAAATCAAGAGTCAGCCACTTAACCAACTAAGCCACCCAGGTGCCCCAGGCTATTTTTGTTTTAAATCCTTCCTTCCTTCATTTCTTCTTCCCTCCTTTCCTGAGTCCGTTACTTCCTCTTCTAAATTAGAGACTATACAGCCCTCAGGAACCAGAGATGGATGCACCTCAATCTGGCTTCAGGAATCCCACATTCTGATGGAGAAGACCTCGTGCCCACTATGTGTTTGCATTTATGTGCCACATGTGCTGTGACTAGGGTAGAGGACCTACGGACTCACAGAGAAGGGATTCCTCCCCCATCATCATGGTAGTCAAGGAAAAGCCTCACTTGGAGCATAACCACAGTCACTGCAGGCATGGAGCTGATGCTTGGGCAAAGGCCCCTGAAGGAGAGTTATAGGAACATCCCACATCGATGACCTCCCTACTAATTCACAAAGCATTTCAGGGTGGGCCAAATACAAAGCTGTGGAGGTACGGTGAGCAGAACCAGATGCTCAAATTAACAAGACTTATTATTCCTGAGAAAATACATTTAAACTGGGTTGGGGGGTTAAAAAAAAAAAAAAAAAGATCTCTAATTGCTGCCAACTCTCTAATTGTCCTTGGGAAGTATGAAAGTCAGGGCTCGTGAGTCAATATAAAGGCTAAAGTGGGATCCTGGTGGTTCTATTCTTAGGGTGTGAAAAAACCAAGTCAAAAAAGCAGAGTTAAGGCTGTGATTAATGTGAAACAATAAGATCTCAGGAGTGTTTCAGTCCACGAAGGTGAGTCATGTCACATGCCTCCAGACGGTTGTGGGAGTTCTCCCCTAGGCCTCACCTCCAGCAGTAGTCACCCTGACGGAATGTGCTGCCAATTTCCATACAGCTGAACCACGGAGGCCAAATGCTGTTGTTTATGGGAACTATTCTGAGCTATAATTCTATAGCATTTGAGCAATGCAGCTGGAAGATGCAAAATAACAGATTTTAAACATGGTGCACACAGATATCTATTCATACTCACAAGTCTACATATCTATCAAAACTATATACATATGGCACACTCGCCCACAATGACACACAACGTATATCACAGGAATACTCACAGTCACAATACTATATTCATACACACGCATCCCCATACATTCATACCAAACACACCTTCCACTTGCATACACCTTTCCCACACTCACACACCCAAGACACAGCCACTGTATGTGTTAGATCAGATCGGTCATTCCAGTGTACATATCAGCCCCACATCCCAGGAAATCATCCAAAATAAGCACATTAGCATAGACACACACACACACACACACACACACAAACACACACTCTCTCACTCTCTCAAATTATACCCCAAACTTAACAGACTGCATTTTTTTCTTTTAAGAGATGCAGTTTCATTAGTATTTATTTTAATTAGGATTTTATTTATTTATTGGACAGAGAGAGAGAGAGACAGCGAGAGAAGGAACACAAGCAGGGGAGTGGGAGAGGGAGAAGCAGGCTTCCTGCTGAGGGAGCCTGATGCGGGGCTCGATCCCAGGACCCTGGGATCATGACCTGAGCCGAAGGCAGACGCTTAACGACTGAGCCACCCAGGCACCTCTAGATGCAGTTTCATTTTTTAATGAAGAGAGGCATTAGAGAGGAACAGACAGAGGAAATTTTTTTAAATTTTTAAATGATCAAGAAGTCTCAGGGGCACCAGGATGGCTCAGTCAGTTAAGCACCCAACTCTTGATTTCAGCTCAGGTCATGATCTCAGGGTTGTGAGATTACGCCCGCGTGAAGTCCACGGCTGAGCGTGGAGTCTGCTTAAAATTCTCCCTCTCCTTCATCCTCTGTGCCTCCCCTCCCAACTGGCACATGCGCTCTCTCTCTCAAAAAAAGAAGTCTCAGGCCGTTAGAACTCCACAGGTTTTGCATGACCAAGCTAAACGCATCCTAGGAGATGTTGATCACATTCAATTCACCCTCCATCCAGGGATGAAGTTGGAGGGTCTGATGAAGCCGCCTCAACAGAGCCCCACAGAAAGGAAGCCGTCTGAACGTGGAGCCGGTGTGACAGTGACCGTGAGGAAACTATTCTGTCTTCTCTTGGCTCTACCTTGACACCTTTTTCAGGAATGCACAGCCCTCTGTGTGGAGTCCCCAGAGGTGAAATCAGGCCTGGTAAGAGGTGAAAGCATTCAATTCCTACCCAACAGTGACAGCAGCAATACCCCAGATAAAGGCCACAACCATTTAAAGTGGACCTCCTGCGTGGCTGTCCCAGTAGCAAGCTGTAAGAGAGGAAGAGGGGATTCCACCAAGTGAGGAACTACTGTGCAGTAACCCTGGGCTGAGCGTCCCAACTACCTAAACTTATTTACTCACAGCATTCCAAGTTCCCCACTACATGTTCTACACATTAGATTGAGTAGCTTGTCCAATCGCTTCTCGGCCTTTTGGCTAAGATCAAGTGAGTAGCCTGTCCAGATGCACATGCTTCGGGACTGGTTTTGAACTCGGGTCTTCCTGGCTCCTGAGACATGGCCCCGTGTCCATGTATTCATCTGGCCCATCAGGCCTGTGCTGGGATCCTGCTCGTACACAGGGACTCAGGAGGGGGCCCAAGGGATACTGCCATGGAAAACAATAAAAGGAAAACCATAATACCTCTTCATTCACGTTAGAACAAAATAATTAATACTTATTGATTTCTAAGTTGTCGAGAATTGGTGGCTGTTTGGCCATGTGACTGTGATATTTTGGCCGAGGGAGTCAGCTGGTGTGGGAAGGACCTCTTGGGTGGACTGGTGCATCAAGGTCATGTCAGAAGAAAAAGTGTGAAGCATCCACTTTCCCCATCACACTACAACCTTCCCCCTCATTTGTCTCCCTTGGGAGAAATGTGTCTCATCGGTCTTTAGCCCCTAGTGCTGGGCACATGGTTCATGCCTGTGGAGTAAACGACCGTAAGAACGTAAGAACGATGAAGAAAATGTATTGTTTGACATAAAACAGTGGATCCTTACAAGTCCCCAAAACCTGGCAGCAAGATCATTTGCATTAAATGGCACATGCTGGGCTTGGGAATGAACCCACACTATGGAGACAGAAATGACAAGGCTGATGTTGCTAACTCATCGTGCAAAAGCTTGGGTCCTTTGAAGTCCGAGTATCCTCCCTGAGGATACCTGGGGAAATCTGCCGTCCTTTTTGGTTCAGTAATCCTACCAGGGTTTATAGGTTTTCTCTGCACATGTACCACAAGAGTTAACAAGAGCACAAATACTTCATTCTACCGAAGCATTGGATTTCAAGGGGAAAGGTTTTTCGATTTCACAAAATGATGGAAAATTCTCTGATACATTGATCCTCTAATCTACCACTGTGAAATGAAAGAATAGATGAATTCATTAAATAAAGTAGGAGAGACAGTGGGAAAGAAAATGTGAAGGAGAAAGGAAGGAAAGGATAAAAAATGAAATGAAGGAATACATTGTGGTATTACCACAAGCCAAGCACTCTGCTGCACTCATCTCATGCATTATCTCATGGGATCCGAAAAACAGTTACTATCATTACCCCCATTTTTAAGATGGGTAAACTAAGACTCAGATAAAACAAATTGCTCATGCGAGCCTCACACAGCTAACAGGTTAGGGAGCTAGTTAGGTGACACAGAGGTTTTGACCCAATGCCTGTTCTATGGAGCTTAAGTTTTCTCTTGAAGGCAACAGAAAGAAACTTAAAGTTTTGCTTGTTTGGCTTTGCTTTTGTTTAGAGCAAAGGAAAGATTAGGGTTTGGGGAACATTGATCTGCAAGCATTTTTCGGAGACCAGGCCAGCTGCTACAAGAATCCATGCAAGCGGCATAGAGTCTCTGCCTAAAAATACTTGGTAAAAATCTTGCTGGGAAATCAGTTAAAGAAACCAAATACACAGTTAAATCAGTGCAGATTAAGTGAGAATGAGGACATGAGTCAATACAAATTCCAGAAAGGGAAGGCATTTCTGGTGTCCTTATACATTTGTTAATTTACAGAGCACCTGTGACGTGGACAGGTATAAAGGGGAAAAATAAGCAGCAAAATCAGACTCCAACTGTGAGCATCACACAGCCTAGATGGGAGACCAACAAAATAAAGTTTTTGATATGGGACACGATAGTGATATGTGCAGAATATTCCAAATGGAAGGAAGAGGGACCCCAGTTCTGACCAAGAGATGACCCAGGAATTCTCTGCACAGGACGAGATCCCTTACTAAGTTCTGAAAACCCAAAAGTCCTCAGGTGAGGGACTGAAACTGGGGAGAAAGGAAAGGAACTTTCTAAAGTTTAGAAAGCCGTGGACATGCAAACAGGTGGAACCTTACTTCCCACCCCTATCCCTTTACAGTCAAGACCAGGCACTGGCCCAGTCTCCCCAGAAGCCTCTACCCTGTGGTGAGCAACTACTTTCTGCTTACAGAGAATTCATAAATGCCATTCGGGGCTACAGTCTGTTATGGCAACTGCCTTCCTGTGGCCTCGAAGTATGTTAATTTCATTTTTACCTGAAAAGATAAAATATAGGAGAATGATTTAAATAAAAGCAAGATCCAGGAGTATCTCACTTTGCCACTTGAGCAAATGGTCCACCTGCCATTTTTATTAATGCTATCAGAAAAGGATTTTGCTGGCCATGAGTGGGAAGCTGAAGTGTCTTTTCTGGAGTTATTATTTGTGCTGTGGGAAATTGCATTTGCTCTCTGGGGTTCCTGTGGAATGTATTTATTTCCTTCTGGAATAAAAGTAAAGAATTCTGGAGGGAAACCAAAACATTCAGCTTCCAGGACCACCCTTGTTTATTGCCTAGATGTAGAGAGAATCCATCACTTCGGAAATTGGCCGTCTGTGAGTTGTGTAGGTGATTGTTTAATAGCGATGCTCTATGCAGTGTCAGCCCGTGATGGCTATCACATAATGCATACAGCTGTCAGGACTGGCACGTAGCATAACACACGAGGAAGTCACAACCCAGAGCTATGCAATCTGGCAGCACTGGACATAATGTCTACTGTCTTTTGTGCTAATCTGCTAACACAAAATCTTGTTCTAAATCTAAAAAAAAAAAGAAGAAGAAGAAGAAGAAGAAGTCAACAAATATATTTGAATGCCTGTGTGTATGTCTGTGGGTATATTCAGGTATAAATAGCGAGGGTGATAAAGATCACTTTCTTTGAATTATTCTAGGTTCCCACATCCTGCCTCCCCTGCTTTCTCAAGATGAATTCAATCTTAAAAGATACAACTGTTTTATGCACCATTTATGTGGAAAATCTGACCTGCAGGCCATTCATGCCAGTTAATTAATTTTCCTTTGCTTGCCAGGCAGCTGTCACAGAAGTGGAGGATGCTCTCATTTTATGCCTAAATTGTGTGGGGAAGAGCTCCTCAAATTAGAATGCAAGAAGCCACTCAGGGCTAGCCCCTAAGGGAAAAAACTGTGAGGCTGGAAAATATTCTCAGCCTTCGGGCTCCCTTCCACCCCATTTGTCCTATATGCCCTCTCTCTCACAATCCCTGGATTACAAAATCTGTATAACAAATTCTCCTCTATCCACCTATCCAAAAGGATCTCTTTCCATTTATACACTCATGCATTCTGTCAGTCCATCAGTCAGTCAGTCATCCATCCATCTGTTCATTTTGTGATATATTCATTCATCCATTCGGTCATTAAACTCTCATTTTTCTATTTCTAGATGTGAAAGCCTGTTCTGAGCCACTTGTTCTTGTCCACATAGTACCCGTGTACACTTTACTCACAGTACGTCCAGAAACAGATCATCTAAACATGGCGCCATGTCTGTCTTCCACGTGGCCAAGAACCAAGTTCTTCCCCTTCCCTCTGAGCCTTTGCTGTTGCCTCTGACTACAATACTTTCCCTCACTCCTTTGATCTCTCGCCTCCTTTCCTTTAAGACTCAGCTAAAATGCCACCTCCTCAGAGGTCTACAATACCTTCTCATTATACTCCCTCTCAACATCCTGGTTTCTTTATCTCTTTCCAGTATGTATCATTATGTATAATATTTTATATATTTCTTTGTTTGCGTTCTGTATTTTTACCCCAAAATGGCTGCTAGCTTCACAGTAGCAGCACCAACTTGGTTTTCACTTCTGAATGCCTAGAATCTACCGTACCTTGAACGAAACTGTTACTCAGTAAATAGTATTAGTGATCAAATGGATGGTCATTTTTATCTTTGCATCTCCAGCTAATAGTCTAGGATTCTGCATGCAATAGGTACTTGGTAAAATGTTGGCTGCTCAGAAATGAATGGATTCTATCAAATGCATGCTGTGAATTGACAAAATCTGGAGATACTATTTTCCATTTTCTATTTCCTTTGACACTGATGTCTATCTGTCTAATTCTCTCTCTCTCTCTCTCTCTCTCTTTCTCTGTCCTGCCTGAGATCCTCTGGAGCCGTCTGAAATTTCTAAATACTATTCTTAAGCCATTCTGGGCAAGATGGATAATGTTGTTTCAGCAAAGCATAAACCATGAAAGTACAACCAGCTGAGTTCTTAACACTTTCCATGATAGCTTCACATTTATATTAAAAATATGGGTAAGAATGGACAGAATGTATAATTTTAAGTGGGGAGTCACTCACCTGCCTACTTTTGATATATTGCTTCAATTGGGCTGAGAAGGAAATTCTGATAGAGAGGGAATTTTGCAAAATGTGAGTGGGGAATTTGACCTGAAAGTGCGATTCTCCAGTGTACACCATGGAACATGTAGCAGTCCCCCCTCCTCACTGCCTAATAAAATAACCTGTGTTCTTGAGTTCTGAACCTAAATTAGGCTCCAAAAATACAGAAAGTGTTGCTCATATTCTGAAGCAGAATGGTAAACAGAGCTGCACAAAGAAAGATGAGGAAGACAGATGCCTCGGGAGCCACTGGTAGTAATGGGTGATGTGTTTCTACTCCATTCCAAAACTTACTGTGTTGTTTGGGCTCAGGAGACAATTGCCAACAGAGGACCAGACTGTTAAGATGTTTTATCTTATAGGAATAAAATTACATCACAATAGGCAAAAACTTAAAGCGACCTAAATGTCCATCACCTGGCATATGAATAGACAAAATGTGATTAGTCAATACAATGGAGTACTACTTGGCAATAAAAAGGGATGAACACTGACACATGCCACACCATGGATGAACCTCAAAAACATGCTGAATGAGGGGCACCCGGGTGACTCAGTCAGCTAAGTGTTTGCCTTTGGCTCAGGTCATGATCCCAGGGTCCTGGGATCGAGTTCCACATCGGGCTCCCTGCTCATTGGGGAATTTGCTTCTCCCTCTCCCTCTGCTCCTCCCCTCTGCAACTGCTCTCTCTCTCAAATAAATAAATAAAATCTTTAAAAACACGCTTTAAAAAAAAAAAAAACACGCTGAATGAAAGAAGCCATACACCTGAGACCACATATTGTATGATTCTGTTTATATGAAATCATCAGAAAAGGCAAATTTATAGACAGAAAGTAAATTAGTGGTTGCCAGGGGTTGGGAGTAGCATGGGGATTAGTTATAAGTGCATAGGAAGAACCTTGCTGGGTGAGTGTAAAATGTTGTAGAACTGATTTAAGATGATGGCTGCATTTTTGGGTAAAGTGACTAAAAATCGCTGAATGGTACTCTTGAAATGTGAGAATTTTATAATACATAAAATATACCTCAATCAAGTTGTTTTTAAAATCTAAGATTGTATTTTTTCTTACACAATCATAGTGCATTTTTTGCTAAAATCAGTGCTTCTCTCATGATATTAAAGCACAATGACTTTTGTTTACCACTTTTTTAATTCTCTTACTGTCTAAATCAAAGTTGTCTCTGTCTCTTAATCATAGGAAACAAATTGAGGGTTGCTGGGGGTGGGTAACTGGGTGGCAGGCATTAAGGAGGACACGGGATGGAATGAGCACTGGGTATTATATAAGACTGATGAATCATTAAACTCTACCTCTGAAACTAATAATACACTATATGTTAATTAATCGAATTTAATAAAAATAATGGAAAAAATAAAGTTGTCTCTGAAAAATAAAATTGGGCCAGGTTTTTTCAGAATATTAATTCTGAAAAATGAATTGCATAATGGAAATAGATGGACTGAAAAACACTGCTTCTGAATTAAAGTTTTTTTTCTGGGAGATTTTCAATAATAAAGTTTGGAAGGTTTTTTTTTTCCTTCAAAATGAAATATTTTGTCCTTTCATTTGGTTCTTTTCACTTGATTTCAGAGATTCTAATTTCTTCTGGGCTAATGGGAGTGGTCAGGTTTTTGTACATCTTCTCAAAGGGAATTAAATTTGCAATTATTTCTAGCATACCATGGACTCTTGCAAACCCGTGTTTCGTGCAGTCTTCAGATCCCTGCTGCAATTAGCATATTTTCAAGGTGAAGTGCAGATGTCAAATTAATGTGGAAGGCACCAGGACTGCCGAAGGCCCCAGGTCAATTGGTATTGGTCTAATTGGAGGACATGAGCCTTTCCTGTGAAAAGAGTCCAGGGACTGACATCAGAAACAGGAAAGGTTCTTCATGTGTGAGCAGGGATGGGGGGGAGGGCAGTGAGAAAAAGAAGCTGGAAACACAAGAGAAGACTTGCTTTTATAGAGAAAGGACTTGCTTTTACAGAGATTCAGAGAAGGGATCACAAGGAGAATTTTATTATCACCCCTATTTAGTTACCCTTATATGCCAGGCACTGTGCCAGGCATTCTATATGCATTAGCCCATGTAAGTCTGAAAAAAAGCTCTCTTGCCAAATTCTTCTTCTTCTTCTTCAGAAAAGTGAAGCCCAGAAAGACGAAATTATTTGCAATAAATGACTACTGAGTACTTACTACATGCCAAGTACGTTCCTTAATGTTTTGCTCATTATCAGATTCACCTCTCACAACAGTCCAAGAGGTAGGTATTATTACTGCCTGCACACGGTGGATGAAGGAATCAAGGAGAAGGGCATTTAAGAAACACACCCAGGGCCCCACAGTTAGTGAGCCTCACGGGCACTCACTCCATGCGATGCAGATGTCCACACTTAGCCACAGAGCCACACGGCCTCGTGAAAGCTCCAGCCAAGGGTGCTTGGGATGGAACTCTTCAAGAGCTTGTGAAACACCATAAACTCAGATTGCCATGCCCTTGCCTGTGCTACTCCCCGCAAATCCAGAGCTTTCCTTCCACCCTGTTTATTTTTCTCCCAACTTGGGCTCCATGGGACCGTTGAGGGAAGAGGACAGGAGAGAATCTTACAGTCTTGAGTTTTTAAACAAAGCAGTTCTATTTACTTTATGGAAGTTAGGGGTTCCTACGAGGTTTCATTTGAACAAAAGAAGCTCTGAAGTTATAAAGAAACCACAATTTTAAAGCCAATACAAGGATTATATCTTCTTGAGGGTGATTTGGATATCACGGACAGTAATGAAAGGAAATGTACTAGCAGCATTAGATTTGGGTTTGAATCATTTGGGTTTGACTCTGACATGTACCAGTTGTTTGTGATTTGATAAATTTATCTCTTCCACCTCTAGCCTCCTCATTAATTAAAGGGGAAGGAGAGTTGTTTATCTTGCCTGGGTTACAGGGATGTTATGATGATCAAATGAGATAATCTACAACAAAGTGCTTTGTGTTCTATAAAATAGGCTTGAAATAATAATACTAAATACCAGTGATTTATTGAATCAGCTGCCTGGCATTGTGCCAAATAAGCTTCTTTATGTGGATTATCCTCCATAAACCCCACAACAGCTCTAAGCGATACGTACCATATTATCCCTATTTAACAGATAAAAAAGCAAAGGCTTACAGAGGTTAAGCAATTCACCCAGATGTCAGGACCAGGAAAGTGGTGGCACTTCTAGAATCCGAAACACTTCTTGATCCACTTTTTTTAAACACTCTTTTTTTTAAAGATGCACGTTACTGTCACCTCTTTTGAGTACTTCAAAGTGAAACTGATCATTCCTACTTCCATTCTCTCCTGCCATATTTGCAGCCCTTTTACGGAACCCAATCATGGTCATCCTTGCATTTAGAAGGTCGTGAGTTGTTGCCTGACCCTCACCAAGCCAAGTGCCTATGAGAAAGGACTGCAGCTGTGCCTCCAAAGCTCCCAGCTTCTAGAGCAGTGTCAGTACTCCCTAAGAGGGTGTCTCCTTCTCCATAATTTCCCTACTGGGCAGAATTTAACCTCTTCCATGCTCAAATCTATACCGGGCTCCTTGACATTCCAATGTCTGCCTGATTTCTCTAGACTTGTGGCACTGCACAAAAATATACACCTTGTTAGCATGGGAAAATAAGAATAATTACAATAATAAGAGTGGCTTACATTTATTGAGCCCTTCCTGGGTCTGATGTCTGTGCTAAGTCTCATATGTACATTGCCTCGTTTACTCTTTCCAACAAGCCTGGTGTAAACCACCATCTTCTCCATTGTGCGGACAAGGAAGCTGAGACTTGTCTCAGACAGCTAAGGATGTGGTAGAGTCCATTTGGAACTAAGGTTTGCTGACTTCACCGTTGTAACTCTTAACCCACAGACTACACTGCTGTGCTTTCCTAGGATTCCTCTTGCAAAATTCTCCTCATTCCTCGGACACACTTAGCATGCCAGATCCTTCCTGAAACCTCCCCGTCTCATCGGCTGCTCCAATCCATTCTCGAATTCCCCGTCACTCATTCCACCCTTACATATCTTTCATTTTTAGTAATTGTCTTTTCTGTCCACTTGGCTGTAACATCCCATTTCACTACTGCATTTCTCACAGCATCTAGCAACATGCCTAATAGGGAGTCAACATTTAGTATTAAATTTTGACTTCTCCCTTTGCTATTCACTCATTCATTTATAATTCAGTAGATGTTCTCTATAAAAGGGCAGCTATACTATCTTTTCCCCAGCTCCCAGAGCAATGTTTCTTGGTTATGTCAAATAGAGCTGTCTTAATTATTTGACTCATCTTTTAACTGTTGGTTATTGAAAAACCTGTGGAGGGAGAGTCTCCACAGGATTTTTGACATATTTTGACAGAGGGAAGGACAGGACCCAAGTCTATGCGAAGGCCCTAGAATAAGGTGGCTGTAACCAACTCTATCCAAGTCTGTTCTCAATAGATCATGGGAGTGGTTGAGATTTTAGAAAACTGGACAATTTCCCAAATATATCTGCCCAACATTTACTTGCCTATCTTCGAGACACATTCCCAAGGCAGAATCTATAAGAAGAAAGAGGTGGTGGGCAGGAGAAATGCAGGATACCAGGATCACTGCTGGGGGCCTTCCATCTACCAATCCCACTCTAGGTGTTCAGCTTATGTTATAACCACATCTACACCCCACAAAGACCCTAGGAAATGCATGTTACACTTTCCCTCAGTCTTATCATTTCATAGATTTCATTTCCCTCAGTCTATCATTTCAATCATGTTCTTCCCACTAGAACAATGATTTTCAATATTTTAAAGTATAGGGATACATTATTGGGGGAGAAGCGCATAACAACAAATGTATGAAGGGTCTGCATTTCCTTATTCAATTTTCCAACATATTTTTGAGATCTTACTAAATACTGAACATTGTTTGAGGCAGAGTGGCTAAAATGATGAACAGAATAGACAAGATTCCTGCTATTATGAAGTTTATATAGCAGAAGGAAGACAAAATGTTTCACTTGGTGATATAGACAGTATTCGGGGATGGAGGCTGAAAATAGGCCAAGATTTTCAACACTGATCATATTTTTCTTCCACAGAATTAATACTTCCGTATCAATTATAATATTCTAGAAAACATCCTCAATTTATAATACGGGCTATTTAAATGTAGTCTATACGTTATATGGTGACAGATGGTGAATATAGCATAACATTTAGAGGAGTTGAATCACTATGTTGCATATTTGAAATTAATGTAATATTGTGTGTCAACTATACTCAAATAAAAAAATTTTTAACAAATATAGTCTATAATATAGTCCTATGTATATATGCATATATACTATATATACATATATTTCCATATATAATTCCATTTAATAACTTTTTGTCAATGTGATGTACTAAATTTTGTGTCTCCCCCTCACCATAATTCATTTATTGAAGCCCTTAAATCCCAGTGTGGTGATATCGGAGGTGGGGCCTTTGTGAGGTAATTGGGTTTAAATGAGACGATTAGTATGAGACTCCATAATGGGATTAGTATCCTTATAAGAAGAGAAACCAAGCTCCCTCTCTTCCTCTCTCTACCGCATGAGGACACAGCAAGAAGGTGGCCATCCACAAACCAGGAAGAGAGCCCTCACCGGGAACCAAATCTGCTGGCATCTTGATACTGAATTTTCTAGCCTCCAGAACCATGAAAAGTAAAGGTCTATTGTTTAAGCCAGCCAGGACTATGGTGTGTTGTTATAGCAGCTCAAGCTAACTAAGACAGTCAGGCAGATGTAGAATTAAAAATTTTTTAAAACAAGGGGCGCCTGGGTGGTTCAGTCGTTAAGCGTCTGCCTTCGGCTCGGGTCATGATCTCAGGTTCCTGGGATTGAGCCCCACATCGGGCTCTCTGCTTGGCGGGAAGCCTGCTTCTCCCTCTCCCACTCCCCCTGCTTCTGTTCCCTCTCTTACTGTCTCTCTCTCTGTCAAATAAGTAAATAAAATATTTTTAAAAAAAAAATTTTTAATGAAAATGTATACAGTAACTATTTTTATAACTTTTTATTTTGAAATAATTTCAAATTTATCAAAAAGGCATACGTATAGTTTAAAAAAAACACTTTTGTGTACCTTTCCTCAAGATTCCCTAGTGGTTAATATACAGTCCCACCTGGAATTGTGAAATTTTATATAATGTAGGTAAAATTTATATATATAAATAATGCAGTGCAGTGTGTGTGTGTCTGTGTGTGTGTGTGTGTGTGTGTGTGTCTGTGTGTGTCTGTGTAATCCTTGATAGTGATAAGATGATCCCTGGACTTTGTGACTTAGTGTGTGTGAGTGTGTGTGTGTGTGTCTGTCTGTCTGTCCATGCACTATCAAGGACATTACCAAGACTACATCAAGTTTGAATAAGATTTGTAAATTAGTTAATACTGTCAACGAGAAAATAGTATTGATCACTGTACCGTGGTTATATAAGCAATGTCCTTATTCCTAGGAAATACATACAGACATACTTAAGGTAAAAGGGTATCATGTCTGCAACTTATTTGTAAGGAGTTCAATAACAGTTCCAACTGGTATCAATTTATATCTCCATCCCAGACCACTTGCCTAACACACAGACTCCTATTTTCAAAGGCCCACTTGACACTCAGCTTGAACATCTCCCTGGAATCTCAAACTAAACATGCTCAAAAGCGAGCTCCTCCTTCTACTGCTCTTCATCTCTCCCCAAACATTCTCCCCCGTTCTTCCCCATCTTAGAAAACAGGATCTCCTTCCTCCCAGCTGTTCAGTAGTTGACGTAAATCTCAATTCTGCTTCACGCTCACATTCCACATTTCTGCCTCCAAAACGGAAGCAGAAACTGGCTCCTCCATGGGCTGTGGCTCCTACGGCTCCAGCAGCACAGCCGCCCGCCTCTCTTCCCCAATTACTGCGGGAACTCCCACACTAGTTGCCCTGCTTCCACATCCCACCCACAGCCTTTTGCCCCCAGAAGCCAGAGTGATGATGTCGGAACACAAGCCAGATCATGTTACTCCTCAGTTCAAAACCCTCCAATGGCTTCCCATCCCGCTCAGAGAAAAAGTCAGACATTAATGATGTACTATATGGTGACTAATATAACATAATAAAAAAATAATAATAATAAAGTGACCTACAAAGTCCTGCATGATCTGGCACCAATATACCCTTCTGATGCCATGTGTAATTCTCCCGTTTCACTTCACTCCAGGCACGGTGACATCTTTATGTGCTCTTTCTTCCCCTTTTAATTTTCTTTCCCTAGTAGCCCCACAGCTGGCTCCGTCTCTTCCGGCAGGTCTCTCCTCAAAAAGTACCTCCTCAAATGAGGGAGCCCTTTCTCGTGCCTTTCAGTATAAATGAGCCAACTCCAGTGACCAACACTTCTGTCCTCACCCCGTTTTATTTTTCTCCATAGGATGTTTCACCATCTATATGTTACAGCTTTACTTCTTTAACCACTTATTGTCAGTCTCATAAATTCCAGGAGGGCATGGGCTTTGTCACTAAGGGCACAGCTGTATCATGAACAGTTAGCCCCGTTCTTGGCTCATGTGAGTGCTCAGTAACCTACTGGATGGTTCAATGAACATTAAAATCACAGTAACATCTAAATACATTTAGGGAAGAAGAAACAGACTTGTAGAATATTTATTCCATCTGCAGACGCTATTGGGTGCCATTATGAATTCCAAGACTCTAAAGCTAATAAACAGAAAGATGTATCAGAACAAGGTCTGCATTAAGAATGAAGAGATCCCGTTTCTGGTCTTAGCTCTGGACCTGAAGAACACACTTAACCTTGGTTTTACCATAAGTAAAATCAGAGAAATGAGGCTCTCAGGGGTCCTTTACAGCTCAGGTTACCCACTGCTTTTAGGATCCTCAAATAAGTGCATGTGGCTTATTGTCCTAAGAAAGGATTTGCAGGGCACCCGGGTGGCTCAGTGGGTTAAGCCTCTGCCTTTGGCTCAGGTTATGATCCCAGGGTCCTGGATCTGAGCCCTGCATCGGGCTCTCTGCTCAGCGGGGAGCCTGCTTCCTCCTCTCTCTGCCTGCTTCTCTACCTACTTGTGATCTCTCTGTCAAATAAATAAATAAAACCTTTAAAAAAAAAAAAGAAAGAAAGGATTTGCAGATTTCAAAGCTTCATATACAAGCATTCAAAACTCATTTTGGATACTCAAAGGTAGTAGTTAAAAAAACTGCTGCTTCCACTAATTATGGTTATTCAGATTTTTCATTATTATAAAAGGGAATAATAATTGTCATCACTTACTAAGTGCCCACATTTTAAAAATTTGGTTAAAAGAAAAAAACTCTAATTACAGGGTAAGGATATTTGCATAAATTGATGGATTTCAGGCATATATTAAGGTAGTAACACATTATAAAGCCAGGAAGGTTAAGTTTCTCTTGATCTGCTCCTACTTTTTATTTACTTTTAATCTACTTAATTTTTTTAATAGGCTAATGAAGAAGCACTATCTTCTCTCTTTCACTCAGGCTTCTGGCTGCTCATCTCGGAAGCTGCAAGACTTTTATTTAGAGATAACATAACCTGACATGATGGTGCAATTTTGGAGGAGATCTAACCTGTGTCTAAATTCTGGTTCTGGTTCATTTGCTGTGTGACCTAAAATAAGCTTTCCACTTTCTCTTAACTTTAAGGATGTTCTTTTAACAATAAAATAAATTTGTACAACACTTGGCACATACTTGTCACCGATTACAAATGTTAGCATTCTTGGGGCGCCTGGGTGGCTCAGTGGGTTAAGCCTCTGCCTTCAGCTCAGGTCATGATCTCAGGGTCCTGGGATTGAGCCCCACATCGGGCTCTCTGCTCGGCAGGGAGCCTGCTTCCTCCTCTCTCTCTGCCTGCCTCTCTGCCCACTTGTGCCACTTGTGATCTCTTTCTCTCTGTCAAATAAATAAGTAAAATCGTAAAAAAAAAAAAAAAATGTTTTTCCTTCTCTCTTTCCCATCTTCATGGCCTCAAAGAAATGGTCCTATGGCAAGAACATGGAAATTTTCCATGAACAAAGTTGCCTACCTTTGTACAGGAGAAATGACTTCAGAATGCCTTTTTACTTTCTGCTTTGTCCCTCAAAAAAAAAAAAAAGCCCCATTTTCCCATACTAATACTTCTCCACAAAAATACGTTTAATTTTGTTTAATTATAAACCCATGAGAAAAGAACATTTTTTCTAGAACACAAACTTGCTGAAACATGTTTATGTGTGCTTGCCTGTGCATTTGTCCATCCATTTCTATTCTCTTCAAAACAAAAGCAAAGATATAAAAGATAATTTTTTTTTAAAAAAAGCAACAAGCTAGTACCCATTGGGCTGAACAAGGTATTGCTCTGTGGTACTTCCATTTTAATTTTTTTCCATTTACATTCTTATACTTAAAAATATCATTACACATAAAATTCTGAATTTCTGCCTTATTCTGAAGCATCAAAAGATCTGGCAAGCCCAGATAAACATATATGTTTTATATGTCCACATGATTCTGACAAGAGTGCCAAGACCAGTCAATGGAGAAAAGACAGTCTTTTCAACAAATGGTGTTGGTAAAACTGGAAACCGCATGCAAAAGATTAAAGTTGAACCCTTACCTTCTACCGTATGCAAAAATTAAAGCAAAATGGGTCAAAGACCTCCACATAAGAATTAAAACTATAAAACTCTGGGAAGAAAATATAGAGGGAAAGTTTCTTGACACTTAGTGTGTCAATGATTTCTTAGAAGTAATACTGAACACACAGAAAACAAAGCAAAAATAGATAAATTAGACTACCTCAAAATTTAAAACTTTTGTGCATCCAAAGGACACAAACAACAGGGTGGAAAGGCAACCAATGGAATGAGAGAAAATACTTGCAAATCATGTACCTGATAAGAAGTTAACATCCAGAATATACAAAGAACTCCTACAATTCAACAACAACCCAATTTAAAAATGAGCAAATGGGGGCGCCTGGCTGGCTCAGCCAGTGGAACATGCAACTTTTGATCTTGGGGTTGTGAGTTCGAGCCCCATACTGGGTGTAGAGATGATTTAAAAATAAAATCTTAGGGGCACCTGGGTGACTCAGTCAGTTAAGTGTCCAACTCCTGGTTTTGGCTCAGGTCGTGATCTCGGGGTGGTGAGATCAAGCTCCACATTGGGCTCCACGCTCAACATGGAGTCTGCTTGAGATTCTCTCTCCCTCCCCCTTTGCTCCTCCCCCTGCTCATGCTTTCTCTCTCTCTCTCTCTCTCTCTCTCTCTCAAATAAATAAATAAAATCTTAAAAAACAAAATAAAATAAAATCTTTAAAAAGTAAAATAAATAAAATCTTTAAAAAACAAAATAAAAATAAAAACGAGCAAAGGAATTGAACGGACATTTTTCCAAAGAAGACATACATATAAATGGTCTAGAAACACTTGAAAAGATGCTCAACATCACAGGGACACCTGGGTGGTTCAGTCAGTTAAGTGGCTGCCTTCAGCTCAGGTCATGATCCCAGGGTCCTGGGATGGAGTCCCTCATCAGACTCCTTGCTCAGTGGGAAGCCTGCTTCTCCCTCTGCCTGTTCTGCCTGCCACTCTCCCTGCTTGTGCGCACTCTCTCTCTCTCTCTGACAAATAAATAAATAAAATCTTTAAAAAAGAAAAAAAATATGCTCAACATACATCACTAATCATTAGAGAAATGTATATCAAAATCACCAATGATGGGACGCCTGGGTGGCTTAGTCAGTTAAGCATCTGCCTTCTGCTCAGGTCTCAATCCCAGGGTCCTGGGATAGAGTCCTGCATCCGGCTCCCTGCTCGGTGGGGAGCCTGCTTCTCCTTCTACCTGCTTCTCCCTCTGCCTGCTGCTCACCCTGCTCATGTTCTCTCTCTCTCTCTGACAAATAAATAAAATCTTTAAAAAAAAAAAAAAAAAGTGAAATATCACTGCTAAAAAAAAAAAGAAAGAACAGAAAAAAACAAGTGTTGGCAAGGATGTGAGTAAATTGAAATCCTCATGCAAGACTGTTAAGAATGTAAAATGGTGCAGCCACTTTGGAAAACAACATGGGTGTTCTCAAAAAATTAAAATTAGAATTACCATTCGATTCAACAACTCCAGTTCTGGGTATATATCCAAAGAACTGAAAGCAGAGTCTCAAAGAGTTAGGGGTATATCCACAGTCATAGCAGCATTATTCATAATAGCTAAAAGGTAGATGCAACCCAAGTGTCCACTAATGGATGAACAGATAAACAAAATGTGCTATATACATACAGCGGAACATGAGTCAGCCTTAAAAGAAAGGAAAACTTGACACGTACTACAACACAGATGAGCCATGAGAATGTTATGCTGATTGAAATAAGCAGGACACAAAAAGACAAATACTGTATGATTCCACTTACATCAAGTACCAAGAGCAGTCAAATTCATAGAGACAGAAAGTGGAAGAGCAATGGCTGGGGACTTGAGGGAGGAAGGGATGGGAGCTATTTAATGGGTAGACAATTCTAGTTTTGCAAGATGAAAAGAGCTGTGAAGATTAGCTGCACAATTATAAGAATGCACTTAACCTACTAAACTGTACATTTAAAAATGGTTAAGATGGTAAATTTTATGTATATGTATTTTACCAAAATTTTTCTTTAATTTTTTTAATTCAAAAAAACAAACAAACAAACAAACCTGACCATAGTCCTCACGGGCATCCACAGCCATGGTTCAGCAAAGTTACCCCTGGTCTCATGCCCAGCCTGCTTCACTGTTTCTTCATCTGCCTGACTTTGTTGTTAGCATTTATATTGCACGCAGGCATCAGAGCAAGACCCTCGCATTTATTGTGTGGCCTGACCGTTTTGTCTGTCTGGAGCCTCTGCTGTAATTCTCTTCCCTAAATAACAAGGGCTGTGCCTTTACGTTTGTCCTATCTTGGCTCAAATGTTACCACCTCAAGAGGCCATCCTTGCCCCCCCCTATTTAAAATTACAAACTCCCACTCTGGCTCTCCTTTTCCTGATCTCCTCCTTCATTTTCCTTCATAGTAGGTATCAAACTTTGACCTATTACTACCACAGTTAATTTAACGTTTCTTCGTCTTTCTCCTCCTACCACAAACCCATTATAACATAATATCCACGAGGGAAGATATTTGTCTATTTTGTTTGCTGCTCCATTCTCAGTCCCATACATGAGGCATGGGGAACGAACGAATGAATGCATCAATCGATCAATAGGTGATAGACATGGCATTCTATATAGCCCGTGTATACATATGCATGTGTGTGTGCATGCTGGAATCACAGTGCATGCTCAGTGCATACTTCTGTCATAATCTGTAGGAAATACTCTTTATCCACATCTCTAGAGGACCTCAGATTCATGCATAGACTCTACAATATTCCATTTGAACGCTGCTTGCCATGGCCTCCAGAAAGCTCCAGACCCCATACTTTAGGGCCATGTCTGTGTTCAGGCTAGACACACTCCTCCTGCACAGGAGAAGGCTCTGGGTCCAGTCCTGTGCCCACTACAGCTACGGCTGAAATCAGATGGGGGTGGGGGGTACGGTTTAGCGGTAGCACCATTTGGTGACTCCTTATGGCCCCCAGCAATGAGCAAATGCCTTCCACAGGGTCCATGCCCAGTGTCATTCAAATCAGACTTATTTAACTAGAAAAAAAGGTTAGAAGTAAAAAAAAGCTTCAGAGATAACCATTGTCTGCCCCCTTCCTTGGGAGATTAGGAAACAAAAGGTGAGGAGGTGAAATGACTGACCCAAAACACACCCAAACCAGAGACGCAATAGCTCACTGTAGTATTAAAAAAATCCACTCGTTGGTACTCTTCCCAGATTCTCAATTAGGAGCGAGGTCTTCCTTCTATACCTAAATAACCATTGACTTAATGTTACAAACTGGACTCTGGAGCATTCTTTTTAAGATTTTATTTTTTTATTTTAGAGGCGCATGCGCAAGTGCACAGGCACAGGGAAGGGGCGGAGGGAGAGGGAGAGAGAATCCCAAATGGGCTCCATGCTGAGTGTGGACCCAGACGCAGGGGTCAATCCAAGGACTCTGAGACATGGACCTGAGCCAAAAACAGAGTCGGACGCTTAACTGACCCAGCCACCCAGGCGCCCCTGGCAGGCATTTTTAAAGAAATTCTGTTCAAAGAGTTTCAAGTAATTCTCTGAAATTATAGGTCACTATTACTCATTACAGATTTTTAAAGCGGTTCATCAATCCCTGGATCAACCAGCAGACAATTTAGCTTGGGCAAATCGCTGGACTTATATATGCAAAAATGGGTGTTTGGGAGGCAGCCCAGCATAATCACAGATGAAAGATGTCGAGCAGTAGTTGTCATGTTCTTTGATGTTTGCAAAAATTTCTGGAGAACTGCATGTATTATGCCCTTTGTGTATGCTTTGTACACATCTCCAAAATAAACATTCTCTTTCATAAGAGGAGTACCTAATCTCCAAAGTAATTTATGTGCATAAACTATGTTTTAAGGCAACAAAAATGAATATAAAATTTCCTTTTTCCTAATTCAACTTTGCAATAAAGAAGTATTTAGTGGTAGGGGCGCCTGGGTAGCTCCGTTGGGTAGCCATCTGCCTTCAGCTCAGGTCATGATCCCAGAGTCCTGGGATCAGAGTCCCACATCTGGCTCCCTGCTTGGCAGGGAGCCTGCTGCTCCCTCTGCCTGCCACTCCCCCTGCTTGTGCACTCTCTATCTCTGACAAACAAAATCTTTTTTAAAAATTTAAAAAATAATAAACAAAAAAAAAGATAAGATATATCATACACACACACACACACATATATCTTATCACTTCCCCCTGTTTCCTAACTGCAAATTTTGTGACTTGTGTGTATATGTATGTAGATTTTAATTTACTTCTTTGGCTAATGACTTCGCTGAGTTAATTATTGGAAGATAATAAAAACCATTCATCCAACCAAATTACCAGATGATTCAATGTTTTTATGTTACCAAATTGTGGCAAATTATAACAATGGCATAGAATAGGAGAGACACTTCTCCTTCCCTTTTGTGAAGCTTGTACTGGGCTTTGAAAATGTATCCCATGTTTGAGTAGTTCAACATTCTGTGTAACATTTCTAAACATTTCCTCTTTCCTTTTCCCATTCTCCACTAACCTGAACATTTTGTGAGGGCACAGTCGTGCCTACCTTGCTGACAGTGCCTGACACAAAGCAAGTGTTCAATTTTAATGATGCTGTTGAATGTCACAGTACAGTAGCTTAGTCTCCTGCCAAACACCATGTGGGTGATGTCAATAGGTTAGGGACTGGTTTCCTCAGAGCCCAGAGGTTCATGCAGCAGTAGAAACAGAAATAACAGAATTGCTAAGGAGGAGGCCATGTGGGTGGGTTCCATCCCCACTCCTACCCCTGCTTCAGTCAGATCATCTCTGCTTTAATCTGAGCTGCTACATAAGATTCATCAGAACCAAGAATACCAGACTCAAACAAACAAACAAAAAGTTTCAGAAGCCCTAGGACATGTCAGACTTCATAGCCATATTTTCATAAAGTTAAATGCAATATTTCCTAATGTTTTTCTTTTCCATGGGATTGACCATTAACTTCAGAACTGAAAGGTGTAACTACTTTGTATTCAGTTCCTTCAGAGTCAAGAAGTATGTCCCCATGTTGTTTTCTGGGTTTTTTAAATTGTATTTATTTATTCATCAGAGAGAGAGAGAGAGCACACAAGCAGGGAGAGTGGCAGGCAGAGGGAGAAGCGGGCTCCCCGACAAGCAGAGAGCCTGACATGGGACTCGATCCCAGGACCCTCGGATCATGACCTGAGCCGAAGGCAAACGTTTAACCCACTGAGCCACCCAGGCATCCCCCCTGCCTTGTTCTTTAAAAGGAGATATTTGGGGCGCCTGGGTGGCTCAGTGGGTTAAACCTCTGCCTTCAGCTCAGGTCATGATCTCAGGGTCCTGGGATTGAGCCCCGCAGCATCGGGCTTTCTGCTCAGCGGGGAGCCTGCTTCCTCCACTCTCTCTGCCTGCCTCTCTGCCTACTTGTGATCTCTCTCTCTCTGTCAAATAAATAAATAAAATCTTCAAAAAAAAAAAAAGGAGATATTTGCTGATGGACCAAAAGTTTCAAATAAACATTGTGGTTTTTTAAGAGAATGCATTTTATATTGTATCCTTAAAATATATTAAGATATAACTACTTTTCCTGTGTCAGTCTGAATGGAATCAACATACTTTAGGAGTATGTTTACAGTGTATGAATAACATATGTAACAAAGACGGGTAGAAGAATCAGCAACTTCTAATAGAAGCAACAGAGTTATTATTTTGAACTTGAGAATGCCAAAATGTGTGTAATAGAAGAACAGTATTCCCTTTATAATTTTATAAGATGTATTTTATAACGAACCAACTTTTTCAGGAATAGAAAATGCTAATTATATTATTATAAGCAGATCAATGATACTCAGAATTAGTAAAAATAATTACTTTTCTGGGTGCACCTGGGTGGCTCAGTCAGTTAAGTGGCTACCTTCGGCTCCCAAGGTCCAAGGATCAAGCCCAGCGATAGACTCCCTCAGCAGGGAGTCTGCTTCTCCCTCTCCCTCTCTGCCTGCTGCTCTGCCTGCTTGTGCTTTCTGTCAAATAAATTTAAGAAAATATAATAAATCTTTAAAAAATAATAATAATTACTTTTCTAGAATATTCTAATTAGTCCTCACAAGATTTTCTACTAATGACTCACTTTTCCCTAAAAAAGTATTAGTGGTGGTGATGTTAGCTATGGAACCAGTATGAGCCATGGAGGGAGTGGTGGCACTCGTGGTAGCTGTGGGTGGTAGTGACGATGGAGGAGGCAGTTACGGATAGTGGTGATGGCAGTGGAGGTAGAAGTCATGGGTGGTGGTGGTAAGGTGGTGGCTGGGGGAATTACTTGTGGGTATGGCAGAGATGGTGGTAGTGACAGTTATGAGCAGTTCAGGAAGATAACTGTGACAGTCGTAAGTGGTACTAGCTTTGGGTAGTAATGGTGGTGATGTTAGTTTGGGGGAGGTAGTTGAAGTGGAGGTGATGGTGGTGATGATGGTAGTTGTGGGAGACGGTAATGGTGGTCGTGGGTGGTGGTAATCCTAGGGAGGTAGCCATTGTATATATTTGGCTGGACTGACGGAGAAATATGAACACAGGAAATTATTCTTCGCAAAAAATTTTAGGGATCATATGTGATTGAATATGTCGCTTAGAGGTGCCTGGGTGGCTCAGTCAGTTAAGTACTGGACTTTTAGTTTCCGATCAGGTCATGATCTCAGCGTTGTGAGATGGAGCCCAATGTCGGGCTCTGCGATGAGCATGGAGTCTGCTTAAGATTCTTTCTGTCCTTCTGCCCCTCCCCTGGCTCGTGTGCTCTCTCTCTCTCTCCCAAAAAAAAAAAAAAAAAAAAAAAAAAAAACATATTGCTTAAACATGACAAGATATGGTTTGAAAATAGATCATCCTAAAACATCACTGTAGCCAAAATTAAAAGGGTTTTCTTTTCTGTAGATCTGTTGCTGCCTGTCACTGAGGGAAACCAACCAACGTGACATAAAAAAAAAGTATAATATCACTCTGATTGTCCAGGGTAATTTTAACTAATGCCGAGGCTTTGGCTTCCACTCTCAGATGGGAGACTTTAGTGACTTGGATGAAAGAGTGATACGACTTGACTTGACTTATGTCTAAAGTAGAGCATGCAAAGCAGTCAGTAGGCAAGCAAGTGTGTGAGAAGATGATGACCAGGACAGGGTGGCAGAGACAGAGGTGGCAAGTGGTGGCCATGTTATGAATACATCTTAAAGGTACAGCCCCCAGTGTTCTTTGGGATTTGTGGGATGCGAGAGCAGAGAGTCTAGAATTTGGACCTGGTCCCCCAGGTGATTCTGAAAGAGGACCACGCTTTGCAAAACCATGATGCCACAAGATCTGTTTTTTGTCCTCTTTAAAGACAAACAAACTAGGGGTGCCTGGGTGGCTCAGTTGGTTAAGCAGCTGTCTTCAGCTTGAATCATGATCCTGGGGTCCTGGGATTGAGCCCCATATCGAGCTCCCTGCTCAGCAGGGAGTCTGTTTCTCCCTCTCCCTCTCCTCCCACCCACCCCCTGCTGCTCTCTCTTACTCTCTCTCTCTCTCAAATAAAGAAAATCTAAAAAAAAAAAAAAAAAAAGACTGACAAACTGCTTTGGCATGTTGATAGTCTCAATAATTTTTTTTTAATGAAAACACATAAAATGAGGACATTTTCAGAAAAAACTTCTGTATAATCATGCCAGGCCTTAATACTAAACCACGTTTCAGTTTTTGCTAATGGCAAGCTGGATGTTTTATAAATGTTTGTTAAAAAGGAAATCCTTGTATTCTATTTTCACAATCTGTGTGCCAGTTCTAACACAGGTAAATGCAGAGCCATAAAGCAGGGAATATTTTTGGAAAGAGCCTGATGATGTCTTCAGACTGAATGAGACTCAGAAAATCAAAAAGCTTGGTTTTCATTAGTATCAAACTTCCCATTATAAAGAGGTTCATAGAATATAGTAAAGGCAAATGTGCCCATCCTTCATGAGGAATTATCAGAAGGTATATACCTAATTCAATCATCTACTATTCTTTTTTTTTTCTTTTTAGCCTGTGCCCACGGTATGTATGATGTGAGCAGCCACAAACTATTCTAAATGATGAGAAGTGGTTTTAATTAATCTACCATCAGTTGTTTGTCTATTTTCCTACAGAGATCTAAAGACATTTATTTAAACATTTTTAAAAGGCAGACAGCACTATAATACTTAGTTTACTAAAAATAATGTGTTTTACAAGTTTAGTTTCAACTCATAATGGGTTAAAGCAATTAGAAAAAACAATAGTATCTCCAATATTCCAATTGTAATACTCAATTCTCACGAATCCCTTAACCCATCCCATCCTTCACCAATACCTGTTGTAAATACCAGATCTCACTGCATTTGTATCTCTTACTTGGAAAACTAATAAATAATGATAAAAGTCTTAGTCCTAAAGAAGTAAAAGAGAAGAGGAATAAGCACTCAGCTCCAAATCATTCATCTTTTGACTACAGAAAATCTCATGACCTTTTATAAAAGCATCAAAAGCAGAATCACTTCCATTCACCACTCTTAAAAGAGATAGGTCTTAGAAAGAGAGAAATTGAGAGTTATTTGATTGTTGAATTTGTTCATTCAGTCATAAACAGATACAAAACATCTATTTTGATTCAGGCACTGTTCTATATACCGCAGCAGAGAGTAAAGAAAGAAAAAAGAATCAAATCCCTGTCCTCACAAAGTTTCCATTATATATTGACGTGGGTATTGAAGTAACTTCAGTCAAATAGTAAGACTCAATGCTAAATTTTTCAAGAGTTTCCTTTCGGTTTTCTATAGTATCTCACAAGTTAACTGAGAATATCTACTCTTCTTTTAAAAAGCTATGCTTTCCAGGCACGTCTGGGTGGCTCCGTCAGGTTCAGTGTCTTCCTTTGGCTCAGGACATGATCCCAGGGTTCTGGGATCAAGTCCCACATCAGGCTCTCTGCTCAGCAGGCAGTCTGCTTCTCCCTCTCACTCTCCCTCTGTGTTCTCTTTCTCTCTCCCTCTCGAATAAATAAAATCTTTTTAAAAAAATGAAAAAGCTATGCTACCACTTGACTAGCACAGAAAGTTCAAGACGACAGAAAGAGACGTAATGCTTATTTATAACTATAAATGCAAACACATATAGATATGAAAATAAACATAAATGTTGATATAAATACACACACACACACTGTAAGAGTCTCGTGTAGGAATTAATAGCTAGAGTTCAGGGGCACATGGCTAGCTCAGTTAGTAGAGCATGTAATTCTTAATCTCGGGGTCATGAGTTCAAGCTCCATGTTGGGCAAAGAACTTACATTAAAAAATAAAAGTTAGGATTTGAAGTTCAAAAACACATGTTTTTATCCCTCATGCTATCACTCAACTAGCCACGTTATCCTAGGTAAGTTTATTGATCTCTTTAAATCCCAGGTCCTCACCTATAAAGTTGGAATAATAATAATACTTACATAATAGGACTAATGCAGTGATTAAATATAAGAATATACATAAGCGGGGCACCTGGGTGGCTCAGTCATGGGGCGTCTGCCTTCGGATCAGGTCATGATCCCGGGGTCTTGGGATCAAGTCCCGCATCGGGCTCTCTGCTTGGCGGGAAACCTGCTTCTCCCTCTCTCACTCCCACTGCCTGTGTTCCCTCTCTCGCTGCGTCTCTCTCTGTCAAGTAAATAAATAAAATCTTAAAAAAAAAAAAATATATATATATATATATATATATACATATATATATATATATATATGTGCTTACTCCAGTGACCAGCACCCAGTTCATTTCCAGTAGTTATTATCATGATGATATCTCTATAAATTCTGTGTATCATAGATGGAGAATCCTGTCAGCAAAATTTCAGTCATGTTTTTTAATTGCCCAAAAGTATTCACAGTCACTGAGGCATTTCTTCCCTTGGTTCCTGCAGAAATTCTGTTTCTAAAATTTGATATTAAAAAATGGCAGAAAAAAAATTAAAAATGACAGAAATTCAGCTGAGCGTCCCATCACAGGTGTCCAAAACACATCTACATCTGAATCTGTTTCACTTGACTTCCCAAAGTAGGTCACTGGCTTATGACACCCTTTACTCTTGTATAAAGAAAAGCAGCAAAACTTCTATCACTTTTGCATAAATATATTTTTCCTCTTCTTTTTGGCTTTTTTTTTCTTATCTTTGTTTAGATCTAGGCCTTAACAGAAGCTATATTACAGGAAGGATTTTTTTCCCCCAGAAATGTAATAAGGCAAGTGAAAACCTCTTTAACTAAACATCATTTGAGCTTTTTTTATTATTCTAGACCATCCTTTGCAAATCAATGTTTGCTTTGAGATTGTGGAGCTATTTTTTTTTTTTTTTTTTTTTTCAGGAACTTAGTGCTATTTGCCCTAAACAATGTAGCTCCAAATGGCTTAAATGTAGTATTTCTATGGTTTATGATGCTTCAAAATGGATCACTTCTCAGTTCTCTACTCACTGCATCTAGTTTCATTCCCTCCCTTACCTATCACCAGCACTCACTGTTACATACGACATTCCACTTTGGGCTAGAAAAAAATTCTAAGAGAGGTGCCTGAGTGGCTCAGTTGGTTGGGCATCTGCCTTCAATCCAGGTCATGATCCCAGAGTCCTGGGATTGAGTCCCACATCGGGCTTCCTGCTCAGTAGGGAGTCTGCTTTTCCCTCTGCCACACACACACACCCCCCCCCTCATGCTTGCACTCTCTGTCTCTCTCTCTCTCTTAAATAAATAAATAAAATCTTAAAAAAGAAAGAAGGAATTCTAAGAGAAAACAGATAAATCTGCTAAACATGAAAGTTTAATTCAGTAAAAACAAAAATGCTAGCAGCTGCAATTTCTCCTAGTTTAAAATGCATGGACTTTGTGACAGATATTTCCCCTAATGGAATAGAGTCCTCTCTTACTATTCCTAGTTGGAACTATTCAGTTAGTCTGCTTACTGGGTAAATATATTTTTATTTTATTACATAATAAAAATGCAGAGTTTGGGCAATGCTGACTGGATCAAGGATAAGATACTCCATTTCAATTTTGCACATGATCCGACTCACTCCAATTGGACATTTTAACTATGGGATGAAGTTCAAGCTGTGGACTTGGACACATTCGCATCAGAAACTCATAAGCTGAGTCATTCATTAACAATTCAGATACCCGGTTCCCACCCACAGACATTCTAATCCTATAGGTTTGGGGTCAAACCTGAAATCTTGACATTCAAGAACATTTTTCTAGGGGTTAAAGGATTTGGTGAAAAGCTCATTTTTAATAAGCTGCATGCCATATGTTCAAATGTGACCTTACCTACATCTTTCTACATTTCACCCGTAAATACATTTTTCTAAATACACTTTCCTTTTATCTAAAATAAGTTGGAAGGAACTGGGTTAGATTTTTGAAAGAAAGCCGATTATTGCTCTGCAAAGTTAAGGTAATATCAGTTTCATTGTAGCAGAATTTTATAAGCTGATAAAGTCTAAGAAAATATGCATATGATCAATCCTTTGAAGGTGGTTTCATGAGAAAGAGGGACTTACAAGATTCCGATTTCTCACTTTCAAGATAGAATATAGATTAAATCCCCTAGGACACCATCCTATTAATGTAATTACTTAGAAACAGGCATGGAAGGAAGGGTCACGTTGATTAGAAATGACAGAGAGAGCTGGCAAGCTCAAGTAGAGGTTTCTGAAATGACAAACCAGAACTAAACAGCATACATTTAGGTTAGAATAAATCTTACTGAAGAATGCAACCCTCTCTTTAAAAGAGAATCCTATGAAGTAAATGGAAGTGGATCTGCCAATGTAAAATGGCATCTGGTTAGCAGTCCGCATATCAAAACCTCAAAACACGCCATCTCAATGCCTACAAAGATTTAGAAAAACATAAAAACTCATCAGAAGCCTGGAAAGTGAGGCAGAAAGCCAAGCCATTACCAGAATCTGTAGGAATCCCAACAATGACAAGCCAAGAGAGCTCTACAAATGGTATCACAGTAAGCACACCACCCAGAAGATCACTGGGAGGGGCTTTGAATCTCCATTTATTATTTTTCTCTGATTCAGAGACTCAGGAACCAGGCTCAGGTATAAAAGGAGGCAGCTGCCCCTATCCTGGGAGACTCACTTTCTTCTGTTTATGCCTTAGTTCCTTCCGAGGGTCTCCTGTTCAAAATATGCTAGAGAACTTTAAAGCTAAGAAAAGCAACAGGGCTAAAAAGAGGGAGCACTGGCGATGATACAATACATTTCAGAAAGCATAAAAGACAGAAATAGAAATGTTCATAAATAAGGCCTAACTCAGAAAGAATCCTAGAAGTAAGGTGGACAGGATGCTGTCGTATTTTGGAATTTTTCCTGAGTCCAAACGTTCATGGGGCAATGTTAGTAGAAATGTGTCTGAATTCAACAAAGTTGTGGGAGATGAGTGGCTATGGGGCAAAGGAAGTGTGCCAAGAGCTGGGCACATCAGCCTTCCCTACTCCCCTCAGTCTGCGCTGAAGACAAATGGGAAAATCAAGCAGACAGTCTTTTGTGGTTGGTGTTAGTGGCTGGTGTGCTGAGTAGATTGCCCTACGATGCAGAGTGGCCTGACTCATGTTTAAGAGCAGTATTTTTCAATCAACTTTATTGAGGTATAATTTGCATTAAATAAAATGTACCCACACTTAATGTGTTTTGATAAATGTACACTTCTATGTATCTACCACTCCAATCAAGTTATAAAGTACTTCTACCAACCCCAGAAAGTTCCCTCATACCAAGTACAGTCAATTCTCTCCTCTCCCAGAAAATCGCTGATTCTGACTTCTGTTACTGCAGATTAGTTTTGCCTATTCTGAATCTTAAAATATGTACTCTTATATCTCTAACTTGTTTCACTGAATATAATTAAGGTTCATCCATATTGTTAACTCTATCAGTGGTTCGTTCTTCTTTATTGCTGAGTAATATTTCATTGTATACCTTTATTTTTTATCTATTCACCTGGTGATGGATATTTGAGTTGTTGCTAGATTTTGGTTATTATGAATAAAATCTATGATCATTTGTGTACAAGTCACTTGTCAGTATACACTTTCACTTTTCTTGGGAAAATACCTAGGAACAGAATTGCTGGGTCATATGGTATATGTATATTTAACTGAATTAAGAAACTGCCACACTCTTTTTCTAAGTGATTGTACCATTTTGCCAAAGTCTTTTTTTTTTTCTAAGTGATTATACTGTTTTACCTTCACATTAACAATATGTGAGAGTTCTAGGCACTCTAAATCTTTACCATCACTCAATCTTGTCAGTCTTTTTCAGGTTAGCCATTAAATGCAGTATTATGATGAGCTAAAAACACCAAGAATATATTTGCTTGTTCGTTTCTTTGTGTGGTTTAGCTTGGTTTGATTTGTGCCTGCCCTGTAACCCTTCCTTTGAAGAACGGCTGCCTCCCAGATTCATGTGGTGGGGACATATCACGTGGATCTCATTAGCTTATTCCCACCTCTTCGATCTTCTAGGCCCTTGACTACTTTGTTCCACCTCAACTGCTACTAGAGCCTTAACTCCATGTACAACCACAACGTCCCACTGCCTCGGGCTCTGGCTCCTTCTGGCCTTTCTGAGTTCAGAGGAAGCTTACGTCCCAGGGCAGGGAGGGCTGCTGAAGGGACAGGGGGATCCAATCTAGAAGAGGGGAGGAGTTACCTTCTTCTGGGATAAACTTTAATCAAGCAGAGTTCAGAGATGGGATGGAGAGACCAGGTAAATCTCCTGTTTCTTGACAGCATCAGACCAAAGCCCAGTTGCTTTGTGCAGTGTGTCCAGCCATCCATTCCCCATAGCTTAGTGGACATACCTACTGAGCAACTGTGACTCATGACGACTGATCATGAAACAGCCAGCGCTCAGTAATGCATCACCCTGCATTTGTTCCCCATCCTTTCCTGCCTCACTTCCTCTCTCTCACTCTCTGCCCTGGGACTTGAACTTCCAATAAATCAATGTCACTTAAATCTTGCCTCGGTTTTTTAGGGAACTTAGATTCCCCATGAATTCTTTCTCTAGTGCTACCACAGTCCTTGTCCTCTCAATGTCCTTTTGTTCAAACTTTCATTGACTTTATGAGTCATCCAGTGTCTCTCTAATAAATTTCACTTTGGTCAGAGTCAGTTTCTGTTGCTTAAAGCCAAGGAATCTTAATCAGTTTATGAGACAAAGTTATAATCTGGTGGGATATTAAGATATATTTCTATAATAACTTACCCTACAAAAGAGGAAAATGAGGTTCACAGAAGTTAATGATGTTAATCATCTACTACAGGAGAAATGCAAAGAATAACATTTGGCATATAGTAGGTACTAAATAAATATTTGCTATGTTTGAATCAAGAGAACCTGTTTAGTACTGCATTTTTCCATATGATCTGAAATCAGAGCCTATGAGCTTCCTGCTTTACCACACTTTATCTCAGTTCAAGTTAAAGATTTCAGCAGGAAGGGTGCCTAGGTGGCTTTACGTGGCTCAGTCATTAGGCATCTGCCTTTGGCTCGGGTCATGATCCCAGGGTCCTGGGACTGAGCCCCACATTGGGTTCCCTGCTTGGCGGGAAGCCGGTTTTTCCCTCTCCCACTCCCCCTGCTTGTGCTCCTTCTCTTGCTGCATCTCTCTCCGTCAAATAAATAAATAAAATCTTAAAAAAAAAAAAAAAGATTTCAACAGGAATGATTCTCTTGTAGACAATGTGTAAAGGATCCTCCAAGATTATCTGTCTGCTGATGTAATTCTTCATCCATAGTTATGTCTAGTCTGGAATGCTCCATCCTCTGAAATAGAATTTTTAATTTTGTCTGATTTAAAGAGCAGTACAGCTGAGAAATCATAAAGAAAAAGAACAAAAGTGAAGGATTAATATAACTATGTATGAAAGCCTAGTGTAAAGCGATGGCAGTGAAGACAGGGTAGACAAAATAGCCAATGAGACAGAATGTGGTCCTGAAACAGACTTTTATGATTCTGTGAGATATATTGGGGAATTTCTCTTTTGGTTCTAGGTCAATTAGATATCCATATGGAAAAATAATAAATGAAAATAAGCAAACATAACATGAATAAATGTGAAAATAAGGTCTAGATGAACTGCATACCTAAATATAAAAGATTATAAAATAATAAAGATCTTAGAGGAAAATACAGAACATCTTAACATAGGCAAAGGTTTTGGTTTTTTTTTTTAAGATTTTATTTATTTATTTGACAGAGAGAAAGAGATCACAAGTAGGCAGAGAGGCAGGCAGAGGGAGAGGGGGAAGCAGGCTCCCTGCTGAGCAGAAAGCCCGATGTGGGGCTCAATCCCAGAACCCTGAGATCATGACCTGAGCCAAAGGCAGAGAGGCTTAACCCACTGAGCCACCCAGGTGCCCCAGGTTTTTTTAACAAGACACAAAAAGTACTAACCATAAAATTTTTAAATAATAAAATGGACTATAATCAAATTAAGAATATCTGTCCACCAACAGAATGGGAGGTAACCCAGAGAATGAGAAAAGATATCTGCAATACATATATCCAACAAAGGACTATAGACATAAAAACAATAGAAAAACAGACAAATTCCTGAAGAGATACTTTGAAAAGTAAGATATCTAAATGTGCAATAAATATATGAAAAGATGATAAACTTCATTGACCATAATAGGAAATCAAGGGGCGCCTGGGTGGCTCAGTAGGTTAAGCGTCTGCCTTCTGCTCAGGTCATGATCCGAGAGTCCTGCAGAGCAGGAAGCCTGCTTTACCCTCTCCCACTCCCCGTGCTTGTGTTCCTGCTTTCACTGTCTCTCTCTCTGTCAAATAAATAAATAAAATCTTAGGGCGCCTGGGTGGCTCGGTCATTAAGCAGCTCTCTTCGGCTCTGGTCATGATCCCAGGGTCCTAGAATCGAGCCCCACGTTGGGCTCCCTCCTCAGGGAGAGCCTGCTTCTCCCTCCCCCACTCCCCTTGCTTGTGTTCCCTCTCTCACTGTCTCTCTCTCTGTCAATAAACAAAATCTTTAAAAAAAAAATTAAGAAATAAAATTAAAACCACAAAACAACATATACATATATACAGTACAATGTCTAAAATAAAAATGATAGAAAATACCAAGTAGTAATTAGAATTTGAAGCAACGACTACCATCACTTTAGAAAAACATGTGGAAGTGTCTTCTAAAGTTGAACGTATCCATTTTCTATAACTCAGTAATTCCACTCCAGGATATATACCCAATAGAAATGTTCACATATACTCACCAAAAGGTATGCATTAGAATGTTCACTGCAATTGATATTATCCAAATGCGTTATCGATGGTAAGATGAACAAATAAATCATCCTATATTCATTCAATGAAATTTCAGCAGCTTTATGTGTAAATAATGCATAACTATACATAGCAATCTGAACTGATCACACAAGCATAGTGTTGAGTGAAAGAAACCAGGTACAAAAGAGTCCACATCATGTGATTCAGTTGACATAAAATACAAAACCAGGGGCACCTGGGTGGCTCAGTGGGTTGAGCCTCTGCTTCGGCTCAGGTCATGATCTCAGGGTCCTGGGATCGAGCCCCCGCATCGGGCTCTCTGCTCAGTGGGGAACCTGCTTCCTCCTCTCTCTCTGCCTGCCTCTCTGCCTACTTGTGATCTCTTTCTCTCTGTCAAATAAATAAATAAAATCTTAAAAAAAAAAATACAAAAGAAACTGAAATGAATGTATGCTGCTAGGCTTCAAGGACACTGGAGAGGGCATACTACCTAGAAGGGAGTAAATGGGGTGGGGGGCTTGTGGGGTACTTTCATATTGTTTTATAATCAGGACACTGGTTACACGGGTACATTCGGTTTGTGAAAATTCATTGAACTGGACATTTATGTTAGGTACACTTGTCTTTATTCACATTACTTCAAGAAAAAGTTTTTTAAAGTAATACATCTGTAACAACATTTAGTGAAAGAGAATATGTTTGCAGTCTATTCCCTGAAACAAGGCATACCTTGCATCCAATTGTAAGAATTAACAATAACTATAATTGGCTAAAGCTTGTCATTAAAAGGTTACATTTTTTCATTATAGCAATTTAGCAGTAGTGGATTTTTTTTATTGCATTAAACTCAGTATAGTATTCCATGAGTAACACTGTGTGTTATGAATTTTCTCCCTAAAGTAGCACATGAAATCTTTAATTATTGCATTCTAATATTTTGTGACTACTCATTCGGGGATAATTGCATTTTTCTACAGATTTTTTAACCGTTAAAAAAAAATCTTGCCCTTACTGTGTATGTATCTCTCTAGCATATTATCTCACATCAGATACGCATTCGTCTCATGTTTGGTGAATTTAATGATTGTAAAATTCACTTGATTTGTTCAAAGATATTGTAAATGAGTTTTAAAAGAGGGGTGGTTTTTTTTTAAGATTTTATTTATTTATTTGAGACAGACAGACAGAGATAGTGAGAGAGAGCACAAGCAGGAGGAGAGGGAGAAGCAGGCTCCCCGCTGAGCAGGGAGCCAGATGCAGGGCTCGATCTTAGGATCCTGGGATCATGACCGGAGCCAAAGACAGACACTTCACGGACTGAGCCACCCAGGCGTCCCAAAAACAGGGGTTTTTAATATGAGGGCCACAAACCACCAGTAGTCCCAAACTTGGATGAGAAAAACAACATTTCAATTTATATTAACATCTAAGTGAATTTTAACATTTCCTTCAATTGCCACTTTGTCACTAGTAGATGTCACAGACATCATTTAGCATTACAACTATTATCCTAACATATTTTCTATGCTTATCATTTCACTGAAATTATAATAGTTAATAGACCCACTACAAAAACATACCATGTAATGCACTAATAAAGAACCTCATGTTTTACTACATCACACTTTTTTAGATATTATCATAATAGTATTTCAATATAATTGTTTCTTTTTTTAAGATTTTATTTATTCATTTTAGAGAGAGAGAGTGAGAGCAGGGGGAGGACAGAGGGAGAGAGAATTCTAAACAGACTCCCACTGATCCCCAGAGCCCCACAGGTGAGGCGTGAGCTCAAGATAACAAACTGAAGGTTGCTGGGGGGTGGCTGGTTTATGGACATTAGGGAGGCTATGTGCTATGGTGAGTGCTGTGAATTGTATAAGACTGATGATTCACAGACCTGTACCCCTGAACCAAATAAGACATTATATGTTAATTAAAAAAAAAAAAAGATATCGTGACCTAAGCCAAAATCAAGAGTTGGAGGCCTAACCCACTGAGCCCCCGCCCCAGGGGCCTCAATATAATTATTTCTTTTGTAATCCCTATGTATCATATTTTAGATTTTTGAAAAGATGATTTTGAGAGTTTATAGTCTTCCACAGGCTTCAAAAGAAGCCCATGGCCTGTGAGCCCCTGCACACCATGCAGTGCTAAATTCCATGCAAGGGGTTCAGCTCAAGGAACATTTTCCTCCAACAAGAGAAAAACAGACAATCAGGGACAGAAAGAGAGACAGAGACAAAGAGAGTATGCATCCTAGGGAAAGAGGGAGCCACGGTACACAAAGCAATATTCTTCAGTGCCGTGGCATAAAGTGAAAGTAAATTTTATGATTCTTCAGAGAATCTAACCATTTCATTGTGACATCTCAGGATTTCACCCAAAACAGAAAAGAGGGATTATCTTCCCACATGCCGCTAACAGACTTCAATACGCTAATACACACCCTAAATTCAGCCACATTAAGCCTAGAAACAAAGGTTCCTCCTTCATCCTTCTGTACCGCGGGGCACTCTCCTGAGACAGAACATGCCACCCCTACCCTTTCTCCCCCGCTGCACAGTTTCCTCAGTGAGCTGCTTCTTATTCATCTAAATCCAACTAAACCATACTGCCAGGAGTTGTGTTTGCCCCCAGATCCATTCTCCACACTTCCTCACCGATTTTCTCCCCCAAAAAGGTCACTATGTGGGAGATCTATGAGTGGTCGCGCCCTAGGACTTTGGCTGTATTCAACCAATGGGGAGCCTCGGCTAGAAGTCCAAGGTTGGAGGAGACTGACCATTTTTCCCCCCCCTCGCTTTGAGTCTGGGGATGGTCCAGACCACTAAGCCTTGTAGTTTCATTCCCTGGCCACACTTCTCAAATGGTCCTTTTTCTTTTTCTTTTTTTAAAGATTTTATTTATTTATTTGAGAGAGAGAGAGAACATGAGGGAGAAGAAGGTCAGAGGGAGAAGCAGATTCCCCATGGAGCTGGGAGCCTGATGCAGGACTCGATACTGGGACTCCGGGATCATGACCTGAGCCGAAGGCAGCCGCTTAACCAACTGAGCCACCCAGGTGCCCCTCAAATGGTCCTTTTTCATCCAACCTCGAGTTATCATGTTTTGGGTGTGCCATCCATTTCCTGCTGGTGTCTGGACTGATTCAACATTAACTAAATTAAGTCTTTCCGTACTCCCATCCCAAAGGCACTCATAGGCCTCTGACTCAATTAATAATGCTCTTCATACTTTCATTATATTTATTTTACATCTCTGTGTTCTCCATTGGCTTCCTAAATGCCAGAGCACTAATTGGGTAATATATGAACCCCAAATACTGGGCAAAGACTTCATATATAAGACGTGTTTAATAAAAGTTTCTTGAACAAAGGTATAAACAAATGGTCAAAATTATAAGGGCAATTCTCAGCATAAATAAATGCCTTAATCAATTACACTAGCTTTTATCATCTCATTGTTGCTGCCAGTAAATATTCTAAGCTTTAAACTTGATTTGGGAATTAGAAAAGAATTCTACAGACTTTACCACTTCTGTGGAACAATTTGTTTTCATATGTTTTATAACATAATACACATTACTTTAAAAAATACCCAATTGTCTTCTTGTATCAAATGCCATTCATTTTTCATCTTTGCAATTTTCTCTACATGAATCTCAGAGTTCACAGGGCACTGGGTAACATAAGAAACTAGTTCATTCTTACTCAAAATTAAATATTTTAATAGACTGCCAAAAGCAAATCCCTATTTACGTTTCTTATTTTTCTCTTCAAAATATTTATTATGGATTTTAAATAACAGACTTAGTTCTTGGAAAATGATTATATCAATTTAATTAGATTGTCACCTCAGGGTCAAAGCTTTTATATTTAAGAAGTCTGGGACAGAAAAGACACTGAAAACAGAAACCATTGCGACTAGGAGCCTGGAAGATGGGACTTATTTCAGATAACTGAGAAGCAAACTCTAAAATATATAATTTCATAAAATACGTTCATAAATATTTTTCGTTAATTTCAGAACTTTTGCTTCAAAACCACACATCAAAGAAATAATTGAAACAATTGAAAAAAAGACCAGCCCTGATTTATTCTCCTCTCTTATTCTCCCAAGTTGGATAGCTTCCCCAGATGTGTTTTTGCATTTTTAATTCATGTAAGTATCCAGAAACAACTGATAGTATTACCTTGTATATGGCATTTTCTTAAAGATGTTATTTATTTATTTATTTATTTATTTATTTAAGAGAGAGAAAGAGAGTGCATGAGCCAGGGGAGGGGCTGTGGGGAGGGAGGGAGAGGGAAAGAATCTCAAGCAGACTCACCCTAGGCACAGAGCCCAACTCAAGGGCTTCTATCTCAGGACGCTGAGATCATGACCTGAGCCAAAACCAAGAGTTAGTCACTTAACCAACTGAGGCACCCCTACATATGGCTTTTTTAAATCACATTTTTCTAAATTATAAAGACAAAAACATATTCACACTGGTTTTCAGAAATGGAACTGAAAAACGGGCATATTTAAGAAATAGTTCTTGGTCACAGAATATATGAAGTAAACAGAAATTCAAAAAAGATTAAATACCACCAGAGAAATATCCCATAATTGCTACTTGGACACAACTTTAATTTTAGTAGGTTAAGTGAATGCAAGTGATCCATCTTAGTTTTAGAGAAGCAGGTGCTGCTTTTGCTCATGAAATTCCCCTTGCAAAATTAATTTAAATTGGCTTGGCTATGAGTACTCTCAGTTGATTTGGGAACTGGCTCGAGAGTCACGAACAAGAAATAATCATAAACCTCTGAGTACCTAGTTTGCTACTGGGGTGGCACAGGGATTGATGGATTGAGTTTCATTTAGCATCTTCATTAATGACCTGAAGAAGGGAGCAAATAGCTTGTTACTGAAATTCACAAATAGTAATATATGAGGAGGCATTGCAAACACTGATAAAGACTGCTAAATTATCAAAAGAAACCCAAAGAGGTTAGATATGTAGACAGATATGAGCAGCCTAAAATGCATCGTGGAAATTTGAGAGTTGACAACAGGGCTGGGCAGCTGGGGGAAGGACCTTGATGAAGGAAATGTTTTTAATTTTTATGATGTCATTGACTAAGAGATTTCCAAAGCATTATTTCTAAAAGAAACCCATAAGTTAAAATGAAAAGTCATCTGTTGATAGACACTTACTTTTTCCGATATCTTGACCACTGGGAATAATGCTGTAATGAACATGGGACTACAAATATCCCTTTGAAATCCTGTATTCATTTCCTTCAGATATATATCCAGAAGGCGGAATTGCTGGATCATATGGCAGTTCTATTTTTAATTTTTTGAGGAACTTCCATGCTGTTTTCCATAGTAGCTGCCCCAATTTACATCCCCTGCAACAGTGCATAAGGGTTCCCTTTTCTCCACATCTTTGCCAATACTTGTTTTCTCTTGTCTTCCTGACAACAGCCATTCTAACAGGCTCAAACCTATGAGGTTTGATCTTAATGAGGTGATATCTCATTGTGGTTTTGAGTTTCATTTCTCTAATGATTAGTGATGTTGAATACATTTTCATGTACCTATTGGACACTTGTATATATATATCTTCTTTGGAAAAATGTCTATTCAATTCCTCTGCCTATTTTTTAATTAGATTATTCATTTTTTTGCTCTTGAGTTGTATGAACGAAAAACAAGATATAGTACATATGTATATACAATAGAATATTATTCAGCCATGAGAAAGAAGGACAACCTGCCACTAGTGATAACACGGTTGGAACTTGAGGACATAATGTTAAGTGAGATAAGTCAGACACAGAAAGACAAGTGCTGTATCATATCATTTACATGTGGAATCTCAAAAAGCTGAACTCATAGGAACAGTAGAATGGTGGTTACCAGGGAGTGGGGGTGGGGGAAATGAGAAGATGTTGGTCAAGGACTACAAGCTTCCAGTTATAAGTTGAACAAGTTCTGGGGATCTGATGTACAATATAGTAATTACAGTTAATAATACTGCATTATATACTTGAAAGTTAGTAGAAGAGTAAATCTTGAATGTCCTCAGCACAAAACAGAAATGGTAATTATGTGTTGTGATGGAGGTGTTAGCTAACACTAGGGCGGCAATCATTTTGCAATAGGTAAGTGTATCAAATCAATACACTATACACTTGCATGATGTTAGCTGTAGGAAAAAATAAAGTGAAAAGTCAATTAGATGTTAGTAGCTTCTAGTGAGAAATGTGAAATGAACTGCCAAAAAAGAACTCTGGGTTACTGCTATATCGTAGAACAGAAAGAAGCTCAGATTTGAAGTCAGCAAGACAGATCTGAGATTCAAACCCAGATTTTCCATCTGATCCAGTATTTTCATCTGTAAAATAATAATAATAATAACCACCTCACAGGACTGCTGTATGGATGAATTGAGAAAGTATGAGCAAAAAGCAAAAAATACGATGCCTGGGATGACCAGATAGTCCATCAAACCTTGACTACACATGATAAGAAGCAAGCAAGCCTTGATATCTCTCTCTTGAGATGAGTTGCTAAACTCGGGACTATGCACTTTAACTCCCAAAAGAGGGAGTTAGATTGGAGAAGGCTGCAAGAAGAGTAAGAGGAAAGAAAGGAGCAAAGCCAAAAGAGAGACAGAAGAATCTAATCCAGTTCCCTAATTCAGGAACACAGCTGAAGTGTGCAAGGTTAAAAATGGAGAGTGAATATTTAACACAAACAAGGAGATATAAGTAAGATAATGGGGTGAAATAGAGAAAAAGAGAGCCTAAGCTTTAGATCATGAAAAAATTTTTCCTTGACATTTCTATCAAATATGAACAGAATATTCATACAAGGAGAACAGTAAGTGAATCATTTCTTAAAGTATTTTATTTTATTTTTTTAAAGATTTTATTTATTTATTTGGCAGAGAGAGAGAGAGATCACAAGTAGGCAGAAAGGCAAGCAGAGAGAGGGGGAAGCAGGCTCCCCTCTGAGCAGAGAACCCGATGTGGGGCTCGATCTCAAGACCCTGAGATCATGACCTGAGCTGAAGGCAGAGGCTTTAACCCACTGAGCCACCCAGGCGCCCCCATTTCTTAAAGTATTTTAAATTAACCAGATAATAGTTCAAAAAGTTTATCACTAGGGAAAAAAAAAAACTTCCTGACTTCTTTTGGATCCTAAGGCCTTTGATAATAATTCTCACACCATCATGATTCAGGATTGTACAAAATTGTCTAAAAGGTTCTAAAACTGTAATATAATAATAATTGAACTCTTCCCCAAATTCTCAGCAAGAATTCCCAGTAAGTTACTGAACAAAATTTTTTATAGATTTATGACTTCTTTCCCCCTAGAAATTATTCTTAAACACTTTCGTATACTGCTACATACATGATGAGATCTAATTTTTCGCACAATTATATATGCCACTATTTCACAACCTATTTATCCAGCTTGCATGACATTCTACAAAATAAATCATTCTTTTCAGATGCTCCAACTCCTAGCTGAAGTTCTCTTCTGCACTGGAAAAATCATATTACTTGAGTCTAGGGCAAGTGGTTTCTGGTCTAGCATAGGTTAGATAACCACAGATACTCAAGTAAGAGCCAACAAACATATAAAAGGGAAAGCAAACATCTGATTCATTCCTCATACCATCAAAAAACATATATGATCCACTATGTGCCAGAGATCTTGGCGATTAAACAGTGGCTAACAAAAACTAAAGTTTCTATCCTCAAATATTTATATTCTAATGAGAAAGGGACTCATTAAAGAAATGTATGAGTGCAAATAAAATACGATCTCTAGGGTATATAAGTACAGTGAAGAAACATGAAAGAGTTAAGGGGTAGCTTGGGGATGGCAATAGGGAATAGGGCCCTTTTAGTTCGGGTGGTCAAAGAAAGTCACTTAGGATACAACATTTGGGGAAAGACCTGAAAAAAAGTGAGGGAGGAAGCCAACTCAATTTAGGAAAATAACGTTCTAGACAGAGGGCAGAGAAAACACCAAGATGCTGCTCCTGTGTGTTTCAGGAGCCACAAGAAAGGCAGCATAACCAGAAAGAAGCAACAAGGGACTTGTAGGTAGTCTCGCGTGGGAGTGGGCAAAAGCGGAAGGGACCAAATCACAGAGAGAGTTGATGACTGGGCAATGTATGGGAAAGCGATGAAGGTTTTGAGAGGGGGAGTAACAGGGTCTGATTTACCTTTTTTTTTTTTTTAAGATTTTATTTATTTGACAGGGAGAGAGAGAGATCACAGGTAGGAAGGCAGAGAGAGAGGGGGAAACAGGCTCCCTGCTGAGCTGGGAGCCCGATGCGGCACTCAATCCCAGGACCCTGAGATCATGACCTGAGCCAAAGGCAGAGGCTTAACTCACTGAGCCACCCCGGTGCCCCTGATTTACATTTTTAAAAGCTCACTCTGGCTGCTCTCTGTAAAATGAATTTTGTTGGGTGCAAGGTGAAGGTAGAAACACAAGAGTGGAAATAGGGAAGCCATTTTATTGAACCAGGAAAAGATGATGATGACAACAGTAGGAATAGAAACATGCCTGTAGATGCAGAAGACATTGTAAAGGTAGAACCAATAGATTTTGCTGATGTATTAGATGAGGGGAAATACCAGTTGGTTCAGGGGATGGACTACTATGACATTCTGAAGCCGTGGTTTCCAAGCAAGACGCCTATGCTATCAAGCACAAGCAACATGTGTAGGTTTGGGTGTTAAGGACAGTGGATGATGGCGACATGAGATATTTTTTGTTCCTTTAGTAAATGCCTGTATGACTAGTAGATATTCGCTTCCTGAATCTTTTTCGGTTGATACGTATGGGCCTTGGTAAATTCCAAAATCTGCATAACAGTCTTGGAAATTCATATCTTTTTTTGGTTATTCATTCTCAATTGATCTCTTTCGTGTCTTGAACTTTGCCCCAATCACAGCACACCCAACCCAAGTCCACAGTATGATGGAGGGTCCTCCACACCCTTTCCAAACCATCAGGATTTTAGAGCTCTTATTTGGGGGGGTCATATTTGGTTAACAGGATAATAGGACTTACTCTAGTCTAGATGTTCATTCATCATTCATTCACTTTCTCTTTCCAAGTGCCTTTCTTCTTCCTTGAGGACCACCCTCATATTTCTAGCATGATGGCCCCATGCTCGGGAACAAGGGGAATGTAGTTCTCTCAGGTTCTTTTTCTAGTGTTGCCCAGAATTTCCTAATCAATCTAAGCTGACTGGAAAACCCCAGACAATCTTGGTACTCCCCCTTCCCTCACACCCTATATTTAAGAAGTCACACCATGCTGACTCTACCTTAGGCCTGAGGCTGCTCCATCTCTCTTTTTTACTTTCATCTCCATAGCTTTACTGTGGGCTCTCATCACCTCTCCCTGCCATCACTAAAATTATGGCATTCCTTCTCTCTCCATAGAGTTGGTGGTGACCTTTCTCTAACACAGATCTGGTGATTGCCCATTAACTAGAGCTGGATTTTGGACTGCGCTTATTGAAAGCCTAGTGAGTTTGCAGGTATGCCCTCAAGGACCTTTAAATAAGAGGCACCTAGTAGAATAGGAAAAGGAGACAGGGCTCCTGGCCATCTCCCTGGCTTCCACCAGAGGTGAGCCTCCTTTTCTTTGTTATATACTTGTCTTCTGAATAAGTCTTTTTCAGTAAAAAGTTTTACTGAGAGATTGAAAAGCACTGACCTAGACTCGTCCTAACTCCTTCATTTACATTCAAGCTCCTTCATAGCTCATCTCTTATTTCAACCTCTCTTGAGATTATTTCTCCAATAATACACATCACAGTCCAGCCATACTACACTGCCCACACTTCCTAGATCATGTCATGCCCCAAAATATGGGCACGCAGATAAGCTCTTGCTCTCAAGACACATCTTACACTCTCCAGAAACAGCCGCTGTGATGAGTGATCACAGTTCCCTCATCCCAACATATTTATCCACTTCATTCTCTCCCCTTCCTCAAGAGATTCACATTCAACATCACCTTCTTTCTAACTCCTGAATGGGGTGAATTGCACTTGTATCATTACAGTTTATTTACGATGACATTTCTCAAATTGTGACATAAGAATGAATATTCAGGAACCCATACTGCACCTCAGAGTTCTGTTTCAATTTTATATTTTCATTTTGCTGACAATCTAAAAATAAAATTCATAGTTTTACAGTCAAGTTTCCTCTTACAGAAATGAGTCACCAAATATATTTTCACGGGATAGAATTCTAGTTTTCTTAAGTGAGTGTTTTTTCAAGCTGAAGCTATAGAAATCTCTGGGCATAATGTTGAAATTCTCAAGCTGTGTTTCCTTCATAAAAGGTTTGAACAAAAGTCTGAGATTCATTTTTATGTATTTCTTTATAAATAACAAGTATATCTTGTTTTAAGAACTTGATTACGTGGACTCCTGGGTGGCTCGGTCGGTCAAGCATCTGCCTTTGACTCAGATCGTGGTCCCAGGGTCCTAGGATCGAGTCCCGAATCCAGCTCCTCGCTCAGCAGGGAGCCTTCTTCTCCCTCTGCCTGCTGCTCCCTCTGCTTGTGCTTTCTCTCTCTCTCTGACCAACAAATAAATAAAACCTTTAAAAAAATAAACACTTGATTAAGTATCTCTCTTATCCAATAGATGGAGAAACAGCTGTTGGTAATGCATTAATTGAGCAAGTCCTCCTTGTCCCCATGGTAAAAAGGAAAAAAAAAAAAAGTGACCTTTTAAATAGTCCTAGAATTCTTTTTGGATCCCAACTGGTAGACAGGTTAGAGTACAGAAAAAAGCACTGAACCCAGAATTTCAGACTGGCAAGTCTAATTATCCACCACAATGCATCACTCCAAGCATCAGAGTCCTTCTTTGCCCCTACTTAAGGCTCAAATGAGATGAAGAAGGCTCAAAGCAATAAATGTGAGATGTTATGAATTTCAAAGTTCTAACTTAGTGATAGGATACCTTGTTTGAAAACAACTCTTAGGAAATGAGGAAGAGTTGCCTTGACCACAAAAATCTGTCTTAACCACTACTTAGTGATTCCGCATTTTCAGGGTCTCCTAGAGAGATAGGTTTTTCCTTAGGCCTGAGCTCAGAAGCCCCATGGGAAAGAAAATCAAGTCTTTCCATGTCAGTCAGTAAACAGGAATATAAGACATTTGCTGGACTAGAAGAAGCTTCAGAGGCATCAGAAGGCAGTGAGGGGAGCAAGAGAGAAAATAACTGGAAATAAAAAGGAAAGGCTGTGGCTTGATCCCCAGAGCAGCTATTAGAGGAAAGGGAGGTGCCAGGTTGTGTGCCATCATACCTGAAAGCCCTTTGGTCTAGCTGTGGGATGCACCTGGGAGGGAGGAACCCAGGTGGTAGAAAGGAAAGCCCTGTGTCCAAAAGGGTCCCAGGTTCTTTCTCCTCTAAGAAATAGCTGCACACAAAAATAAAATAGTGATTTATTTCTCTTTTTTTTTTAGATTTTTATTTATTTATTTGACAGAGAGAGACACAGCAAGAGAGGGAACACAGGCACAGGGAGTCAGAGCGGGAGAAGCAGGCTCCCTGTGGAGCCAGGAGCCCGATGTGGGGCTCGATCCCAGGACCCCGGGATCATGACCTGGGCCAAAGGCAGACACTTAACAACTGAGCCACCCAGGTGCCCCTAAAATAGTGATTTCTAATCTATCAAAGAGAGAAGAGAGTAATGGAGATTAGATAACCAAAGGTAGAGGGCTTCCCAGGTAGCATGTAAAAAAGTATAAGTGTCTCAGCAACATCAGGGTCAGGGACAAAGGAGGAGGGGGTTGAGGGGAGAGAGGATGCCACGGCCTTGTGGGTGGCCTAAGCAGTGTATAGGCAACTACAACATATCAGAGATCTGAAGACAGATGGCATACAAGGGGCAATAAGAGCTGGACCCAAGGAAGAACAGTTCTTTGAAGATCTATCAGCTTGATTGCATGTGAGTCCCTCCCTTCTCTATATTTAGTGACCCCTATAAAGGCAGGAAGTGGTGTTGGGGGTGGGGAGACCCAACCAAGAGGTCCGCCGCTTCGTAAGTGGAAGCTATAGATCATGCAGACTGATAATCTCTAGAAGCCTGTATCAGTCAGAGTCCTGGCAGGCAACAGATGGCATACTCGAGGAGAGCAACTTGGGGAAAAAATTAATAAAAGAACTATTCGCACAAAAGTGGGCAGGATTGCAGGAAACCAACAACACCTAGAAGGGCAAGAAAAGGAAATAAATACCAGAATCTACTAGAAGAGAAAGTTGCCTGGCAGAAGGTATGGCCATAAAGAGAAGAACGAAGGCAACGACTAAACCCAACAGAGAGAAATCTGCCCTTCCTCTGCCCCCATCCTCCTGGGTTTTCATTGGCTTAATCCAACAGGAAGCTAGAAGATAAGCAAACTAATTAATGAAGTCCTGAAAAGTGCATCACAGGATTGGGCCGAGGAAGGGTAAGTAGGTCTGGAGATTCAAACGAAAAATATCAAAGATCCACAAGGCGGTGGTTATCCCTATAGGACACCTGAGTATCTACAATACTGCATTCCACACCATCTGCAGGATTCATGCTGGGACTCTGTCACTGGAAATAGGATAAAAGATGATAATGATAATGGTAATGACGATGATGATATTGGGATGATGATGATGATGGTGGTGGTGGTGGAGGAGAAGAAGGAGATATGAAGGAGGAGGAGAAAGAAAAATAAATAACAAATACTACTAAGTGTTAAAAGAAAAAAAAATCTGTGCATTCACAGCTATTTGTTGAACACCTGCTAAGCGTTAGGCTGTTGAGCAAACTGCTGACAATAAGGAGAGAAGACATGGTTCCTGTCCTTAGCAGCTTCCTGTTTATTGGAGAAATGAGATCTGTGAATCAGTGTTCACAATGCACCATTAGCTACTACATGGATAAATAAATTTAATTCAATAACCTTTTATGGCGATTTTATTTATAGTATGATATTATAGTTATTATTAGGAAGGTTTACTATGTATCAGGCAATTTGCTCAACTACTTCAATCAGACCTACCTAATAGGATCTACTATTCTATTCACTTTACAGATGAGAAAGGTGACACTTACCAGGCTCAAGTCACTTATACTCAGTCTCATGGTTAGTAAAAGGTGGAGCTGTGATGAAAACCCAAGCATTCTGATTCCAGAGACACATACCGCAAATCACTAAAGGAGTTGTAACCACAATGTTTTCCTTTGAAAAATACATACACTCTGTACCCTTTCAAAATCCCAGAGAGTTTTCTTGATCCATCCATCTACTACATCCCCAGTTATTCCTCTTCATATCTCTGATTCAATTTACTAATTGCATCAAATATTACATTAGCTGAGTATTACACTAATTAGTACTATTTTGTTTACTAGATGATGACAGGGTGGAATGGAGTTTCCTTTCCTTGATGCCCATTATTAAAATGATTATTCCCCAGGGGGTGATGTGGAAAAGAGGAATAAGCTAGCGGGTATGGCTACCTGTGGCCTTTAGCAAGGAAGATGGCCCTCCCCCAAATTATTCCATCTGGCAGAGCCAGTTACCTGCTGTAGTTCACACATGAATGGCAGCGATTTGCATGCAAATAGAAGCCTACATGCTTTCTTGGAGCTAAGAGCTGTATTTCAGCATTTCACCGTGGAATTAGTCAGTGGACAGGACACTACGACTTTGTGGATGTGCCAGCTAAAACCCTTCTAAATACCAAGCTCTGTGTTTCACAGCAAGATTGTTTATTGAACCAGTTCATGGAAGCTCCAAAGACTCCTCCGCTGAAATACTGCCAGCTCCAGGCTCTGGTTTTGACATTGATGTTGTCAGTTGAGATTAAGCATTGGTCTTAATGAATGCTGACAGACATCCTCTGAGGTACGATCACCCATGTTCCTATGGCTAAATAGCAAAGCTCTGGACAGGAGTGAAACTAAGGTCTTGGGAGTGACTTTTTTCTTGTTCCCCTTCATTGGTTCAATATTTCTTATAAGATAAAAGTCAAGTTCTTTGACTGGGATTCACACAGTTTGAGTCATATTGATGTTTTCGCCCTTGTGCTGTGCCATTCCTTTATACTCCAGCACTCCAAAAGTACTTCTAAAAAAAAAAAAAAA
>CM052888.1:22779759-22807064 GCA_028534135.1 Potos flavus
AAGATCATAAGGGAAGGGAGGGAAAGATAAAACAAGATGAAATCAGAGAGGGAGACAAACCATAAGAGACTCTTAATCATGAGAAACAAACAGGGTTTCTAGAGGGAAGAGGGCTGAGGGGATGGGGTAACTGGGTGATGAAGATTAAGGAGGGCACACGATGTAATGAGCACTGGGTATTATGGAAGACTGAAGAATCACTGAACTCTACCTCTGAAACTAATAATACTCTATATATTAATTAATTGAGTTTAAATTTAAAAAAAAAAAAAAGAATTTCCCTTCTTTTACACATGCTGTTCCCACTATCTGGAATGACAACCTTCATTATTGTTGGATGATAAACTTCAAAACTCTGGGTGGTGATCCTTCAAAACTCCATCCGGGCTATTCTGAAAGATCTTCCCTGCTTGTTCCAAATAAAGATAATTTCTCCATCTCCAAAACCTCATCTATATCTTTACTCTTACTGCATGAAACAAGACACACAGGCACACAAAACTAATGGTCTTGCCACTTGCCACTAAGCATCCATAACTTGTTCATCCTTATATATCCAGATCTCGGCACAATGCTTGGCATACGGTAAATGCTCCACCCTTATTTGTCTAATTTAACTGAGCTGTCCTACCAAAGTATTTGGCATAGGAGGCATGTTGGAGTTTAAAACAAACCACATTATGTTAGTAACTTGGAAATTAGCACTAAATTTTTTATAATGACTACTTATTTCTGTTCATAAAAATGCACATGATTACTATAAATTTTTACCCAAAGAAACACAAACAAAAGAAGAAAAAGCATTATGAAGGATGCAAAAAAATTTTTTAATCTCCCTAACCAGAAAAAAAAAAAAAAAAAAAACACTCTCAACATTATGGGTCAGTGTGTATCTATATCTAGACATATATACATAGGCAAATATTCATATATATCAGAAATAGGGTTTGATTATTGGGTTGTTGTTTTTTTTAAGAAATTTACTCTGAATAGTAGGAATGAGTTATCCTTTGTAGACAAAGGTGACACAATGGAGAAATAAGTATTCCCTCCTGATGGAATAAGACAGTGAGGCTTGCTGAAATCCATTTAGCACAATCAGTTGGTCTATTATCTCCCGATTATGGAAGTGGAGAAATGAGATATTTAATCAGACATATTTTAGAAAGTTGTAACATATTTGCGTATTTCCCTAAGGCCTGTAATGAAGAGCTCTTAATATTTCATTTCCATTATTACCAGAAGAGAAGAGTTACAATAAAAACTCTCCTTGTGGTCTTAGTCCCAGAACAAAGAGGAATGTCAGCATGTCTAGGTCATTCAAGCAATGACCCCACAGTCAAACTAAGTAGAGAACTACTCAAGAGGAGAGCTCTGGGTCCACGTCCCAATCCATGTCCATTCTCTTTCTTTGCCCACACTCCCCATCTGACACAGAAGGACAACTTGTATTTAGAATCTATTTTGAAGGTCATTGAAAATAATCATTCCTATATGCAGGAAAAGTGGACATCTTCCACTGAATACCAAATTCCTACACAAGTTCAGGATCAAGGGCCACATTCGCTCTGCCATGTGAAACTTGGCAACCCCTGAGGGAAAGAAGGGGCATAAATGTGTAAAGTGAGGCATATTCACATGAAATCAAGAAGAGATTGGAGAAGGCCATCTTTAAGGTTCTTTTCAAGCTAAAAAAAATTAACTGACTTAATTAGTGTCAAGCCATATTATCCACTGGACCAAAGATGTAATCATGAAGCCAGAGAATATTTTTATCAAACACCAAAATGCTGATTCTGACTCAATGGCTACTTTGGCTGCTAAATCCTCATAGTTAGGGGTTTTTTAATATTTATTTATTTATTTGAGAGAGAGAGTGTGTGTGTGGAGGAGGGAGAGGGGCCGAGGGAGAGAGAGAGAATCCCAAACAGGCTCCACACCCAGCACAGAGCCCGAGGAGCGGCTCAATCCCACAACCATGACATCATGACCTGAGCCGAAATCAAGAGTCAGACACTTGGGATGCCTGGGTGGCTCAGTTGGTTGGACGGCTGCCTTCGGCTCAGGTCATGATCCCAGGGTCCTGGGATCAAGTCCCTTATCGGGCTCCCTGCTCGGTGGGGAGCCTGCTTCTTCTTCTGCCTCTGCCTGCCACTCTGCCTGCTTGTGCTCTCTCTCTCTGACAAATAAATAAAATCTTTAAAAAAAAAAAATCTTTCTTTAAAAAAAAAAAGTCAGACACTTAAGCCACCCAGGTGCCCTCAAATCCTCACAATTTTTGAGAAGCTACATTTACACTTAGATATAGATTATAGCTATGTGTATTCTGTCCCCAAACAGATCAAAACCACGTAGCCGAGAACAGTGAATAATTGCGGGATGTGTTGATAAATGATTCCTCTCTGGACAAAGACACAAATTTGGCTCTCTTTTCCCATATTTCTCAGTGTGCTCTTCTCATATTCCAGGTCTAGGGCTAGTCATGCCAAGAAAAGAAACTTCAATTTATACGGCGAGAGACAGGTAGGTACGACTCCCAGGGATGTGAGTCTAACCAGCCAGTGCTGCCTGCTTCCCATATCCAGCGTGGTCTGCGGTGGCATGTCTGAGAAGCACAAATGATAAAAGGCAGATGGCATGATCACTGTGACAGAAAATGAGAACTATAGAACAACTAGGTCCCAGCCACCCCTGACTCTGCAGCCCTGGATAGCTAAATTTCAGCTATTCCTAAACATGGGTGGGAAGAAACAGATTCGATTCATTAGGTGTTTTCAACCCTCTTTTTTTATATATGCGTACTGTGAAAAGAGTGCCAGTGTGTGTTTAGAAGGGCTGATACATTAATTCACGTTTAGGGGGCATCTACTGGAGGCGTGAGGAGTAAAATACAAAGAAGTATGGAAGGGAGAATTATCTGGAAAGGCAAACCGATGTAACAGGAGAAAGCAAAGCCTTGATTAATTTCTAAAGGAGGATAATCTTCTGAAGATCAGCTAGAGGTGTGTGCATATGTGTGCGAGTGTATCCTAAACCACAATTGCTAGAAAGGCACACTGACTCATTCACCAAAGAGAGCCCAAATCAGCATGTGGCATCTTTCTCACATTCCAGGGAATGCGGACTTCAGGAGCTGGACATAGGGAAATAGATGCCCTGTCCTCACACAGACATCTGAAATCTCTCTTTATTCACATTTTCTGTGTGTGTCTCTCTCTTTTTCTTCATATCCATCTATCCTTTTCTACCTATTTCCAGAAAAATTTCTGACCTCATCTTGCCTCGATCCCTTGTGTCCTAACAGAAAGATACTGATCCTTCTTTCCTTGCCTTTGATTCTATATACTAGCAAGTTCTTGACTCAAAGATGTCCCACTTGGATAAGTATGAGGACACAGGACAAAACAAATGATTTTTTTTCAATACTGAACACCTCTTATTAAATAACTCTGACTTGAATACAATTTACAGATTGAAGTACTATATCAATATTAATTTCCTGATTTTTGATCACCATACTATATGTAAGAGAATATCTTTATTTTCAAATATACACTAAAGTACTTAGGGTTAAAGAGACAGTGATTGAGATGCCTCGGTGGCTCAGTTGGGTAAGCATCTGCCTTTGGCTCAGGTCATGACCCCAAGGTCCTGAGATCAAGTCCCACATCGGGCTCCTAGCTCAGCAGGGAGTCTGCTTCTCCCTCTGCCTCTGCTACCCATGCTTGTACGCACTTTCTCTCTCTCTCTCTCTGACCAATGAATAAATAAAATCTTTAAAAGAGAGAGAGAGAGAAATAGTGATTATTTCCAAGTGTTACAAAAGAAAAAATAACATAATTACATAGAACTATAAAGTATCTATGACAAAATGTTAACACTTGGAATACGTGGGTGAAAGATATTAGGAATTCTTTGTATTCTTCTTAAAACTTTTCTGTAATTTTGAAATTATTTCAAAATAAAAAAATTTAAACGGGGCTGTCTCTATATTAAAAGAAATTTAGCATTTTAACTTGTCATGATAGTAAAGAAGCTCTTCCCCCAAGAGTGTCATTGCGGAAGACAACTAAAAGGTTTACTTTTTAGAGCTATACCCTGACACAACTGAAACCCAACATATTATCATGCAAAACATACTGCCAAAACTTTCTAGAAATCTGGTCAAAATTTTCCATAACATTTACAATGAAGTTCTCATCTTATCATGCATCCATCCATTTATTCATTCATCCACCAAATATTTACTGAAGGCCTTTGTATGAAATGATCAAAAGCACTGATGCCCACAAGCCTGTGGAGGAGACACACACACAAAGTCATGTCGAAAAACCAGGTGGAAATTAATAGAACAGGTGCTATGGGAGCACAGAGAGGGGCAACCTTCACCTGGTTTTCAAGGGGATCAGAGAAGCCTTCTGAAAAGAAGGATGTTTAATATGAAATCCGTAAGAAAACAGGAGTTGGCTAGGTGAGAGTGTGGGAGACTATGGGAGAGCAATAGTGTCCCAAGATATGTGAAGATGCTGGGGACAGCATTGGGGGTAGAGAGGAGGGGAGGCTCTAGGTTACAAAACAAAACTGAAGACTCAAATAGGAGACTTTTATGAGTCACTCATGGTTTGAGATTTTATCCCGAAGACCACAGGATTTTTAAGCAAAGGAATGACATGAATAAAACTGTGTTTTAGAATTCTAAGTCTGGTTACTGGTGAAACTATTGATTTGAGGAGAGGAGGAATGGAGCCTGGGAGACCATTTGGCTGTAAATGAGGGAATCGACAGTAAGGCAACATCAAGAACATATGACTGGAGAAATTAAAAAATTATACATTATTTCTGCCTTCTGAAACCCAACCCTTTTAAGTCAGATGGAAGCATCTATGGGCCCCATATTAGATGGATATCAAAGGCCAGGTACTCATACCTTGATGTTGCTTATAACAATCAGGATGGGCTCAGCTTCCATTATGGCTTTTCTGCTCTTGCTCTAAGTCCTTTGCCTGATTCTGAGAGTTGATCCTGTTTCCCTTCACAAATCCATCCTGAATGGATGAAATGGGGAAACAGGGTCAAAAAGTTCAAACTTATAAAATAAATAAGCCATTGGGATGTAATGTACAGCATGGCAACTATAATTAATAATATTGTATTGCATTATTTGAAAGTTGCTAAGAGAGTAGATCTTAAAAGTTCTAATCACAAGAATAAATTGTAACTATGTTTGACGATGGATGTTCGCCAGACTTATTCAGGTGATCATTTTGCGATATATACAAATAGCGAATCATTATGCTGCACACCTGAAACTAATATAATGTTATATGTCAATTATATTTCAATTAAAGAATACAATAAAATGAGAACATCACACTGAAGCCAAAATTACATTGCTTAGAGCCAAAAAAAACTAAATCTAAATCAAATTATCAAAATAACCTATTCAATGAAAACTATTAGTTAACTGGGACTCACACAAAAATCCAGAAATACTTCTTATGGCCATTCTCACTCATATATTACAAATGCTAAAATGACCTCCCGTCAATTTTTGCCTGTCAGATGAACTCTTAATTACATTTAAAAACCTAAATCAAAAAGTACATATTTGATAACATTTTTCTGAACGCTCCCAGAAAAGGCGAGTCAATCACTCCTTTGTCCTTAAAGTACTTTGTGCTTCCTTCTTCACCACATGGATTCAAACCTCATCTCTGCCACTGATTTCTGGGTAGGAACGGGTCATACTGCTTTCTAACTAAAAAGCAGAGAGAAAAATAGAATTCATCTTCCGGAGTTGTTACATGAAATAATCACTAATAAGTGCTCGCCTGGGTCCCCAGAACGTGAGAAGAGCAGCTCTGGAGAGTTTACTCTGGCATCATTTATCAGGTTCCGCCATCAAATTAGGAGCTCTTCCCATGAAAGAGACGATCTTAATCACCTATGGATCCCCACTGTCTAGCAGGCGGCTGGGCATGTTGATGGAGCTCCATACACATTTGTGGAATGCACGAATGAGCGAGTGGGTCTAAGCAGGGTATCTGATGATCAGTGTCCACTGCCACAGATAAATTACAGCCCCAGTTCTCGGCAGATTCCAGGTGATGAACTGTCTGGGCTGGTTCACAGAGCCCCAGGTTCAGCCCCCGCTCGGCGAGCCTGCTGAGCCGTTTCTGCACATTGACTGTATCTCAGACTGCTCTTCATCCTGATCACTGGCTTAATCACCTCTGCTGGCTCCTTTCCTGCTTCTTGGGGAGTGAAAAGTTTCTGCTGCTAAAAGAACGATGGCCTGTGATCCCATCCTTCCCGTTTGGGCAGTCTCCTATTATTGTCGATTCTCCCCTCGCTCTAACAAGTGGCACCTGCTTCATCACAGAGCATTCTGTGCTCACATCTCCCTTTATCCCTGTGTGCAGCGGAACAGAGCAGAGAGAGTTCCTCCCTGCCCACATTGTGCTGACACGGAAAGAGACACAATCATCAGGCAGGAAGGAAAGATGGCTTTTGAATCAGAACAAATGCATCCCAGCTCAATTCTGTGCTTCATTTAATTAGGAATCAATTGGCTCTGGCCACCATGACTGAGTTCCTCTTTTCATAAAAAAAACAGAATGAACTAACTAACTCTCTCCCTCTCTCTCTCTCTCACTCGTTATGTGAGAAGTGGAGAGAGACGAGGAAGGACTGAGTGGAGTTTGAAATTTAAAACAGCATCTTGCAGAAGGAGAATCAGAACAAGCCAAAAGACATAAAAGTGATAGGACAGTGAATTAATTCCAACCCCCAAAATGTATTGAGTATCAAATATGTGCCAGGAACCATACTAGGATCTGGGAAGGCACCTTTGAAAAAGACTGATTCCTGCATTCAAGGACTTTGGGAAATAACTTCATATGAGGATTATTTGGAGTAACTGATATTATTTAGCTTGGAAAGGGAAAGAGGCAGAGGTGGCTTAAGTCTCGTCTTCAAATATATGATAGCATGTATAAGTGGCTTCCTCCAAGCTCCTTACCATTGCCTACAAAACTTTGCACTATCTAGCACCTGCCTGACCGCTAGCAACCTCATTATCAATGGGAGTTTCATAAGGTGGTGCATGAAGCCACCTAAAGTCACAGCCCTCCTGAGAGGTGGTCATGGATTAAGCGCTAAGTTCATCTCCCACCAGTCTTCCTGCTCCTTCTCCCCCAAGTCAAAGGCAGATCCACATGTTTGTATTTCCCAGCCATAAGTAAACATTAAAAACTCACCCCCACAAATCACCACTGCCTTTACTGGCAACATATAAGAATCCAAGAAATGAAGAATAAAATAAACAACTGATGGGCTCAGAATTTGAAGCCGATAATCTTGCACACGCCCTCAGGAAGTGTGACTTCAGTTGTCACACCAGGGCTTTCCAGTCACAAAGTATCACAGTCAATATGTGCAACCTTTTACTTTATCCCTGTAAATTCACACATGCCATTTGTCACACCCAATGGCTCAGAACCAACGCCAAGTTGGCACAGTCAGTCTACTGGAATGTTTCTGGGTCTCTATATTTCTAGGCCACTTGACGTCATGGCTCCCTTTCTCTGTCTTCCTCCTTCTGAAAACCAATTTCAAAGACTTTGCTTTGCCTGAGACCCAGAAGGCTGTAAACATACATTTACTAGTCATTATTCCCAGAGTTGGAAATTAATAAAGATTCAACTCAAACTGGCTTTTGATTCAACTCAAATTCAACTCAAAACTGGCTTTTGATTCAACTCAGATTCAACTCAAATAAGCAAAATAGGGAAATTGTTAAATCATATAACTAAAAAGGCTAGTAGTAACATAGGCTTTAGACACCTCATTCTCTCTATCTCTCTTCCCCTTCCGGGCATTGGCTCTGTTTTCCTGTGTGTGTGTTTCGTGCTCAGACAGGATCTCTCCATATGGCTTCTGGAAGCTCTGGTCTTGCCTGTCTTAGACTAGCACAGAGAACAACCTCCCTCCAATCTCCCCAGTAAGCACCGAAACATTAGCTCTGATTGGATTGCCTGCGGTAGGTGCCCATCCCTGAACAAGACACAGTAGCCCAGAGATCTGAGGACCGATTAGTTGGGCTAGTCACTCTCCCACCCCTGGAGCTGAGGGTGGGTCAGCTAATAGTCTGAGAGGAGAATATGTACCTGAAGGAGTCTCCAGAAGCTATTGGTAGAAGAATTAACAAATGCTGAGAAGGAAAGAGGAAAAAGGCAGAAATTTCCCCTTAGCATCCACATGCGAACATCGGCCCCATAGCCTGCAACAATTTCAGAGGGAAAGCAAAAATGTAAAGCTTCTGAACCAAATTTTAGGTATATAAGCTTGGCTTGTTTCATTTTAGTTCATCGCCCTCTTATGTCTCTTGGAGGGAAGAACCAATAGAAAGCGAGGGTCAGAGAATAACAGGGAGAAGGACATTTGTTCTCAATCTTTTGTGAAAACAATGAAATCAGATGTTAATGAGGCAAAATGTGACAGATCCGGACAATTATTGATGGGACGGTGGGGCTGTTCTAGCAGGAGGTTCTTACTTTGTTTCTTCCACTGATGCCGAGCTGGCCTGTTTGCAAAGAAATAAGTTGTTTCTGAGTCGTGTTATAAAAAGGATTATAATTAGGACTTGAACTTCAGATTCCAGCTTTACTTTGGATACGAGAAAGAAACCATCAATCACACAGTGGAGCCCAAATTCTGTTGAACTCCTCAATCAATTACAAAGGTTGTGGGTATCGAGAAATATTTTGCTACATTTTAATAGCAGGAAAAAATTTTGTCAAAGCGTTTTAGAGTGGATTTTTCTGTTGTTCTGTGTACTTTGCTTTTGCTTTTTATTCACTCCTTCCCCATACCCCACCATTTCAGGGTCACTTCATTGCACATTACTTCATCCGTGGCTCTGCTGTTTGGATCTTCATGAGGTACACTTACGGAAACAATGAGTTTTCTCTTCCCATGCACCCAGTGGAGTTTCTAACACAATAAGGAAAATACTATGAACCTCATCATTATTATTAACCACAATAATTCTAGAACAAAAACTTAATATGACATACTAGCCATGTTGATGAGCACTTACAACATGTCATGTCCTTTGTGAAGCCCCTCACCTGTATTACCACAATTGTCTTGCAGCAAAACTATGAGATCAGCACTCTGTCCCATCCCCACATTTACAACGAAGAAAACTGAGAGTCAGAAACCAAAGTCTTAACTAGCAGACGAAGCTGGAAGGTGTCCCACCTAACATGCCCCAGACCCCTCACACTCAACACTCACCCTCCCTTGGTTCCCTCAGCCTTCCCTGCCCTCGTTTGCCACTGCTCTTCTCTATTCCTAATGCTCCCTCAGGAAATCTATGTTTTCGGGGCATCATCTTCACAACCATAAGCAATGCCCCATATCTGCCTAGTTAGCTTTCACTCGTGCTCTAAGAACAAAAGTCACCTTCTCAGACATGACCATTTTCTGGTCTCCCTCCTTCTTTATAATGTACGGTCACTGGTTACCAGTGTTGTCCTCCACTAGACTTAAAGTTCTGTTCGGTGTTCAACCTGGAGTTGTGCCCTGGATTGTTAGCTCAGTTTTAGTCATCAACTTACACATGGCTGAAGAGATGAGTGACTGTAATCACTACCCAAGTGGGTGACAGGGTTTTGGGACCAGTGGACTCCAAGCAGTTTCTCAGGACTTCCTCCCTTCCCCACTGCCATTTTCCAACTCGTCCTTTTGTAAAACCCTATCTCCCTGTTTTGAAAACTATGGACCTAGGGGCACCTGGGTGGCTCAGCCAGGCGAGCATCAGACTCTTGATTTTGGTTCAGGTCATGATCTCAGGGTCATGAGATCGAGCCCTATGTCTGGCTCTGCACTGGGCATGGAGCCTGCTTGAGATTCTCTCTCTCCCTCTCCCTCTGTCCCTGCTCACCCCACTGTGTGCTTTCTCTCTCTCTCTCTCTAAAAAAAAACAAAAACAAAAACAAAAAAACCACCACTATGGAGCTATCCCAGTTGCTATTTTCTCAATTACTTATAGGAGTAAGGAAAATAACAGAAGTTTTAAAAGTCAGCAAGTTACAGAGAACAGAAATATGTGAAGACTCCAATAAGCCATAGCATGCATGTCCCCTTGAATGGGTGTATTTGCTGCCCTAAGGACTGAAGACCTAATATTCACCAGAAGTTCCAAATATTTAAGAATAGTCAAATATATTTTTAGTTTTATATGTAAAAATCTATTTTAAGGGGCGCCTGGGTGGCTCAGTGGGTTAAAGCCGCTGCCTTCGGCTCAGGTCATGATCTCAGGGTCCTGGGATCGAGCCCCGCATTGGGCTCTCTGCTCAGCAGGGAGCCTGCTTCCCCACTCTCTCTCTGCCTGCCTCTCTACCTACTTGTGATCTCTCTCTCTCTCTGTCAGGTAAATAAAAAAAAAATCTATTTTAATATCATGTATAAAGTATATGACATGACACAAGTTATTCAACCTCTCTGTGCCTCAGTTACCTCATCTGTAAAATAGGAATAATAATGAAACCAAACTCACAGGGTTGCTTTAAAAAGTAAATTACTTGGTATGTGTGAATGGCTTACAGCAATTCTTAGCACACAGTGTTTACATATATATTTGAATATGTAATATGAGACTGAATGAGTAATATCTAATTTCATGTTGGATATGCAATTGAATATTGACTATATAACTAAATATTGAATATATAAGTAAATAAAAAAACATTAATATATTTTTAAAGGAAAAAAAACTGCAAGTCAAGCAGCACACATCTTATAGGACACCTATGGTCCACAGTTTATCAGATTGGGATCCATGCTTCTACTTTCACTGAAAGCCTCATTTCAGAATGCCACCAAAGTAGCATACCTCCCTGACTCTTTTATCCTACACAGTTTCAAAAATAGCCCTTTCTCTGAGCCCTCTGATCCCCAGTATTCTGAAACTATGACTGCCCAACCCACCCTTGAGTCTCAAGACTACCCAAGAAGGGACCATTTTTAATATTTGCCTTTTCCCCCATCCCATGGAAGCATGGTTGAAAAACTTCACCCTAAAACCCAAGCCCTTCAGGAAGCTCCTCTTCCTAGGCCTCAGAGGGGTCTCTATCAGCTGCAGCCCACTTTTCAATCAATCTTATCTGTAATGTTTGCAGATTGCACCAGCCACCCCTGAAGCCAGCTGTGTTATCAGCAATCAGCAGCATGGTGAGGACAGAGGATAGGCACAGTTGAGAATGAGGCTAAAAATAACCATTTTCAAATTAAAATACTGAATTAGAAAGGAAAGGGGGAAAGGAGAAGCAAGACACGGTAGGGCAGGTTTTATTTATTTACACCAATGAATCAAAGATAAAAGGACAAAAAGAGGCATCTTGAAGGAGTGGGGAGTATGGCAGAATTGCTTTCATCTCCAGCAATGTTGTCAAAACACAATGATGATGCAAAGCAATGCCTGTCAGAGAAACCCAAAGGAAGCTTATTTACACGTTTGGGATGAGCCGGGTTGTAAATGATGATTTAATTGGGAAAATCTGCCTAGTCATTTGAACAAGCCGACCTAAAAACAGGCGTAACATAGCACTGGGAGGAAAATAAATTTAAGGAAATTTCTTTTCCACTGCTTTGCTCTAATACATTTCTCTCCTGCCTCTCTGTATGCCATTCTCATTTCCATTAGAAAAAACACTTCTCAGCATTTCCCAGGCCACCCTTAACCTCTCTGACTTGCTCACTTGGGGCTGGTGGAAGACAAAGCATTCTCTCAATGACTTGAGACAGGATCTGGGCAGTACCCAACACACGTAGACTGACCTCTGGGGCTGGGATGGTGGCTTCCTAAAAACAAACAGTGCAGGGGCTAATGGATTAGGGAAGGCGTGTAGAATGTTCAGCTCAATGTCCAGCAAGTAAAAAGCATTCAATACATATTAGTTTCCTTACCTGCCACTCTAAGAAAGAACTGGTACTTATTACCAAAAAGAAAAAAAAAATCACCTATTCACATCAATAATAAGAATTTTTGACTGGGAAGAATTATATCAACAGAGTACCAATGATTGTTTCTCGATGGGACGTTATAGTTGAAACAGTTTCCTTCTTTATATTCTTATTAAGGTTTTTAAATTTTTCTAAAATGAGAAGATGACTTTTAAATCAAGGAATCTGGATGCTACTGTATTAAAGGCATGTCATTCTAGTCTTATACTCACCCATTCCCATCCAATAACCTGAGCTTCCAGTAAAATTCATCCATTAATGAGCTTAAAAATCAAGGTTTTAGCTCTTTTTTTGGTATTTTCAAAATGTGCCAGAAAATTGGCATTTTACCAATTTTTTAATGAAGAGAGGTTGGCACTAATACCAACCTTAAACTGAGTACCACTTGACATGGTTGTAATCTCTCAAAATATACCCAAAAAGCATATATACACATATAAAAGAACTAGTAGAGCATATGCAATTTCTTTCATCATTTGGGCCACTATTCTTAGGTTACCTTTTTTGTCATCTACAGCAGACACTTGTGATGAACTGTACCATCTCCCCAAGTTCACCTAATTTCAGCACTGGTGTGATGGACAGTTCCATGAATCTTGGCCAGTGTCCCATGGTACCTCTCTACACTGCTTTCTCTCAGGCTGGGGTAAGGTAACTTAGCCACATGCAGGTGCAACCCAGAAATGCGGAGGACTTTATGCCTGCAATACAATCCTCATCCCATGGAGGATGAAAATCTATGGTTAAATGTCTCAACTTCCTAGTCTTCCAGTGGGATAATTTTAAGCACTGATCACCTCATTAATGCATACTTGATTGTTTATCTTCCTTTTTGTCTCTCTGTCTCTCCACTTTCCCACATTTCTGTTTTCTGTGATCACCTCCAAAATGAAATCCCTGTATCAAGTCTTTGTCTCAGGGTCAGCCTTAAGTAGTAAGAGGAGGTGCAGTTGGATCCAGAGTAAGACATCATAATTATAATTCCTAGGTTAAAAGCAGTCTTCAAGTCACTAATGACAATAATGTCACTAATGACAATGTCATCAATGACAACTGCAGTCTAGATTTTATTTATTTTAATGTAGTGCCCAAATTAAACTGACTGTATAAGCAACCTACAGACAGAATGGGACTGAACAAAACTATTACTATACAAAACTGTGCCAGACCCTGAGACGAAGTAAGCAAGTGCTTTCACCAGCCCATGCACAAGACCTACTTTTTTTATAACTCTCTGCCTTGAAGGACCAGGGCCCTAGGAACATAATGAGCATGGAAGACTCAACTCATTCAACAGTAACTGTCTCCTTTTAGCCTGAGTTTTTGACAGCCTTGCAACAGAGCAAGAATTATGGTGGCTTTTCTGCTTAGCATGAGCTCTGCCACAGGACCAATGACACATAATATGTATGCCTGCTTTTCCTGCCATAAAGCTGTGACACACTATCAGAGCCCCACAAAGTCATTCCATCTTAGTACAACTCTGGACAACTCATTTCCGTCTTATTTCTGGGACAAGGACATTCACTGTATCCCACTTTCATTGACTTTACTGAATATTGTATTAAATGTCAACACATGTTTGACAACTCAAATTCATCGGTTAAATGTTTTCCCCCCTCTCAAAAGTGTTTTTAATGTAATAATTTAATGAGTATAAATCCCAGGTTCATCACTAAATATGTGACCTTGCTTAGTCAAACCTCAGCCTTTTGTTCTATAAGTAGCAATAAAACATTATAGAAATGTTATGAAAATTGCAAAATTCCCTGAAACGTGTTTAGCAAAGTCCTTGGCACAAAAGCACTTCTAAATGTTAATTATTATGAAAATAATATCCAATCATAATAACTGCACAATGAAAAATATAAAGTCAGTTTTGCACTTAGAATCTAGAGACATTTTAACTAAAAGATGTATAAGCTCTTCTCATACTAAGCTTTACTTTTTGTATGCAATTTAACCTTCATTAAAACTGAACAATAATGGTTAAAGAAATTAATTTCTCCAAAAAGCAAAAATGATTAAGATATCCATCGAAGGGATCTTACAATATATAAGGGAAAGCAGATACATATATAGATTTAATCATGCACTAAACATTTTTGAAATGCCAGCTTTGTACTAGAATTGCACCAGGTAAAAAAACACGAAGATGAATAAGACTATTTCCATTGAGGGAACAGCTGTCCAGTGAACCAAAAAGAGCCTATATTGATATGATATGTATTATTTTCAAGGTAATGTAGGAAGATCTTAAAAGGAATAACCAGTTCTATTAAGGGGTGGTGGAGGTGGGGGCAGATGAGGTTAAGCTTCACAGCTGTAACTGTTAAACTGGTATATGAAAAATGAATATAAATGAACAAGTTAATCAGTGGGAAGAGAGAGTCCCAGGATACAGCATATACAAAAGCGAGGAATTATGGAAAAGCAGAGTGTTTTCAGGGAACTCCAAATAGTTAGATAGACTGAACCCGGGAGAGATGGGAGAAGTCAGGAGGAGAGATGTAAGAAAACAATTCTCATAAACGGTAGGCTATAATTATTCTGAAACCCATAATGGAGTTATAAACAAATTTGTACGAAATATTTAATGCCACGTAAGGTTGGATCACTTGTCCATTTTCACATAACTAGCAAAACTAAAACTAGAAGCTGAACTTCCCAACTCCAAATATGGTTTTCTATCCTCTAAACCAGTGGTTCAAAAGAAGGGTCCCAGGACCAACAGCTTAAGCTTTACATGGGAAATTGTTAGAAATGTTCATTCTTAGTTCTCATTCCAGACCTACGGATTCAGAAAACCTGACAAGGGGACCCAGAAATGGATATTTTAAAAAGCCCACAAGGTGATTTATACTAAAATTTAAGAATCGCTACTCTTAATGTGGTCTCCACATTCCCAAGATGTTTTTCATGGAGGAAACTAAAGGAAAAGCAAAGTTTGTTTCTTTTTTATCACATTCAGGAAATAGTCTTGTGTTGATAATAAAACTTTATCAGTCAAACACTTGGTGAAAATTATATGAAAATATTCTGTTTTGGCAAGTCCTTTGATGGCCAAAATCTCAAGGACCACAACAGGTTAAGGGGGCTGGAATAAATCATTTACCCTTAGATGGCATTTAGGTGCCAGCTATATGGAAGCCAAGGGCAGGTGCCCACCAGTACCTGCTGGAAAGTGGCAGGAGAAGAAAAGAAAATTATAGGGGCACCTGGCTGGCTCAATAGGAAGGGCATAAGACTCTTGATCTTGCGATTGTGAGTTCAAGCTCCAAACTGGGTGTAGAGATTACTTAAATAAATAAAACTTAAAAAGAAAAGAAAACTATAAGAAATGAAAGGAGATGAATCATCCTATTTTCCCTAGAGTTTACTAAATTTATACTTGAGAACTTAAGTAAACCCATTCCCAACATCACAACATTTTAGAGTTTAGGAGAACATGAATAAGAAGTCTATTTGGGCCATTTTCAGTATTGTTCACCTCCATGTTCTCAATGCCCGACAGTTTCTAGCATATAGTTATGTGTTTAATAAAAGATTGTTAACTGAATGAACAACCTAATTAATATAACGAATAAACTGTTTTGCGCGTATGCCTGCAGACGTAACAATAAAAAAATGTTAAAAGTCAACTAATAACAAAAGCTAGAGGATATTTTGTATGACTGAGCATGCAATATTTGAATAAATGCAGTCTGAGCACTATGGCTATAATATTGATTTTCCTGAAATTAGAACCATTCTGCATCCAATCAACCTGCCTAGCTATTGCTGACAAAAACCATTGAGAAGATGAAGAAAAACCTCATTTGTGCCAGGATCTGGCAAACTAACACAAGTTAATCTGTCAATTAAACTATCAGTATAATGGGGAATGTTACAAACTAACATTAGCAGGTTAAGAGAAGCAAGCTGTATAATTCATAAAGAGAAACGCAAGTCCACAACAAGACTCAGATGTAACTTAAATGAAGATGAAGAATGACAAAACTAAATTAAGACAGGGTCTGGGTGACCTCTAGTGTTATTGAGAAGGATATGAAGTAAGTAGGAGAAATGGAAAACAGCCCACAGTACAGAATCCTAAATATACATCTCTATATATAACTATATGTATACATCTATGTATATAATAAATACATATAAGCTTATGTAATATATGCATACATACATATCACTTCATTGCAACACAGTCTCATTTCCATTTCTTTAAAAGTCACCTGAGAAACAACATGCAGGATTTTACATTTCAGTCTTCATCACTAAAATACCAACTGATCTGACTTACTTAGTATTAAAATGTCTTCATTTGTATATATGCAGAAGTTTGAGATCTTAGCCTTACCATTCAAATACCTTTGGGGGAAAGAATTAACGCTTTGTATTAAATGTTAAATAACAGTAGGTTTCCCAACTGATACTGGAAAAAGGTCAAGGGAATGCAGAGAGGCAATAAAGTCATTCCAATTTTAGTAGAGTTGAGAGTGCTTACATTCAGTTGCTTCACTTTCTAATGTATGCATTGATTTTTCTAAAAGCACAGCTCTGATCACCTTCAATCAAGGTTCTTCAAAAGCCCCCAACTGCCTACCAAATTAAGAACAAATCCTTAGGTGGGTCAATCAAGGTCTCCCATAATATGACCACCTCGACCTTCATTCCCATGAAGAAAGCATTGCCAGATGTCACAATGCTTATTTTATTTTTGCAAGTGCAGACTTCCCACTTACTGGGTGTCTTTCTTAACTTCCGATATTTTGCAAACCTTTGTGTAAAGATAGCCCCAAATCTGGGAAAAGCTAGCAACTTATTTCTGATAATCTCCTGATTTCAACTCCTCTATTTTGCCACTTGCTAAATGTATAATTTTGGAAAAACTACTTGGCCTAACTTCAACTCAGTTTGATCATTCCTAATATAAGGATAATATGTATCATGGATATACTACTACAGCTGCCTCTGTATGACAGAAAGTAAAGAAGGGTAGAAAAGAACCAAAGTCAAATATCATCTCTGCCATTGATTAACTCTGGGATTCTAGGTAAATCAGTCGACTCTCTTAGTTCCATTTTCTTCACTTGTAAAATAGGTGCAATAATAACCAACTTCATAATACTGATGCAAGGATTAAAATCAGATGATTTATATGAAAAAGCACTCAGCATATCATATGCATTCAATAAATGTTTAACCCTGTACACCTGGAGACCACTGCCTCTATCTACTTCTTTCACTGGGGTAGAGAGGCGTGGATTTCAGGTGATGCCATCAATCCCCCTAGTTGGGCTGGAGCCTCTGGTTGCCCTGTCCTCCTTTTCCTATCACAAGTGGAATCTGCCAAGGATTGAGAAGATGTTAATAGTAAAACAAGGCATAGTTATTATGGGGTAGCTGACAATCTTAAGTTACAAGATGGTCCAGCCAGCCTTCTAAACTTAACATTATGTGATCAGTAAAGTTATTTTAGGCGACAGTCTTGGTATAAACCAGGCTCAGAGTGAAAAGTTAAAACAAAGTTTTAATGTATGACTCCACTTATAAAGGTATCTAGAGTAGTCAAACTCATAAAAACAAAAAGTAGAATGGCAGTTGCCAGAGTCTGGGAGAGTTGTGGTTTAATGGCTACAGAGTTGTTATTTCACAAAATGAACAAGTTCTGGAGACTGGTTGCCTAACAATGTGAATATACTTAACACTACTGAACTGTACACTTAAAAAGGGTTAAGATGGTAAATTTTACATGTAAAGTTTGCCATAATTACTAAATTTTTTCATTTTCAAAAGCTTTTATAAGATGAAGTTTATTATCCTTTAAATGCAACTTCTGGCATCTCCACAGTAAGCCACGTTACACACACACAAATGAGCTCGAGTGCAGGGCATGCACACACCCAAGAGTAGGAAGAATGATCTTTGTCTGATAATCCATGATGTTACTAATTGGCCCCACACTGATATCACAAATCATATATTACTTTGATTTCACACTAAAGAATGAGAAATGTACGTTTCTCACCCCTCTCAACGCCACGTACCATGTTAGAAGAGGAATTGATTCCAACTCATTGGCTAGAAATAAAAGGAATGAAAGGATCAGCATTCATCTTCCACCTGGAGTAACTTGGGCAGAATCTGGGACAAAGACCCAGTATAAATAATTTTGAACTCCTTCCAATTATTATCAGGCTTTCGTATGATTATTAAAACAATTTCTCAACAAGAGCTCACCCCAAGACAACCTTTTTATATGTGTACATATTGTGGTATTGCCTTAGAAATTAGTTTTGGAAACACTATATTTGAGCTGGTTCAGTTCTAGTCAAGCTTTATTGGCATTCCATCTAAATGCCAAGCACTAAAAAAAAAAAAAAAAAAAAAAAAAATGCCAAGCACTGTGCTGCCCAATGGGCTACAGAATAAAGTAAGATATAGTTCCTAATTTGGAGGAAGCTTGGGGTCTACTGATAAGAAACATGATATGATGCATGAGGCCCCCAGAAGTGTATGTGCTGTTCAAATCCTTCACCAATGCAGTTCTATCTCCAAGAAATTACAAACTCATCACCATGGGGGTAGGAGTTCTTGGGAAAGTCTTCAGTAGTTCATCCCGAATATGAAATGTCCTTGAAATACTGTGTATCAGTAAAGGGCATGCTTAATAATATGGTCATGCCTGTGTTAATATAAAAAATATTTCCCTTCATAACTGTCCATTAAAATAGACACTGCAGGACCATGTGCCCTGTTCAACACTTGAATTTTAGCACTCCTGTAAACCACTAATATATTAAACTACTGAAGATATCACCACTAATGTTTGAAAAGGACAAATCCAAACAACCTGTAAAAATTTACCACATACTAAAAGGAAATGAGGCACCTCTATCAATCTCGTAGATGATCCACAAAAACCTGGCCATATTGTGTTTTGATATATATACTAATTAATTTGATCTACTTTTCCCAGGGGATAAATAATTCTTCTGGTATTTAACCCACTTTGAACAACCATGCATGTCATATTGTATCTGAGGCTTTAAATCACAAACCTCAGTAAAACACACCTGAAATTCTACAGTCACTCACATATTTAATAACTGAAAAAGTAATACTCATGATTTTCCTAACTGTTTGAAAGTAGAAATTGACTCCTGGGAAGGCAGAGAAGCCAATTTGCAATAAGCAGCTTTCATTTCCTACTCTTAATTCAAATCTTCATAAAATTGTTTGAAGTCTTGGCACAAGTAGTGGCATTCCAATGTAACCCATAGGGGACTGTTTGGGGAAAGATAATTATATGTAAAATACACTCTGCGTCTCAACCAAAAGAGTCTGTGGACTTTGAGTCCTAAAAAGGGACATCTTTCTAATCACAAAGAAGAGTGAGGACAGCAGCACAAGACGATCAGAACTATAAGTGAGAATCCTTCGGGCACTCTAATGTGGGCTTGCAGTGTCTTTTCTGTACAAAGGGAGACCAGATATCACATTGATACCCACATCCTGGAAGTCAGGAAGGCTGAGGGTATGTACAACTAGGAGCTGGGATTACAGCTGGGAATTAAAGCCTTGGAATTGAATGACATCATCTAGGCTGAAGAAGAGAAGAAAAGATGTATGAGCTCTGAGCCCTAGTCCAATCCAACATAGAGGTAGAAAAGAGGAGGACGAGATGAAGGGAACATTACAAGAAGCAACTTATAATGTAGGAGGAAAAAACAGGAGCACGGGATGTCTTCAAATTATGGGAGAAGGATGTTTCAACAAGGTAGAGATAATCAACCATTTCAAAGCTTCTGAAATGCCAAATGAGATGAGTTTTGAGAAGTGAGCACAATCAGCAAGCTAAAGGCACCCATGACCACAACAAGTACGTTTCAGGGGATAGGGAGAGCAACAGTGGACTGAGGAAAGGCTGTATAGTAAAGACTAAGTAAATAGACAATAGCTAACTATAAAGAAAAATGCAAAAAACTGATGGTATCTGGAGCAGGACTTTTTAAAAATGAAATACATTAGGACATATGTTTACGCTGATGAGAAAATTTTAGCAAGAGGAAAACTGAAGATTCAGAAGAGAGGGATGAATGCAGGCTTCACATTCTTAAGCAGATTACAGGTATGAGATCTGGTTTAACAAGGTGTATGAGGAAGGGAAATTAGGTAAGAGCTAGACATTTCCTCCTCTATGAAAGGGAGATCAGCAGAAGGTGCCGGCATTTGGCAGATTTGTCATGGGGAAGCTGGAACAATTTTCTAAAGGTTGCTTCAGTTTGTTTCAGTGAAATAAAAAGGGAGGTCATAAGCTAAAAGGGAGGAAAATTTGAAGATACAAAGAGATAGATTTAATCATTTAAATAACCTAGCTTTTTTTTTTTTTTTTAAGGATTTATTTATTTATTTTGAGAGAGAGACAACACTAGAAGGAGGGGCAGAGGAAGAAAGAGAGAGAATTCCAAGCAGACTCCAAGCTGAGCACAGAGCCTGATGCAGGGCTTGATCTCACAACTCTGAGATAGTGATCTGAGCTGAAACCAGGAGAGGCATGCTTAACCGAATGCACCACCCAGGCACCCCAATAACCTAGCTTTCAATCCAAACCCTGCTACTACAAGCTATGTGCCTTAAACAAGTAAGTTAAACTCTCTGCAGGCACTTGGCTGGCTCAGTCGGTAGAACATGACACTCTTGATCTTGGGGTTGTGAGTCCACTCAAGTGGGGAGCCTATTAAAAAAACAATTTTTTAAAAATACAAAAGTTAACCTCTCTGATCCCCAGCTTCATCTAGGAAACAAAGATAATGACAGTTTCCTCATGAGATTTATCCAGCACCTCAGAGTGATTTTTATTTTGCTCAAGTTTCTTTCCTATCGTGGACCTTCCTAAATGGTATTATGAAACCAATTGTTACATGAGTTTATATTTAATAAAAACACACACATACACAGACTGATGGCATAAAAAGGACTCTAGGACACACCTACAACAGATGTCTTGGACTTAGATTGCCACAAAATATTCCACAACTAAAAGAGTGACGAGTAAATTGTCATACACAGAGCACACTGCAAAGAAGTTGGTTCTGCTCCTGAGTGAACCACTGATTTTCTGTGTGCCCACACATGTCGCTTAACCTTTCTGTGCAGGTATTTCCAATATGTACAGTGAAGTCCTAGAACTTACCAGTCTGTTCTTTCTAACTCTAAAGTTCTGTGACATACCGATTACTCCATTTATCCACAGCTGCCCTTTGCCTACACCACGTATGGTTTATAGCCAGACTCCTTTCTTTAAACACAGATATCACAGTATCTGCCTGACTACACTTAATCTTTAAGGTCAATGTTAGATATTCTAATAAATTTTTAAGTGAGTGTATCATTTGTATTGCAATAAATAGTAAATTATATCAAGGCATTCTAAATAAACTTTGTAAGGTCCCAGGGGAATACCCAGATATGTTTTGGGGCGAAAGTCTAAAAATAAATACATAGTCTTGAAAAAAAATCAGTGTTAAGGGGCGCCTGGGTGGCTCAGTCGGTTAAGCAGCTGACTCATGGTTTCTTCTCAGGTCATGATCTCTTGGGTCCTAAGATTGAGCTTCACATGGGGCTCAGCGCCCAGTGAGGAATCTGCTTGAAAATTCTCTCCCTTTGCCCTGCCACCCCCACGTGCACACGCGCACAGTCTCTTTCTCTCAAATAAATAGATCTTTAAAAATTAACAAATAAAATAAATAATCAGTATGACTTATCAAAGATAAATAATGAGGAAATGTGATTTTTACCATTTAGTTATTTTTATGGAAAATTATTAATTTATCCTTCAGTGACAAGTTCACAGGCTTAAAAAAAGAACATGATTACCTAAATTTTTTAAATGGTACAAACACATGTATAGTCACATGTTTTTAGTTATTTGGAATGAGTCTTGGTTCCAGTAAGCCCAGTGATAACATAAGCACATAAGCATGGCTGATTCTGTCACTTAGAATAGACTCTCAATTAGGGGATTTGTATAATAATAAAAAAAATGGTCCATGCGTCAATTTCCAAGCCCCTTTAATTATCCCGATAGCAATCAACAAAGCATTGCCATTTCATTTAAACCATTGTCCTAACCCTCTCACACAAGAGCAAAGAATTTAAAACTTCATTAATATTCCCATCACAAAGACTTACAAGATTTCGTTACCTTCTGTGCCTTTCCTTTTGGTAGGTCTATAAACTGCACTGAATTGTGAAATCTGGAAAATACAAATGACACTTCCCTGGAGCAGGGCTGCCAGATTGACCCAGTAAGAATACAGGATGCTTTTGTTGGCAGGAAGCTAAATTGGAAAACAGCACGGAGGTGCCTCAAAAAATGCAAAATGGAACAACTATATGATCCAGCAATTCCACTTCTGGGTATTTACCCAAAGAAATGAAAATACTAACTCAAATAGATATATGCAATCCCATGTTTGCTGCAGCATTATTTACAATTGCCAAGACATGGAAGCAACCTAAGTGTCCCTCGATGGATGAATGATTTTTTAAATGTGGTATATCAAAAAAAAAAAAAATGTGGTATATCTATACAACAGAATATTATTCAGCCACAAAACAGAATGAAATCTTGCCATTTGTGATAACATGGATGGACCTCGACGGCATTATGCTAAGTGAAATAAGTCAGAGAAAGACAAATACTGTATGATCTCACTTACATGTAGAATCATTAAAATAGACACAAAAACAAAAAACAACCAAGCTCATAGACACAGACAACAGATGGGTGGCTACAGAGTGAAGGGAGGGTAGAATGAGTGAAGGCAGTCAAAATGTACAAATTTCCAGTTATAAAATAAATAAGCCCTGGGGATGTAAGGTACAGCATGGCGACTATAGTTAATAATACTGTATTATATATTTGAAAGTTGCTGAGAGAATACATATTAAAAGTTCCCGTCACAAGAAAAAAAATGTTGTAATTATGTGTGGTGACAGATGTTAACTACACTTATTATAGTGATCATTTCACAATATACACAAATATTGACTAATTATATTGTGCATCTAAAAATAATATACAATTGACCCTTGAACATAAGTTTGAATTGCATGGGTCCACTCATATATAGATTTTTTTTTCAATACATACAGTACAGCACCATAAAGAAAAAAAAAAAAAGAATGCAGGATGCTTGTTTAAAAGTGAATTTCAGGGGCGCCTGGGTGGCTCAGTGGGTTAAAGCCTCTGCCTTCGGCTCAGGTCATGATCTCAGGGTCCTGGGATCGAGCCCCACATCGGGCTCTCTGCTCGGCGGGGAACCTGCTTCCCCCTCTCTTGCCTGCTTCTCTGCCTACTTGTGATCTCTCTCTGTCAAATAAATAAATAAAATCTTTAAAAAAAATAAAATAAAATAAAAGTGAATTTCAGATAAATAATAAAAAATGTTTCAGTATAACTCTGCCCAAAATATTGCATGGGACATAGGTACACTAAAAAATTACCTGTTGTTTCTCTGAAATTCAAAGTTAACTGAGTGTCCCATCTTTCACCTGACAACCCTGCCTCATATCCCACGTTGGTCATCTGAAATGAGAAATACACTGTGATCATGGTAATGGTGATGACGGTGATAGCATCTGATTTTTCTAAAAGGTTTATTAGAGGCCAAAAACAGTGAGCTCCTCTGATTGTATAATTTGGTATGATTTGCTTGAATTAATCAAAGTGAAACATTAATCTATTTTGTGTTTAAGTATCTGAAAATTCATCCATTCATTATTAATTTGAGGTCCTACATTTGCCCAAACTCATATCAAGCACTGGGGAAATGGTAGAGAAGAAAACAGAGTGTCTTCCTCCAGGAGCCTAAGCTAGTAGGAAAAAGACATTCAATAATACTCTTACAAATGCACAACAATGGAGAAAAGATGCAGTGCAGAAAAATAGCATGTGTCATGAGACAGTAATCAAGGGGATCCTTTACCGGGGGGTGTAGTTGGGTGTAGGGAAGCCAGAGAAGGCCTCTCTGATTCTGAAACACAGAGTCTCAAAAAGCGCCGAAGGAAGAGGAGAGAAACCTGGCACGTTCAATGGACCGGAGAAGGCCAGCATGCATAGGACATGTAAGCGAGGTGACAGGGCAGGAAATGACTCTGTAGAAATAGACGGAGGCCAGACCATGTGGGGTCTTCTGAATCATGTTAAAGACCTGGGATTTTGTTTTAATGGTATGAAGAAGCCCTTGGAGGCCTTTCAGGAGTGTGGCGACATGATCAAAACTGCCTATTAAAATGCTCTATCCAGCTGCTGTGCGGAAAATGATACAGATGGGAGAAATAGTACAATTGAGAAGAACAGGCCATTGAAGTAGAGGAGGCATGAAATGAGTCTTTAACTAGGATGGTGATAGAAAGGTAGAGAAATATTTTGGAACTAGGAATGACAGAATTTGTCATTGGATAGACGTAAGGGGTGAAAAAAAGATGTCAAAGATGACTTGTTAGAGTAGGTTGGGGCAGGGGGTAGGGGGAAGAGGCAATCTGTGTTTGGCTCTGTTGAATTTGAAATGCTTACATCACATTTACCCTGAGACCTAAGCCCAGTCCCCTGTATCACCCTCGATGTGAATCCGAAGTAAAAAGACTGGAGTCGTGAGAATTGTCCTTGGCACTAAAGTATCCCACATTCAGAAATGCTTTACTTCATAGTCCAAACACAAGGGAAGAGGAAATGTTACTTATCCAGGACAGAACCTAAAGAGTTTAGAACTCTCGGGAACCAATGAAGCACTGAGATTTGAAAGAAGATACGGCTGCATTGCTCATAAAATGCCAACAAACTATCATTGAAGAGATGTGTCTCCACTAAATGGAGACAACAATACAGATAAAGGAATTCTTCATATTTATTGACTTTCTTCTTGACAATTTGACAAGACAAGATACAAAGAGTTTACTTTTGTACAAAGCTAACTCCATTTTAAGAACAGCAACCAACTATCTGGCTGACTGACTAAAACTACTAGTTAAACATACTCAGGGAGTTTTCCACCTCGTCCTCAGCACTTCCTGTTATATTAACTGTATGGACATGTACTTACATTGTTCAGTATTTGTGACCTTAATCTACTTTGGAAAGTTTGAGGAAGTGGGGTGCCTGGGCAGCTCAGTGGGTTAAGCTTTGCCTTCAGCTCAGGTCATGATCTCAGGGTCCTGGGATTAAGCCCCGCATCCAGCTCTCTGCTCAGCAGGGAACCTGCTTCCCCCTCTCCCTCGGCCTGCCTCTCTGCCTATTTGTGATCTCTCTCTGTCAAATAAATAAATAAAATCTTTAAAGAAAAAAAAAAAAAGAAAGAAAGTTTGAGGAAGAAAAGTGAGTTAAATTCTCTTACACTTTTCCCTTCACATATATTCTGAGACAGAATAATAACCCCATCTAGAGTTCATCATAGGAAATTTTTCAACAAGGAGAGGATTATATGAAAATGAGCTCTAGAGAGAAATCGTTGAAAAATAGGATAAGGATACATTTACGGGATTTCCACATGTGTTGTTGGTGGTATGTGGTGTGGTATAAAAAGACCTTACTGATAGATACTTATGTGCTTGGATATACATGTAGATATCTGGGCGGAACTCTGTGAAAATGTGTCCATTATGAAATGGAACAAAATGTATCTCTCACCTTAGTAGTCTTACACAGCACATTAAGGCATGCAGCGCTTTTTTAACGTAACTGTCCCACATGGAAACATTTAAAAACTCTAATAGTACATCTGCTAATGTCTTCATAGAGAGCAGCATGTTCAGTCTATTCTTTGAAATGAAAAGTGTCAACCATCACTGCAATTCTTAGAACTCAGATGTTAAAATTCTGTAGTGTCAAGAATGGGCTCATTGTGGGCTGCTCATAGTACAGACTCCTACAAATGTTCCATTGTACTTCTGAGCCATGCTAATGATCCGTGCCTAATGGATCATGAAGAGCATTTTGAAGCCACCCTTTCCCTGAACATCAACTCTCAATACCTTGTCAAAAAGCACCAGTGGTTGTCACAATGATATCCTCCAAGTGTGCCTTTCCCAATGCAACCATCAAATGCATTTGAAGGCTTTGAGAAACAGGCAGCAAAATTCAAGGGGAGTTCAACAGTGCATATCTGAGCTTAAAAAAAAAATAAACCTAAAATAATATTTGAGAAATGGGCTTTTCACACTGGAAAAACTATGCTAGTACGATATGGAAATTCCATTTTTATCCAGTTGGGATAAAAATAATAGCAACTAGTTATAAAACACCTTTTAAGTTATGTTTCACGTGTCACCTTATTTACTATTACAACTTTCCTATAAGTACCATTATCATTTCCATTAATAGATAACCCTCAGTAATTCTTAAGAGACACTCTTCATTCAATAAGTAGTAAAATGGTGATTCAAACCAGGTCTCTCTGATTCCAGAGTGTGAGTTCCAAAGTCCCCAATCCTGTGCTATGATATGGAAATCTTAGAACTCAGCAAATTTTCCAAAAGTCCAATAGAAATCATACATTTATTCATAAGGAGACTCCAAGGTTTTCTCAACTTTTTCAGTGAGAGGAGCCTTTTAAGGTAGAATTAAGAGAAGAAAAAACTTGAAGCTGGAAAAATTAAGTTCTCATCCCAGCTCTGTCATCTGTGCCCCACGTGACATTGGGCAAGTGATTCAACATGACAGTGCTTCTATGAGAAACTCAGTGGGGGATGAATATATGATGTCATACCCATTTTTCAGCTGAACATACTAACTAAATTCAACCCTGAATATGACTGTATCTAAAGATTGTTGAAATGTCTTTATTTTGAGAGACGGAAAAAACAAATGTGGTGTCAAGTTGCGCTCAGTCTGATCTAGATCACAAAGCTGAATAAGCCAGACTTTGGGGACTACACTGAGAGGTTATCATATAATTGCCTTGGAAAGATCCCAGGTCCAGACCACACTCCCACAGGGGAGAGCAGGGTTTTCACAAAGTGAAATGATATTTTGACTATCTGCCATCTTGGAAAGAGATCCTTTGGGGGCAATAAAAAAGACCCAGGAAAGGCCCATGAGAGAGGGCAAACTATTACTCTTTCATTCAGTCTTAAGGCCCCAGGTGAGTGCATCTCGTATTTGCCCACATGGACACAGTTTCAGAAAAAAGCAAGCCCACTGGATCATCAGAGGTTGTGTCACTGCTATAAATTACTGCATGTTGTACTTCTCTTTCCTTATTATCAAACTTCAG
>CM052888.1:22807564-22838601 GCA_028534135.1 Potos flavus
GAGAGCTGAAGTTCCTCTCACTTAACTAAGCCCATGGCCACTGAATTTTAGGATGTCAATATAAAGGCAACAGTGTCCCCTAAACTGCCGGAAATTGGTTATTGTAGATATAAATCACCAGTGATGTGCTTAGTGCACAGAACATACTTTGACAATACTTGATTCCTTCCTTCCTTTCTTTCTTTCCTTCCTTCCTTCCCTCCTTCTTCCTTTTGCTAATTTTGCCTTCAGTGTAAACATATGTTTAAGTCACACCTAAACTGTTGGGGTTTTTTTTCTTCTAATTCTGACTGACGGAAAAATATAAAAGCCACATCCTTATTATTTAAAACATACAGTTATTATTAAATTTAGCATTGTTGTTTTTTGAGAGATTAACTTGTTCAAGACCTGTAGACAAGGGACAAAAATTATATACAACCGTATATAAAAGATTCTTTGATGGTGGTCTCTGCCATTCTGCCCTATATAAAAATCGCATCATGTATGTCTTTTTCTCCACATTCCATGTGTGCGCATTCACACACTCACATGTATGTGTGCTCTTCTCCAACCTTTACATCTATGCGTACTTTCAAATAAAAAACTTAATTAAATCCAATCATGTTTTGGATTAGCCAAAGAAGAGCCTTGTAGACATTAATCTACCATAGAAAATCAGTACATCACAATTAGTAAAAGGCAATTGAAAAGGCTCCTGGCACTTTTTTTTTTTTTTTACCTGACACACATTCAGTTTGTTTGAACATAGAATAGTTTTGCTATTCATTCCATCAGCCAGAATTCTTGAACCAATGAAGCCAACAGACACTAATGAAAAGGCATTTTTCATGTCCATTACATTTGACTCAACACCAGGTTGCTTAAGGAATTACATTCAGGTTTCACCTTAGAGTTAATCAAATATTTAACATTTGGAACAAAAATATAGCTACATTTGGTAGGTTAAGGGTAAGCCACAAAATGGCTTTTAACAACCATTCTAGAAGAAGTGTGTTATAGAAAACACTACTAAAAATTATCTAACCTAATAAACAAGTATTTTAGGCTAGAAAACTGAGGCCCAAGACATCAAGGGGCATGCCTAAGATCATCCAGCTAGACTGTGATCTGGCACTCCTTTTAGCTGAATATTAGGCTCATTTGGAGAAGCAGAAAATGGGACTTGTTCCCTTTAGGATAGTCAAGTCCTAGTTTTCAGAGATTGGCCCTCTTCTTGAATAGGTGTAGACTGCACCTGACTTCTGGGTGCACGTGTTTCTGACTCTAAGGGAAAGATGTGGATTTTAGCTGCCACCCGGAGGTGGTCTAGGGTTAAGTGCCAATATGTTTGAGTGCAGGATTTATTCTTGAAGTTGCCAGCTTCAGCTAATTGCAGATGTAAAAGATAAGACACCAATTTCAAAGAGAACAATTCATGGCAACAAGGCCATAAAAGTATTCACTGTGCTCCTTCCCTATCTAAAGACAATTGACCACACTAGAAAAAGCAGATGGGTAACATTTAAGGGTCTTTTCCAAAAAAAAAAAAAAAAAAGGAAAGGAAGAAAGAAAAAAGGGTTCTAATTTAAATGTAATTTAGGAAAATTAATACTTGGTTCTGATTTAGAAGTTGTTTGGGGTAGCTAAATTGTAAAGCTCCTGTCGGAGAAAGAGCTATTTCAATTCAATTAATAACATACTTTTATAGCATTGTGAGGTGTAACTGATACAATAAACTGAATATATATATATTTAAGGGGTACAACTTGATCGATGTTGATATATGCATACATTCATGTAACCATCATCACAATCAACATGATAAACATTTCCATAGTGCCCAAAAGTTTCCTAGGTCTGCTTGCAATCCACTCTCCAACTCTGTTCCTAGCCAACCACTAATTTGTTTGCTTGCTTTTGTTTGGGTGGCCGGGTGAATTGGTTTGGGGAGCAATTTTTTTTACTGGTGTTCAAATGATCCTTTATTGAAATATTTTCCTTTGTGGTTCTTTTTTAGTAGGGGGGGCGGAGAGAGTGAGGGAGGGGCACAGGGAGAGGGAAAGAGAGAATCTCAAGCAGATTCTGTGCTGAACACAGAACCCCACAGAAGGCTCAATCCCACGACCCCGAGATCATGATCTGACCTGAAACCAAGAGCAGAACCCCAACCAACTGAGCCACCCAGGCACCCCTCCTCTGTGGTTCTTAATAGCTGGGCATTCCCCTGCACCGCTGCTGATGTTACCTATGACATCATGATGATGGCAGACATCAAAGTTTGCAGCCCACAGACTGGGCAGTCCCCACAACTTCTCTAAGGGCTCCAGAAAGTTCTCTGGCTAAAGATCGTTGCCACATCTTGGGCAATGATGACCATCTCATCAACGGTGTTATTTCCACTGTGCGGATGTTTTTCTTGTGCTTTTCTGTCTTTGGGTGGTTCTTTGAAAGCTTGGATGTTCAGGGCAAAGGCAGAAGTTACCACCTCAGTCCTGGACTGAATGTTCTGAATGGTTAGGTGGTCTATAATCTTTAGACTCATGCAATTACCCAATGCCTTGGCAATGTCCCCCACAAAACTTTGTTTGGACACATTTTGGTAGTCAGGGCAGATGTGGCACCGATTTCCCCACTGAGCCACCTCAGGTACACAACTTTGATCTTGTTGGGGTTGAACTTGAGCAATATGTTAGAGGCAGCTGGTATCAAATGAACCTAGATACTAGAAGACCAAAGAAAGTTGCAATTTGGCCTCCCCTAAAACAAAAACTGAAAACTGCTATTTTAGTATTTTATACTGTTACTATAGATTTGTTCGCATTTTCTAGACTCTTCTAGAAATGAGATCATATAGTAGGTACTCTTTTTTGTCTGAGTTAGATAATTCAGCATAGATGATTCTGAGATTCAACCATGCTGTTGCATATATCAATAGTTTGGTCCTTTTTTTTCCCTGAGTTTAAGACTATAGAAAATTTAACTTGAATTAGACCATAGGCCTATTAACCTATAAAATTTCTAAAAGAAAACAGAAAAAAAATCACAGTGGCCTTGGGTTAGGATATCTAATATAGGACAACAAAAGTATGAACTATTTTAAAAAATCAATAAATTAGACTTGCAATGAATTTTCCTTGTCCCCTATGTCTTTTTCCACATTCCCTGATTCCTGCTTCCTAATGTCACTTTTCAAATAAACCAGTCACCCAAGTGCGTGCCTGAGCCTCTGTTGGGAGAACTTGAGCTAAGACATGGCCTCTGCCAAATGCCAGGCTCGGTTCCAAGAAACAACAATGTCAAAAGACAATGTCATATGTGTCACCCATATTAATTCAGTTGAAATGCTGGTTAGGTCAAAAAGGGATTCATGGGTCTAAACGATGGTTCTGGAGAATAATTTAAAGGAGAAAGCATGAACACGGAGAACAGGGAGAACTTCTGTTTTTCATAAACTTTACTAGGCACCATTTCAGTTCTTGAAAAGTTGGCTCTTAGCTCTTGATTCAGCACTCATAAAAAGTTTTAGTTCTTGTCCTGGAAGATGGGGCTGCTGTGTTCCAACTTCAATAACCATGTGCCTTTGTGACCCTCTAGCATTTAAATTTGAGAATTCCCTGGGAAAACAGTCCTTGCAAACCCTGTAGGGCCTACTATTTGGGAGTGTTGATTTATTCAACTTGCTGATTTATGCAGTATCCGGAATTTGAATGAAATATTCACAGATTTTCTGGATTTTGTTTTTATTTTGTTTTCTTTCTAACACATGTATGCCTTTGCTCTTTTCAGGATTTGCAGAAAATGAAATGCCCTTATTTCTTCTCTCTGCAGCAGGAGCTCAGAAGAAAACAGAACATCATGAAGGTCTTAATACCCTGGATCCCTGAGGACGTGTTACTTCCTTTTCATTCACATTTTAGCAAGATGGGGGAAAGGTCTTTGAAAGGATAGAAGACACAAATCTAGACATAGAAATCTAATCCACTTTCCAAGGTTCCACGCAGATAGTGCCCTCATGTACAAACCTTCTTAGATCTCCCCTTGACAATCTCAGCACTCTTTTCTCACTTTTAGAATCAGCTCTTTTACTTCCAAAAAAAGAGCAAGGCCAAGCCTGGTAGAAGAGAGTTTTCATTTCACTGCTTTCTGCAATCCCAGTTTATAACAACCTTTTCCATGAGCTCGGGAGATATTTTTAATCAGAAATCTTATTTTCTGAGATTCAGGCGCCTGACTTCCTGATCTGTCTCTGGCATTAACTTAAAGTATGATTTTTCCTCCTCTAGGTGTGTGAAACGAATCCCTTCCAGATGTTATAGTCCATGTCCACGATTCTGAGGGTAAAATGGGCTTTCATCACGCTAGCACATCACAGGGCATATATTCAAATAACGCGTTCGAGATTCATGATCAGTACACTTTAACAAAATATTTGCTAAGGAGTCCCCTGAGCAAGACACAAACAGTCTGTCTGTCTCAGTGTCTCTTATAACTATAAAGCAGACATAACAGAACATGAAGAGGTTGAAATGTGAACAGCATCTCTCCAAATGAACCAGCTACCCAGTGATGTCAAATTATCTTCACCAATAGTTTGAAGAAATTTCTAAGAAGTCAATTAAGGCAATGTTCAGAGACAGAAATACTAAAAATAGTGACATTTTTGCTAGAGAAGATATCTTTAGCCAAAAAAAAAAAAAAAATGGGGAATGCTTGTCACATCTGTGAATGTTGGTGTGTATTTTAAACTGTTGCATATTTAGTAATTTTTTAGGGTTACTGCAGTTGTAGATTATTAGAAGGCGTCTAAGTGCTTACGCAAGGGGCAAATGATGTCGGCATTATATTCCACAACTGCTAAAAGTGCTAGTATTTTGGAGGACCTTTAAAAGAAGCACCGGAGAGTACTTATGACTGCCCCCCAGGCTTGTTCTATTTTTCTACCAACACTCCAACACTCCCACACAGAAGATGCGCTCTCACTCGCTATAATCCAAGGAGTCACAGTAAGTACAGATACGAAGCCAAAATTTACATCTCAGACTTTGATCACTAAGTAAATTTTTCATCATTCAATTCTCTGTTAAATATTGTACTACTAATTATATTCTGAAGTGTCACAGGTTTTTGGGGTGTATTTTTTTTGAGGGGCAGTAGAAACTCTATATTTGAAAAGGAGAAAAGAAAAGAAATCTTTGTGCATGTATGTGTATGAATCTGAATTGTATTCTTTGTACTCTAAATGCCTGGGATCACCTGAGAATATTCTGGATGTTGTAACTCTAGAAGAATTAACTATGCGTTAGGAGTTAAAATAAGCCAGGTTCAATCACAGAAACACACACACGTGCACACATACCCTTAATATATCTAAATCAATGAAGCAAATGGACGAAGAAGAGGGAGGACAGACTTTAAAATGAAGCAGACCGGGTGCCTAGGTGGCTCAGTCAGTTACGTGTCAACCTTCAGCTCAGGTCATGATCCCAGGGTCCTGAGATTGAGCCCCATGTTGGGCTCCTTGCTCAGAGAAGAGCCTGCCTCTCCCTCTCCCTCTGCCTGCAACTCCCCCTGTTGTGCTCTTTCTCTCACTATTTCTCTCTATATATGTCAAATAAATAAAATCTTAAAAAAATAAAATAAAATAAAATGGAGCAGAACTTAACTGGAATTCTGATCTGCCACCCACTTAACATGGCTGAAAGTCCTATTTCTAGCATTCTGCTTCCTAGGTTTAAATCCTTATTCTGGAGGTGCCTGGGTGGCTTAGTGGGTTAAAGCCTCTGTCTTCGGCTCAGGTCGTGATCTCAGGGTCCTGGGATCGAGCCCCACATCAGGCTCTCTGCTCAGCAGGGAGCCTGCTTCCTCCTCTCTGCCTGCCTCTCTGCCTACTTGTGATCTCTCTCTCTCTCTGTCAAATAAATAAATAAAATTTTTTTAAAAATCCTTATTCTGCTATTAGAAAACAGTATGACTTTGGACAAATTACTCTACCTCTCTGTCTCTAATACCCCATTGCAAAATGGAGGCCAAAATAGTGCCTATCTCATAAGGCTGTTCTGAGACTCAATACACAACATATGTAAAGAGCTTGGGAGGGAGGACGTGCCTAGCACATAATTAGAACTCAATTAAATATTAGTTCTTATTAACTAGTTCCATGACCCCATGCAAGTTACTACTCTTCCTATGCCTCAGTTTTCCCCTCTCTAAAATAGGTTTAATGATATTATCATAAGACTGAAGAAAGACAGTGGATGGGGAATCATTCAGGACAGTGCCTAAGTAAGGAGGCCCTACCTAGTTCAGTCATGGGATAGAATGTCAGCTGAGTGTCCCAAGTTTAATGGTCACTAGTCAAGAAATGCCACACACTTTGAAGCAGCCAAAGGTGGGAAGGCCTGGGGTGGTAGCCAGTTTTATTTATTGTCAAGGTCAGCACATTCATCAACTCTCCTCATTAAAATTTGCCAATTAATGAGTAATGGCATACTCCTTAGCAAAGGTCAGCAGCAACCTAAGCAAACTTATCAAAAATTCAAAGAGGTACAGAGTTTGGGAAAAGTTCATTCTTCCCTTAATTAACGGATCTAATTACAATCCTGACATAACAAAATGCAAAATGCGCTCTTCAAAAGACACCGAGTCAAAGGTTTAACAGCCCAAATAACCTTCTCCTTTGGTACAGGCTGACCCAAATGTAGGGGAGGGAGGAGGAGGGAATCTTAGCATTCTGTCAACAGGGTTGATGAAACGGCTTTTCAAGAAATTAAAGCACATCAGAATCCCAGAGCAACAAAGACATTGAAAGGAAATAAAAACGCTCCCACATCCTGGGATGTGGGCGAACAGAGAGTTAAAGGTTTTCACTAATCTCTCTTCTTAGCAGACGTCAAAGCATTTATTTGGTGACCTTTCCTGACTGCTTATGAATAGCACTCTAGCATCCTAAAGAGTCTGGGTCTGTAATTGTTGTCTCATTTAGATAAAGCCTAAAGTACAATAAGATGGAATGGATATGCTACGCTTATTAAATTGTTTCTGAAATAGCAGATCCAGAATTTTACACCAGCTACCATCAACCAAAGGCCTAGGGGAAAGGCAGCCCGACCTCCAGCTCACCCACTCAGAGAACCACAATCCTGAGGAGGTAAGCTCAGTTTGTCACAAGACCTGCGATCACCTTCACAGAAGACGGCAAACACTCTGGCCACTTCAACTTGTGTTTCATTACATGAAAATGAACAGAGAGGGACCATTAAGTCTTGGTGCTTCTCAACAGTTTCAAGGGTGTTGAAAACTTTCAGAAGGCAAGAGGGTTTTCCACACAGAGTGGCTCAAAAACTTCTTCGGGAGTGAGAAGCACACTCTCAAATTACAATAAACACATCAGAGAATATGATTAATCTGGAAGGAGAAACTGATGTCAAAGAGGAGAAATGTGTCGGGGCACCCGGGTGGCTCACTCAGTTAAGCGACTGCCTTCAGCTCAGGTCATGATCCCAGGGTCCTGGGATGGAGCCTTGCATTGGGGTCCCAGCTCAGCACGGAGCCTGCTTCTCCCTCTCCCTCTGCCCCTTCCCCCTGCTTGTGCTCTCTCTCTCTCTTGCTCTCAAATAAATAAAAAAATCTTGGAAAAAAAAGAAAAAAAGAAGAGAAATGTGACTTGCCTAAGATCAAACAGAAAGGTAACAACAGAGAAATCAGCAGCCCACCCTTGGCAGGGTCAAATATGGTATTTCTGCTCATCTTATCACTTCTTTATTCAACAAATATTTATTGAGCATCTTTCAGGTGTTGGGCCTTGTTTGGTCACTAGGATACGGTTATGTATAAAGCAGATATGACGCTATTCCTCATGAATCTCATATTCTAGCAGAAGAGTATCAACAATAAACCAACGAATAAATAAGAAAGAAAAATGCTTCACTTCACATGAGAGTGACTGGGTGCCTATTACGGTTGAAATGACCAGAGAAGCTCTCCCGGAGAGGTGACATTTCAGCTGAGACCTGAATGACACAGAGGGCCATCCACATGAAGACCAGAAGGAAGAGGATAAAAGGAGAGATTAGTGGGTACAAAGGCCCAAGGCTGCTTAAGAACATCGAGAAGACCAAGGCTTCTAGAACCAAGAGAGGGAGGAGGAGAGTTGTACAAGCCGACACAGGGCAACAGGCCATGGGTAGGTAATACAGGAGTTTGCATGTGCATGACAGGGTGTGTGAATTTTGTTACAAATGTGATAGAATTCACTGGAGGGTCTTTTTTTTTTTTAAGACTTTATTTATTTACTTGACAGAAAGAGATCACAAGTAGGCAGAGAGGCAGGCAGAGAGAGAGAGGGGGAAGCGGGCTCCCCGCTGAGCAGAGAGCCGATGCGGGGCTTGATCCCAGGACCCTGAGACCATGACCTGAGCCGAAGGCAGAGGCTTAACCCACTGAGCCACCTAGGCGCCCCATTCACTGGAGGGTCTTAAGCAGAGGAATGCTCTGAATTCCCTTTATAAAAGATCACCCTGCTATACATGTCGAGACTGGATTAAGGGAGCAAGGGGCAGTGCAGAGTCCAGTAAGAAGCTTGCGGCAAGGGGACCAGGTAAGGGATGGGGGGGGGGGGGGGGTATCAGTGGAGATGGAGGTAGAATCAACAGAACCTGCATAGAAACTGGCTAAATGTGGGAAGAGGTGAGACATGAGAGGAGAGGAGCATCACTGGTGTGTTTGGGACATGAGCAATTACGTGAGTGGTGATGGTTATTATTGGGATAAGAAAAATAGGCCATGGGAAAGAAGTAACTGTGGGGATTAGAAATAGTTCTTTTTCGCCAAATTTGAAATGCCTATTAGACACTCACGTGAGATACCAGCTAGATCACTGAATACAAAAATATATAAATTTGGGTTTCTGGGAAGATGTTGGGGACTGAGGCATCGTCCTCAGAGATGCTACTAAAAGTCACAAGACTGGATGAGGTCACCCAGGCAAAAGGGAGACGTTTTCCAAAGGAGCAGTCCACCCGGCTCCTTTCCAGGAGGAGCCCTGTGCTTTTTCTCTCACACACAGCAGCTCCTTGACAGTACTCGAGAACAACAAAGGACAGGAGGCAACTCTCGGCGTCCTTGGACGCAGCATGTTGGAGTTGGAGCCTCTTCCCTGTAATCAAAAGGCCCTTTAGAGGTGAGATGCCGAGACGCACGCTTCCTGTGATGTGCTGCAGAGTGAACCCTGGTCCCTCACTCAAGTCCTTCATAAAGAAAAAGGGGAAAAAATCAATCCGCTTCCACAAAACTGTTGAGTTTTACTTACTGTGCACATAAGGAGGAAAAAAGCCGCAGCCGCAGCAGCAGCGAGCAGAGGCACTCTTCCCGGAGAGCCTGGTGTGAGGCTGCCCCCTCGTGTCCACCAACACTTATGACCCACTCAGCAACCCGAAATCAATTCCTTAAAGCTGCAGCAATAACAGCTGCCTTTATCTCCTCTTAACTTTGCTCCCTAAGTAAGCACCATGTCCTAGAAATCAATCCCATGCATCTCCATTACAGGAACATAGGTAAGGAAATGAGAAAGCGCCACATGACTTTAACTACTGAAAGGTCAAAAGGTGGGCTTTTTAGGGACACCCGGGTGGCTCAGTACGGTTACACATCAGACTCTTGATTTCAGCTCAGGTCATGATCTCAGGGTCGTGCAATTGAGCCCTGCATGGGGCTGCATGCTGGACATGGAGGCTGCTTAAGATGCTCTCTCCCGGGGCGCCTGGGTGGCTCAGTCGTTAAGCATCTGCCTTCGGCTCAGGTCATGATCTCAGGGTCCTGGGATCGAACCCCGCATCGAGCTCCCTGCTCGGTGGGAAGCCTGCTTCTCCCTCTCCCACTCTCCCTGCTTGTGTTCCCTCTCTCGCTGTGTTTCTCTCTGTCAAATAAATAAAATCTTTAAAAAAAAAAAAAAAAAAGATGCTCTCTCCCTCTGCCCACCCCCCACCGCCCGCTTGGACTCTCTACCTCTCTTCAAAAAAAAAAAAAAAAAAGTGGGCTTTTTAAAAACACAGTTATCCGGGAGCTCCTGGTTGAGTATCAGACTCTTGATCTCAACTCAGGTCTTGATCTCAGGGTCATGAGTTCAAAGCCCACATTGGGCTCCACAATAGGTGTGGAGCCTACTTAAAATAAAAAATTATAACAATAACACATCTTTCCCTATTGTACAAGGCATAATTCTCAAGCAATGATATTGATGGCTTAACAGATTCAGATACCTGGTGGTATGTTAAGATACCCCTTGATGTGACTTTGGGTCTGAGTAATTAGAGGCTAGATTTGGGTTCCTCTGAAAGCAGGGCCTGAGACAAGGAGTTGAGGGCAGATGATTTCAGAAGCAGGAGTATGGAAGGATGAGAATAGGGAAGGAGGGAAAAGGAGGGATGGGTTATTGAGCTATTTACTTCTGAGTCAACAAGAGCTCAAAACCACCAGGGAATTTCTGAGCACCTCTGCAGAAAGCCCCTCAGAATTGTTCACCTGAAGGACAGAAGTCTGGTGTATATTTCAGCCAACTCTCACTCCCCATTGGTGAAGAACTCTTCTCTTGCATGCCTGGGCTGAGCCTATAAGAAGTTGACTGTCCTTCGCTGGCTTTAGAAAAACCCCTAAGGCAGAGAACTAGAAAGAAACCATAGCATACGTGCTTGAGGTGGGATGGGGACAGGGACAGGAACTGCTCACCTCAGCTGAGCTGAAAAAGATGGGTTGAGGGAAGAAAACGAAAACGTAAATTTGAAAAGATAGATATGCACCCCTATAGTTATTGCAACATTATTTATAATAGTCAAGATATAGAAGCAACCCAAGTGTCTATTGACAGATGAATGGATAAAGATGTGGTGTGTATATATATACAGGGGAATATTACACAGCCATAATGTGTATTACACAGCCATAAAGATGCCTTGCCATTTGCAACAACATGGATAGACCTAGAGGGTATTATGCTAAGTGAAATAAGTCAGACTGAGAAAGACAAATACCATATGATTTCACTCGTATGTGGAATTCAAAAAAACAAAACTAACTAACAAAAAGCAGAAAGAGACCCATAAATACAGAGAACAAACTGATGGTTGCCCGAAGGGAGGGGTATCAGGAGGATGGGCAAAATGGGTGAAGGGGACTGGGGGGTACAGGCTTCCAGCCGCAGGATGAATACGTCACAGGAATAAAAGGCACAGCATGTGAATATAGTCAATGATATTGTAATAGCAACGTATGGTAACAGATGGCAGTTATACTTGTGAGCACAGTGTAACGTATGGAGCACTTGAATCCCTAGGTTGTACACCTGAAACTAGTGTAACATTGTGTAACAACTATACTCAAATAAAAAAAATGTTAATGAGTTGAGGGGATGTGGCCTGGGTATGACAGGCATCTGTGTCATCTAGGAAGATTCTCATCCCAAATAATGTGAGAAGCTGTGTTCTGTAGGGGACAGGGTACCATATTCACCATTTGTTAGCCATGTGAGCTTTGGCAAACTTCTTTTCCCTCCAAACCTTAATTTCTTCACCCATAAAGTAATTATAATGGTAATAATTAAGTACTACTCTAAATAACAAATTTGTTAATACACGGGAGGTGCTTGGTGCAAGAAGAAAAATGCATTAAGTTTCCATAGTATCGTTAATAAACTAATAATTAAAAGAGTGATATCTCATTTGCCTTCTATGTCTCCAGTTTTGGTTCACATTTATTGACCCCTTTTTGGTCTTGCTATTACTTAGTAGCTTCTGTTTATTCAGACACGTGCTAGTTGCCTCGGCTTGTTTCCTTTCCTCCTTCTTCCTTCCTAGCAAATATTTTTTGAGCCCTAACTGTGCCCTGGACATTGTGCTCACCTTACTCTATAATTTTGCTTTGCTTCTCAGACTGTATTCAGCCTTCTTATCTGAAGTACTGGAAATTCAGTTTGTATAAATACTGCCTGCAAATAAACCATGTTCCCCACCATACAAATGCTTTAAAGTCTTGCCATGCCACGCTGGAAATAGAACAAACAGACCATAACTCACGTCTAAATGAGCACTGTTCCTCTTAAAGTAGTTACCTTGCAAGGTTTCACAATTCACCTCTCTTCCTCCTCCACGCTGTGCATTTGGGGAACAACACAGAGTTGGCATATTATTTTTGTGGTAGAGGACGCAAAAATAATTTGTTTTGTTTGTAGGCATTTGCAACAACACAGAGGAGTACAAAACACTAATGACCACATCTCATTCTTCTTTACAAATCCCACCCCACACCTAACCTAGTAACCTTCCTGTAGCAAGTATATAATAAGTGTTACTTATTTATTCATCCATTTATCAAATATTTTAAGCACTCATTATAAGCTACTTGATGTATTAAGAACTGAAGAAGGACACAAAGGTAATTACAGTATGATTTATGATGTCTGGACCATTATGGTCTAACAGAGAAGATAATATTAAATGCCTCTATAAAAGTATCTTAGAAGAGTTTTATGGATGAAGTTGAATTGAAAAGTGGGTAGGAGCAACACCTGGGGGGCTCAGTTGGTTAAGCATCTGCCTTCGGCTCAGGTCATGATCCCAGGGTCCTGAGATCAAGCCCTGTATTGGCCCCCTGCTCGAGTCTGCATCTCCCTCTCCCTCTGCCCCTGCTCATGTGTGCTCTCTCTCCTGCTCACTCTCTCTCTCAAATAGATAAGTAAAATCTTTTAAAAGGTGGGTAGGATTTCAATAGACAAAAAATGTGAAAGAAAGAATGCACTGTTTATAGCGGAAAGAACACAAGCTAAAGTGGAGAGTCAAGAAATATTTCTGCATATCCTAGAATAAGAGAACACAATATAATAAGAATTTATAGAATTTATCAGGGAACAACAGAATAATAAGCTGGAAAAAATTTTAGATCAACTAAATAGTTAAATATTATGGCTAGGGATCTACTTATCATCAAGTACAATTACCAGGGCACCACTGGAGGAAGATTCACACTTCATTACTTACCAGAGGAAGGCTGTATTTTGCTTTATTGTGGAAGGGACATTGTCCAGAACAGTGATTTCTACCATGTAGATCACAAGTTCATGGAGAGAGCTTTCTTGATAGTACACATAGTATGTGAATCTCTATTCACAAAATGTAGTCCATAGATTAAATGAATAATATTTTGCACACATTTTAAAAACTAATATAAGATTTTGTTTTTTTAAGATTTTATTTATTCATTTGAGAGAGAAAGAGAGAGAGCACACAAGCAGGGGCAGAGGGAGAGGGAGAAGAAGACTCCTCCTGAGCAGGAAGCCCAACTCAGGGCTCAATCCCAGGACCCTGGGATCATGACCTGAGCTGAGAGCAGATGCTTAACTAACTAAGCCACCCAGGCGCCCCTCATATGAGATTTTAGTAAACAAAACAATTCATTTAAAAGTGTTAATTTTTTTCAATCAGTGGAAATATAAATCATACCACCATCTTACCACTAAAAAGAGATCTAGAGATGGTCAAACAGAAGAAAGGATCTCTCCAGCCATTAAGATCAAGGTAATGTGGGGGGCACCTTAACCAAATGGGTGGCTCAGTTGGTTAAGCAACTGCCTTCGGCTCAGGTCATGATCCCAGAGTCCCAGGATTGAGTCCTGCATCGGGCTCCCAGCTCCATGGGGAGTCTGCTTCTTCCTCTGACCTTCTCCCCTCTCATGCTCTCTCTCTCTCAAATAAATAAAATCTTAAAAAAAAAACAAAAGATCAATTTGGGACAAGGGAACTAATGCATCAAAATTCCTTTTAATTCAACTTTAACAATACCACTGTCTGTGAGACGCTGAGACACTGTTTTTGGAGAATGGATGGAAGGAACATGGGTTGAAAGCTGGGGGATCAGTTAGGTGACTATGACAGTGATTTAAGTAAGAGATAATGAACATCTGACAGTGATACCAGAAGGGTAACGAGGAGGAAGCAGGTCTGAGAGATGGATTAGCAAAATTTTAAAAAGAACTATATGAACAAGATCAGTTGAACATGGAAATAAGTTATAAGTTGAGAATATCTCCTAAATTTCTAATGTGGACAAGTGGGTGAATTGCAATGCCTTTTCCTCTATGTGTTTGCATACCAGTGTGTACTGAGAGGTAAGAAGTAATGGCAAATGATGAGTTCAGTTTTCTTGAATTGAGGAGTATTCAGAACATCCAAAAGAAACTATTTTAGTACAATTGACCAACAGCATGTCTTACAGCTGTGCTATTTTAGATTCAAGAAGGACTTTTCTAACACTTGTAAGAACAAAGTTTGAATTTGCAGAAAAGGGGGAGTTGTTTCCCTCCATAAATCTGAGTAGAAAGTTCTTACTACGTCAATTCATGGAGTTTTACTGCTAACTAACTCTCATCTCCTTGAGAGTAGGCACTCTGTCTTACTTATCTCTGTATTTTTGGAACCTAGAATTTGTACCTGGCCCAAAGAAGGCATTCAGGAAATATTTGTTGAATAAAGTAATTAATTAACGTTAGACTAAATCTCTGTCCTATTCCCAAGAGTCTACATGACTACTGGAAAGGACTCCAAGCCTGTAAATCAAGATCTTGGGAACAGGGAAAGACAAAGGAAGAGCTAGAGAAACAATCTTTCCAGTCTCACAAAAGCAGGTGACATCTCCAGAAAACAGCTAATTCTTTTCTCCTACACACATCACCTGCCCACTTTATTTCCCATGTGGAGTCTTAGACCAGAGATGAGCACTTGTTTTGAAGAGGGAAAAGGGGAGGAAAGAGAAAAACTACCATATCTCCCACCGGCTTTTTAACTTATTAGTTCCGGACATTTATGAAATCTAATTTTGTATTCTTTTGCTACTCTTACACCCTTCTTTGTTTTGATTTAAACATGCTTGAAGAGTTTTCACTCCTTGAAAAAATCATTATTGAATTTAGTACATAGTGGATATACAAAGCTAATGAAAATGAAGGAAGAATAGAAGAAGGAAGGAAGGGAGGGAGGGAGAGAAGAAGGGATGAAGGGAGGAAGGATTCTTTACAAAGACTGGCTTTCATGGATGAAACTCTGTAAGCCCAATGAATGTCATTTTTTCCCCAAAGCAAGTATTCCCAAGTATTCTATAGAGAAATTCTCTTGGTTCCAAACCTGAATACCAGCAGTAACATTGAAAAAGTAAAGACGGCCCAAATTTTGGGTTGGTGACACATCTGTTCCTAAAGGGTGACCCAGTCACTGGGGTATTGAATCTGATATGAGAACATATAAAGGACATGAGCTGCCTACTCAATCCTAGCCATAGCCTCTCGATGTTTGGGGGAAATAGAAAAGAAATATAGTAGAGAGGAAAAACTGAATGCTGAATTAGGTAGACAAGGATTTGAAATGAGCCTGAATGAGTTGATTCATAAAATCCATGGAATAGATCACATGGGACACTCTACTAACACAATGGTATGACCCAGAGATATTTAAACATGGAGTTAAAACTCACTTCCCATTTTTACTTCCATTAGTTAAAAAATGCAGCTTGAAAACTTGAAAAATATCCATCACCAAAGAATTCTCTGGAGGAGTTGGAAAATCACCTGCCTCCAGCTGGTACTTTGCTCTGTTAATGATTTGTATATATGTGAACAAAAGGTTCAGTGCTCCTATTAATTACCTAAAAAATGATTAATCTCCTTTCGACTATGGAATTAAGGAATCAAGAGGTAGATCATCTTTAAGCCTTCTCTGTATCACAGATACCAGAAATAAGCATCATTCCTTGTGCACTCACCATGTACTTCCCCCATTTTTTTTTCTGCTACCATTCTGTATACCCACATAGCAGAATGAGAAGAGATGAAATTCACATTCATCTTGTTTTTGCTCAAATCCTAGAGGTGGAAATGATGGGCCACAAACTTTCTAAGGCAGAGCACATGTGTAGGTAATCATACCCTTTACTTCACCATCACAATGACCCCTTCTCCCTACATTCTCCGTATCACTCCCTACACATGCACTTCATCTATATTTGCCCCAGAATCCTCAAAGTGTCAAAGGAGTTTGTTTAAATACCATCAGGCTATTTTGCCTGTGGTTAGGGTCTTAACTTTAATAGCCTCCAGGCTTGCAATTCACTCTCCTGTTTTTGACCTCTACTTTAAACTGTAATTTGGATTTTCCTTATTTTCATTGCCCTGTGCAAATACCTTACCAGACAAAACATTGCTCTCCGAGCACTCTATCATAATATTCCAACTGCCAACATGAAGGGCTTGCTGGAAAGTTCACCTCACATTATGTAGTGCTGAATAGAATTTAAACCAAATAGGACACTGAATAATATCATTTCTGTTGCTCTGAAATTTGTTTATGCAAGTTACTGTGTTCACGAATTGTAACATGCTGCCCTTGTAATGACTTAGACGGAGATGTAAAAGGTAGGAACTCAAGCTTGCAAAGAACATGAAAATATAGAGAAAAACACTATTGAGTGAAGTACAATAAGCAACTATCTATTAACTATTATTAAGGTGCTTTATACTTAATTCATACCATTTTATCATAAAACATACCTGTAGAGTGGCTATGGTTATTATCATACCTGTTTCATAGAGGAACATATTAGGCCTTATCATCTCTAAGGCATAGGTGAAAATCCATTACAGTTGAGGGAAAGGAACAGAAAAAAATCTACTCCTGGAGAAGGGGCCAGAACATATGTTGGACAAAGACCATTAGAGATCACCTCTAGCTGTGAGGGAGGGGAGAAGAATTCCTAGAAGACTCCATCCCTAAGAGCCAAGACAGAGGGCTTATCTAATACTAAGGCTTAAACGTAATAACAGAAAATATGACCCTTTCTCTGCAAACACCACCAGGCTAACAAGCATCAAGTATTAATAGTAATCTATTGCTGGGGCACCTGAGTGGCTCAGTGGGTTGAACCTCTGCCTTCAGCTCAGGTCATGATCTCAGGGTCCTGAGATCAGGGTCCTGGGATCGAGCCCCGCATCGAGCCCCGCATCGGGCTCTCTGCTCGGCAGGGAGCCTGCTTCCTCCTCTCCCTCTGCCTGCCACTCTGCCTGCTTTTGCTCGCTCGCTCTCTCTCTCTCTTTCTCCCAAATAAATAAATCTTAAAAAAAGAATTGGGAGGCACGCGGATGGCTCAGTCAGTTAAGCATCTGCCTTTGGCTCATGATCCCAGGGTCCTGAGATCAGGACCTATGTCGGGCTCCCTACTGAATGGGAGACTGCTTCTTCCTCTCCCTCTGCTCTTCCCCACCCTGCTCATAATCTCAATCTCTCTCTCTCTCTCTCTCAAATAAATATTTTTTTAAGATTTTATTTATTTGGGGCGCCTGGGTGGCTCAGTGAGTTAAAGCCTCTGCCTTTGGCTCAGGTCATGATCTCAGGGTCCTGGGATTGAGCTCCGAATCGGACTCTGCTCAGCAGGGAGTCTGCTTCCCCCTCTCTCTCTGCCTGTCTATCTGCCTACTTGTGATCTATCTCTCTCTCTCTCTCTGTCAAATAAATAAATACATAAAATCTTTTTTAAAAATTTTTTCTAAAAAAAAAGATTTTATTTATTTATTTGACAGAGAGAGGGAGAGAACACAAGCACGGGGAGCAGCAGGCAGAGAGAGAGGGAGAAGCAGGTTCCTAGCTGATCAGGGAGCCCTATGTGGGGCTCGATCCCAGGACCCTGGGATCATGACCTGAGCAGAAGGCAGACGCTTAACTGACTGAGCCACCCAGGTGCCCCTAAATAAAATCTTTTTTTTTTTTATTTTTTTAATTGGATCATAGGCCTGAATATAAAATACAAAACTATAAAATATCTAGAACACATAGGAGAAAAATCTTTGTGACCTAGGGTTAGGCAAAGATTTCTTAGATATGATACCAAATGCACTATCCACAAGAGAACAAGTCAGTACATTTTATTTCATCAAAGTTAAGAACTTCTGCTCTTCAACAATGTTAAGAGAGTGAAAAAGCCCCATAGCCTGGGAGAAAATATTTTCAAATCACATCTGACAGAAAACTTGTATTCAGAATTCACAAAGAATTTTCAAAATGTAATAAGAAAACAAATAACACAAGAAAAGAAACGGGCAAAAGATTTGGATACCTCACCAAAGAAAATGCAAAAACCAAACAAAAATCACGTGAAAAGATTCCTAACATTATTGATCATTAGGTAAGTGCAAATCAAAGCCATAATGAGATACCATCATACACCCATTAGAATGGCTAAAAAAGAAAAAATAACTAACAATACCAAGATTTGGTAGAGCAACTAGAACTTTCATATATTGCTGGCAAAAATGCAAAATGCAAAATGGTAATGTCACTTTGGAAAGCAGTTTGGCAGTTTCTTATAAAGTTATACATATACACTATCAGACAAAACAGCAATCCCACTTACAGGTATTACCGAACTGAAATGAAAATCTATGTTCACACAAAAACCTGTACACAAACATTTACATCAGTTTTCATCATCTTTGACAAAAACTGGAAACAACCAAACATCCTTCAGCTGGGGAAGGGATTAACAAACTCTGGGATTCCACACAGTGATACACTGCTCAGCAATTTTTTTAAAAATACATGCAATAAGAGGGATGAATCTCAAATGCACTCTGCTAAAGGAAAGAAGCCAGAGTCAGAATGTTACATAAGATTCTATTTATTTAATATTCTTATAAAAACATTATAGAGGGGTGCCAAGGTGGCTCAGTTGTTTGAGCGTCTGACTCCTGGTTTCAGCTCAGGTCCTGATCTTGGGGCCATGAGTTCCAGCCCTGCATCAGGCTCCACACTCAGCAGGGAGTCTGCCTGTCCCTCTCCCTCCCCCTCCGCCCCTCCCTCCCTTGTGCTCACTCTCTCTAAAAATAAAAAAATAAAATATTTTTTTAAATTACAAGGATGGAAAATAAATGAATGGTTGCCAATAGTTAGAGAAAGGGGTTAACTACAAAGGAGCACAGGGGAGTTTGGGAAGGGGGGAACTGTTTTATATCTTGATTGTAGTAGTGGTTACAATAATATACAATTGTCAACCCAGAACTATACACTATAAAGGGTGGATTTTACTGTATATAAATGATAACATTTGGGGGGGGGGGGGCAGAGGGACAGGGAGAGAGAGAGTCCCAAGCAGGCTCCATTCTGGGCTCAGTCTTACAACCCTGAGATAGTGACATGAGCCAAAATCAAGAGTTGGACACTTAACCAAGTGAGCCACCCAGGTGGCCCTAAATGATAACATTTTTAACGGAAAATGTTATTGTAATGTAGTAACAAATGATTAAAACTAACCAAAGAAATTTTTAAACTCTTGAAATTATAAATAAAATAGTTACAATACACAGAGCACTTACTAGCTGAAAAATACTCTACAAAATTCTCTCTAATCCTTACAGGAACCCGTCAACTATTTACTATTACCCTTACTATCAGATTAAGAAACTGATCTTCGAAAAAATAGGATCTCCTAGTAAGTTATGGAGCAAAACCCCAACTCCAAATATTGGTTTAAAACCCCAAATAAGGGGAGCCTGGGTGGCTCAGTCATTAAGCGTCTGCCTTTGGCTCAGGTCATGATCCCAGGATCCTGGGATGGAGCCCCGTGTCGGGCTCCCTGCTCAGCAGGAAGCCTGCTTCTCCCTCTCCCACTCCCCCTGTTTGTGTTCCCTCTCTCACTGTGTCTCTCTCTGTCAAATAATAAATAAAATCTTTAAACAATATAAAATAATAAAATAAAATCCCAAATAAGGGCACTGTGCTATTATGGACATTGTTTCTTTCAACCTTAGAACAAGCATATGCAGTAAGTAATCACATCTCTAGTTTACAGATGGAGCTACTGAGGCCTAAAAGATCAATTGACTATGCTAAATCCACAGAGCTGATCAACAGTCACATTTTACCAAGGTCTGCCTGATACTAAAGCCCAGACCGTTAGTATGTTAGTAGCTCTCATCTCGGTGATTTTGCTCCCCTCTCCCCAACCCGGGGGACATTTAGCAATGTCAGAAGAAATTTTTGGTTGTCACACTAGGGGCAAAGAAGATGCTACTGACATCTAGTGCATGGAGGCCCAGGATGCTGCTAAACATCCTACGAGGGGCAGCATAGCCTCCCACGACAGAGAATTATCCAGCACAAAATCTCAACAGTGCCAAGTTTAAGTAGTCCTGCATTATGCCATGGGATCCACGGAAGAAAAGTTTCAGGATAAGGCACTTCATTAGGACCTCTTTCCATAGTCTCGGTCCTGGTATCATGTCTTTCCCAATTATTAAAGGCACAGCCTGGGATCACCGTGTGTCTGATTTCTGTCCTTTGGGAAATAGGAGGTTGGGGTGATACAGAGGAAACTTTGAAAAAACACAGGTGACTGCTGAATTCAGAAAGGGATTTTGGAAAGTCTGACCCCAATTCAAGAAGACAATACACAGACTCTGTAATTGCTGTATCAAGCGGCATGAAGCCCTCAGTCTCTGAGGCAGGGCCCACATGGGGATGGGAGTTATGTTCCCATTATCCACAAAGTGAACTTTTTCCTAACAATAATGCAGTGATTTCAGAAGCAATTTTAAAAAAACAAGAATCTTTCCCCCAAACTCTACAGCTTTTCTGATTTTTGTCAGCAACAAAGAATTCAGCTTCCAAAAGCAGGCTGCATCTCTGAATATTAAAACTCCCACGTTGGGAAATTTTTTAAGCCTTCCGACAACCCCTTTTAAAGTTATAAATGAAAGTCACTCAACAGACTATAGTGCTCATGGGCCCCTTTTATCTCCTGAAGAAAGACAACACGGTGAAAACTTAGGAGCCAGAGACCAAATTACTGACCTTGAATCACCTTCCACACCACATCTGGCCCAACCAAGATAGGGGATTAAAAGCTTTAACTAGAAGCAACAGCAAATGATGTAATTTGATGATATAAAGAAATCCATCAAGGGAGAATAAACGGCTAGATCGTATTATTCATAGAGCTCTCAGAGTTTAAAAAGAGGCTAAATTTGCCTTCAGCTAAGTCCTTTCATGCTAAAAATCAACCATTCCACTTTCCCCTCCTGCCCAGAGAACAAGCAATTCCAGGACCAAAGAACTGGTCCATTGGAGCTGGGACCGTCTTAATGGGTTTATTATTTATCTGCCAAGACCTGCATGGGTGAACCCCTACATCACTCCCCCCACCTTTATTGCTCTGATTTCCCTTTTTTATGATGGTGATTATTATGCCACACTGATACCTATTCATCCACATCTTCAATATGAGTTTCCCTGTTCCTCCACCGCAGCCGCACTTCTGTGGCAGCCAACTATGAAACTTCCTGAATTGCCATCAAATCCAAGCATCAAAGGTCTAATGCCCAAAACTTGACCATAGCAAAAATGCACCATAACACTTGCTTTGTGGCATTTTCCGCGGGACTCACAAATTGCTATCTTTGTGCTTAAATCTGCTTCTGTCTGCCTTACTTTCTCCCTAACTCCTGACCGTAAGCATTAACTATCCATTCTCAGGCACTGTACTAGGTGTTTGACAAATACAGTTTTACTCAGTCCTCACGGCAACCCATGAGGTAAGTATCATTACCTCTTTGTTACAGGTGACAAAATGAAGGCTGGAGAGTTTTAGTAACTTGTAACAGGCAACACAAAAAGTAAGCGGCAGGTTTACTCCTAAGTCTGTCTGACTCCAAAAACCATTTTTACTATCCAGCTTACAAGATTTATGGGTAAAAACACTAAAAAAAAATGTTAATGGTAGTTCTTGCTAAAATATAAGGTGATGATAAAATATAATCTTATGACTTTCTTAATTATTGTCTATATTTTTTTTCAATATTTAGAATTGGGCATACAAAATAGAGTAACAGAGACTGGATTCACTCTTATATCTAAAACAACAAAAAACAAGTGAAACAAAAGTTTTCAAGATACTGGACATTGGGCAACAAAGACAGTGGTCCCTGACAGGCGGGGAACAATGAAGGTTTGCCTCAGGGCACTCTCTTAGTAGAGTGTCCAGACCTCTGCACACAGAGAGGAAACCTGGCAGGACATGGCAGACTCCCTGAGTTGAAAAGACAAATCTGAGTCCAGTGAAACCAAAGTGACTGGAGTTCATAGCACACAGTACCAGTAAGGAAGGAGGTATACAGAGAGAGAATTCCGGACATCTGTAGAGGATACTCTTCAAGTATTTAATGAATTCTGGTCAGTACCTACATGTGAGAAAACTCTCTGGATCGGGGAAAAAAACTAAAAAGATTAAAGTATCCAGTGTTCAAATTGATCTGGGAATAGTACCTATTCCCACCAATCAGACTAGAAAACCACATGACTCACAGGTCATGGAGTAGAGTATACAGTAGAGTCTTGTCTCAGTAATGGAAAATAATTATCCCTGGAGAGCTCGGCTCAAGTCCCGCCTAATATTTCCGAAAAGCAATACCCTAAAGTATCAAACTACTTACAAGCAACTACATGGGTCCCAGAACAAAACTCAAAAATATTTATAGGGATACAAAATATATCCAGCCCTCAGTAAGGCAAACATCACAATATCTGACCGCCAATCAGAAAATTAACAGACATGCAAAGAGGTGAACAGATACAATCATACGGAGGAGAAAAATCCATTCAAACTGAGTCAGAAATGTTAGCAAGACATTCAAACAGTTAGTATACCTGTATCCCATATGTTTAGAATTTGAAGTACAGGCATGAAAGATAAAAAAATATCCAAATCAAACTTCTAGAGATAAAAAATATATTGGATGAAAGTAACGGAAGATTAAGACATTGCAGAGGAAAAAAAAAAAAACAGTGAACTTGAAGCTAAAGCACAGAAATTACTCAAAATATACCACTGAGGAAAAAAAGAATCCAATAAAATGAAAAGAGCATCCATGAGATGTGGAACAACTTCAAACATCTTAAAAGAGTAGACAGAGTCCTAAAAGGAAGAGAGAGGGGGAAAAAATTATTTGCAGAAAATTGCCCAAATTTGATGAAAACTATAAACCCACATATCAAAGATGAAACGAATCCCACACACACACACACACACACACAAAAAAAAAACTACAAGACACACCATAATCAAATTGTTCACACCAGCAGTAAAGAGAAAACCTTAAATTAAGTCAGTAAAAAGAGACATGTTATGTAAAGAAGAACAAAAATAACAATGACAAGGGCATCTGGGTGGCTCAGTCCGCTAAGCGTCTGCCTTTAGCTCAGGTCATGATCTCTGGGTCATGGGATCGAGCAACATGTCAGATTCCCTGCTCAGCAAGGAATCTGCTTCTCCCTCTCCTCCCTGCTTGTGCTCTAAATAAATAAATAAATAAATAAATAAATAAATAAAATCTTTAAGAAAAAAAAAGAAAATGTCAAAAATAGGCAAAACTTTACACAGTAAATTAGTGGGTACCTAGAGCTGAGAGGCTTGGGACTGAAGAGGATAATAAATAAAAGGAATAGGATTTCTCTCTGATGTGATAAAAATGTTCTAAAATTAACTATGATAATGGTTGCACAACTCTGTGAATAAACCAAAAACCACTGAATTGCATACTTTGGTGCATGTATGTGAATTACATCTCAATAAAGCTGTTTTTTATATGAAAGGAGAAATTTTAAATTGTTCAGAAATACAAAAGCCAAAAAAGCCATCAAAGCAGACCCATACTACATGTTAAAAGAAGTCCTTTAGGCAGAAGGAAAATGATACTAGATGGAAATATGGGTCTACACAAAGGAGTATGAAGAACACCAGAAATGGTAACAGCAAAAGTAATGATGTTTTCTTATTTATTTAAATCTCTCTAAAAGGTAACTGTTGAAACAAAATTATTAACAGTGTATTATAGGTTTAATATACTTACATAAATGTAAAGCATATGATAATAAATTCTGGAAGGGGAAAATGGAAGTGTACTACTGTAAATTCCTATACTATACCTGAAGTGATATAATATCATTATATCAGTAGATTGTGTTCATTTAAGATGTATGTTAATCATTTAAGATGTATGTCCATTAAGATGTATACAATAAACAAATAATACAATAAATAAATACAATAAATAATACAATAAACAATAAACAATAAAGCAATCACTAAAATGACAACACAAAAGGTGGTAGATAATAAGCCCAAAAGGAGATAAAATAGAATCATAAAGAATAATCCAAAAGAAGGCAGAAAAAGAAAAAGAAAACAAAAAACAGATGAGACAAATAGAAAATAATTAGCAAGATGGCAGGCTTAAACCCTACCAGATTAGTAATCACATTAAGTGAAAATGTTTCAAGTACTCCAATTCAAGGCAGATATTTCCAACTAGAAATAGACAAACAGATCAGTAGAACATAATAGAGAGGCTAGAGGTCAACCCACTGATGAATGGAAAAATCATTTGATTTTTTTTTACAAAAATACCAAGGTAATTCGATGAAGAAAATAGTCTTCCAACAAATGAAGATCAAACTATTATATATCAACATACAAATAAAACAAAAATAATTTTTATATACATCCCACACTATATATAAAAATTAACTCATTTGGACCCAAATATAAAATTAAAACTTCTAGAAGAGTACATAGGAGAAAATCTTTTATGTGACCTTGATTTCGACAAAGATTTGTTATAGAACGACACCAAAAGCACAATCCATAAAAAAACAAATTGATAAACTGAACTTCATGAAAACTGAAAACTTCTCTTCTTCAAAAGTCACTATTGAGAGAATTAAAAGACAACCCATGGGGCAGCTGGGTGGTTCAGTTGGTTAAGCATCTGGCTTCATCTCCGGGTCCTGGAATCGAGCCCCTCAGTAGGCTCTGCATTCAGCAGGGAGTCTGCTCCTCCCTCTCCCTTTGCCCCTGCCCCTACTAAAGCATTTTCTCTCTCCCTCTCTCTTTCTCTCTCTCTCTCTCTGTCTCTCTCATAAATAAAAACTTTAAAAAAAAAAGACAACCCACAAACTTGTGAAAAAATTGGAAAATATATATCTGACAAAGGACTTGTTTCCAGAATATATTTTTTAAAAACCCTCAAGTGTCAAAAATAAGAGAACAGGGGCACCTGGGTGGCTCAGTTGGTTAAGCATCTGCTTTCGGCTCAGGTCATGATCCCAGGGTCCTGGGATCGAGCCCCACATCAGGCTCCTTGCTCTGTGGGAAGCCTGCTTCTCCCTCTCCCACTCCCCTTGCTTGTGTTCTCTCTCTAACTCTCTGTCAAATAAATAAATAAAATCTTTAAAAAAGAGAGAGAGAGAGAACAAGCAACCCAATTTTTTAAATTAGCAGAAGATTTAAGCAAATAATGGCAAATAAGCACATGAAAGGTTGTTTAATGGGGGTCCTGAGTGACTCAATCAAGCACATCTGCCTTCAGCTCCGGTCATGATTCTGGGGTTCTAGGATCAAGCCCCACGTTGGGCTCCCTGCTCAGTGGGGAGCCTACTTCTCCCTCTTCCTCTGGCACGCCCCCTGCTTGTGCGTGCTCTCCCTCTCTCTCTTTCTCTCCCTCTCCTCTCTCTCTCTCAAATAAATTAATACATAAAATCTTAAAAATCAAAAGATGTCAACATCACTAGTCATTAAGGAAATGCAAATTAAAACCACAATGACATAGCTCTACACACTTGTAAACTTAACAGATTAACCATACCAAGTATTGGCAAGGACGTAGAGAAACTGAAACTCTCATACACTGCTGGCGTGAATGTAAAATGGTACAATCACTTTGGAAACAGTTTGTGTTATATCCACAAAAGAAACTACGACTTAGCAATAAAAAGAATGGTCAAAGATATACACAAGACAAAAGGATCTCAAAGTAATCAGGTCAAGTAAAAGAAGGCAGATGAAAAAAAATTTAATGAAAAAAAATTTTAAAACCATACTGTGCAATTCTATTTATATAAATTCCAGAAAATGTAAACCAACATAGTGCAGAAAGCAGATCATTCATTGTAAGGATGGGAAGTGGGGGGCAGGATGAGGAGGGACAAGAAGACTTATAAAGGGAAATGAGAAAAACTAGGGCTATGACTGATATGTTCACTCCCTTGATTGTGGTATTGGGTTCACAGGTATATACATATGTCAAATTTTATTAAATTACATACTTAAATATATGTGCCATATATTACTATATGCAATAACTTATATAACTTAATAATTTTTAATTTAATTAATAACTTATACAACTATGCCTCAATAAAAATGGGCACATGACATTTTATTATCATAAAGCCCTAAAACATATCTTAATAAATCCAAAGAAATACCTAAGGTAGAAGGAATTTCAGGGGCACCTGGCTGGCTCAGTTGGTGGAGCATGTGACTATTGATCTCAGGGTTGCAAGTTCAAGCACCAAGTTAGATGTAGAGATTACTTTAAAAAATAAATAAAATCTTCTAAAAAATAGAAATAAAAAATATAGGGCACCTAGGTGCCTCAGTCAGTTAAGCATCTGACTCTTGATTTTGGCTCAGGTCATAACCTCAGGGTCATGAGCTCAATCCCCATGTTGGGCTCTGTGCTCTGCAGGGGGCCTGTTTGAGATTCTCTCCATCTCCCTCTACCACCCCTCCAATACGCTCGCTTTCTCTCGCTCTCTCGCTCTCTCACTCTCAAATAAATCTTAAAATAAAAATAAAAATAAAAAATAGAGTAGAAGGAATTTCAGTTGCTATATTAGAGGGAGATATTCAGGGAAGTGGAATCTTCAGTTTCTGTAAGTTCCTAAAAGTCTGGCACAGCTAAAATACCTTATAGGCCAGACTACAGCCGGAGGTAATTACTTATTTGTCTTGTGAGTACTAACAGGAGTAAAATCTAAAATGAAAATCTACAGAATTTCAAGAGTTTTATTTCAACCATCCATACAAGGACTCTTCTCCTCTTGAGACCGTAACACATAGACAAGGCTTCTTCAACACTGACCCACATACCTGAAACAACAACAACAACAACAACAAAACTGATTTCAATAGAAAATGCGTTGTGCTTATGTTTCTTTTCAATTACCAAGAGATCCCATCGCAATCATGAGGATTCCCACAAATCATTTCAGTACATATTGGGGCTCTACTTAAAAGCTGCCATCCCAGTGATACCTCCTGTAACCAATTTCATTCATCTTTGAGCACTTCAAGACTGTCTTTTTAGCACTCAGGTTTCTAAGCCAAACCATAACAATTACCAGAGATTTCCATGACTGAATTCCTCTCCGTGGTCAACTAATTGTGCATGCTGCAAGAGAAACTGTGGGACAATGGGCGTGGATCCATGCAAACCCTTCCCAAGGCCACAGAAAAGAAGCAGACATTTAGAAATTCTATACTCTTGTTTCAAAAGTTGATATTCTCTTTTGGATGGGGGTAGGGAGGGGGACAAGTGGAGGAGAAACAGAAGTAACTGGCTATATTGAAATCCTCTGGGAAAGGGGACCAGGAGTGGAAATCAGAAAGGGGGCTTTTACTTTTTACTGTATACCTTACAGTATTTTTATCTTCTAACTCTTTATGTGTGTAACTCTTTTCCATTGGCAGGGGATATCTGTGGGATTTAAGATCCTTTTGTATTCATGTTTATAATCCTTTGTATTACATCTTTTAATAAATGTAATTTTTAATAATGTTCATCCTCCTTTGTCACTGGGTCCATTCAGAACCAGAAGAAATCATAGGCATCTCTTAATTTAAGACCAACCATTCTACAGACAACATACTCGATGCTCACAGAGAACAGGGCCCCTCGAGTCTCCACCCAGTCACTGGTATGGCCAATTCAGGATTTAAGGCCTCTGGACGTCCAGTACATTCTACCAAATTTCCCTTCTGCATTTACATATTAATATTTCATAATAAAATTTTTAAAACTGTAAGTGCACCAATTTTCTGGAAGCCGCACCTTGAAAGAAAATGTACCAAAATGGAAAACTCAAACAAGAAGTAATTGCAGGGATTCAAGAAGGTTAATTAGGGGAAGTTTTGTTGCAATCCCTGACTTTCTCTAAAGCAATGTTAGGGCTGAGGCATGAGTTCTGTGTGGCTCTTGAAGGAAAAACTAGGTCCCATGAATGGAAGTCCAAGAGGGTAAATGACTGTGACCCAACTCTCCGCAGTGGAGTGGAGTGGTGTGTGTGTGTGTGTGTGTGTGTGTGCTCGCACACATGCATGCACAGTGATTTGGGGATGATATGCCAGCTATGTTGGAGAAAGAGCTAGACATGAGAAGAGGGACAACCTGGATGTACTTCAAAGTCTTTTCCCCTAAGGGCCCAGGCTGGAGTTCTACGCAGTGTGGTTGCTCCTAGGCATGGGCCACCTTATTAGATCATTCCTTTCCCTTGCCTCCTTTCTCCCTGGTGGTCTAGTGGTTAGGATTTGGCGCTCTCTCCCTTGCCTCCTTTCATCTGCAAGACACTGCCTTGTCCCCTACAGAACTCCCCAAGGAATAAATGAGTTACAGTTGGTTCACAGAAATAGAAACTTAAATAAGCAGCAACAATTACTGGGAAGGTAAGCAAAGTAAAACCACTGGGCCCCACAAATAGCCAAAGATCAGAAAACTCCCAAAGAGAACTAGGCAATGCTCAAAAACTGATGTGGCCTATTTGGTACATCCCCATCTTTCCATTTCATTACACAATCAGTCTCATTGGGATTTTGGTGTTTTATTTTTTGTCGGTTTTCTTGGGTTTTTTGCCCTCATTATAAAACACCTTGTCAGTTCAAATAGCAGCAAAGCAGCTAAAATGATCTTAGCCAAAGGGTGCTGGGTCTTTAATGCAATGTTAAACAAATACAGCTTAAACAAAATACAACTTAAACAAATACAACTTCCTTAAGGCAAGATTCACTCTTCTGCGAGGAATAAAGAGGTGAGAGTGACCAGAATGAGAATTGGGCTGAACACTGAGTATGATCAAAAACAAAAAAACAAAAAAACTGTTTAAACTCATTGGTAAGTTTTCTTATTAACTTATTTACATATATAATGGTTTTATACATACATACACACACACACACACACACACACACAGTATGAAAAACATGAGCTTTGGCCAGACAGACAAGGTCTTCGAACTTTGGTAAAGTGACCTGCCTTCTGAGTCTCAAGTTTACCAAGTGTAAAATGGGAAAAATAATAAATTTCTGCTGGTCACCTTCATATTAAGCTGATTGCAGGTATTCTTACTTAAATAATACAAAAGACCCTCAAACTCAGCATGTCTAAACCATATTCTCCCTCTATGAGCCTATTCCAAAGTTCTCTGCTCCTCACTGCATCACCACACACATAGGCCTAAATCTGAGTCATACTTAAATCTGTCACTTTTCTTCTTCCTTACCCTCCCACGTTGATTCAGTTACCAAGCCTTGTGTTTTAAAAATTAGTATTATAGAGGCGCGCCTAGATGGCTAGTCAGTTAAGCGTCCGACTCATGGTTTTGGCTAAGGTCATGTTCTCATCTCAGGGTCATGAGATCAAGCCCCATGTCAGGCTCTGCACTCAGTGCAGAGTCTGCTTGAAATTCTCTCCCTTTCCCTTTGCCCCTCCTCCTGCTCATGCTCTCACGCACTCTCTCTCTCAAATAAATAAATAAAATCTTTTTTTTAATTAAATAAAAAATAAATAAAAATGAGTATTCCAGGGGCATGTGGGTGGCTCAGTAGGTTAAGCCTCTGCCTTCAGCTCAGGTCATGATCTCAGGGTCCTGGGATCGAGCCCTGCATTGGGCTCTCTGCTCAGCAGGGAGCCTGCTTCCCCCTCCCTCTCTGCCTGCCTCTCTGCCTACTTGTGATCTCTTTCTTTCTGTAAAATAAATAAATAATATCTTTTTTTTTAATTTTTTTTAATTTTTTTTAAATGAAAAATATCTAATTCCTTAGGATTATGCTCCAAAAACATGTACACACGCACGCACACACACACGGAGCAGAAGGTAGGGGAGAGGACAAGAGGGAGGGAGATGGAAACAAACTACAAGTTGTTTTTAGGAATTACCCAAAAAGGGTTGGGAGCGGAGTTGTTTTTATTTTTCCCTTTTTGCTTATTGGTACCATGTAAATGTTCTAGGACTGTTAATCAAAGGAGAAAGTCTTTTTAATTATGAGAAAGTTTTTTTAATTATGAGAACTAGCTAAGGAGGAGATTCCTTTGATGGAAACAACATAACGACAAACCCTGTTGTTGTTTCAAGACCAAGAGTAGCAGCCACGGTTAGGGCAGACTCAGAGCCACGCTTCCTGGCCTGCACTTGGGCCCTGCCACTTGTCATTATGGAACCTTCAATGAACGACTTACTCTCCGACTCTCAGTCTCCTCATCTGTAAAATGGGGACAATATCAATACCAACTGCAGGGTCCGTGTGATAATTAAATGGATTAACAAGGCGCATCTGGGTGGCTCAGCTGGTTGAGCGTCTGCTTTCAGCTCAGGTCAGGGGGGAGTCTGCTTCTCCCTCTCCCTCTGCCCCTCCCCCCCTGCTTATGTGCACGCTTTCTCTAATAAATAAATAAAATCTTTAAAATAATAATAATAAATGGATTAACACCTGTAAAATCCTTTCAACGGAACCTGTAATACAGCAAGCATTATTAAAATATTGCTGCTGTCGGTAGTAAGAGTAGCACAACTGTCTTCATCATCATCCTCCTCCTCTCTGTCCTAATCTAGGCCCTTACTTTCTCTCACTTGCACTGTTGCAACAACTTTCAAATTACTCCCCTGCCGATGTATTGCAACATCATAAATTCATCCTCAATTAGGAGGGCGTCTGGGTGGTGCAGTCAGTTAAGTGCCCGACTCAGTTTGGGCTCAGGCCATGATCTCAGGGCTCATGAGATCGAGCTCCGCAATGGGCTCCAAGCTCAGCTCAGAGTCTGCTCCAGACTTTCTCCCTCTCTCCCTCTGCCCCTCCCCCTTTCTCTCTCTCTCTCATACTCTCTCTTTCTCAAATAAATACATAAATCCTTAAAAAAAAAAAAA
>CM052888.1:22839101-22865534 GCA_028534135.1 Potos flavus
GGGCAGCCAAGGCAAAAGACCCCACTATTCTCAATTCCAGGGTTCTCTAGTTCTTAGTCTCTCATAAACCCAAAAGGAACCAAATAATGTGCCTGAACCAGCTAATTGTGACAGAACCCAAATGCCCTCCCAACTGGACGGACACACACACACACACACACACACCCCTTCCAGTTCTTACCTGCTTTTCTGACCCATCGACTGCCCTGCTCTGGAAAAGAAATAGTGGTTATTTGGGAATTTTGATCAGAAGTTAAGGTCGATGGGGGCACCTGGGTGGCTCAGTGGGTTAAAGCCTCTGCCTTCGGCTCAGGTCATGATCTCAGGGTCCTGGGATCGAGCCCCGCATCGGGCTTTCTGCTCAGCGGGGAGCTTGCGTCCCCCTCTCTCTCTGCCTGCCTCTCTGCCTACTTGTGATCTCTCTCTCTCTCTGTCAAATAAATAAATAAAAAATCTTTAAAAAAAAAAAAAAAGAAGTTAAGGTAGATGTACATTCAGGCCACTATCATTGTCACAAAGATTTACCAGATGGTGAAACACAACAGAATAATATTTTGAGATATTTTATCTCTATGGTATGCTTTCCCAATTTCACTTCCTAGGAGCCAAGCAAGTAACTGGTCACATGATCATTGCCTCAGGAGAAAAACAACCCATAGCAGAAATCAGAAAGATAGTACAAATTCTCGTGATATTTTTATCTAAATTTTAAGCCACAGGAAGAAGAGGAATCAGAAGTATGAGTGCATTAGAAATATGTGATGGGTCATTTTGTGTGTTGATTTAACTGGGCTTAGGGATGGCCATAGAGCTGGTAAAACATTTCTGAGTATATCTGTGAGGTTTTTGGAGGAGATTGGCATTTGAGTTAGTAGACTGAATAAAGCAGATTTTAATCCCCTATGTGGGTGGGCATCATCCAATCCATTGAGGTCCTGAATAGAAGAAAAAAGTGAAGGAAGGGAAAGTTTGCTTTGCTTAAACTGAAACAGTCATCTTTTCCTGCCCTCAGACACTGGCAAACCTGGTTCTTGGGCCTCCGGTCTTAGATCAGGATTTACACGGTCAGCTCCCCCAGTTCTCAGACTAGCTCCCCTCAGACTAGGACTGGGACTTACACCATTGACTCCCCTGGTCTTCAGGACTTTGGGCTTAGACTGGAACTCTGTCACCTGCTTTCCTGGGCCTCTGGCTTGCAGACGTCAGATGATGGGACTAATCAGCCTCCATACTAGTGTGAGCCAATCCCATATAATAAATCTCTATAGACAGACAGATCCTACTGATTGTTTCTCTTAAGAACCCTAATACAGGCTACTTGGTTAGAAGGAGAACAGAAGAGAAGCTTCCTCCTAGGCTAAAAAAGATTCCCCTGGGCCGAGGAGCAAAGGAAAAAGGGAAAGGAGGTCGTCTGCGAGGCTAGACTCAGAGAAGCAGGAAGAGTCCTTTTCCAGCAGCGATGCCCCAGAGGTTGGTCCTGCAGGGAGCATTCTGACACTTCCACCACAAGATGGCAGCATCCGCCCACTGATGCTACAACCAGCCAAGCCCATCTATGCAATACTTGGTAATATGCTCAGAACACTAGAGGGTCCTGATCCCTTTCCTGCTGTTAAAAGGTCAGGAGGGTGATTCAGAAAACATCTCCTGATAGGGAGCAGTCATCTCCACACCTCCACAGGTGCACACCGACCCCGCACTCCTGCACTTTTACCTACATACAGGCATTGCTATTTTAAACACACACCCACCACAAAAAATGTCCAAGCTGAGAAAAGGCCTTTTAACCACCAAATCTCAAGGTTCAGAGGGAGCTAGCATCTGTTCCTTACTTCCTATTTTAAATATAGAAGCCACTGGAGAGGGATGCCTGGGTAGCTCAGTCAATTAAGCGTCTGCCTTCGGCTCAGGTCAGGATCCCAGGGTCCTGGAATTGAGTCCCGCATCGGGCTCCCGCATTTGTCTCTCTGACAAATAAATAAATAAATAAAATCCTTACAAAAGTTTTTTTTTTTTTTAAAGAAAAAGTTTATGGGGCGCCTGGGTGGCTCAGTTGGTAGAGCATGTGACTCTTGATCTCAGGGTTGTGAGTTCAAGCGCCACATTGGGCATAAAGCTCCGTTAAAAAATAAATAACTAATTTTTTTAAAAAACCTTACATGCTGATGAGGCCTTGCAGGGGCTATTGTGATTACAGAAAAGTGCATGTTATGCAACACCTGTGAGAACTCATGCTGACCGGAATTCTATATTCCATTCCATTTAACCATGGCTTATCTTTGCTAAGAAAAAGTCTACTTAGTATTTGGCAAAATTTGATTAATTCAACTGGATCTTATTTATAAAAGGGAAAAAAGTTGCGAGTGACACTCAGTTCTTTTCAGAGTACTGGATATTCTCGTTTTCCCCCCTTTCCTAAGCTGTGACAATTGAAAGAATGGGGTTTGGAATGAGACAAATTTGGTTTGAATTTCTTTTCTATCACTCGGTAGTGTAGGGCAATGGAGAAGTGGCTAAACTGCACTGAGGATCAGTTTTCTGCAGTAACAAAAGGGAATAAAGCTACCTCACAGTGCTTGGCGGGGGAAGTGCTCGATAAACATGAGTGAATCATTTGTTTGTGGGTTTCCTGTAGTCCCTGGCTGTGCAAAGTACATCCTCCTGGTTGACCGTGGGGCTAATGAATCCTGACACCAAAACTGTTTCTTAACATGCTCTATCTCCAGGGACTTCTTTTTTTAAAAAGATTTTATTTATTTATTTGTTCGTTTGTTTGTCAGAGAGAGAGAAAGAGAGCACAATCAGGGGGAACGGTAGGCAGGGGGAGAAGCAGGCTCCCCGATGAGCAGGGAGCCCGATGTAGGACTCAATCCCACGACCCTGGGACCATGACCTGAGCCAAAAGCAGAGGCTTAACCAACTGAGCCACGTAGGCGGCCCTAAAAGTCTTAAGTTACATGAAAATTGCCACACTTGTTCTAAAAAATGTTCATGTATAAAATAAAATAAACTGTATCCTTAGTTTAACTTTAAATGTTACATAAACCTGGCCCCAGAGTCTTTTTTTTTATATATTACTGCTGGCTACAGGACCACGATAGTCAACAAATCAATATGGGCTTAGGTTGCATTAATAAAATACTAAAATTCTAAACAACGGAAATGGTCATCACACTCTGACTTAGACCTCTCCTGTTGGAGCTAAGGTCTTGTTACATTTATGACAGGTTTGGTTTAACTGAAGAATGGATACTGATGCGAAGTTCTTATCAGGACATAAGATTAGTTTTATTAACCAGAGAAGAGACATCAGGATGGCTGGAGGCTCCAGGCCAGACACCTCCAGGGTCCTCAGCTGTTTCTCCTGCAAGGAGCTGAAGAAGAGATGATTTAATAAGGGGGACACAGCACCTGTCCTCAAATACGCACAGTATTTTTTTTCCCACTCTTGTGATCAGATGCACGCCTATGAACTGAAGGTACACAGAGTCTGTCTCATTGAAAGGAAGAGCATTGTCACACCAAGTGCTGTCCCACTTATGAAATAGGTGGCCTGATCAGGGGCACCAGTAAATATTTGATGAATCAATGAGATCCTTAAGCAGAAACCTTCCACATAGGTGCATAATGGCATTGGAGGTAGGCTCTGTTTCTGCCCTCACAGGGCCTTTGCAGCAAAAATAGAGCCAAAAAAAAAAACAAAAAACAAAAACAAAAAAAGGGAAATAGAACTATAAGGCATGAAACGTACTATAATAAACACAGAGTGAAAGGAGCCCCATCCAAGGGGCACCTGACCCTGACTCTGAGTAGTCAGAAAAGGATCCTCGGAGAATGGTTACCTAATTTGAGACCTAGTGACTGGGAGTTAACTATATGAAGAAGATGGAAGAAAGAGAGGATGTTGCACGGAGAACAATGCTCCTTCCCAAACATAGTTTTCTATGACTTCTTTCTCATATGTGACCTTTATAAACACCAAGAAAAATTGCCCATTGTTATCAGTATGTTGTGTAACAAGCCACTCTACTATTATGTGGCTTAAAATCACAATCATTTAAATGCTCATGACCCTGCATCTTGGCTGGGCTCCCCCATGTGGCTGCAGTCATTGGATAGCTCAACCTGAAGGCACTGCCTACACGGCATCTGTCAGGCCCCCAGGTTTTCCTGCACTAGCCTCTCACCCTCTGGAAGGCTAGATAGAGCTTCTTTACACAGTGGTGCCCCGGCTGCTTTTCCAAGAGGGCAAAGGAGGAAAGAGACTCTTCTTTTCCATAGGAAGAGCTGCAAAACCCTGGCTCTGTTTTTCAATCTACCACAAGTATGCTGAGAAAACACAAAGTGGAAGAACTTAGGGAAGACTGCAGAGAAGAGCTGCAGCTTGAGCTCATTCTAAAGGATGAGGAAGAGTTTGCCAAGGCAAGCAGGAGTGCACAGCCCTACGGCAGCATCAAGGTATCAGGGAGCACACGTGACCTGCGTGGGGAAAGACATGGCAGGAAAAGAACTGTCCCAACACGCATTTGGCTGCTTAGGACATGACTGATAATGCATTGGCCGTGTCCCATCAAAGACAAAATCATGAAGGCCTCTATGACAAATGCAGCGTTCACCAAGAGAACATTTTTCACCAGGGGAGTTAGGCAAAGACACCTTCCCTTCTGTATGTGAAATGGTATTTCACAGACGCCGCATGAAATAACAACCAAACTATTTATTCTTGTGGATCTGATCAAGACTAATTATCCGTACTTTCTGTGCCCCTTATGTGATCCATGTGAATGCTGAGCCCTTCTTTTGAGCGCATCGATTCACTCAGGTTAGAAGAGTGACCCCACCTCACATGATAACGGACGCCGAAGCCAGAGGACCAGTATGAAAGCAGATGTGAAGGGAAATGGCGAACATCTAAGCCAACACATGGCATCTCCCTCGAGTTGGTTTTACACACAGTACTTTTTCTCTGTCTTCAGTCAGTTGGAAGAAGACACTTCACGGCTAACAGGCTAGAGAAAGAACTGAGATAGCAATCCGAGAACTAATCAACTTTGGCAAAGCCAGGGTAATGGTGACTGAGATTGCCCAGGGTCACGTGAACCAAATGATTTACGCCCCTAAGAACAGACGGTAAACATTTCCTCACGTTAATGGTTGCTCTCTGAGCAGAAACTAACGTGACTCACGGTGAAAATGTAGTCACCAAAGACCACATATTATTATTGTATGATCCCATTTGTACAGAAGGCCCAGAATAGGCAAATCTGTAGAGAAAAAAAGTAGATTAGTGGCTGCCTAGTCAGGGTGGGGAAGGGAAGAAATGGAGGGTAGCTGCTAAAAGAAAACAAAATTTCTTTGAGAGGTGATAAAAATGCTTGAAAAATTGATTGTAATGATGGTCATATGACTCTGTGAATATATTAAAAACCACTGAATTGTACATTTTGTGTTTTCTTAAGTTTATTACTTTTTTTGTAATCTCTACACCCGATGTAGGGCTCAAACTGACAACCCCAAAATCAAGAGTCACACACTCTTTCGATTGAGCCAGCCAGGCACTCTGACCTGTACACTCTAAAGGGTTAATTACATAGTATGTGAATGATATCTCAGTAATGCTGTTCCAAAAAATTAGAGTCAAAATTCTCTTTCCATGCAAATCCCATCATCTGGAGGCTGTGAACCATCCTCCAAGCTAAACTTTGTGCTCAGAAGGTCTTTTCCAAAATCAAGGGGAGACATATTCTCAAGGCAAAAACAAGTATAATAAATGTTTTCTGCGTCCTAATTATGCCCTTTGTTTAACGCAAAGGAAGCATCTATAGAAATGCAGGCCAAGAATCCAGTAACTTTCAATAACTATCAGCTGGAATTTACACAATCCAATTAACCTCAATGCTGGCAAAAACTATCCCTTTGTTTTGTTTTGTGGGGAGAAGTGGAGTCTCTTGGAGATGGGGAAAATAAAGACCTGTTGATTCCATGCATTTTGTATTAGATGAGAAGGACTAAAGACCTGTCCCTGGGCCTCAGGTTGACTACATTTTGCTAAAATAGGAAGGAGTCCCTCAAAGACACACAAGTCTGGGGCTACTTATGCTGCAGAGTGGATTCATCACTCAGTCATCCTTCCGACAGAAGCAAATTACCTCCTATGCTGTACAAGGCCCTAAAGAAATTAGACAAGTTAGGGGGAGCCTGGGTGGCTCAGTGGGTAAGAGCCCAACTCTTGATCTCAGCTCAGGTCTTTGATCTTAGGGTCATGAGTTTAAACCCCACATTGGGCTCCATGCTAAGCATGGAGCCTACTTTAAAAAAGGAAGGAAGGAAGGAAGGAAGGAAGGAAGGAAGGAAGGAAGGAAGAAAGGAAGGAAGGAAGGAAGGAAGGAAGGAAGGAAGGAATAAATTAGACAAGTGAATCTAATGTCCAGTCAATAGTTAAGCCAAAAGTTAGCAAGATGGCACATCCCAGGGCAGACTTCTCTTGGGTGACTTGCTCAAAAATGAGCACAGGCAATCATGATGACACACATCATTTTTGAAGGCTTTCACATACTACGGTCTCATGTGATATTCCTCTTAGTTATGGTTAGGAAACAGTTTTAATCACATTTATTTGCACATGAGAAATGGAGGTTCAGAAACACCAGGAGCATATAGCAGACAGGGCTTTGCTATTGCAGACGTGGAGCTCTTAGTTCAAATGCCATTAATACTACTTATTAGCCTTCTGACTTTTTGCAAGTTTTGAAACTTTTCTGAGTTTCAGTCTCCTCAACTTAACAGCGACAGTGATAATGCATCTCTCATAGGCTTGTGTGAAATACAGGAGAATTTATTCACACACACGTGCACATGCACACGTATGCACATGCACGCGCGCGCGCGCACACACACACACACACACACACACACACACACAGGGAATGCCTGGTACTTCAACAGAGTTTAGCAATTGGTTACTAAACTGTGGCCTCTGGAGTCAGACTACTTTAATTATAGGCCTGCCATGTGCCAAGCTCACAAATTTAAGAAGTATGGCTTCTCATACCACATTTCCTTACCTACAAAATGGGGATAATAGTAGCAGCTGCCCAAAGGTTTGTTGTGAAATTTAAAGATGACAAAGGGGGGACGCCTGGGTGGTTCAGTCGGTTAAGCATCTGCCTTTGGCTCAGGTCATGATCCTAGGGTCCTGGGATCAAGACCCGCATTGGGCTCCCTGCTCAGTGGGAAGCCTGCTTCTCCCTCTCCCACTCCTCCTGCTTGTGTTACCTCTCTTGCTGTGTCTCTCTCTGTCAAACAAATAAATAAAATCTTTAAAAATAACAATAATAAATATGACAAAGGCATATAAAGTTCATAATAAATAGTCAATAAATTATGTAGATAAAAAGGATAATGATGATAAAGCAATGGTTGTCTTTTTTTTTTAAGATTTTATTTATTTATTTGACACAGAGAGAGAGATCACAAGTAGGCAGAGAGGCAGGCGGGGTTGGGGGGGGGGGGAAGCAGGCTCCCTGTTGAGCAGAGAGCCAGATGCAGGGCTCGATCCCAGGACCCTGAGATCATGACCTGAGCCGAAGGCAGAGGCTTTAACCCATGGAGCCCCCCAGGTGCCCCAAAAGCAATGATTGTCTTAATTCTCAAACAATTTGTTCAGGGTCACATAACAGGTAAGCTAAAAGCAGGTTCCTCTTCTAGGTCTTCTAACCTTAAATACTGATTCTTTCCATTATTAGACAAGATTTCAAGGTCAAGAGCAAGGATATGAGATATTTTCAGATTCCAAGAAGTCTTTGGTGGCTGAAAATACTTCAACAACATTCAGGAAACAATAGATACTTCTAAATAAAAAGAGAGAGAGAGAAGGGAACACTTCCTAACTCATTGAATGAGACCCATATCGTTGCCCTGATTCCAAGACTAGATAAAGACGTGATAAAAAAAAAACAACTAAAGATCAGTGTCTTTTAGGAATACAGATGTAAAAATCCTCAACTAAATACTAGCAAAGTGAACCCAACAGCACATAAAAATAATTATACACTATGAGCAAGTGAGATTTACCCCAGGAATATAAGATCTGTTCAAAATACAAAAACCAATCAATATAATATACCATATCCACAGAATAAAAACAAAACCACATAACCATCTTAATAGATTGAGAAAAAGCATTTGACAAAATCCAACACCCTTTTATGATAAAAAAAAAAAAGAAAGAAAGAAAGAAAAGACTGAACAAACCAGGAATAGAAGGAAACTTCCTCAACCTCATTAACAGCATATTTGAAAAATCTACTTAATGGTGAAAGACTGAAAATTATCCCCCTAAGATCAAAAACAAGACAAGAATGTCCACTCTTGCCCCTTTTATTCAACATTGTACAAAACAGTAGCAGAGCAATTAGGCAAGGAAAAGAAATAAAGACATCCAGATCAGAAAGACATGACAGGATCTTATACTTAGAAAACACCAAAGAATCCACTACAACACTCCAGAGCTAATAAGCAAAGTCAGCAGGCAAGTTTCAGAATACAAGATCAATACAAAAAAGGAGCTGTATTTCTATAAACTAGCAATGGACAACCTAAAGATGAAATGAAGAGAATAATTTCACCTGTAACAGATCAAAAAGAATAAAATACTTAGGAATAAATCTAGTCAAATAAGAGCAAGGCTTGTACACTGAAAACTATAAAACATTGTTGAAATTAAAGAAGATCTAATAAATGGGAAGAAATCCCATCTCTGTGGATCAGAAAACTTAAGCAATCCTCTCCAACCTGATTTAACAACAGGTTCAATACAATCCCTACCAATCTCATCTGGCTTCTTTGCAGCAATTAATAAGCTGGTCCTAAAATTCATAAGGAAATTCAAGGGACCTAAAATATCCAAAACATCATGAAAAAGAAAAAAAGTTTGGAGGACTCACACTTCTTATTTTCAAAGCTTACTACAAAGCTACAGAAATAAAGACTGTGTGGTACTGGCATTGAAACAGACCTTTAGATCAAAGGAAGAACATTAAGAACCCTGAGATAAGTCCATACATCGATGAACAACTGTTTTCCCACAACATGCCAAGACCACTTAATGGGGAAAGAATGGTCTTTTCAACAAATAATGCCGGGACATCTGGAGAGCCACATACAATGGAATTTGGACCTCTACTACACACCATACACAAAAATTAACTCGAAATGGATCAAAGGTGGGACACCTGGGTGGTTCAGTTGGTTAAGCGTCAAGACTCTTGATTTTGGCTCAGATCATGATCTCAGAGTCGTGGAATCAAGCCCCATATCCATGCTCAGTGCAGAGTCTGCTTGTTTCTCCCTCTGCTCCTCCCCCTGCTCGCTCGCTCGCTCTCTCAAATAAATAAATAAATGAAATCTTTTTTTAAAAAATGGAGCACCTCAGTGGCTCAGTCAGTTAAGCGTCTGACTTCGGCTCAGGTCATAATCTCAGGGTCCTAGGATTGAGCCCCACGTCAGGCTCCAAGCTCAGTGGGGAGTCTACTTGTCCCTCTCCCTCTCCTTCTGCCTCTCCCCTAGTTTGTGCTTTCTCTCTCTCTCAAATAAATAAATAAAATCTTTTTTTTAAAAATGGATCAAAGGCCTAAATGTAAGAGCTCAAATCATAAAACTCTTAAAATAAAACAGGGATAAATCGCTGTGACCTTGGATTAGAAAATGTTTTCTTAAATACAGCACCAAAAGTACAAGAAACAAAAGAAAAAATAGATAAATTGCACTTGATCAAAATTTAAAACTTCTGTGCTTCAAAGGATACCATCAAGATAGTGAAAAGATGACCCATGGAATATATGCAAATCATATATCTGATAAGGTCAAGTATCCACAGCATACACAGGATTCTTTTTTTTTTTTTTTTTTTAAGATCTTACTTATTCGTTTGAGAGCAAGAGAGAGAGCATGCACGAGCAGGGGGGAGAGGCAGAGGGAAAAGCAGACTCCCTGCTGAGCAGGGAGCCAGACATGGGGCTCCATCCCAGGACCTGGAGATCATGACCTCAGCCAAAGGCAAATGCTTAACAGACTCAGCCACCCAGGCACCCCAAAAGAGAAATAATCAACTTTTTAAGTGGGTAAAAGATACTTCCGAAGAAGATACACAAATGGCCAATAAGCACACGAAAAACTCAACATCATTATCCAGAAAATGCACACCTAACCACAATAAAATATCTCTTTCTACTCACTAACATGGCCATAATTTTCTGAAAAAAAGAGGTGGTGAGGATGTGGAAAAATTCAAACCTTCATACACTGCTGGTGGGAATATAAAATGGCAGGGCCCCTGGGGAACACAGTCTGGCAGTTCCTCAAAAAGTTAAACACAGAGTAACCATATGACCCAGCAATTCCACTTCTGGGTGCACATCCAGGAGAAATGAGACCTGATCATACAAAAACTTGCACATGAATATTCATAACAGTATTTATTCATAATAGCCAAAAGGTGGAAACAACCCAAAGTCCATCAACTGACAGATGGATAAACAAAATGTGGAATACAGAATGGAGTATTATTTGGCCCCAAAAAGAAATGAGGTGCGGATGTATGCTGCACCATGAATGAACTTCGGAAACATTAGTGAGAGAAGCCAGACACAGAAGACATGCATCGTATGAGGGCATGGGAGGAAGGGAATGGAGATGACTGCTGAGGGTTGGGGGTTTCTGTCTGGGGTGATGAAAATGTTCTAGAATTAGGTGGTGACAGTTGTACAGTCTTGTGAATATGCTGAAGTGAAAACAACTGAATGGTACACTTTCAAATGGCTCACTTACGGTATGCGAATGGCATGTGAATTACATCTCAATTTTAAGAAGAGAGACAATGGAAGCTGACATTCAGGCCGGCATGGGAGGGCTTCCTCATGGCTAGCATGGGACCTCTCAGGCTTTAACCACGTTTCCAGGGAAGCTATATTGCAAGGCTAGTGCGGTTTGTGCAAAACTGTCATGTGAAAACTGTGTTAGTCATGTGACTTGAGTTACAGAGCTCTTGCAACTGGTTGTGAATGTCAGAGAACATCTTGAACTCTGTTCAGATAGAAGGGTTTCTGCCATGATCGCAAGGCACCCACTCTATAAGTTTACCCCTCCCTTGACCCCAGGCATTACCTGTCATCCAGAAAATATATAAAGGTTCATTCACATATCTAGTAGAAAGTGCTTTACGTTGGTCATTCACTCGTTAATTTATTTATTTTCCCCATACTTTCACTTGTACAAGGTCAAATAATTTATACGTTAAGCTTAGATGTCCGTATCATAGTTGGGAGACAAGTCTCCCTGGAATTCTCGCTTTCTGCATGTTCTGGGTCTTTTGAGCCAAAGATGTGTTTGAATAGCCAACAGCCCTGAAAGCTAGAACTATGTTCCCTCCTGAGAGATTTGGATATTACCTCCCCAGAAATGTCCCAGTAGTAAAGATAAGCCTTCTCTCTCCCTGGGCGATTTGCTCACATTCCAGGTTAATGAGTAATCTCTCTCTCCAGAGGTGAAGAGGGACAGGTCATCAGTTTCCTAATTTCAGGGTTCCTCTTCTGTGGGGCACCCCAGAACACGTGCACGTAACATGCAGTCCTCATCGCATTTCCCCACGGAACTTGCAACATGAGCCTTGGTCCTGGTTTTGCCAGGATCAATAATAAAGCAAATGAGTAATAAATCTGTGTCACTGACCCAGAGGTCTCATGTTTTCTGTCAATATATGTATATAAAATTGTGCCAGGCCAATTAGTAAGCTTGCAAGTAAGGCAAAATCTCAAACCTGTCACGATTTCTAACTTAATGTTGTATAAAATGGGGAATAACAATGCTTATCCCTTAAGGGTTTGAATCAAACCCTGTGAATAATGCACTTAGCTTATTATTTCAGTCACTGTACCTTATTTTATTTATTAATTACTCTACTAAACACACAAAGTTAGGGGCACAGTAGACAACGAGAAAGGGATTTGGTTCTTGGATTTCTGTCTGAAAACATGAGTTTGAACTCTGGTTCCACCACTAACCAGGATTTGTGACAAAGGACAAGTCATCCCTCTCTCAGACCTTCGTGTTCTCATCTGCTAAAGTAGAATACTGGAAAGGTCAACATTTAAAAGATGCTTTCCTAGAAGCATTAGACTCATGAGATTATTCTGGACAGGAAAAGTGTTCTATGGACACAGACATCTGGGAGACTTTGCATCTGATAAGTCTCCCCTAAAAATCTATAAACCATATAGTAAAGTCAGAGAGCCCTGCAGAAAAGAAGACTGTTTGATTTGAATTAAGCCAAAGTTTCCAAAATGTCATTTGACCACAGGACCCTTTCTTCCTCATGACAGCAAACTATCAGCCCATGGATTGTATTGTAGAAAATGCTGGACCAGGTGATCTAAGGGTCTTTCGAAGGTCAACAACCTTTTACCTCTCTATCATATTTACCCATGTCTGATGTTTCTTTCTGTAGGTTCAAGCTCAGGTATGAGTGGCAATGATCTTCTTGTGGACAGGAACCACACCTGTCACTCCTAAATCACACAGCATAGGCAACTGACAGGTCCATGATGACATAGAGCCACACCAGTGAAACGCACACCCATCAGCGAGCACACAAAAGAAGATGGTCATATTGGAAGTTTATAAATGAACTGTCCAACATTCTTACTGCCACCAAACACCCTTGTTGGGAAAATATGTCTTTAGTAATCAGATGGGGGGGAAAAAAAAACCACATGTGACCATGAAGCCTTTTTTCCTGCCTTGTAAACAGCTAAATCCAGTAAGAATGATAGTCTGGAATCTGGAAGCTTCGGTTTCTAATTCTGCCTACACCATGAACTCACTCCTGACTTGAAGGGAGTCATCTTCCTTATCAAATCATGCATTTTTTTCCATCTTGGAAGTGAGGGAGTTGAGTTTCTTCTTTTTTTTTAAGATTTTATTTGTCAGAGAGAGAGAAAGAGCACAAGTAGACAGAGCGGCAGGCAGAGGGAAAAGGAAAGAAGCAGACTCCTCGCTGACCAGGGAACCCGACACAGGGGTCAATTCCAGGACCCTGAGATCATGACCTGAGCTGAAGGCAGCCACTTAACCAAATGAGCTATCCAGATGCCCCAAAATGGCGTTTCTTTTGATCCTGCAATTCCACGGTCAGTGCAGGCTTCTGCAGCAACCTTCTGGTCCTGTGCATATACATGACCCTCATAGCCTCCAACATGCAAAGCTGCAGATGGGAACAGCTCAAGCCCATCTGGGCCTTTTCAAAAAGGCTGCATCACACCTCTTATGGTCAATGACCACAATGATGTCACTCTTAACTACTCGGGAAATGCTCTCTCCAGTTTGGGGGACAGCCTGTGTCAATGGCCTAGACTGCTGTGATCCTGACATTTTCTTTTTAATAATTTTTCAAATGACAAAAACACTCATTTAAGTTGTGTGAAGGAGGTGACTTCAACCTCCCAGAGCAATGAGAGCTACACCTGGGCCTGGAAGTGGTGCCAGACACAAGGCTTAGATTAAGGCAAAAGAACAGTTTCAAGTTCGAATTTCAAGTTTGTTCTTTTGTGTGTGTGTGGCTCTGCCAGGGCCTTAGCAAGATTAAAGCACAGCTTACTTGGGGGAACTAAATGCTGTGAATGTGTACATTGGGTTCCACTTCCCTGAACTGTGCTGAGGAGCTCAAATCCTCTTAACCACTGAGCACGGGGAATCTCTCCTCAAGGCAGCATCCAGCCTTGGCTTTGAGGTCATTGACAGCACCCTGTCCCTGCCCTCCCTGCTGTCAGCTGAGTGAGGCCTGAGGCTTGTCTGAATCCCCTAAGTCACCTTCTCAGGGTCACGACACTTGCAGAGAGGGGAACAAGGAAGACTTGGTTGCCTCTGATGTCACTGATCTATGACCTCGAGCCAGTCATGTGGCCTCTCTGAGCCTCTCACACTCTACACTTCCCTACAAAACGGGGCTGATAATCCCGCCATGAAAACCTCATCAAACTGCTGGTGGGACATCTCTTACCCCTCTCCAGCTCATGTGATATCTGGGGGCATCTTGACTTTGTCCATCTGCCTCGCCCCTGGTATCTTCCAGGCTTGACAAGGGCTGCGCCAGCATCCTGGTAATAATATCCTTTCTGTTTTATTTTGTTTTTTCTTAACAAACTGTTACTTATTCTTCTAGAATCTGGCCAAGCATTTCCTCTTCCAAATGGTTTTTCTTGACATCCCAGGCTGATTGTCTCTGTTCTGCATTCCTCTGGCAATAGAAGCACCTGTGTTTACATTTGCTACTGCACTTAGAGAACCCGAAATCACAGTTTCCACCTTTAAGATGCTCGCAGACAAATGCACCATATTCTTTTATAATTGGCCTTTTTTGCAATGTCCCCTCGGGTGGCTAATATATGTCTAGGCGTGTAATGGCTGATGGCTAAGAGTGAAGGTATGTGGGGTGCAGGGGCCACCAAGACAGTACAAGGACCCAAGGGGTGTGAGGGCAGCACTGGCATTGTCTGTGACATGGGAGGAGGCCAGCAGGAGGCCAGCACCTGCCTCTCTCCATGGTCGGCAGATCTTGCAAGGCCTCTCGAGGGCGATAAGGAAGCGATTGGGCTCTATCTCAAGGAGCCTCTAAAGAGTTTTAAGCAAGGGAGAGATGGAATTGGCCATATGATTTAGAAGGACCCCACTGGCTACTATAAGGAGAATGTATAGAAGGAGCAAGACTAGAGTCAAACAGTCCGGTGAGTGGGTTTTGGTGTGACTCAAGACAGGGCTGATGGTGCTGATCATGTGGATGGCAAGAGGCAGGAGGCTTCCATTTCCTGTAATAAGGAGAAAGCTGGGGCTGAATCCAGCTCTGCCCCTCCTTGGCTATGGACTTCGAGTGCCAACTTCACAGCATCACTGTGAAGAATATGTGAGGGAATAAATGTTTTAGTAGTGGTAGTAGTAGTATGCCAGGCATGTTCTGGAGGTGAACTGGGGAGTATGGGAGGTGAGAGAGAGCCGAATCAAGGATGACTCTTGGATTTCCGGCTTAAGGAAATAGGCAGGTAAGTCAGAAATGACTCAACTATGAGCATGTCAGGTCTTGGGATGGGTAGGAGTAGGACATACTTGGGATCTGTGGGTGGAATGTGTTTAGGCCCTCATATCTCAGCCCTAGCTCTGAAGCCTGGTCCTCACTCCCATGGGCAGGGCAGGGTGGATGCAGCATAGACAGCCGGAAGGGGTGGAACTGATTGGAAAGAACAACAGGTCAATTTATCTGAAAGGCTAGGCCTTATCAGAGGTGCTCTGGATGACCCTGGGCAAGTCACTTCACTGTCACACATGTGAATGGAGGAGACATTTCCCAGACACTGAGAGCTGGAAAGGGCAGAGGATGACCTTGAAACGTGTCTTCATTCAAAGTCCTACTCATGCGCCACTTCCTCCATGTCACCTCTCCTGGTTCCCTAGCCAGCAGCAACCACTCTCCACTCCGGGCTCCTAAAACCTGCACCCCTGAGCACTTACAAGGCTCTGTCTGGCCCCTGCCCACCCCACAGTGCGCCTCGCCCCAGAGCTGCTCTGCTCCCCCTCACTGCGGGTGGCTGGCACCAATACCGGGAGAGTCCAGACCTGCAGCTCCTGCTGTCATGATCCTAGCCAACAGGGTAGCTGGCTGGTTTTCCTTCGAGTGAAAAGTCCGAGCGGGAAGCAGAACCGAGGGAAATCAAGGCATGCCTGCACAACAGGGCTGTACAGTGGGGAAGCCACAGAGGGACACCATTAATAACGTATTTTTAAATCACTTATTAATATCCTTAGAGTGATCGGGTAGATGTATTTCTCCAGAGTAATTTCACATATGCAGAAAAGTATCTGCAGACACTTTGTGAGCCAGTGGGAGAGGTTTCCAGAGGGCCCACGAGTTAACAGACCAGGACACTCTGGGGGCTCAGGAGATGCTCTCCCGCCCCGAGGAGGGTCGCAGTCACCAGAAACTACCCCCTCCTGCCTCCTGCTAGGAAGAGGCTGACTGTGGCAGGGCGGTGCCTTCCCCCAGACATCCCCAAGCTGTTCTTCTGAGGCTCTGCATACCTCCTGGGGCAGGCTGGGCAGAGAGCGCAGGGGTCACGAGGATACAGAAGACTCTGGTCAGTCCAGAGAAAGGGTTACCATTACCACTTCAGATGACAATGGCCCTCTCAACCAGCACCATCCCTTCTCCACCCAAGGCCGCCAAGGCAGCCCAGCATCCCCTGCCCTGGCCCAGCTGGCCTCCTCTGGCCTCCTCAGGAACAGGGGGCCACAGAACTTGTTGCCTGATGGGTTTGAAAGCTGGCACACAACTACTCCCCACCGCTCCCGCATACCGAATACCCACATACAAACGGGCACACACATAGACATCCGCAGAGACACACGGCACTCATTTCCACATATGCACGCAAATGCCAAACACAAGGTCACCCTCAAACACAATTACCCCACGTGTATATGCGTGCCCTCCATAAACACCAAAAGCAGGCATGTGCATAAACAGCTATACGCGCGCGCGCGCGCGCACACACACACACACACGCACACACACGCACGCACTTGGAGTGTTCTCTTCTTCCAGATTTTATATACAGTTATGTACCAGAAGCTGTGCGACACTCCTCAGATCCCCTAGCCCCGCTTTCCACTGCAGCATTCACTTGCCCAGGCAAGGGCACTCAGCAGGACGGGGTGCGAGGGAGTCTGGGAGGGGGAGTTGATGCAGAGGTATAAAAGCCAGGCCCCATTCCCCAGTTCAAGACAACTCTTTGGGGCCGTTACAGTCTCAGAGCCTTGTTACTGCTGTTAGTACAGCTTCTCCTTCTACCCAATCCTGCTTCCTTCAATCCCCCGGGTGTTGATCGTCAGAGGGCTCCCCAAAAGAGCCATGAGTCTCCCTTTCTTTCAGGGTCTCCAGTCCTCTAGACTGGGAGAGACCAGCACTTTTCTGCCTGCATCCTGAAGGCTGACCCACAGCATCTACCCTCTAGTCTGGGCCTGGAGAAGAAGGTCCAAGAGGATTTCTGGACAGGCCGCCAGAGGGTTGACTCAGGGCTGGGAACACATTGAGGATCCTCGCAAGTATTTTTAATTGGTGAAGTTGGTAAAAGGAATCTACCCTTCATCTGTGCTTTTGAATCTAGTCTCAAACCCCAGCTGGCTATGGGACCTTTGGCAATTCTTCCCTCTCCGGCCTCGGATTTTCCATATGTGTAGTGGGAAGCCTGGAACTGGGGACACAGCTTCCTGGGACGCCTGTAAAGAGCTGGCAAGGTATGGTTTAAATGTGGTCCACTGGCCAGCAGCATTGGTCTCACTTGGGAGTTTATTAGATAGCAGAAGGGTAGGCCCCTCCCATGACCTGCAGAATCAGAATCTGCATTTTCCCAAGACGCCTGGGTGGTGCTGATGCACACCGCAGTCTGAGAAGCGCTGTCCTAAATGAGCTCGGAAAACCTTTCATTTGCTAGAGTTCTATAAGCTACAACTTTAACAGGTTCGGAGTAGAGAACATGGGGCTTTTGGTTGAGAAGAGTTATTGATTTGCCAGGGAAGCTTGTTCTTTGTCAACCCCTGGTGACACGAGATAGCTCCCTGATTTCCAGAGCTAGAACTGAGCCCTCCCTCCTGGGCCCTCCTCTGGCTCCCTCGCCTCCATCTGATCTTTACCACGTTCTGTCTCCTCCTCTTGGCTCCTTTAAAAGATAGCTAGTGTGGGGCGCCTGTGGCTCTGCCTTTAGCTCACGTCATGATCTCAGGGTCCTGGGATCAAGTCCTGCATCGAACTCCCAGTTCAGCAGGGAGTATGCTTCTCCCTCTCCCTTTCCACCTTTCCCGTGCTTGCTCTTGCTTTTGCTTTTGCTCTCTCTCAAATAAATAAAATATTTTAAAAATATAAATACATAAATAAAAAGATAGCTAATGTGAATCCTTTGCACTGTTATCTTTGCCCCTCCCTTGATATTCCTGCCTGGAGTGGAGACACGTGGATGAAGTTGTTGCTACCACCGAGGAATACTGGGTGGGAGGGCCGGGTCACTAGCCAAAAGGACCTGGGTCCCTGAGGACTTTGTGGGCAGAAATGCCGTGCCAGCCCTGGACTACCTATCTCTGGATTTTTATGTCAGACAAGTAAATTTTATCTCATTGAAGCCAATTATTTGGGGTCACTATTACTTGTAGACAACCCCAATTTTAACTGATATACTCGCAATTATTTCAAACTCCTTTTCCACCTCTTCCTGGATCTCATCGCCAAAACTTTACCTACTCGTCGATATATCCCAGATCTATAATCTTTTTTCCAGCATTGTTACTTCCACCTGAACTCAGACAATCAGAATTTCTTGCCTGGATTACTGTGTCAGCCTTCTCTCTACCTGGTCTCCCTACCTCATAAGGGTTGTCCCTTCTCACCTATCTTTCCTACCAGTAACTCAAATTAGCCGTCATATGAGAAAATTCAATATATATATTACAGAGACCACCATAACAAATACACACACCCAAAATGCTGACCATTGTTAATATTATCTGTAATTTTTTATGAAGCAAATATGGAAAAGTTGTGTCATTCCCTCCACAAAGGCAAACACCCTTTTATACCCTCCTGATCCTGTACTGAACATATCCTTGGTGTATTTTTTTCAAACGTTTACATACGTTTATGAATGAATATATAAAATAATTTTGCATATGTTAAAATGTTATCTAAATGGTTCTGCAACTTGCTTTATGTTTTTGAGGTTTATCTACGTTGATACCCATAAATTGAGTTCATTCAGGGGCTCCTGGGTGGCTCAGTCCGTTAAGCATCTGCCTTTGGCTCAGGTCCTGATTCCAAGGTCCTGGAATGGAGCCCTACAGCAGGCTCCCTGCTCAGTGGGGAGCCTGTTTCTCCCTCTCCTTCTGCTTCTCTCTCTGCTGCTCCCACTGATTGTGCTCTCTCTCTGATTTTAAAAAAAATTTTAAGAAAATCTTTTTTAAAAAATTGAGCTCATTCACATCAGTAGTTCTATAGCACTCCATCATGTGACTATAACAGCACATCTATTTAACTGATGAGCAACTCGGTTATTTCCTGTTTTTCTTTTGTAAACAATGCTTACATCCTATACATATGTGAGGTCTCTAAGGTCTGTACTTGGAAGTATAATTACTGGGTCTTAAAAATAGTGATTGTTATGGGTTGAAATACATCCCTCCAAAATATAGGTTTAAGTTCCAATCCCAGGTACCTGTGAATGTGACTAATTTGCAAGTTGAGTCTTTGCAGATGCAATCAACTTAAGATGAAACCATGAAGGTGGGCCCTGATCCAATATGAGTCATGTCCTACAAGATGAGACCCAGCCATACACACAGGGAGAAAATAAAATACCATGTGAAGACAGAGGCAGAGACTGAGTGATGTAACTACAAGCCAAGGAGCTGCTTGATAGCAAGGACTGCTGGCAATTGCCAGAAGGTGAAAGAGAGGCAGGGAACAGATTCCCGTCCCAGAGACTCCAGAAGGAATGAACCCTGCTGACACCTCGATTTTGGGCTTCTAGCCTCCAGAACTGTAAAAGAATAAGTTTCTGTTGTTTTAAATCATCCAGTTTGTGGTACTTTGTTAGAGCAGCTGTAAGAAGCGAATCTAGTGCTAGAATGGAAAGTCGTGGCCTGTGGGAGCATAGGTTGAGGTCAGAGAAAGAGGAGATGAGTCTGGGACAGTCAGCAGGGGCTGGACTGGGAAGGACCTAGAATATGACCTTGGATAGGTGTTTGGATTTATTCATTCAGGCAGTGAGATGCCACAGGAGATAAATTAAACCAGCAAGGGACACAGTTCTACTTGTGGTTTTTAGCAGTAAGTGTCAGAGAAACAGCCGTTCTTTCGAGCAGACTTGATTGAATCATTCAACTTATGATATCTCAAATTTACTCACTTTTTCCTTTAAAAATGATTAATTCCCCCCCCCAAAAAAAAGATTAATTCCCTTCCACACACAACTGCAAGGATTTGACAAACAAAAGTTTGTCATTAATAACCACAGGTTGTCTTGTGCTACTAAACTAGGCCGTTTTTAGACATAATCGGCTAATCTCACTTAATCCTCACAAATACCCCCACGAGACGGCCCCGTTATCCTCTACCAACAGGGATAAAGAAACTCAGTAAGAAGGTGAGGTGATTTGCACCTTGCAAAATATCCCCCTAAAGATTGAAGAGCGGCAACCTTGCTTACGGGCTGTACGGCAGGAGGCAAATTACTTCGCCTACATCAGCCTACGTTTTCCCAGCTTTCAAACTGCATGATAGTAGCTGTACTGTCTGGTCCGTAGTGATTAAACGAAAGCTTTTCAGGCGCTGCGAACTGCGATAAACCGCACGGTCACAACTCTCCGGGACCACGTGGCCCAGGGGTGCGGACTCTGCCGCGAGCCCACACACAGCCGTGCTCAGGAGGCCTCGCCGCTCTGCGCTCGGGACGCCAGGGTGCGCTGTGACGACGCTCGGGAGGGCGGACGGCCGCTCTAGCCGCCCCGGGGAAGTCGCTGTCCTTACCTTCAGCAGGAGTCCGCGCCTTCGTGTCTGCGTCCGCTGGCCCTGCGCTCCGTCCTGCTGCTGCTCACTGCCTTCTTGCCGCCCACCATGGCCCTGCTGCACTCTGGCCGCGTCCTGTCCGGGGTCGCCGCCGCTTTCCACCCGGGCCTCGCTGCTGCGGCTTCTGCCAGAGCCAGGTAAGCAGGGGAGACGGAGACGGAACTGGGGAGGACAGGCCTGCCCAGCCGGGCTGCGGACGCCCCTGGACATCTACCCCCGCCACCCAAGCACAAGCGCGAGTACCACACACACACTTTCTCTGACGCCCCCTCGGCTTCTCTGGGGGCTGATAATTGAGCGTCGGCGCCTCAAAGTGACAGTCGGGGTCCTACAGCCCACCCCTTCCTTGCCCCCAGGACCGTCGGAGAGCGTGCCAACGCGTTCCCCCGGGGTTAGGAAGTGTGGCCCTCTACGGCACCCGGACTCCCATTCATGGGTGGGGGGGGTCACGAGACGCGGATTCGGCGCGGTGGGGGTGGGGGTGGGGTGGCGAGGGGCGAACTCTGGGGGCTGCAGTGCCGGCCGGCCTGGCGCGGATTGGCTGCGCCGCCAAGACTGCCTCGCGCCGATTGGCTGCGGCGCGAAGGGGCGCGGGTGTCCTTGATGGGCTGCCCTGGGGCACGGCGGGGCTCACCTGTCCTCGCCTCTTTGGCGCCTGAGTAGGGTTGGCAGGGCTGGGCGTGCTGCCGGTCGTAGGTCAGGGGATAGGAAGTACATGGCAAGAAGGCTCCCGGAGCTCTGGCTTTCAGGCCCAGCTTTCGTTCCTGCATCCCCTGACCTTGGTGCATGGCATCCTTTCTCCCTCCTCCCACCCCCCACACCGTCCCCTGTTACCGCCTGAGTCGCCGGTGACCCCTGGGTCGTGTGGCCTTTGCATGGAAAAGGGTCAAGGTGTAGTTCACCTCCGTTTTGTTTGACTGTAGGGAAGTCGCCGTTCTTCCTCTCCACCTCGCTCTGCACTTATTTAGTAAATAGTTCGTCACCTCGTTTCTCAGAGCCAGGTGCTAGACCAGATGCTAAGTCTGAGACAGGTGTCAGAAAATTTTCAAATATGTAATTTCACACTGTGTGCTGTGTCGCAACAAAAAAGTAGGGAGTTTAAAACAAATTAGCAATTCCTTCCCAGTGAAGACCTGAGCCAGGGGATTAATTCACTCAAGAAGGTAATTTGGAACAGTATCCTTAAGTGCCACCTAGTGAGGAACCTAGTCTCCAACCCACCTCCAGCCAGATGTGTACTACAAGGAGCAAAGCCTTGGCCTGTTACACGTGCCTTGATTGTTTGCATGTCGCCTTCAAGCCAGCAGAACAGTTTGTCCTTTACGCAGCCTCACACTATTGGCAGTACAGTTTTGCTTGGGCTCTCAACATTTTCTCTCTCCCTGATTTAGCTCCTCCTTGGCCCCCTGTCAAGGTGTGCTCTTTAAGCCAGCCTGTCTAGTGGACCAGATTTAGAGAGGGGTTATCATTTACGCAGCAAATTTGGAGAAGAGAAAGAGGTGCCTGAAATGATGGGCAAAAGAAAGTCTTTCAACATTGTAGTGGTCTTAAAGTAATTACTGTTTTATAGATTTGGCTGGGTGACCTAAAGCTTGAAATGCTTGGTGAAAATTCCTGTGGGTGTGACCTTTTAGACATTCTTTGAGTTTGAGGGGCTGACTCATTTTTCTTTTCTGTATTTCACAATGAGAAGGTAAGTTCCGTGAGAGCAGAAACCTTTCCGACTTTGTTCACTGATGTAAAGTCTTAAAATATTTGAACATCTGCAGCTGAGAAGGTGTTCAGGTTTAAACAATGATATATGATTGAGTGATAGAGCCAGATGCCCTATCTGGCCGTGACTGGTAACTGTTCAGAAAACAAGGAAGTAATGAGAACCTGCACTGCTGCCACTGTGAAAGTGATCTTTACCAAAAATCCAAAGGGAAAACATTTAAAATAAACTCAGCTAATTGAAGTTTCCTTTCTTTTCTTTTTTAAACAGCTCATTTTACTACAGTTCAACCTTGGCAGTCAGTATTCTGAAGAACTGAGTATTTATCCTATGAAATAGTTAGTTGGTGTTAGTTGGTGTTATTTATCCTATGAAATAGTTAGTTGGTGTTGAACTTAGAACTCTAAGTTCAAATGTTTCATTTAGCTGCATTTTTTAAAACAGAAAGCACTCAACATTTAACCTTGTCTTGCTGACTCTGCTGTGAAAACATAGTGACATGAGATCAAGCTTAGTCCCAGTCCAGCGAGGAAAGGAAGATATGCTAATGTATTTTGATTTATAATGATCTGTTCTTAATTATCTCTGGTTATTTAATTTTTAGTGAAATAACTGTAGGAGTATGATGAGACCCTTTAGAAAAGTAGTGTGCTCTCGCTGTCAAATAAGTAAAAATCTTAAAAAGGGTGTGTACTTCTGGATGACTCAGTTGGTTGAGCATTTGGCTCTTGGTTTCTTCGGCTCAGGTCATGATCTCAAGGTCATGGAATTGAGCCCCGAGTTGGGCTCTGTGCTCAGTGGAGGGTCTGCTTAAAGAGTCTCTCCCTCTACCCCTCCATACACTCACACTTGCTCACTCTCAAATAAATGAATAAAAATCTTAAAAAAAAAAAAAAAAAAGGCAGTGTGCAATAATGGTATAATAACCAATATTAGAAATCAAAATTATAGTATCATCTTTGCCATTTTTAGCTCGTGATCATGAGCAAATTAACTTCTCTTCTTATTTTAAAATAAGAGTGAGGGAAAGCATGTTTTTAAACTACAAAGCACCAGAGAGGTTCCCAGAAAAATTGCAAGGCCTTTGAATTAGGAATACTTTATCTAAATAGTTTTTACCTAACATCTTTTGGTTTGCTAGTCAACACTGCTCAATGGCTGAGGCTTTGCCCTTATGTCCAAAGTACATTGGTAGGAATCAGTTTGTAGGCCACAGGTTATCAGCATCAGTTTTGTCCCAAAACACTCTTGTTTTCATCTATTACTATCCCTTGAAAACATCAAGGTTCTTAAATTGTGTGCATAGTCTTTACCCTTTTAAGGAATGGAGTGATGAAGGGCACAGAGGTTCTGGACATAATTACTAATGTAGAACTAATAGAATTGAGTATCCCTGCTCCTATATTTAGATTGTTTAAGATTCAGTATTGTGAAATTGCTTTTAGAATTTTTTAAAGATGCCACTCTTGATCAGATCTCTGCCAGAAAACTTAAGGCTATGGTTTCTGAGAGAACCTCTGTGCTCAATAAACTTTTGAAAGAACTTGATGAATAAGTGCTTTTCACACCATTTAATAAGAATGGTGCCTTCTATCCTTGTAGCTTGGGGCAGCAGTCCTGTCATTGTTGGTTAAAGGCCTTAGAGACAGAGAAAATAACTTTTTTTTAAACTGAAAAAGTCTGGAAGTTTTCTATAATATGTCCTTGACATTCAAAGTATTCCTTTCACTCATCAGTTAATGACAGTGATGTATAGAGTCAGGTGGCTACATGTCTTCAGGGTCTAAATTGTGGGTAGGAAATAAAGGAAGCTTTCTTCAGGCCCAAGTCAGAAGTTGCTTTAAGATATCTGTTTCTTACTGTTGCTTAAACACTGGAACAACTAAGCAGCCTACAACAACAAAAAAGAAGAGAGGGATTTTGAGTCCTGGCAATAGAGCCAGTGAGGAAAAAGGATGGTAATAATGTTTCCCAAGACTTTAGAAAAATAAGTAGAAATAATTGAAAAGCAAGAAAGACCTGTATTTGGTCATAAAATTATGACCATATGCTTCTCGACTTATCTACATACTTGCCTCACCAGACACCATACTAGCGGCACGATTGTTATAAATGAAAGCATAGAAGTAATAATTTAGTAGCAATGATACCAACTAACAGCAAGCACTCACTCTGTTCCAGGCTCTGAGTGTTTTATATTTAATAACTCCTTTCAACCTTCTAACAACCCTGTAGGACGGGGACTGTTATGCCCTCATTTTACAGATAAGGAAAGTTAAGACTTAGAACTTAATTGGCTTCCCTGTGCTCACCCAAGCTGGTAGGCAGCTGAGCTGTTACTTGAATCCATTCAGGTTGCCCAGTACTAACATTATCTAAGGCAAGCTAACAAAAGCCTAGGAAATCCAAAAATGGAATAATCTACCCTTCAAAAACAGAATTAACTGTATGTAACAATTACAGCTACTAACACTCAGGCAGTTTTCAAGGTGTGAGAAGAGCATAAATTTAACTCTATAAACCTGTGCTGAGCATCCACTGTGCCTCATGGAGGAGTGAGGTGTATGAGTGCTCACTGGCCACTGACGAGTTCCAACAAGAGAACCATTTTCGGGAACAAAATTCTTACTGAGCTTGTCAGCGTGGTGAGCACAGAGAACCCTCACTGTGCTGTGCTAAAACATTTGATTGGTTGAGATTGCTTCTCTAGCTTCCACCTGTCACTGCAAACCCCTCTCCCCCCCCAGCTCTTTTTCACCTTTAACCTTTATTCTTATGTCTCTGCTGGGAGTGCCTTTTTTCCTCCTGTCATCCTTAGCACTCCCTTCATACATCGCCTCCTTCTGGAAGCCTCCCTTAGCCTATTTCTCCCCTTTCCCCAGGTTATTAGGTCCTGTCCTCAAGACTCTGAAAAATAATATTCTGTGCTCTGAGCCTAACTTTATCACTGTACATCACCCCTCCCCCCACCGCAGCCTGCATTGTTTAGAACTCCCTGCGGGTCACCCCATTGGGCTAATGTGGTAGTGAGGGGTTGTTTTACTCTTCTTTATATTCCCAGTTCTTTGCACATAGCACATTCTCAATGACTGATTTAGGAGATCATAAAGACTTTGTTTTCTATAATATGAAACTGTAAAAAGCTTTTTGCTTATTTGCCCTGAAGAAAAGGGGTAGAATAATCTTTTTCTCAAACAGTAATTTACCATGAGTAAAACCTCAATTTCGATATATTAATGCTGTCTGGTGCCAAGAGTGCGTTTATTGGAAACATGGATGGTGCTCTTTGGGTGCCCTCTTAGAATTCTCAAAGTAGTTTTAAGTGAAAGATAGCCTGAAAGTTTTATGTTTTCTATATTTAGGATTCAGTTTGGGAGGACCAAATCAAAAAAATTGTTAGATATTTGATTACTTGATTAAGATTGTGAGTGTCTGAGAATTAATCATTGTTTACTTATTTAATTAAAATGACAGAACCTTAAAATTAAACGTGTATCATGACTATAAAACCATTTCATATGTGAGGAACTGTGTTTTGTTTTTTCCTTAAACAGGAACATAAGAGAGTCAACACAAAGCATAGGGAAGTATTCTGGTAAAACAAAGAATCTCCACTATCTAGGCAGATAACACAGAAGGTAAAAAATAACGTTTTATGTTACAGGTAAAGTCATTAATCACTAAACCAAGGAAGACTGAGCAAACTTTTTTTTTCTTCTCTGTTGGATGGTTCATCTTGAGCCTGCAGGGAGCAAACTGGCCCCAGACTTCTCCAAGTCCACATTTCTTTGCCTCCAATTCTTACGTGTCCAAAGACAGGGAACTACAGATGCACTTTTGTAGGTGGGACGACTGAGCAAACTTTTAAAAATGTTAACGCCTGGGTGGCTCAGTTGGTTAAGTGCCTGCCTTTGGCTCAGGTCTTGATTCCAGGGTACTGGGATCAAGCCCAACGTCGGGCTCTCTGCTCAGCAGGGAGTCTGCTTCTCCCTCTGCCACTACTCCTGCTTGTACACTCTCTCTCTCAAATAAGTAAGTAAAATCTTTAAAAGAAAAATGTTAACAC
>CM052888.1:22866034-23053544 GCA_028534135.1 Potos flavus
TTTTTTTTTTCCCCCTAAAAATGACAACAAAGAACATGTTCACTAAAATGACCCAAAGCTCTGGACCTCTAGTTTCCAGAACTATGAGAAAATAAATTTGTGTTGTGGGGCACCTGGGTGGCTCAGTGGGTTAAGCCTCTGCCTTCGGCTCAGGTCATGATCTCAGCGTCCTGGGATGGAGCCCCGCATCTGGCTCTCTGCTCAGCAGGGAGCCTGCTTCCCCCTCTCTCTCTGCCTGCCTCTCTGCGTGCTTGTGATCTCTCTCTTTGTCAAATAAATAAAATCTTTTTAAATAAATAAATAAAGTTTTGTTATTTAACCCCCCAAAAAATTTTTAATTAATAAAATCACACAAGACTATAACCTCTCAAGCACATATAAAAATAGGAAATAAAAGTTATGCTTAGTAATCAGTGTGTCTGTATCCTGTCTTACTTGGAAATTACCTAGGTATCCAGTAATTAAATAACCCATTGATTAACTCATATTAGTCCATGATTTTAAGTTACTTAAAGATCTTAGAAATTATCTTCAAGCAGACATATTGCAAAATAAAATTACTGTTCTCCTAACCACCCATAACTCCAGTCTAATGAGAAAAATATCAAAGTCCAATAGAGGGATATCCTGTAGTATCCCTGACCAGTACTCCCAAAACTGTCAGAGTGATCAAAAACAAGGAGTGTCTGAAACTGCCACCACCAAGAGCAGCCCAAGGAGACATGACAAGTAAATGCAATATGATATCCTGGGTGGACCTTTAGAATAGAAATAGGACATTGGGTGAAAACTGAAGAAATCTGAATAAAGTGTGGATTTAATAATATGTGAATATTGGTTCATTAATTGTAACAAATGTACTCTATTAATATAAAATATAAGTAATAAGAGGAAACTCTTGGGGGGCAGGTGTTGGGAACTCTATTCTAGCTGCTTAATTTTCTGTAAATCTGAAACTGTTCTATGGGATGCCTGGGTGGCTCAGTCAGCTAAGCATCTGTCTTCAGCTCAGGTCATGATCCCGGGTTCCTGGGATTGAGCCTCGCATGGGGCTCTCTGCTTAGCAGGGAATATGCTTCTCCCTCTCTCTCACTCTCAAATAAATAAAATCTTTTTTAAAAATGAAGTTTCTAAAAAGTTTAACCTACTGGAGTGCCTGGGTTGCTCAGTCTAAGGTTAAGCCTCCAACTCTTGGTTTCAGCTTAGATGTTGATCTCGGGGTCATGAGTTAAGGCCCAGGTTGGGCTCCATGCTGGGGGTGGAGTCTATGAATGAATGAATCTAATAAAAGAAAAAATAGGGCACCTGGGTGGCTCAGCCGGTTAAGCATCTGCCTTAGGCTCAGGGTCCTGAGATAAACCCCACGGCGGGCTCCCTGCTCAGCAAGGAGCCTGCTTCTCCCTCTCCCTCTTCCCTTGGGTGGCTCAGTCGGTTAAGTGTCTGCCTTCAGCTCTGGTCATGATCTCAGGGTCCTGAGATGGAGCCCTGCTTCAGGCTCCCTGCTCAGCAGGAAGCCTGCTTCTCCCTCTGCCTGTCTCTTCCCCTGCTTGTGCTTGCTCACTTTCTCTCTCTCTCTTTCTCTCTTTCTCTGACAAATAAATAAATAAAATCTTTTAAAAAAAGAAGAATGTTAGCTTATAGTATCAGTAAACCAATGTAAATTTAGAAAAGCAAAGCCACATAGAATAAAATGTATGCTTGTATCATACTTAACATGAATAAATAAAAGACATAACTATTTTTATTAAATCAGGTAAACTAGTCTCAAAGGTGTATATCACTGATGTGAACTTGAATTTTTTAAACATTTCTGAGTTTCTTTAAGAAAAAAATGTTTGTCTAGCACATTTAAAATACTAGAAATACAGTCTCTATTACACAATTAAAACAGAGCACCTTTGAGTCCAGTTTAGGACTTGAACTCAGGACCCTGAGATTGAAACCTGAGCTGAGTTCAAAAGTCAGGCCCTTAATGGACTGAACCACTCAGGCGCCCCAAGATTTTTATAATCTCAATTTACCAGTACCCTACAGAGCTGGAAAACATTTCACATTCAGACACTCAGAGGTAAAACAAAAAAGCTTTTCTGAATTATTAACACATAGAGGTCTTACAGCTCTTCAGGTCTACCACTTTAGCCACAGACCAAGAATGAACACAAATAAAAACCTCACAGTTCTGATAAAAAACAGCTGCAAAATTCTTTTTTTTTTTTTTTCAAGATTTTATTAAGTAATCTCTATACCCAATGTGAGACTCAGACCCACCCGCAACCCCAGGATCAAGAGTCGCATGCTCTACCAACTGAGCCAGCCAGGCCCCCCAGAGCTGTAAAATTCTTGATTTAAGCTTCAAATAAACAATCAAACAAACCAGATTATGTGTCATCTCTCACCCAACACAGAATAGATGTCTGCTACACATTTTCAGAGATTACTGGATGATTAGATCATAAAAACTGTATTCACAAAAACCGTATTCACAAGCGTTGCTGCCAGTGAGGATGAGCTTATTGGCCTTACGTGAACCAGAAACAAAGCCCCAGATTAGTAGCAGTAGGAAACAAGCCAGAGGAACAGTTTTTGCCTCGGGCTGCTTCCTGGAGACCACAGGTGTGGAAGCGAATGCCCTGCCTACGCTGGAGGGACTTCTGAAGCCAGCAGGATGAAGGTCAGGGTGGCACACAGCAAAGTAAACCCCAGCACTCGAGTGATGAACAGTCAGGGCATCTGGCTGGCCTACATTGTGTTGGTAGGACTGCCTCATGTTCTACTCAGCATCCCCTTCAGCATTCCTGTTGTCTGGACCTGACCAACGCCGTCCATAACTTGGCTGTGTGTGTCTTCTTATATACAAAGGGACACTCTTTGAGACCCCTCACCTAGGGGTGACACACTGGGAACAGATGGACTATAGGCTCCAATTTACCTCTTCCTGCAAATTCCTCAGCGTTTCTCCTATTGCCCTCTACCTCCTGACCAGCTTCTACACCTCATCTACACAGCCTCATTGCTCAGCATACTGCTGCCTAAGTTACCCCAATTCCATGGGGTTCGTGTCTTTGGCTTCAACAAATACTGAAGGATGGGGCTGGGGATAACACTAGACCAGAGGTCTGTAACATCCTTTTCTTTTCCATATAACCTTCTTTATCTTGAAAACCTGAGAGCTCTACAACTTTTCCCAACCTTTCTCTTTCTAAGGAAGAGAACAGATTAGAAAATGGGGGTCCCTGGGCCCAGCCCTGCTAAGAGCAGGTTTCTTAGAATCAGGAAAAGCAACAAGGTCCAAATCACTCTCCCCCCACAGTAAAAACCATATTTGGGCAGCTTGTTTACTGATTAAGTTTTTGCAGATCATCTACTCCCACCATCTTCCAGCTCTGTTTTGCTGTGTATTTTCCTTATAATAAAGGTAATTTTGAGAAGCGCCTGGGTGGCTCAGTTGGTGAAGCTTTCTTGATTTCGTATCAGGTCACGATCTCAAGCTCCGTGCTGGGCGTGAAGCTTGCTTAAGATTCTCTCCTTCTCCCCCTCACCTACAACCCCCCGCCAACTCTCTCTCAAAAAAAAATGAAGGGAATTTTTTTCCGAAAAAAGGATAAAGTTATTTTTCCAGAGAGAGAGAGAGCGCGCACAAGCAGGGGGAGCAGTACTCAGAGGGAGAAACAGGCTCCCTGCTGAGCAAGGAGCCTGTTGTGCGACTTGATCCTAGAACCCTGGGATCATGATCTGAGCGGAAGGCAGAGGTTTAACTGACTGAGCCACCTAGGTGTCCCAAAAAAATAAAGTTCTGTTGCCTCTTGAGATTACCTCAGGACACTAAGGGAAGATGACGTGTACTTCCCTAGCTGCATAGTTCACCTGGCCCAGGTGGATGACCCCCCCCAACAAGACTGTTAAGGGATAATTTCTTTTAAACATTTTTTATTTAAATTCAATTAATTAACATATAATGTATTATTGGTTTCAGAGGTACAGGCCTGTGATTCATCAGTCTTATATAACAGTGCTCATTACATCACATGCTCTCCTTAATGTCCATCACCCAGGTACCCCATCCTTCCACCCCCCTCCCAAGGGATAATTTTTTAAGGCAAAATCATGACTCATATAAGTTAGAATAATGAACATTGTGCAGCATTTTAATTGAGTAAGTAGTGAGAGAATCAATAGGATGTTACAGGTAGCTCTTGTTGATTTTTAACTCCTAAATACCTCGAAATTCTGTCTTCCTCTCTGCCCCTCCTGCCTCATCCTGGTTTAGGCCCTGATCCCTTTATCACTTTTGCTAAGTAATGAACCAGTGATCCTTCTACATCTACTCTTAGCACTGTGCATTCAGTACCCCACCTTGTGACCAGATGGGCTCTAAAAAGGCAAGGCTGTTCATGTCACTCCACTTACCTGATCAACCCGCCTCCCCCCACCCCCTAAAAAACTTTAAAGACTGTACATGTTCTTACTATATCCAAGATGGTACACAGGAACCTGTGTTTTTAACAAGCTCTCCAAATGCTACCCTTTAACAAGTTTGAGAACAAGATAAAACCCAAGCACCTTTGGCAGGGGCGAGGGGGGAGGGGTGTCACATAATATTCTTGCAACGGTCCTTGCTTGCTTTTCTTGTGTCATCTTTTACCACTCGCAGTTTCTCACAGCCAAGTTACATGAAATACTCTTTGCCTGGAAATTTAGATCAGGTTTGGACTGCGAAAGCCTACATCCACACCCTGTCCTCCCCAGGATGATTGGGGTATCCCTCTTCTGCTCCTCATTGCATTTGCATTTGGTCTTCTGCCCTCCTCTGCAAAGTGCTTTGGCAGATTTGAGATGTCTCTGGCCATGGATATCCAGCTACTGTGGTTTGTTTTATTTCTCATTTCAGCTCCTGGTGGACCCATGTGGAAATGGGGCCCCCAGATCCCATCCTGGGAGTCACAGAAGCCTTTAAGAGAGACACCAACAGCAAAAAGATGAATCTGGGAGTTGGTGCCTACCGGGATGATAATGGAAAGCCTTATGTGCTCCCTAGTGTCCGGAAGGTGAGTTTGCCATCTATCTCCTGCCTTCTTGGGGTGGATAAACTGAAGAGAGCTCCTGGAGAGTGGCAGAAAGAGTGCCTGGCTGGGAGTCGGGAGACCTGTGTTCTAGTTCTGGCACCGACTGCTTGAATCACTCAGGTTGTCTGGGTTCTGGGCTCCTTGCTGTAAAAGTGACAGATTGGAACTATGTGGTCTTTTTCAAGATTGAACTTACATGATTATCTATAAAGCAGGCATAGTGTCATGTTTAATCCTGAGGGTGCACAAAAGGACCAAGAATTTAAACATTGCCTCTTGGTAACAAGAATAGCCTTTTGTGGATGAAGGTTACTGCCATTATTTGCCATTTCTGTCATGTTGATGGCCTTAATAAGCTTTTCCACACAGGCATTCTCTGTCCCTTCATACTGAACTACAGAATAATTTGCTTTATTTTTGTTATATTTTTATCACTATTCTTTCTATTGGGTATCACTATAGCTTTAAATAGTTAATTCCCTTAGAACAGTTTCTTTAAAGAAAGTATATGTTTCCTTTACATCTACACCTCCTCTGTTGATATATGAATGCTCTGTCACTTCCGAAAGTGGGGTGGTGATGCATCATTCCTCCATTAGAGCAGAACTGGGCACAGTAAGTGAAAGTGACAAAGGAATACTTCCCAGTGAGGTTATGGCACTCAGTAATGATCTGAGCTGACCACCCTGCAGCCGGCGAGCTCAGGCCCTCAGGAGCCACTGCGATAAGAACATGGGCTGAATGAACCCCTGAAAGAAGAAATGTCTAAGTATGTGGGAGTGGGAGTTAGGGTCATCTCTAGAACTCTCTGCATAGACAAAAAGGGCTCGAGAAACGATTGTGATGAGAAAACCTATTGAAAACTGCTGGCTGCTGGGTCTCAGGTCATGCAGGGATTGCCTTGGTCTCAGCCAGTCAGTTTAAAGTATTCAGCAAGGATTAGTCAGCTGTTTTGCAAGCTGGAATACCACAGCATGCTTCTGTACATTCCCTCCTCAGGTCCTGTAGCAACAGTTGTTTCCCCGTTCAACAGATGAAGAAACTGAGGCTCAGGAAGGTTACTAATTTAATTTGCTTAGGGTCACACAGCTAGTAAGGGACGGTCTCACCTCTGTCTCCAAAGCACGAAGAGATGTGTCTGTCACTATTAACCCTTTGAAGTTCTTAGACTGGCATTATACCTTGAAATACTTTCTTACGTATTTAGTTTGATTTTATCATCTATATCTCTTTTAAGTGTTGCTCGTAAACCTTGTTGTTGTGCATTCCAAGAATGCTGAATGTTAAATATAACCAAGAAAACATTGTGTACCCATCCATGTAAAACCTAACTGTAAAAAAAACAATATAATTTTTAAGATTACAAATATTTCTGTTCTACAATATAAAATACCAAGTATTCTACTTTTTTTTCTGTAGGGTTTTTTTGGTGTATATTTTCAAGTTTTTATTTAAATTCCAGTTAGTTAACGTACAGTGTCATATTAGTGTCAGGTGTAGTACTTAGCCTTTTCCTTGGACAGTATTTCCGAATAAAAACAAGGCTTTACTTCCTTTATATTTAATATATAAACTGAATTTATTAAACATTAAATATTAATCATCGTAATTCCAGGTAAGGAGAAGAAACTAAGCAGATACCTTTTCTCTTGTCTAGGCAGAGGCCCAGATTGCTGCAAAAAATTTGGACAAAGAATACCTGCCCATCGCGGGACTTGCTGAGTTTTGTAAGGCATCTGCAGAGCTGGCCCTGGGTGAGAACAACGAAGTATTGAAAAGTAGCCGGGTAAGCAGAGCAGACTCTGGCATCATACAGAGTCTGTTTTTAAATTTAACAGTTTAAACAAATTTGAAATAATTTAAATAAATAAAAAAGATATGTTGTGTGCGATGATGATTTTGAGGTGACCGCACTATTGCTAATATCTATTCTTTAGAAAGTAAGTTGGTACTTATAAGAGATTTCATGTAATACCCATCCCAAAAAGGTAGCAGTAATCCTGAAAATGGAATAGTAATTTGACTGAAGAGTTGACATTGCTCTGTGTGCTTATGTTCATTTTATACTGAATAGGCTTTAGAAATGCCAAACTAGGGACACCTGGGTGGCTCAGTCGTTTGGGTGTCTACCTTCAGCTCGGGTCATGGTCCCGGGGTCCCGGGATCAAGCCCCTCATCAGGCTCCCTGCTCAATGGGGAACCTGCTTCTCCCTCTCCCTCTGCCTCTTCCCTCTGCTCATGCATACACTCTGTCTCAAATGAATAAATAAATCTTAAAAAAAAAAAAAAGAAGAAATGCCAAACTATGCCCAGTTTTAGGCCTATAATTAGCCGCTACTCTCATGTTCTCGGCTTCCAGCTCAGATGGAAGCAGCACACAGGCACAGCTCTTGGTGCAGGACCAGTCTGGCACTCCTCCGCTGCCCCTTCACAGCCAGTTTGGACATTAAAAGAGAGCAGACTGTGCTCCCTTCCTGCTGCCTCCCTTGTCTCTTGGGTCCAGAGAGCATCGTGCAGCCATGAGGGGGGAGCACACGTGTCTCCCTGGGGGCCCTCTTATGGTAGAAGAAAGATGGCTGTGTGCACCCCTAAAGTATGCATAGGCTCGGCCCTTCCCATAGAAGAGGAGCAGCGCAGGGCGGGCGGGATGCCTCCAGACAACTCAACAGCCCAGTGCTTCGGGCACTGTAGTTCACCTTCCTTTGAAACAAATATGTTTATTAATGGATACATTTGTATGTTTAAATATTTGTTTTTCTGGGTAAGTCTGGAGAAAAACAAAGTAGCAGAACTAAGCCAACATTTTTTCCCCTTCCTCCCCCAAGACCAGAATAAATACAGTTTATTCCCAAAGCTGGTCTAAGTCTACACGTTAGTTCATTAACTCAAGAGTAAAGCGTACAGCCTCCACCGCAGGGTGAGACAGTAATGATCCTGATCCATGGTTTGATTGATATTCATGCAATCTACCACCTATTAACCCCTAATGAAAGCTTCCATATTTTTCTGTAATTCTTGCTTATCTCTCTCTGTCTAGCTAAAATAACATCAGCTTGTCTCATAAATTTCTGTGCCTTTATGAATTATTCTGTCAGATTATCAGATCCACAGTTAGGTTTGTTTGGTTTTTGTGGGTTTTTTTAAGATTTTATTTAAGATTTTATTTTTTATTTCACTTCACCCAACGTAGGGCTCGAACTCACAACCCCAAGATCAAGAGTCCCATGCTCTACCAACTGAGCCAGCCAGTTGCCCCCACAGTTCGATTTTTATTTCTGTCATGGCAAAGTTTGCAGGGACAAACTTTGGTAAAGAGTTTCCTATGTTCCCCCCGCTTCTTCTACTGCTCCCAGGCCAGAAAATAGGTTTATGTTTAAGAGAACCTTAAACATCTATGGTGCCTTAGAAAAAAAAATCTGTGGTTTCTTATTCCTTAAAGTTGACTGATTTGAAGAAACAGATTACCTCAGGCACCTTCCTATTACTCAAAAGATAACGTTTTCAGATTATGAAAACTCACAGAATGGAACTTCTGAGCCTTTAAATTTTAGTGATCCTTATTATTCTAATAATAATGACTTGCTTTTCAAGGAACTTTGATGTTCAGAGACTCATTCAATAATGTAGTGACTGTTCTTAGTGTCTTTTTCTCTCTGTATAAATCAGCCCTTTCTCATGTGGGGGGAGAGGTTGTGTCCTGAACATTTCTCATACTATATGATATGATACTGATAACAAGCCATGAGGAGTTAGCTTCTCTGTCAGCAAAGATATTGGAAACTGAAGAGATGGCTCTTTTGAGAACTCACAAGGAGAGTCAGTCTATCTCTTAGCAAATGGGGAAATGAAACAGTAGTGCTATTCTCTCGTTTCCCAGTACCATTTGAAACATTGTCTTCAGCTTCTGAAGCAGGAAGGGGACTGACCGTACAGAGCAGTGCGACTGTGGGCTTGGCCTCAGTTCTGTTAACTGTGTGGGCCTGTAGACAGTGTCACACCTCACTGACCGAGCTGTCTCTTCTTCAGTATGTCACCGTGCAGACCATTTCTGGAACTGGGGCCTTGAGGATTGGAGCCAGTTTTCTGGTGAGTCTGGAAACTCCTTCAGGGAAGAGCCATAAGTCAGTCTGTAAGTTGAGGGTGGTGGGGTTTCCTATTGCCTGTGTGTTTGCTGACCTCTTTCCCCAAAGTTGGAAGAGTTCCTGTTCTCTGATAAATGGAGTCAGTGGTAAGAAAAATAAAAATACTTAGAAGAAATTGCAAGGAAGATAGAATAATAATAACAATAAGCCTAATTTATTGAGCACATATCTGTTACTACCCGCTTTTGCTTTAACTCATTTAATCTGTATGAAGAAGATTAATTTACTGTCATTTTACAAATGAAGAAAGTGAGGCCCAGACAAGTCCTTGGCTACACAGCGAATATACTTGTCAGAGCTTACATTCCAGCTCACACAGTCTTGCTGCTGAGTCATTACCATCTCTCACTCATAAAGATAAGCTGAGTTTCAATAGAGAAAAATGTCTTCCTAAGTAAAATATATCGACTCTTTTTTTTTTTCCCTCTTCCTTCTTCACTTTTCCATTCCTTTTCATCCCATTTTTTAGCAAAGGTTTTTTAAGTTCAGCCGAGATGTCTTTCTGCCCAAACCGTCCTGGGGAAATCACACACCAATCTTCAGGGACGCAGGCATGCAGCTACATGGTTATCGATACTATGACCCCAAGACGTGCGGCTTTGACTTCACGGGCGCTCTAGAGGACATTTCGGTAAGTGCGACTTTCAGGGCAAGAGAGGTGAAGGAACAAGAAACAAACCTCCTTGATGTAATATTTCATATCCGGGTCTCAGTATCTGAGTTAAAATACTAGGGATGAACTAATTTCCAGATCTCAGATTATCTTTGTTACTGATCCCAAATAGTGACCCTATGGCATTTCAGGTAAGTTATCTCCTTCAGAGCTGCATAGTCACCTGTTGGTTGTCTCTTTAGAAAATGCCACAGCAAAGTGTTCTTCTCCTGCATGCCTGTGCCCACAATCCCACGGGAGTGGACCCCCGCCCTGAGCAGTGGAAGGAAATAGCAACAGCGGTGAAGGTGAGGAGAGTCGGCTGACTAGTGACAGTTCTGTGTGCAGTAACTGGCCATAGATGCTTAACTGGGCAAAGTCTTAATGCAAATTGAGCTGCTTATTTGCTAATTAGCAATTTGGGTTTTGTTTTGTTTTTAAGATCTTTATTTATTTGAGGGGGGAGCACACGCATGTGCATGCAAGTGGGGGAGGTGCAGAGAAAGGGAGAAAAACTCAAACAGACTGCTGAGTGCAGAACCCAGTATGGGGCTCAATCCCACAACCCCGAGATCACAACTGGAGCCAAAACCAAGAGTCAGCCACTTAACTAACCGAGCCACCCAGGCGCCCCACATAATTAGCAGTTCTTAATTTATGGTACAAGAGCAGCTTGAAAATAATTTCTGTTCCTCAGCCTGGATGTAGGTAATTCTGAGGACTCTTGTCATTGGCCAGCCTGTCCAGTGGGCATCCACTGGCCCAGGATGTCTGTCAATGACACCTACACTTGCCCTGGCCCGGATTACTTGTTCATCCTTTATGCACTTTGTCATGTCTCCTATCCTGGCCTGTTTCCTCAGCATGGCCATTATCATTCACAGGGTCAGCTGTCAGAGAAGGCACTAGTCAAAATTTCAAGGGAGGGGGGTGCCTGGCTAGCTCAGTCGGTAGAGCATGCAACTCATGACCTCATGGTTATGAGTTCAAGCTCCACGTTGGGGGTAGAGTTTACTTAAAAAAAAAATCCCAACAGAGGAAAATACTCCTGTTGCCTTGTGTCCCCATTTTCACTTCTTTTGGTTTCCCTTTCTTTACATTCTATTAAACCTAAGGTTCAAATAGAATAATAAAACAGAGGGGGAAAAATAAAGAGAAGGAGCATTCACAGAGCACTTTGATGGTGAGGTGGTTCTCATGAGTCCTGGGTATAGGAAGAGACTGCCAGAGTTACAACAGCCCCAGAAAAGACTGATGTTGGGGGGCGCCTGGGTTAAAGCCTCTCAGTGGGTTAAAGCCTCTGCCTTCGGCTCAGGTCATGATCTCAGGGTCCTGGGATTGAGCCCCGCATCGGGCTCTCTGCTCAGCAGGGAACCTGCTTCTCTCTCTCTCTCTGCCTGCCTCTCTGCCTACTTGTGATCTCTCTCTCTCCCTCTCTCTCTCTCTCTCTCTCTCGCTGTCAAATAAATAAATAAATAAAATCTTTAAAAAAAAAAAAAAAAAGACTGATGTTGGTCCTGTGTTGACTGGACCAGAGTAATTACCCAGACTCCTATGGGCCTGAAAAGAGCCTCCTGTTGGATCAAGCAGCTTTTTGGGAAGACTGAAATTAAGAGTATCTTTTCTTAATGTCTTCTTGAGGGACCATATCCACCAAAGTAAAAAAAAAATATGATGATGTCTTAACTCAAGGAAAATTAAACATCTCCAAATTGCCACCGGGGGAGAAGACTATTCACTCTATGTGAGGCAGACATGGTGCCAATAAGCACAGGCAAGCATGTGGGGCATCTTGAGAGGGACCGCCTAAAGCTCTGCTCTTCTCTTTTCCTTCCCAGAAAAACAATCTCTTTGCATTCTTTGACATGGCCTACCAAGGCTTTGCCAGTGGTGATAGTAACAAGGATGCCTGGGCTGTACGCCACTTCATCGAACAGGGCATTAATGTTTGTCTCTGCCAATCCTATGCCAAGAACATGGGCTTATATGGTAAGCTAAAGGTCCCAGTGCATGGTGTGTGTGTCCTGATAAGATTGAAGAAGTTCTGGGGCACCTGGGTGGCTCAGTGGGCTAAAGCCTCTGCCTTCAGCTCAGGTCATGGTCTCAGGGTCCTGGGATCGAGCCCCACATCGGGCTCTCTACTTGGCGGGGAGCCTACTTCTCCCTCTCTCTCTGCCTGCCTCTCTGCCTACTTATGATCTCTCTCTCTCTCTGTCAAATAAATAAATACAATCTCTAAAAAAAAAAAGAGAGAAAAGATTGAAGAAGTGGTGGAAGAGGATGCCACAGAGATTCCAATCTGGGGGGTGGGATGTATGTCCCTGTGTGTGTGTGTGTGTGTGTTACCCAGAGTATCTAAGTGACATCTTCTTTCATGTCTCTGAACTCCTCCAGCAGAGGAAACTAATAATTGCTTCTCTAAACAATAAGTGATGCTCCACAAGCCAAGAAAATGGATGTAATAAAAAGAGACCTTTGAGTACTCAAACTTCCCGTTGTCTCTAGATTCGCCATACTGGTTGTCAAAAGCTTTTTAACAGATATTTTTGGAGTACTTTTGATGGAAGCATAATATGTAGCAAATTGAATCATGATTTGCTTTAGCGTGTCAGATTGGAAAACTAAAAGACAAGATCCATGTGTGTCTTTTCAGGTGAGCGTGTGGGAGCCTTCACTGTGGTCTGCAAAGATGCTGATGAAGCCAAAAGGGTGGAGTCACAGTTGAAGATCTTGATCCGTCCCATGTATTCCAACCCTCCAATCAATGGGGCCCGGATTGCCTCCACCATCCTGACCAGCCCTGACCTGCGAAAACAATGGTAACAGCGCATTGCCGCCCCCGGCCACCTGCCTTTCCCACCACCCATCTTTCAGAGCTTGTTTATAGTTGGCAAGTCATGACATACAGTATCACCCAGCTTCCATATGTGGGCGGGGAGGAGGGGAGAGAGGAGTGTGCATTCTGGTAGCCGTTTCAAATACATTGGAGACAAACATAATTCACAAACGGCAGGGTTTGTTTTTTTTTTAAGATTTTTTATTTATTTATTTGACAGAGAGAGATCACAAGCAGGCAGACGGGCAGGCAGGGAGAGAGGGGGAAGCAGGCTCCCCGCCGAGCAGAGAGCCTGATGTGGGGCTCAATCCCAGGACCCTGAGATCATGACCCGAGCCTAAGGCAGAGGCTCAACCCACTGAGCCACCCAGGCACCCCGGGGTTTTTTATTCCATTATTATTTTATTATTCCATTAAGTACAACCTGCCCCCTACTCAACTGAGGTTCAAATTGAAGTACCTTACGTAGGAAAACTTTTTTAAGAACATCATATTTTTGGTTTTTATCCTAATAATAGCTACCTTTAAATCAATATTTCTGCTTCTTTTTGGTTTTTATTAGCCTTACTATCTGAATCTCTTGGCACCTATGCTCAAACTTAGTGTTACTCAGTCTCTTTGACCACAGTTCACGTAAGACATTTTGTATCATGACCCTGAACACACATTACTGTAAACATACACGTAACTGAAGCAGTTGGCAAAAACTCAATACTTAGGCTTTATGTGTTCTAATATTTTCTAAATGCCAGTTGCATCCAGCTTTGAGCACTAATGAGTCATGCCACACAATTTAGAAACCTTTGCTCTAGATCAGAGGGTGGCAAACTGTTCTATGGGTCAAATCTAGGCTGCCCCCTATTTTTACAAAGTTTTATTTGGACAAAGCCACACCCATTTTTGATGAATTATGTGTGGTTGCTTTTGTGCCAAACAGCAGAGTTTAGTAGTTGTGACAGAGAGCAAATGGCCCACAAAACCTAACACGTTTATAATTCAGCCGTTTATAAAAAGTTTGCCACGTTAACTGTACTGAAACTTAAAAAAATTTCTTTAATTTTTTTTAAATAAAAAATTTAAAAATGAAAAGTTTGCCAACCCCTGCTCTATATAATTCAGAGTTAATAAAGAGCCAAGATGCCCCTGAACAATGTGATTTGTCAGACAAGAGTTTATCTTTGTAGCTGGTTAATTGAGAGGCTAAAAGATCCCTGAGCAGCTTCTCAGAGGGAAAAGCTAAATCTGTTGTATGCTGTCTGCAAGGAACTTTATCTGCAGCCCCCCAATTTATCACATGACAGCTATTCTTTCTATCTTAAATTACTCCTGTGGAACAATGAACTAAGTCTGGTTCACAGTAGTTCTTTTTAGTTAAATATATCCATGCAAGGCTTACCAAGAAACTGACTACTTTTTAATTTATACTTTTTTCCCATTATAAAATTAATGTATAAGTACATTTCAGAAAGTTTGAGAGAGGGAAAAAATGAACTGTAAATCTAGTCATTAAAACCCACCTTTTGCCAAAAAAAAAAAAAAAAACCCACCTTTTGTCTGTGTTCACTGTTTTCCGTCATGGTAACATACCAAGTACCTTACTCCTATATATGTATGTTGTAGGTTTGGTTTGGTTTTTATCTCTCAGAATTATACTAAGCTTTTTTTTTTTTAACTTCCTATTTTTAAGTGTTTTTTTATATTTCCTAATGGTTATCAAGATGTCATTTTTTTTTTAACGTACACTTCAGTACACCTTTGAAGTCTGTCGTGTACGAAAATAACAAAGGTGTACTGTGCTAGATGAGTGAGGCATCACTACCTGTGGGTAGTTTATAATCGGGTAAGAAAGGTACACATACGGTATTGATACAAGAGACAAAGAACAAAGGCAGACCAAAGGAAGGGCTATTGATTCTAGCGGGGCATAAAGGAGAATATAATGAAGACAACAGCCTGTGACCTATGCCTTGAAGGGAGAAGAAGGCTTTCCCCCTCAAGAGAATGGAGAGTAATGGAGAACCGGGTGCCTGAGGACAGGCATGGGAGCACGATGTGCATCCTGTAGGACGTGCTTTGGAAGTCCCAGGGAGTTTTTGTGGCCTTGACTCTGAGTGAGAGGAGGATAGAGAGAGCGGCACAGCTGGGAAGTTGGGCGCAGATGATGAAGCACCTTCACTGAGATCTTGAGAAGTCAGAGCTTCATTCTTTGGGCACCAAAGAGCACAGAACGGCTTTGCTGGAGTTGCCCTGGATCTAGCTGCGGTCAGAACCTCTGTGCTTTTAGGACCCCAGCCTGAAAGTAAAGGGAGCTGGACAGAGATGGGACCATAGGAAATTTAAAATCAAATGTCATGGGGCGCCTGGGTGGCACAGTTGGTTAAACGACTGCCTTCGGCTCAGGTTATGATCCTGGAGTCACAGGATCGAGTCCCGCATCAGGCTCCCCTCCTCACCAGGGAGTCTGCTTCTCCCTCTGACCTTTCCCCTCTCATGCTCTTTCTCTCTCTCTCAGATAAATAAATAAAAATAAAATCTTTAAAAAATAAAAAATAAAAACATAAAATAAAATGTCATCCCTGGAGGCGTCAGGAGCTAGACCTCCAGCCAGGAACCACACTGCTAGGGAAGTTTTGCCAGCTTTTTCCAGGGAGGAAAAATTCATGTATTTATGTGCAAGTGCCCAATTTTAAATGTTTACCTGAGTCAAATAAAAATGACTAAGATTAATTTTGTTTGACTTCTAATTGGCAATTGTGACCTGTTGTAACTGTGTGACATCATCATAGATGGTTTAAGAACATGAACACATTAGAACAGGAAAGTAAACTAGAAATATTTTTACAATCTAGTTGGGCAAGAATTTCCCCTAGAGCCATAAGTCTAGAATGGGAAGAGGAGATTCTAAGGAAGGCAATGATTATGTCCAGAATCAAGTGAGCCGGTGTATCAGAGGATTGCCTTCAGCCACCAGATAGAACTGACTCTCTTCCTGGGGCTTTCAACACAGCACTGTTCTGTTGGTTCTTACATTGTCCTGCCTTGTTCCATAGTTGGTGGTTCACAAGTTTGTCCCCAGTGTCAGTTTTAAGATTTAAAGGCAAGGACCATGTCTGAACCGTCCCTTCTCCTCACCACCTAGCACATGGCTTAGCACATCATAGGTTTCCAATGCACTGTCCTAACTGCAAAAGCATGAGTGTGTATTCCATCCACGTTAAAAATAAGGTCATAGTTTACTATTTAAAACACAACTTTTGGGGCACCTGGGTGGTTCAGTCAGTTAAGCGTCTGCCTTGGGCTCAGGTCGTAATCCTGGGCTCCCAGGATTGAGCCCGACATCAGGCTCCCTGCTCAGTGGGGAGGCTGCTTCTCCCTCTCCCTGTGCTCCTCCCCCCACTCATGCTTGCTCATTCTCTCTCTCTCCCGCCTCTCAAATAAATAAATGAAATAAAATCTTAAAAAATAAATAAAACACAACTTTTGCCCCCTGCATGAAAGATTAAGAGCCTAGCCTTCCTAGATTTGAGTTATTCATTTATCTTTTTTTTTTTTTTTTTTAAGATTTATTAATTTATTTGAGAGAGAGAGAGTACAGGGTGGAGTTCGGGCAGAGGGAGAGAAAGAATCCCAAGCAGTCTGCATGCTGAGCCCAGAGCCCAATGCAGGGTGCAATCCCACAACCCCAAGGTCATGAACAATGCTGTAAAATAGCTTTTTACTTGCTGAACCAGTGACGGCATCTGACTTGGGCTAGGACAAAGAATTAAGGCATGCTGGGGGAATACTCAAGGAAGGTAAAATTGCTGTGAGCTGTGGCTTATCTATCGGTGCTTGTCCAGAATTGAGCTGCATCCCAGGGTTCCTTTTGGTGTTTTTTTGTTTTACAGGTTGCAGGAAGTGAAAGGCATGGCCGACCGCATCATTAGCATGCGGACTCAGCTGGTCTCCAACCTCAAGAAGGAGGGCTCCTCCCACAACTGGCAGCACATCACTGACCAGATTGGCATGTTCTGTTTCACGGGACTAAAGCCCGAGCAGGTGAGTGGGCCCTGATTTCTCCTCAGTTGACCAACTCATCAGTCCTGGCAAAAAAGAATTCCTCACAGATTCCCTACCTATTCAGATTACCCTTAAAGCGGTCATTTTGGAACCCTGTTAGGTAAAGGAAGAGTGTAGCATTCATTTTGTTTTGTTATTAGTCGTTTCCCTATCTGTATCCTCCATGAGGCTGCAAACTGCTGAAAAGCAGAGCGGGTTTTGGTCATTGTTGTGACCACTGCTCCTTCTCTGAAGAAATCCCAGAACAAGCAGGAGCCTGAATATTGATAGGAGACATAGCTGAGCTCTTCCATAGCTGGATGCTGGATCTGTTTTTTCTACAAATGCTGGATTTAAGATTTGTTTTCACCTGTTCGCACCTCAGAATTCCTCATCCGACTTTAAGATGGTTTTTTATCCTTCTCTCTATGCTAGCCCACCAAGTTCTGGGTATAAGGTTTAAGCGAGAAAATTGAGTTTTGTTATTTTCCTGTTTTAACACCTGGGCTGGGCAAATCCCCCTGCCTAGAACTCGCTCCTCTACTCTCCTCTCTGCAGGTGGAGAGGCTGACCAAGGAGTTCTCCATCTACATGACAAAGGACGGCCGCATCTCCGTGGCAGGGGTCACCTCCAGCAACGTGGGCTACCTTGCCCATGCCATTCACCAGGTTACCAAGTAATTTCCCTGGTGAGAGGAACCAGAGACAACCTTCCTGCCTGTGGCCCCTGCTGTTGTGAGATGCACACGGAGAGAGAAGGAGGGTGGATGGTGGTGAGCAGGTCCTTTCTTTCAACCACAGTAGTTAACACTCAACCACTGAATGTGTTTCGCAGAAAAGAACATGTAGTGAAATAGGGCGGAGGCATCTGTGGCGGGTGTCTGAAACTTTGTGGCTCAAAACCAAACTCCTGCTCATCCTTTAACCTCAGCTGTTCCAAAAGAGTTTACATGTACAAGAGAGACATAGCCCAAAAACCCCGTCGATCATGCCTTTGCAATATTCCAGAAGCTTTAACTGCAGCCCCTTCTGGTGTTGGGGCACCTCTAGATCTGGCATGAGAACAGCACCTGCAAGACGTGTGTGGGAAGAGCCCATTCTAACATTCACAGGCAGCCTCCTGTATGTCCTCCCGCAATCCAGCAAGCTTATCAACAGACTTCGTTACAGAAATCATGTTTCGTGAAAAACAGCAAGTCTGCTGCTGCTGCATCGAGGAAAATAAAAAGATCCTGTTTCCTTTCTTATTTAAGAAGAAAAAAAAGGTTCTTTTAATACTTGTTTATTTTAATGTTCCTCTCTTTTCCCTTATCATTGCTGTTCTTTTCCTTAGGCACAGAGATCTATAACTAGCCTACATTTTCATCCTGTGCTACTGCTTGATTCACCACCTACCCCATCCTATAGGCTTTCCTTATTTGAAGAACGAAGAAGATAATTTACTGCCCCTCCCATACCCTCACCTCTCTCATCAGAGAATAGCAGAGAGTAGGTAACGGCGCTTGAGCCCAGCATCATCTTCAGTGATTGATTGTCTGCTGTCGGGTGTCGCCTCTGCCCAGTTGGACCCCTTCGCTGAGTACGGTTGTGCGGTCTCTCGTCTCATATCGTGAGTAGGCGATGCAGGGCAGAACCAGGAAATCGGGATCTCTGCGCTTCGGTTTTCACCTCTGTGTCCTGCTAGCTGGGCTCAGGCTTCACCCTTTGGAAAGATAACCACCACCTGCTCCAGTCATGTAGACTTCTTGCAGCCTGGTTTCTCTGTTAAAATAAAGTTACTGTAGACCCCGCCGCTGTGGTGTTTTTCTTTAATGGGAGGAAAGGGTAGGAGTGGCCAGATGTCCCAGAAGTCTGCAGGCCTGTTCAGCTGCCTGTAAGCCAGGAGGTGTGTGAGCTGTTCCAAACATAAACAAAAGCCACGTCTTTGTCTTGCCATTTGGCTTGTCTAGTCCAACAATGTTGAAAATGTGGGTAAAATCCTTTGGACTTTGGGGGACAAGTGGAATACCTTGAAAGAAACCGTAGATAGAGCAGGGATGAAGAAATGGAGGGGCAGTGGTGACTTTAGGTATCTACGGGAGCCAAGTAGGTTAATACAAGCAAACGGTGAATGTCAAGTAAAAAAGGGATGTGAAATAGATAGGAGATGATGACTGGTGAGCAGCCTTCATCCTCAGTGTTGAGGAGTGGTAGGGAAGTGACAGCAGCAAGAGAATCAAAGTTCAGGATTGCAGGTCTTAAGTTGTGGGTTTTTTGTTTTTTAAGATTTTATTTATTTGTTTGACAGCACAAACGGGGAGCGGCAGCCAGAGGGAGAAGCAGGCTCCCCACTGAGCAAGGAGCCTGATGTGAGACACCATCCCAGGACCCTGGGATCATGACCCAAGCCGAAGGCAGACGCTTAACCAACTGAGCCACCCAAGCGCCCCAGGTCTTAAGTTTTTTTAAATAAAGTGGAAATCTTGGTTTCTATGGGAGGTCTATCGATGCTTAAAGTTGGCAACTAATTCAGTTTGTTTTAAAATGATTTGCAAGCAAGATGCAAATAGTAGGTTGCCGTGTACAACCTTTAGCATGAAGTCGTGTGCTCTGTCAGCAGACATCTAGCAGTGGCACCTGCTTAGCATCAGTCCTGCCCAAGGTTATTCTGTCCCCTTCTGCTTAGTGCTAGGAACCATTCGAGATGGGCCAGCTACTGACCAGACAGACGGTGGAACGGGACTCAGGCCCATCCACGGTGTTTTGACAGTGCGGGGGAAGAGGAAAGTGAGCTCTTGCTTTTCTTCGCTCCCCGAGGGACATAGTACACAGGGTGGGGAGTAGGGGTGGTCATTCCTGACCCTTGGCTCTTCTGTGTTCCTTTTGCTAATGGAAATACCAATGTGGCAAAAGGAAGTGAATGGACCAGGTCACTGGGTGTCTTGGAAATATCTTAAAAGGAAAAGCAATAAATAATATTAACTGATCCATAAAGAAACTGACTGCTAAGTCTCTCGTCTGGAGCCAAAAGGTTGAAAGTTGGCTGCCAAGACCTCAACCAAAAAAGGAACTTAACCACCCTGCTGACTTGTTATTTTTAAACATGTATTACCAGCACACCCTGGACTAAGTCCCATTCCTCACTGAAAGCAGACCTGGTGGGTGTGAACCTGATGCTTCTCTCCACTGTTCAGACTGCTTCACCCCTTCCAAGTTTCTTAGGCTCTAAGATGTTAACATTCTTGCACATGATGGAGGAGGTGGTTTGCCCACTCAGAAGAGTCATGCCTTTGTTCCGTTATAATTTAAGGTATAATAGTTCCCAAATCTGGATTAATTTTTTAAATATTGGTTCCCTGTTCTTACTTTTGGGCATTCTAACTCAGTATTTCTGAAATAAGGCTTAGGAATTCTGGTTTTTAAAATAAGAGAAAGTCGCGGCGCCCAGGTGGCTCAGTGGGTTGAGGCCTCTGCCTTCGGCTCGGTCGTGATCTCAGGGTCCTGGGATTGAGCCCCGCATCGGGCTCTCTGCTCGGCGGGGAGCCTGCTTCCCCCTCTTTCTGCCTGCCTCTCTGCCTACTTGTGATCTCTCTCTCTGTCAAATAAATAAATAAATCTTTAAAAAATTAATTAATTAAGAGAAAGAAAACTTCCTAGGTGGTTCATATATAGCTGACCCATGGGCAGCCATTGGACACTATTAGACTAGACTGCTTCGGGCTTGCATCTAAACCAAAGCCCAGCTCATTCATCCTCCTTGAAGAAAAAAAATTTTAAGATTTTATTTATTTGTCAGAGAGCATGTGCACACAAGCGGGAGGAGCTGCAGGCGGAGGGAGAAGCAGGCTCCCCACTGAGCAAGGAGCCAGATGCAGACGCTATCCCAGGACCCAAGGATCACGTCCTGAGCCAAAAGCAGACGCTTAACTGACTGAGCCACCCAGGCATCCCTCCTTGAAAAGAATTTTTAAAACTCTTTCCTTACTTCTAGGCTTGGGAATTTGGGGTTATTTTATTTTTTTATTTTCATTTTTCATTTTTGGGTGTTTTTTTTTTTCCAGAAATTACTAGTTTACTGTTTTTAAAAGATTTTATCTATTTACTTGTCAGAGAGAGAGATAACAAGCAGGGAGAGCAGCAGGCAGAGGGAGAAGCAACCTCCCCACTGAGCAAGGAGCAGGATGCGAGACTCAGATCCCAGGACCCTGAGATCATGACCCGAACCAAAGGCAGAGGCTTAACGAACTGGGCAACCCAGGTGTCCCACTAGTTTACTTTTATATCCAGTAACTAAAAGACCAACTTTTTCAAAACAACGATCTTATTAAAAAAAAAAAAAAAAAGCTGAAATTAGTACTGCAAATCACATATCTGATAAGGGATTTGTCTACAGAATATATAAAGAACCAGTACAAATCAATAATAAACAGACAACCCAATTAATAACTGGAAAAGGGGTCTGAATATACATTTCTCCAGAAAAGACATATTAATGGCCAATAAGCTGCTAACAGCAGGGAAATGCAAATCAAAACCTCAATGAGAATTTTTTTTTTTTTTTTTTAAGATTTTATTTATTTGTCAGAGAGAGAGAGAGCACAAGCAGGCAGAGTGGCAGGCAGAGGCAGAGGGAGAAGCAGGCTCCCTGCAGAGCAAGGAGCCTGATGTGGGACTCGATCCCAGGACCCTGGGATCATGACCCGAGCCGAAGGCAGCCGCTTAACCAACTGAGCCACCCAGGCGTCCCATCAATGAGAATTCTTTCATACCCGCTAGGATGGGTATAATCAAAAAGAGAAGATAACGAGGGTTATCAAGGCTATGGAGAAATTGGGAACTCATACACTGCTCACAGGAATGTAAAATGGTGCAGCTGTTTTGGAAAGCAGTCTGGCAATTCCTCAACAGTTTAAACAGTTACCATTTGACCCAGCAGTTCTACTCCTATGTAAATACTGAAGATAAGTGAAAACATGCATCCACACAAAACCTGTCTATGAGTGTTTGTAGCACTGTTATTCACAATAGCCAAAAACTGAAAACAACACAAATATCCTGTTAACTGGTGAACGAATAAACAAAATGGGAAATAGCCCAACAATGGAATATTAACCAGCAATAAAAAAAAAATGAAGTACTAATATATGCTCCGACATGGATGAACCTTAAAAACAGTAGAAGGCAAAATGTTATATGTGGTGAGAAGGTCACATATATCAGTCTGAGGTGGATGTTCTTGTGACACAAAGTCACATATGATTCCATTTTTAGGAAATGTCAAGAATAGGCAACTCCATAGAAGCAAAGAGTAGATTAGTAGTTTCCAGGGGCTTAGAGAAAGAAGGAGTGGAGAGTGACTACTCATGGTTACAGAGTTTTAGGAAGAGTGATAGCAGTGTTCTAAAATTAGGTAGGTTGCAAAACTGAATATACTAAAAACCACTGTACTAGACACTTTAAAAGGTTGAATTTGGGGGCTCCTGGGTGGCTGAGTCCATTAAGCATACAACTCCTGATCTGGGCTCAGGTCATGATCTCAGGGTCTTAGGATCGAGCCCCACATAGAGCTCCCTCCTCACTTCTCCCCCTGCTGACTCTCTGTCTCTGTCTCTCTCTAAAATAAATAAATCTTTTTTTTAATTTTGTTTAAGATTTCATTTATTTATTATTAGAGAGAGAGAACAAGTGGAAGGAAGGGCAGAGGGAGAAGCAGTGTCCCCGTAGAGCAGGGAGCCTGATGCAGGACTCCATCCCAGGACCTTGGGATCAGCCAAAGGCGGACAACCCAACTAAGCCACCCAGGCGCCCCAATGAATCTTTTTTTTTTTTAATAAAAAGGGTGAAATTTATAGTAAAATGCCTAAAGTACAATAAAGTTACTTATGTTTCAAAATTTGCAAATAGCTTAGCTATCCTTCAAGTGATTAGTTACACAAACTTGTATATACATACTGTGCGAAGCTCCTCAGTAATAAAACATACAGGTTGATACACAGCAACCTGGATGGGTCTCTGGGGTATTATGCTGAATACAAAAAGCCAATCCTGAGTACAGACTGTACCATTCCATTTATGTAACTTTTTTTTAGATTTTTATTTATTTATTTGGGAGAGAGCGCTGGAGAAGGGTAGGGGGCAGGAGAGGAAGAAGCAGACTCCCGCTGAGCAGGGAACCTGATGTGGGGCCCCTGGAATCATGACCTGAGCCCAAAGGCAAATGCTTAACCAACTGAGCCACCCAGGATTAAAACTAACAGGATCAGCATGGTGAGCTGGGCCGGAGAGGACCTCAGGTCATTGTTGTGGGGTTTAGGATTCAGGGAGCTGGCGCCATCCAAGATTAAAGCCTGCGGAAAACTACAACTCCCAGCGTCCCCCTCGCCCCCTGAGCCCGGGAGGTCATGTGACCGTGGCTCGTGTGTCCCTGCTGCCGGCTCGAGTGTAAAGCTCTGTAGGTAGGTGGCAAGAGGTAGAGGTTGTGGAGGGTGGAAGCGTTAAGTCCCGGGCCTAGGATGCCCGCTGCGGCAGAGTCCTGCCCCACTCCCTGCAGGACTCTGAAGCCCGGAGTCCTGGGTCCCCCGCCCGCCATCGGTTGGGCCGGATTTGCCGCGCGGTAAGCCCGGACCGTCTCCACCTGGTGCTAGGCCCGGATCCAGTCCCGGTGCGCCTCCCTATCTTCCCTCACAGCAGCCCCTTCGCCTTGCTTCGGGCCTGGGGCTCCTCCCCACCGCCCCAGTGCAGCCCACCCTGCGTGTTTCTGGGATTTCCCAGGCTGGGCTGGGAACCCGCTCCGTTTGGAATGTAACCACGGCCGTGGTTACAACTCTGGCTTGAGCTTGTGAACATCAGGCTTGTAGTTCTGATTCTGCCAACCACCAGCTGTGACATTACTCCAGCCTTTTTCCTTCCCTGGGCCTGATCCCCTGACTGATCTGGTGCTCCAGTCTGCGAGTTAGCGTCACAGCTGCTCAGTTCCCTTCCCTCTGCTGACCAGCACAGAAACAGCTCAAACTCTTCTCTCTGCTGACAGCAGATTTTAGGTGAAGTTTTGAGAAAGAAGAAATTGGGGCCAGAGGGAAGTGAGGAAAATCATATCCCAGATCTTTGGGGAGAAAGAGCTGTAAGGAGCAACACACCCTCCACTATAGACCACTATAGACCATCAGGTGGAAATAGCAGGTAAGCTGGGGGTTGTGGAGCTGAGTACTTTTCTGGGAAGGAGAGCTGAGAAATCTTGGACAAGTGCAGAGACCTCTGTGTCTGAGATGTAAGCAGGATGGATGAGGAGGTCTCACAGCTCTGGGATTGCTGACTTCGCACGTCTCTCTCTGGAGCTATGCTGGAAAGCTGGGAGCCCCAGCTCTACCTCCACTACTCACAGCTTTGATTTTTTGCTGAGTTACTGGTTGGGTAACAGGTTGCATAAGAGGAAGCCCTGTGGCATCTGACTGATCTTTCTGGACTTGGAGCCAGCAGAGAGAGATTTCCCCTGGAGCTGGGTTCCTTGGTTGCATGCTTGGTGACAGTTATCTGAGAGCACCCAAATTCTTCCTTTAACCTCTCAGGAGTGTGCGATTCCCACCTTTGTTCAGCCATCACCAGGAGGAGAAATGAGAAGCATCTGACGACCTAGGGGCTCTCGTTAGCCATTCTAAACCCCCCAGTGTACTGAGGGCATCAGAGGGATGCCTCTCTGATGGGCAGCGGTTAGGTCAGTCGCTCGGGAGAAGAGCGAGAATTAGCCTCGATTTTCGAAGGGCTTTGAAAGCTATGCAGAATTTAGACTCTGGGCCAGAGGGAGGTGTGTGGGACTGTAATACACTGAAATACCCACAGTTCTAGGGGAGGGCTGCTCTTGCAACCCTGTGGTGTAGAAACAGGCTGGGAAGCCAGATAGATTGAGATCCAAATCCTGTTCTCCCTCTTGCTAATATGTGATCCTACGTCAGTGATATGATCCCTCTGAACCTTATGACCACTGTAGTAAGAACTGAATGAGATAAGATATGCCCGTGATACTCCTGCCCAGCGTTTAGCCTCTCTGTAGTGAGGATGTGTTAGTATGCCTCTGTTTTATGTTTATGTCTTATTGACCCTAAGGGTCTGTCAGCTTGAAGCAAGCAGGATTTGCATCGGATGTATTTCTGTCTCTGCCATCCTACACCGTGGCTCCCAACGTGGTTCTGCACACAGGCACACCTGGGTTTGAATCTCAGCCGTCTGACCTTCAGAATGTCATTTCAGCTTTCTATGCCCCTCTCAGGATAACAGTAGTATCTGTCTCTCCCATCTAGGTTGAGAAGAGCCGAGCTCACAGGCCGCCTGGGATAGTAGTCCCAAACAGGCTGGTGCCGGCCTCCAGCTGAAGGTGTTCCCTCAGCTGCCCCAGGGATGTAATTGGGAGGCCAAATCTGCAGACCCCGTGGGAAACGGGCTCCCGGAGCCATGGCCCAGGTCAGCATCAACAGTGACCTCGGCGAGTGGGGCTTGAGCACGGACTCCGGGGAGCGGGCCCGTCTGCTGCAGAGTCCCTGTGTGGACACGGCCCCCAAGAGTGAAGGGGAGGCCTCTTCCGAGGGTCTCGGCAGAGGCACCACTTCCACCCTTGGGGCCATCTTCATCGTCGTCAACGCCTGCCTAGGTGCAGGGCTGCTCAACTTCCCGGCAGCCTTCAGCACGGCAGGGGGGATGGCGGCCGGCGTAACGCTGCAGATGGTGAGTGTGCTGGCTGCTCGGCCAGAAATGCAGTTCAGGGGCTGGGGTGGGTCTCTTGGCTTCGTTCAGAAGGGGGGTTTTGCATCCGGGATAGTGGTACATGACACCTGCCACTGCTGTCACCACCCACACCCTCGGCAGACAGTACTAATCAATTCCAGCATTCTTTCCTCTGAGCCCAGAGGAGGCTTCAGAGTGCCTCCCAGCAGTCAGGGAAGTCTGGACATCAACTGCGTATTGAATAATTGTGTAGTTTATGTCTAAAAAGTGGGCCCTTATCTTTTAGAACTCCATGCTGAATTATTTACTGGTGAAATAATTTGGTAACCTGTGTTTCCTTCCAAATAATCCAGAGTGGGTGGGGGCATAGCGGAAACAAGATGGGCCACGAAAAAAAAAAAAAAGATGGGCCACGAACTGGTTATTTTTGAAGCCAAGTGATGGGTGAACAGGGGTTCATAATACCATCCTGTCTACTCTTGTGTACATTTGAAATTTTCCACAAAACTTTATTTCTGTTTTGAGAGAAAACCTCAACTCGGCAGCCTCCAGCCATCTGGTAAAGTTGCTGACAAGATTAGACTCATTTACCAAACCGGTTTCGGGCATTGGCCTCGTAAATGCTGCGCAAGCCCAGGCTGCCCCTTGCTGTCAGGTCTTCCGCACAGCCTCTGGCTCTGTCCTGCCTGCAGGGCATGCTGGTCTTCATCATCAGCGGCCTCGTCATCCTGGCCTACTGCTCCCAGGCCAGCAACGAGAGGACCTACCAGGAGGTGGTGTGGGCCGTGTGTGGCAAGCTGACGGGAGTGCTTTGCGAGGTGACCATTGCTATCTACACCTTCGGCACCTGCATTGCCTTCCTCATCATCATTGGGGACCAACAAGACAAGAGTGAGACTCCCCCTTGGGACCTACTTCATCCCTCCCCTTCAGCCCTGGTGTTCCTGGGGAGGAGGGAACAGGCATGAACACCTGCCCAGGGCCTAGCCTGGGTCCGGCATTCCTCTGCGAATCCTTCCTGCTGGCTGCTGAGCCCATTACACTGATGGAGTTCTTGAGGCTCACCAGAGCAGGAGGCCCACAGCCTGCAGGAGCCTGAAGTGACGTTCCCTCCTTCCTTCCCATGCAGTTATAGCTGTGATGGCAAAGGAGCCTGAGGGGGCCGGCGGCAGCCCCTGGTACACAGACCGAAAGTTCACCATCAGCCTCACGGCCTTCCTCTTCATCCTGCCGCTTTCCATCCCCAGAGAGATCGGCTTCCAGAAATATGCCAGGTTCGGAGGCCCCACCCCAGCCCAGGCCAGATGGGAGCTCTAATCACAGGCAGCTAGAGACCCAGGCACTGTTGGAGAAGCCCTCTCCTTCTGGGGCAGCAAGAGTGGGCAAGGCAGGGTGGAGCAGGGCTTGCAAGGCTTCTGGCCTAAGGTTTCCTTTTGTGTTAGCAACAAGGAAGACAGTGGCCCTTTGCATCAGTGAGAGACTCTGCTCCAAAATGTCCTTGTCAAAGAAGGGACAGGTGATAATCAGGAGTGTGAAGGCAGCTTCCTGGCCAGGGCTGTGGTTTTCCCGGGGAGGGTGGATTTTTGATCATTTGAAATTGTCAAGCCTGGCCCCGTGTTCCATGCAGCTTGGTACGAAGGGAGAGGACTGGCTTCCTGGCTCAGGGCTTCCTGGCTCAGGGTCTGAAAAACTGTGTGATTCTGAGCTGTTTCCTGCAATCCATAATTGACAGGGTCGTACTCGGCTGTCTCCAGGGTCCCCTTTCATGTTGAGATCCCGGCCCTTTTCCCTCCAGCACCTCCTAGTTCTCACGGGCCTTGCTTGCAGTTGTCACCAAGAGGGGGCTGCACTGATGGAAGTAACAGATGGACTTTGAAGCCCAGACCTCTGAGCCATGGAACTGAACCAGTGTATTGCCTCATGGTCAGAAATATCAGTCTGGCCCCCTCTGGGAGTCCAGCTCCCTCTGAGCTGTGACCAGTTTCTCTAAAACTTATTTCTTTTTTTTAAGTTTATTTCTACACCCAACATGGGGCCCAAACTCATGACCCCAGGATCAAGAGTCTTATGCTCTTCTGACTGAGCCAGCCAGGCACCCCTCTAAAACTTATTTCTCGTGCCTTGTTTTAATCTTTGTTTGGAATAGTCCCCCAAGTCATTCAGTAGACACTGTGGTCACTAGAGCTGAGGGTGGATACTCCCTGGGGTGAAATCAGAGAGGGGAGCTGGGGCTGGGAAAGCGGAAGCTCAGTCTATTCTTTCTGGCAGTTTCTTGAGCGTCGTGGGCACCTGGTACGTCACCGCCATCATCATCATCAAATATATCTGGCCAGATAAAGAGATGACCCCAGGGGACATCCTGACCAGGTGGGTAAGAACCCCTGGGGGAAGCCGCCACTTGGGCCCCAGGAGGCGCTGGGCCACACAGGTGCTCTTCTGTGGCTCATTGGCTCATTGGCTCGCCAGAGCTTGACTTATCAGTCTTTGTAGGAAGGAGGCGAGAGGTCCTTATCTCTTTTTATTGGAGGGAAGAGTGAGAACCAGGGACGGGGAGACTTTGCCACCAATACCCAGCAGATGAGCCGTCATGAGACGAGGCCTCTGGTTATGGGGACTACCACGGTGGACTTGCATGTTTTTGCAACTTGTGCTCATGTGTAATTTCTTTATCTTCTATATGAGGAGAAATCTGTTTTGTCATTTAAGACAAAAAAAAAAATTTCCTGTTTTTGAAAGAGAAAGAAAGGAAAGCAAAAGCCCTAGTGCAGGAGCCAGAAATTCGGGATTTGGGTCGCTGGAGGTTCTTCCAGAGCCCCAGTTTACTGATCTGTGAAATGGAGATGTGCCCTCCTCCCTGTTTCCAGACTTAGGGAGGTCGAATGTGTAGAATAGTGATCGGGGAGGGTCACGGTGGGCCGAGCGAATCCCAAGGGCATGGGGGCGATCAGTGGCTCTGTGGAGTGCACAGGCAGCAGATTCTTGTGTGTTTGTCCACAGGCCAGCTTCCTGGGTGGCCGTGTTCAATGCTATGCCCACCATCTGCTTCGGATTTCAGGTGCTGGTTGCAAGGTTCCTGTCGCCCTCTTAGCTTGCTCCCCACCCTGGGCTGGAACCCACATTATAGGGAGGATGGGGACATCCTGGGAGGAAAGACAGAAGTCGGGGCCCTGGGGCTTGTCCCTTGTCCCCGTGGCTTTTGTTCTCAAAGTACCTCCCTCTGGAAACTGGGGAAGGGGGTTACTTCACCCCATAACTGTGACCTTCACCCTGACAGTGCCATGTGAGCAGCGTGCCCGTCTTCAACAGCATGCAGCGGCCCGAGGTGAAGACCTGGGGTGGCGTGGTGACAGCCGCCATGGTCATCGCCCTCGCTGTCTACATGGGCACGGGTGAGTGCTCCCCTCTAAGGGCTGGACTTGGAGTGCTCTCAGTTTCCCTCTTTGTCTCTATGTCCTCTGGCCCAGCCCTCCTGGGGGACAGCCCTGCACTCCCAGCATATCAAACACTTCTGTAGGCATTGGCTTGAACTTGGGCTGCCTTGGGCCTCCCCCTATCCGAATGAGAAAGATGTATTCACCCATTTGTTCAGCAGGTCTCAATCAGTGCCTAGTAAGTGCCAGGAACCGTTCCCAGCATGAGGGATGCTGTGAAGATTGACAGCCATGGTCCTGCTCTCATGGAATTGACGGTCTAGCCAGAGAGAGTCTTACACAGTAGATCAGGAATCAGTAAGGCATTCTAGACAGTGGTGAGTGCCACCGTAACAGTCAAACAGGGAAGTTGTGAGTGGGACTGGGAGAGATGGGGCGGCCACCATGGATCACAGAAAGGGGATGGTTCACAGGAGGCTCCTGTCTGAGTGGGTGGCATCTGGGGAGGCCCCAGTGATGAGGAGCCAGAATCTGAAGGGCTGGGAGAAGAGCATTCCAGACAGAGAGGCCATACCAAGCGCCTGAGGCAGAGACAGAAAGGTCTGGAGTGGGGTAAGTCGGGGCCGGGCAGCAGGCAGTGAGGCCGCACAGGGCCTATTGGGCCCTATTGGGCCTGAGGACCGTTGGGAGCCAGAGAGGAAGCCTTTCAAGCAAGGGCACGTCTCGGCAAAAAATGGCTGTGGGCGCCACGCAGGGAATGGTTTGGATGACACAGCAGGACCAGAAGACCAGGAAGACCAGATCCCGTGATTCCTTCCACAGGTGTTATGGGGCCAGCACTGTTCTACCTCTGAAGACAAAGCCAGGAACAAGAAAGGCAAATAGGCAGAGTCCCTGCCCTCCTGGGGCTCATGTTCTGGCTGGGGAGATACACAATGAACAAGTGTTAAAAAAAGAAAACACAGAGAGAAAGTAGCAGTCTGAGGAAAATAGAGCAGGGTGACGTGAGTGCATGCCCAGGGCCGGGGGTCATTGTGGATGGGCAGGGTGGACGCGTTCTCTGAGGAGCGGACATCTGGGCAGCGACCTGAATGGTGAGGGGATAGGGGTGTGAAGGGCTGGGCTGACAGAATGTTCGTGCAGAGGCTCTGACACAGGAATGTGCCGGCTGAGCTCAAGATGACAAAGGTGGCAGTGGGGATGGAATGGCCAAAGTCAGGGAGAAGGCCTCATGTCCCAGCCCGACACCCTCTTTAGCCTCCAGAGCTGCTCCAGCGCCCTCCTCATCTGATGTTGCACCCAGGAGTGAACGGTCCATCCCCTTACCCTCCCAGGATCGCCCCTGCCCAGCCCTCTTGTCCCTGTCCTCAGGCATCTGTGGCTTCCTGACCTTTGGAGCTGCTGTGGACCCTGACGTCCTTCTGTCCTACCCTTCCGAGGACATGGCTGTGGCCGTTGCCCGCGCCTTCATCATCCTGAGCGTGCTCACCTCCTACCCCATCCTGCACTTCTGTGGGCGGTGAGCCCCCTCCCTACCCCAGGAGGGTACTCCCTCCCCCCACCTCCCTTTTTGAAAGCCCTTTGAACATGGTCCTTTGACCTTCTCTGAATCGTCTAAGAACCTGTAGTCCAGATCCTTTCCTGAACACCTAGCCTTGTAGGTACCCAAGGAGAATAATAGGATCAGTTCCCAAAGGGCGAAGACATCATGAGCCGGGCCAGGCACTGAGCGCATCCCATCCCCCATACCATCCCCCATCCCCCCCCCACCCCCCATGGAGTACTGCTAGGCCCACTTCACACAACAGGAAACAGCCGCAGAGTTTAGGGCCATACTCCCAGTCTACCTGCTCCGGAGTCTGGCTCCGGGAACTGGAGGGGGGCCTCTGAGCCACCATCCTTGCGGGCAGGGCGGTGGTCGAAGGCCTGTGGCTGCGCTACCAGGGGATGCCCGTGGAGGAGGACGTGGGGCGCGAGCGGCGGCGGCGCGTGCTGCAGACCCTCGTCTGGTTCCTGCTCACCCTGCTGCTGGCGCTCTTCATCCCTGACATCGGCAAAGTCATCTCGGTCATCGGAGGCCTGGCTGCCTGCTTCATCTTCGTCTTCCCAGGTGGGGAGTCCCGGCCCCCCCGCAGCACTGGCTCCCTGGGTATCCTGGGCTCAGCTCCTCCCTTACTCCCACTGGTGCTTATTAACCACCCACCTCAGGCTCCATGCTGAGCCCTGCCCCTCCTGAAAAGAGGGTACGGATGTTTCCTCCACTTTGCTGCTGAGGCGATGAGAGGAAGTTAACAGACTCAGCTCTTGAGTAGCAGCTTATTTGACCCAGCCTGCACTCCTAACCTTTCCTTCATGCATCGGTCGCTGCCTGACCATGAGGGGTCAGGCCAGTTCAGCCCGGGATAGCCCAGAGGCTGATGGGATTGGGTAGCAGCACCCCGATGCAGAGGTCCGGAGACGTCAGACACGAGTCTGCCACCAGGTCCCTGGGAAATGGACCATTTCCCCTGTGCCCAGCCACGAGTTCCGCCTGTCCCCAACTTATTCCTCCCTGGGAGAGCCAACTGGAAAGGCCTTGCCACGTTGCTTGTAGCAGCGGCAGCCACCTCTGCTCAGAAGGGCACTGGGAAGGGCCCCGGGTGTGGTGGGGGCTGCTGCTGAGTCGCCTGGCTCTGAGGCTCCCGTGCACCCCACAGGAGTGCCTGTCAGGTGCTGGCCTCCAGCTGTGCGGGGAGTGGGGGCCGGAGACGGAGTGCACACAGGCCCTTCTCCACTCGCTGACTCACCAGCACCACGACCTCTTGGTAAAGTGGGCGGGTGGGCCCGAGTGAAGGAGCCTACCTGAGCTCTGGGGGCCGCCTTTTCTCTTCCAGGACTGTGCCTCATTCAAGCCAAACTGTCTGAGATGGAAGAAGTCAAGCCGGCCAGGTAAAGCAGGGGCCCCCCAGTGCTCCTGTCAGGGAAATGCTGGATGAGGGATGGTCTGGAGGCGGCAGGGGGCCGGAAACAGGTGGGGGTCAAGAGACTTGTGTACTTGAAAGCCGTAAGAGTTTTCTAAATCCCTTTTTAAATGGGTGGCACATGCTGGTTGTAACAGCTCCGATGCCACTAGAGGACTTCAGAGAAGAGTGTGGAAGTCCCTCTTGCCCCTGCAGCGCCCTCCCCGCCACATCCCTCCTCCTGAGAGAGCTCTGTGTGCATGAAGCACACGTGTGTGCGCACAAGCACGTGAGGCTCTGTGTCTAGTTGGGGTTTTCTAAAAATGGCTTCATGCCAGACTTTCCTACCGTCTGCGGTCTTTCACTTAACCATGTGTCTTGGAGATCACTCTCTGTCAGCACAAGAAGATCCGTCCACTTCCTCCCTTTTTTGAGGGCTGCAGAGTATTCTGTTTTGTGAATGCATGAATACTCATACATGGATGTTTTGGCACACATGTTTTGAGGATCTTAGTAGAGTCGATTCTTAGAAGGAAATTGCTGGATCATGGGATGTGCTTATTTTCCCTTTTGCACATGGGTTCAAATTTCCCTCTAGAAAGGCAGTACCAGTCGGAGTCCTAGCAGCAGAGAGTGAGAGTGCCCTCTTCTGCACAGCCCTGCCAGTATTGTATGGAACAGTCTTTTAAAATTTCTGTTAATGTGATAGATGAAAAGCACAACATTGTTTTAATATCCACATTTCCTTGAATAGTACAGAGGTTGAAAACAGGTTGCAAGCTTTTTTAAAAAAATTATTGTGCAAGTAATATTCCTCATAGAAAACTTTAAAAATATAAGTCTAAGGAAGAAAATTAAAATCACCCTTAATCTCAGTACCCTGTTGTACCCCCTTAATGCCCTGTTGCTTTCTTTGATACATTGACTTGCAGATGTCTGCTTTTTTTTAAAATGGAATGGGTCACATTCCACGTGAACTGCTTTTCCATGAACATATTTCCATCAGGACACATGCGTTCTAATCCTGGTTCTGCCCTTGGCTTGTTGTGACTAGTCAGTGAATCCCATTAGGTCTTGGTCTCCAGACCCACGTGGTCTAGGGATCATACACCTGGCCCCACATACCTTTGTATTAAAAGTCATTTAGAAGTAGGAAGTACTCTACCCACGGGAGAAGTGCTATAAGTCATTACAATAAGTAACTGATAGATAGGTAGATAGATATAAAGTATGCAAGGTCAAGAGTGGGTTGACTGACTAGGCCCCTCTCTCCCTCTGCCCTACAGCTGGTGGGCGCTGGTCAGTTATGGCGTCCTCTTGGTCACCCTGGGAGCCTTCATCTTCGGCCAGACCACAGCCAACGCCATCTTTGTGGATCTCTTGGCATAACCACTGCGTCCAGGCAACACGTGGCCTTTGCCACTGGACCCAGGAACCCATCTCTTCGAGCCGTGGAGCCACCCTGAGTCCAACATCATTCCCCTTTACTGGTGGGATGACATCTGAACATCCTTTCCCAGGGACAGTTCTGGAGTGAAGTCAGGCCTCACACCTCTGGACAGCTCAAACCCGGCTCCCCTCCTGCTTTCCAGTCCCAGCAGTGCAAGGATGGCAGGAGGAGGTCTTGGTCACAGAAGAACCTTCCTTGTCCTCCCACTCTCGACTTCTCCATGCCTGAAAAACACAGGTGAAGAGCATCAGAACATCTCAGAAAAAAATAACCCAGCCTGACTTTCCTTTGGAGAAAGAGTGTGGGCAGAGGGCCACCGCCGCCACAGAGCAGCTGTGCTGAGCAGGAGCTGCGCTCATCACCCTGGGACTCCGTGCCTGCCTGTTTGCCAGCCGCTTGGCCCGCAGTGGCTTCTCTGGGATCGGGCAACTTCCAAAGGTAGCACAAAAGTCATACAGATGCACAGAGGTAGATGGAGTCATGCCTTGTCTACCCCATCCTGGGGCCTCTTTCCCCAAACCTGAGGGTCCAGGCATCCCTGTCTTCCTCCATCCCCAGACATCATCGAGTCTAATGTTTACAAACGGTGCCAGCCCGGCTCCGAACCAGAGGCTGGGGGCCGTGCCATGCCGCCACGGTGCTGTGAGGACTCTCGGTTAGCTTTTCCCTTGGCAGGCATCTGCTTTTCTCTCTCCGATTCCAGGTGGGCCCCTCATTTCAGAGGCACAGGGTGGGTGATAGGGAAGGCCGGGAACCTTCCAAACCCATGAGGGCTGGGCTAGTCAGGGTCAGGGGAAGCCTCTCTGATAGCTTCTCTTCCAGTAACTGCTTCTCTTCTGCCTGCTCTCTAGTCACCTCTCTCCGTCAGCCCATGCAGGGTAGCCCACAGAGAAAAGCAGCTGAGTTGTCACTGACCAGGCAACATTTGAGTATAGTCACACCAGTCTGGAAGTTTCCCTTCCAGTCCAAATCTTGTCTGCTCCCTCCCCACATCCTTTCTTCACCCCCTACCCCATTTTTCTAGCTCAGTCTTTCCTGCTCACACAAGCCTAGGGGTAGTAGGGGGTGTGCCAGACCTTCTCTTGCCAGCTTCCGCAGCTCCAGGGGTCCACCGGGCTGGCCTCAGCCGCCTGTCAATCACACCGAGGTCACACATGGATTGTGCCCCAGGTGGGGTGAGGAGGGACACTGTTCTCTTGGTCTACATTCCCATTTTTCCTTCTCTGGCTGTTCACTTTGACCAAACCCAGGCATTGAATCAGGCTTCCTCCACCTGGAACTCCCACCTTTTCCTCAGCCCCTCCTGCCTGAAACCTCTATAGCAGGGGTGAGCGGGACCCCCACCCAGCAGCCCACTACTCAGGGCAGTGAGCTCACAGAAGCGGAGGCTGGCTGGCGGCCAGGTAGGCTTCTGCTCAGTTCCCAGGCTGACCGCCTTTCCTCATATCCCCGTGTCCACCACCCCACCACCACCACCACCCGCCCTCAGCCCCTCAGGCCAGACCCACACTGCTGTTTTCTCTCAGCCCCTGCACGGTGCCAGGCCCTTCCAATGCCCATCCCTGCCAAGGCTACAATAGTCCAGTCAGCAGGGCTGCACAGCCTCCTGAGGGTGGATTTCAGCTGAGGGATGGGGGATGTGAGGGGAGTCATCGCACAGAAACAGCCCCGTCAGGAGAAGGAGCTGAAATCTGGCCACTTGGCCTAACCTCAGGAGCCCCCTGCCCTGCCCTCCCCGCCAGGGTATTTTACTGTTTCTTTTCTACTTGTGCACATTCATACCAGGGAGGATGGTTAATAAAAAGAGGCTGTGCTGCTGAGCTGTGTGGCCTCCGTCTGGATGACAGAGTCTAGGCCACTGACAGAAGGGAGATAGGCTGGGTCGGGGGAGGGAAGGCGGGGACTTTTGGCCTTCTCGACTTTGACCCCGTCTCAGGCGTGAGTACTGCCTTGCTCCCTTCACCGAGATGGGAACATACAAGTGGTTCATGAGGCCTCCCCTCTCTTCCACATCCCGTCGGCCCTTCCCTGCCAACCTGGGGATTTGCCCTGGGTTCCTGTCCCGCTGCCGCTGCCTTGGTTCAAGCCCTCCTCGCCTTTCTCCACACCGTATGGCTTCAGACCGGGCTCTGTGCTGCGTGTCTGGCTGACCTCACATTCTGGGATGCGCTTCAAACTCCTGAACAGCCACCGTCATCCCTTCGGAGGCATGTGTTGAGCAAGCCCCGTTACAGAGCCAGGCACTCACTGCTCACTGGCAGGAGGCTACTCAGCACGGCAGACAGCCGCTCCTCTCTCGGACAGCGGGGTAAGACTGATGCTAAGCACGTAGTCACACAAGTACATACGTGCAAGCCGTGATATGTGCCAAGAAGAGAATATATACAATGTTCTCTTTGGGGGCCTGAAACTTGTCTGGGGAGTCAGGGAAACCTTCCCAGAGGAAGCGGCATTCGAACTGGCCCCTTAATGATGAGTAGGAATAAATTAAATGAAAACAGGTAGGGAAACCTTTCCAGGCCAAGGGAACTGCATGTGCAAAAGCCCTGTGGAGAAGAATCTGGTGTTTGGTACTCGGCATTTAAAGAACTGAAAAGTGGCCATTGTCTGCCAGGCACCGCCTGGGTGTGGGAGAGCAGCTGGGATGAGACTTGCCCCTAGGGTACGGTCTAACCAGCTCCTTTGCCACCACACTGTCTTTCCCTCCTGGTGGGACTGGGGATTTTCCAGGAAAATACTTTTTTTTTTTTTTTTTTCCAGGAAAATACTTTTGAAGTGGCCTGGTACTTTTGAAGGGCTGGAGGGGTGAGACAGCTTTGGGTCATCCTTTACACGGGACCATGAAGACCAGAGCTTGAGGTTTGGTTTCACTTTCTCTGAGATAACAGAGAGAAAGAAGGGTTACACCTATGCTAAAGGCAAACAGCCCTATTCATCCATTCATTCATGATACTCAAGATATTCCCCATCTCGTTCACCATACTTGTAATCACTTGATCTTAGGTCCCCATTACACTGTAATCTCCATGGGAGATTACATGGGAGCAAGGGCATAGCTCCTGTTCAAAAAACAAAATTCAGCGGCACCTAGGCGGCTCAGTCAGTTAAGTGTCCAACTCAGTTTCGGCTCAGGTGATCTCAGGGCTGAGCCAGAACTCCACGTCGGGCTCTGTGCTCAGCATGGAGCCTGCTTAGGATTCTCTTGCTCTCCATCTGCCCCTTCCTGCTACCCCTCCCTCTTAAAAAAAAAAAAATTCAACTGAGTAAATTTGAAGATCAAGTAGGCTTTATTAGGCAATTCATGGATCAGGCAGTATCCTATCAGGCAAGTACAGAGATGCTCCAGGGAGTTGTGCAAAATGGAGGTTTTTTAAGGGAGGGGGAGTGGGACGAGATGGTTATTAGCAAAAGAAAAGAAAGGATTGCTTCAGGCAGTCACCTTCCCTTAAAGGGAAGGGCGGGGGATCTTAGGTGGATTACTTCATCTTCCTTTGGGGGATGGAGAGGGCCCCGGTGACAGATTGCCTCCTTGGTGCTGACCAGAAATTCCTGGCTTATCAGTTAAGACATTTCTGGGGGAGGCTGAAACTGCACTGAAGTCTCAGGTTGCTATCCGGGGGCAAAGGACTCCACCTTGGGCCTGTGGTTTTCTTTTTTACACTTTTATCCATCTGGTGTCTTAGCCCAGAGCCTGGCACGTAGTAAGCGCATGTCCTATAGTTGAAGGCTCTCTCAGAGCTGGCCTCAGGCTTTCTGACCCCTGAAGGCAAGCTCAGGAATCTACCATCCCTGTGCTGGCGCCAACCCCAGATCTTGGAACCCTCAGAACGTCCTCCCAACCGATCCATGTCAGCTGGGAGGCCAGCTGACCAGTAGCCCTGGGCGGATTGGTGCACCTCCTGGCTTCTGCTTTTCCAGCTATCAAATCAGAATGATAATCACTGACCCTATTTACCTCCCAGGGGAAAAGGGAGACAACGTAAAGACCGTACAAGAAAAATGACAGAAGTGCTTTGTAGCCAGAAATCCACATTCAGAGAATAACTATGAGAACTCAGTATCTCCTCAGGAAGACGAACTGGGACTCCCTTACGGCTTCCCGAGAGGCAGGGTGCTCCTCAAGCTTTAAGGTACAGACAAAATTTTTATCTCCTTAAGATACAAACTCTGATTCAGTAGGTCTGGGGTGGGGCCTGAAGTATGTGTTGATGGTTGTTGTGTTTTGTTTTTGAAGATTTATTTATCTCTTTGAGGAGGGGAAGTGGCAAAGGGAGAGAGAATCCCAAGCAGACTCCCCGCTGAGCGCAGAGCCCCACGTGGGATTCAGTGTCAGGATCCTGAGATCATGACAGGAGCAGAAACCACGAGTCAGGCGCTCACCCGACTGAGCCACCCGGGCACCCCGTGAAGTCTGTATTGCTAATGCTCCCTGTGTTCCCCGGGCTCTGGTCCTTGGACCCCACTTTGAGGAGCAGAGGACCGGTGGACAGAGCAAGCCTTTGGTCTCGGACAGACCTGGGATGGATCTTAGCCATGCTTCTTACACTGCGGAAACTCAGGGAATCAGTTCACATCTCTCAACCCTGCTTTTCTCAACTGTAAAGTGGGAGTGATGGTGCCCAGCTCGTAGATGTCAACATTGAAAGTCCAAGGACAAGTGGCGTAATAATACATGAAGTGCCTGGAAGCTGGCGGGGGGTTGTTGATCATTTCCCTCTACTAGAAGGGAGGAGAGTAACTGCAGTGTCTTCTTTTGGTCAATAGAGGTCATCTTTGTGCGTTTCTTCTCACGAAACTGGAGACTCCTATTCTCAGAATCACTAGAGCTCCCGGTGATTTGGCTACTGCCTAGTACCCCTGAGGGATGCCCCAATATTGGAGGCAGGACCACCTCTAGATTCTGCCCTCCAGTCTGGTGGGGGAATCAGGCCAATCAAATAATCCCAAAAACCAGTTGGGTAGGCACATGTGCTGGATATAGATTAGATATTCCAAATCCGGATTTGGTAATAATTCACTGCTTGATACAACGAAAAAAATTTCAGTAGGTGTAGAAGACGGCCAGAGACATTGTAGCCAGGAAGAAGGCAGACACACTGTCCCGTCAAGGAACACTTTGTGTTTCCTGGGAGGGAAGAGGCACAAGACTCTTCAGTCATTCCTCCATTAAAAACAAAATTCATGTGTTTCCAGTCCAGCATATAAGAAGCTTGGACGTGGCCACTCCATCCTACCAAGTAAAAAGCTGAACAAACTGCACAGTCAACAACTCTTCTTAGATCAGTAAGATGCCAGATTACAGGGCACACGCTTGTGCCCCCCAAAACTGGAGAGAGTGGCAGGCAAGTACAGGGCAGAAGCCCACAGGCAGAAACCCGTGCCAGGGCAAGGCCCCCAGAGCTGTAGCTGATGAACAGCTGGAGGCTCAGTGTGCACAAATCTGAAAGAGAAAAACACAGGGGGGCCTAGTCATGGGGAGGGGGCCTACTTTGGTGCATTTTACCTCCTGGAGCTCTGCAGGTTCTCACAGGAAACCTCAGAGAAAAATCCCGAGTTTCCAGGAGGGGAGAATAGAAGACACCATTTTGAAACATGCCAGAGCATTCTGTTCTTTTTTTTTTTTTTTTTTAAGATTTTTTTATTTTTTATTTATTTGACACAGAGAGAAAGAGATCACAAGTAGGCAGAGAGGCAAGCAGAGAGTGAGAAAGAAGCAGGCTCCCTGCCGAGCAGAGAGCCCGACGTGGGGCTCAATCCCAGGACCCTGAGATCAGGACCTGAGCCGAAGACAGAGGCTTTAACCCACTGAGCCACCCAGGCACCAGAGCATTCTGTTCTTGAACAAGATCTGCCCTCAGGGGAAACTTAACATTTTACCAGAGCCTAACCTGCTGGGATTTTTATCAGAGCCTAATTGACCTAAGGGAAGGGAAATACCCAACTCCAGCCAGCTTTAGCCTTACATGTGGAGGAGAGGGAATGGAATAGAGAGGTCCAGCTGACTCTGCTGGCCCTGTCCCATCTAGAGAAGACAGGGGAGAGAAATGAGAAGCATGTGCGAGGTTCACAGGCCAGGGGCACACAGAATCACTGAAGACTGCAGCTGAGTCATAGGACTACAGAATGCTGCCCTTCCTCCAACACCTGGCCGCTCTTTTATGAAAAGCCTACTTGGGGCGCCTGGGTGGCTAAGTTAGTTAAGCATCTGCCTTCAGCTCAGGTCATGATCCCAAGGTCCTGGGATCAAGCCCCATATTGGACTCCCTGTTTGGTGGGGAGCCTGCTTCTCCCTCTCCCTCTGCTGCTCCCCCTACTTGTGCTTTCTCTCCCTCTCTCTCTCTCTCTCTCTCTCTCTCTCAAATAAATAAATAAATCTTAAAAGAAAGAAAGAAAAGCCTATGTACAGTTCCTTTTACCCAGTCCATTATGTCCAGTTATCAAGAAAAAATTATGAGACCTATTAAAGGCCAAAAATATGATCAGATATGGCAAGGATGATGGAATTAACAGACAAGGAATTTATTTTTTTTTTAAGACATTATTGATTTATTTGAGAGAGCATGAGCAAGGGTGGTGGGGAGGGGCAGAGGGAGAGGGAGAAGCAGGGCTGAGCAGGGAGCCCGATGTGGTGGGCTTGATCCCAGGACTCTGAGATCATGACCCAAGCCGAAGACAGACACTTAACCAACCGAGCCACCCAGGCGCCCCCAAACAAGGAATTTAAAACAGTGATGACCAATAGGCTAAAAGAGCTCTGGTGGATAAAGTAGACAGCATGCAAGAATAAATGGACAATGTATGCAGAAAGATGGATATTCTAAGAACTGATAAGAAATGCAAGAGATCAAAAACACTGTAAGAGAGATGAAGAATGACTTCGATGGGTGTATGAGTAGATTGGATACAGCTAAGGAAAGACTCTCCAAGCTTCAGGATTTCTCTATGGGAACCTCCAAAAACTGAATAGTAAATAGAAAGAAAGACTAAAAACAAAACAAAAACAGAAAAGAAAATCCAAGAACTATAAGGGACTGCCATACACATCATGGGAGTACCAGAAGAAGAGAGAAAGGAACAGAAAAATATATATATTTGAAAAAAAAATGACTGAGAATTCCCCCTAAATTAATGTCACACACCAAATCACAAATCCAGGAAGGTCAGAGAACACCAAGCAGCATAAATGCCAAAAATATGACACCTAAGGGCACCTGGCTGGCTCAGTTGGTAGAGCATAGGATTCTTGATGTCAGGGTTGTGAGTTTGAGCCCCACGTTGAGTGTGAAAATTACTTTAAGAAAAAATGACACCTAGTCATATAATTCCCAAAATACAAAAAGTCAAAGATAAATTTAAAAATCCTGAAAGAGCTTGGGGCAGGTGGGGTGGGGGAAGGTAAGGAGAATACCTTCAGAGAATCAAAGATAAGAACTACATCTGAGGGGTGCCTGGCTGGCTCAGTCAGTTAAGCATCTGCCTCCGGCCTGGGTCATGATCTGGGGGTCCTGAAATCAAGCCCCGCATTAGGCTCTCCACTCAGCAGGCAGTCTGTTTCTCCCTCTTACTCTCCCTCTGTGCTCTCCCTCCCTCTCTCTCTCTCTCAAATAAGTAAATAAAATCTTAAAAAAAAAAAAAAGAACTACATCTGACTTCTCCTCAGACACCATACTTCAAGCAAGAAGAGAGTGGAGTAAAATATTTTAAATATTGAAAGAAAAAACCCACCAACCTAGAATTCTGTACCCTGTGAAATTATCCTTTAGAGATGAAAGAGAGGGATGCCTGGGTAGCTTAGACGGTTAAATGTCCTACTCTTGGTCTCAGTTCAGGTCCTGATCTCAGGGTCATGAGTTCAAGCTCCGCATTGGGCTCCATGCTGGGCGTGGAGCCTACTTTTTAAAAACATGGAGAAATAAAGACTTTCTTAGACAAAAATTGAAGGAAATTGTTGCCAGTAGACTTGCCTTGAAAGAAGTATTAAGAGAAGTTCTTTAGAGGTGCCTGGGTGGCCTAGTCGGTTGAGTGTCAAACTCTTGGTTTTGGCTGGGCCATGGTCTCACAGTTGTGAGATCAAGCCCCACATTAGGCTCTGTGCTTAGCAAGGAGTCTGCTTAGGATTCTCTCTCTCCCTTACCTTCTGCCCCTCCCTCCATCCACATACACACTTACTCTTTAAATAAATAAGTAAATAAATAAATAAAATCTTAAAAAAAAAAAAAGAATGAGGAAAATAAAAGCTAGCACCTAAAAATTAAAAGTATGATAGCTGAATTAAAAAATCAAAAAAAGAGAGGCACTTGATTGGCTTAGTTGGTAAAGCATGCTTCTTTTGATCTCAGAGTCATGAGTTCATGATGGTCAAACCCAACATTGGGTGTAGAGATTACTTAAAATAAATGAATAAAATTTAAAAACAAAATTAAAATAGGGCACTTCAGTGGCTCATTTGGTTGAGCAGCTGCCTCTTGGTTTTGATTCAGGTCATGATCTCAGGGTCCTACATGGTGCTCGAACTCACAATGACCCCAAGATCAAAAGTCACATGCTCTACCAACTGAGCCAGCCAGATGCCCCACTTGTTATTCTTTGAAAAGGTCACATTTGGCATCAGAGAGTACTTTAAATTAGGATGGAACTTTTCACTTAAGAGGGTTTGCTGCAGGGCGCCTGGGTCACAAAATTGGTTAAGGATCAGACTCTTGGGTTTTGGCTCAGGTTATGATCTCAGGGTGTGAGATTGAGCTCTTCATCATGCTCTGGCTCAGCACGGAGTCGGCTTGAGATTCTCTCTCCCTCTTCCTGCCCCTCTTGCTTGTGCTTTCTCTCTTCCTCTCAAGTAAATAAATAAAATCTTTAAAAAAATTATTCGAGGGTGCCTGGGTAGCTCAGTCAGTTAACCATCTGCCTTCGGCTCAGGTCATGGTCCCAGGGTCCTGGGATCGAGCCCTACATCAGGCTCTCTGCTCAGTGGGGAGCCTGCTTCTTCCTCTCTCTCTGCCTGCCACTCTACCTACTTGTGCTCTTGCTCTCTGTCTCTCTCTTTGTCAAATAAATAAATAAAATCTGTAAAAAAAATAAAACATAAAAAAATTAATTAGAGAGAGCACGAGCAGGAGGGAGAAGGAGGAGCAGGCTTCCTGCTCAGCTGGGAGCTGGACATGGGGCTTGATCCCAGGACCCTGGAATCATGACCTGAGCCATAGGCAGATGCTTAACCAGCTGAGCCAGGTGTCCCCCACCTCCAAATTTTTTTAAATAAAAGGGTTTGCTTCAAGGGGCACTTGGCTGTCTCAGTCAATAGAGCATGTGATTCTTGATCTCAGGGTCATGAGTTTAAGCCCCACATTGGGCATAGAGTTTACTTTAAACAACAAAAAAAAAGGGTTTGCTTCAAGGGTTGGCCTGTTGCAGTGGTCCAGACAGAGGTGACAGTGACATACAGACTAGAATGAGAAAACTGAGATTGAGATCAATAGAAAGATGGAAAGATCGGGATATATTTGGAGGATAAAGATTAATCTCTGACCTTGATCCTTAACTCCCCTACACTGTGTTAACCTTAATGATAAAATTGTCGGTTATTTTGCCAGCAAAATGGGTTGATTCAAAAATAGCAGAGAATTGCAATTCAGAACTAGCAAGCTAATGGCAAAACCAGAGGCAAGTGGGGAGAAGAAGGGAGAAGAACCACCTTTTCCAGAGGAAGGTGGAGAGCTGGGAGAGGCTATTGTAAACTGAAAGTCATTGGAGGAAACTGGGAGTTGTGAAGCGTTGTGACTTCTCATTGGCTGAGTTGCGACCATCTCTCATTGGCTGGGCTGTTGCTGGAGAAAAAGGAAATCTTTTTTCTTCCTGCTGGGGTTGTCAAGTGTAGACTTCCTCCAGTTGAGAATGCAAGGTACTTGTCTTCTTGCGGGGGGGTCTACAATTGAGGAGGGTATAAGAGCTCCCCTTTCTGGCCTTCTGACGGCCTTTTATTTATTTATCTATTTTTTTAGGTTTTTGTTTTGCTTTTAGAGAGAGAGGTGGGGGAAGGGGCAGAGGGAGAGAGAGAATCTTAAGCAGTCTCCATGCCCAGCACGGAGCCTGCAGCCCAACACAGGACTCGAACACACAACCCTGAGATCATGACCTGAGCTGAGATCAGGAGCTAGACGCTTAACCAAGCCACCCAGGCGCCCCCTCTTGACTCCATTTTAAACGAAGTTTCTTTCATTCAGTTCCACATAGGTTTCCCCATCTGTAAATAAGGCTAATCTGGAAGATGTCAGCTGCTCTGAGATTCTGAAGATAGTTCCATGTTGATCCTTTTGGAAGCAGTATAGCCAGGGGGCTAATCATGGAGGCCTGGACATGGCACCAACCTGGGTTTGAATCCTGGCCCTACCACTGACTGGCTATGTGGCCTTGAGCAAGCTCTTTAGTTTCTCTATGCCTCGGTTTCCCTGTCTGTAAAAGGGGAGTGCACACAGTAGTCCCTGCTTTCCAGGGTTATGGCGAATAAAGGAGACACTGAGGGTGAAGGGCTCAGAGCAGGCCCTGGCACACAGGGGGCACTCCACCAAGGCTAGCCATGACCACCCTGGGATCATGACCTGGGCCGAAGGCAGATGCTCAACGACTGAACCACCTAAGCGCCCCTTTTTTAAAATTTTTTAAGTAATCTCTATGCCCAACATGGGGCTGGAACTCATGACGCTGAGATGAAGAGTCGCACGGCCCACCTACTAAGACAGCCAGGCACCCCTTTCTTTTCCCTTTTTAACTTGCAAATGCAAAATATTGTCCTTATTAAGAATTCAAACATAGGGGCGCCTGGGTGGCTCAGTGGGTTAAGCCTCTGCCTTCAGCTCAGGTCATGATCCCAGGATCCTGGGATTGAGCCCCACATCGGGCTCTCTGCTCAGCGGGGAGCCTGCTTCCCCCTCTCTCTTTGCCTGCCTCTCTGCCTACTTGTGATCTCTCTCTCTGTCAAATAAAGAAATAAAATCTTAAAAAAAAAAAAAAAGAATTCAAACCATAGGGGCACCTGGGTGGCTCAGTTGGTTAAGCGGCTGCCTTTGGCTCAAGTCATGATCCCAGGGTCCTGGGATCAAGGCCCATGTCGGGCTCCCTGCTTAGTGGGAGCCTGCTTCTCCCTCTCCCTCTGCCTGCTGCTCTGCCTACTTGTGCTCTCTCTCTCTCTCTCTCTGTCAAATAAATAAGTAAAATCATAAAAAAAAGAGAGAGAATTCAAACCATAGAGAAGTTTTGCGTACTCCCGAGTTAATTTTATTGTTTAGAATAGGCATTATTATCCCCATTTTATAGACTGGAAAACAAACTACCCTGAGGCCTTCTAGGCAGTAGGAAACAGAGTGTGGACTGGAATTCAGAATTTTTTGTGTCTAAGGTCAGGGTTGTCCCCCTGGCTTCCTGGCAGAAGGACTCTGCCTCCTACCTTCTGCTAATCAAGAAGAAACCTACAAAGGCCTTGGCGAAACTCTCAGCAAACAGACCCTGATCAACATCGGAGAGAACATTCACTCTGATGCATGAGACAGGACTGTCCCCAATTTCACCGGCAGCATTTGCTGTCGCACCGCACCTGTCTCTCTCACCCAAGAGAGTGTACATATGTAAGTGCAAATATGTAAGAGTTAGTCTAGGGGTAACTCTGAATTGACTGAGTTCATTAAGTGATTCAGGCCAATTATGGAACTCTGATTTTTTTTTTTTCCAATAGGCTGCACACCCAGTGTGGCGCTCCAACTTAGGACCCAGAGACCAAGAGTCACATGCTCTACTGACTGAGCCAGCCAGGGGCCCCAGCACTCTATGGTGTTTTTAAACAAAATAAGCAGCAGGATGTCTCTCACCAGGAACAGGTGACAACTCAGAGGAGATGGGTGGCCCTGAGCAGTGTTTCTGCCTGTGCCTCTTGTGCTGGTGCTCGGCCCTCAGGGTTCTGATTAGCCATTGCAGGAATCCCAAAATAGGGAGTGCCTCACCCTTTTATTTGTTTGTTTACTTATTTATTTTGTATTTTTTTGCAATTTCATTTGACCTTTAACAAAGTATTACTGTATCCAGGGAGCTATTACAGGTCACCAAACTTTGGTTTTCAAACAGGAATGAACACTTTAGGAGCATTTCCCGGGCACTGGAGCTCAGATTTCTGCCAAGCCCCGCCAAGTTCCTACTGCACGTGCCAAGTGGAGATTGCTGGAAACCTACAAGAAGCAGGAATAGGTGGGATGAGAAGACCTGAAAGCTTTGGCCCCTGTCTAAATGAGCCAAATTGTAAAATATAAATTGAGAACTCTTGCCCCTAGATCTGAATGGAGCTCACTGGCTTGTCAAAGCTGGCTGGTCCTTGCCAACTTTTTTCTGGGGGAAGGGTTGTAGCAGTGCCTTCAGCCCATGGTATGGCATGGAGGTGTTCCCGGGCTTAGGTCCGAGAGGCCCCACAGCGCAAACTCACGTGCTCTGCTGTAAGTTTTCAGCATGTTGGGTGTCAAAGTAATTGGACCTTGTGTCCAGAAGTGTAGTATATTGTGTTTTTACCCTTAACCCTGGAATGACCTTGGCCTGACTCCTCTCAGCAGGTTCTAGAAGCTTCCCGCATGCTTCGGGGCATTGCCTTAACACCTTCCACCTCTACTCACCCTGCTGGGGGGCACATGGCTCCCAAGGGCGTGATGCTGCCAACATGAAAAACCTTGTCTGAAGATACCAGTACCACATGGCCACCCTGGTAAGTGGTTGGTCAGGTGGGTATAAGACGGTTAGGGCTGTGCCCTCTGGTCTGGAGATAATTATTATCCGGATCGCTTCTCTCCAGCCAGTCCACTTTCATCTGTTGCCTGGACTATTATAATATCCTTCTAGCTTAGTGATTTTTTTAAAGATTTTGTTTATTTATTTGAGAGAGAGAGAGAGCACAAGCAGGTGGCGGGCAGAGGGAGAGAGAGAAGCAGACTTCTCGCGGAGCAGGGAAACCCATGTGGGACTCCAGGACCGCAGGATCATGACCTGAGCTGAACGCAGATGCTTACCTGACTGAGCCATGGTGATTTGGCTCATTAGCCATAATTTGGTGATTCTGAAGCCGCTGCCTTGGCCCTTCCAGCCAAGTTAGTAGTCTTTTTTTTTTTTTAAGATTTGTTTATTTGAGAGAGAGAGAGAGAGAGAGCATATGCACAGGAGTGGAAAGGGCAGAGGGAGAGAAAGAGAGAATCTGAAGCTGACTCCCCGCAGAGCATGAGCCAGACTCTGGGCTCAGTCCCGCGACCTATGAGGTAGCGACCTGAGCCAAAACCAAGAATTAGACACCCAGCCGACTCTGTTACCCAGGCAGTCCCTTCATAGTCTTTTTAAGCAAACACCTTTAGCCCATGTGATTGATTAACTAAACCTTTCTTTGTACATCTATAGATCACACATTGTTTCCTAGAAAAACTCAGAACTAAAACCCTCTGACACAACCCCCCCCATCCCCAGCACCAGTGCACAACCTCTGACAACCGAGATAACGTCCGTAGCTGGCACCATTGAGTGTGCACGCAATCAAGAAGTGTTACAGACCACTGTGCTCCCCTTTCACTGATTAACTGCCCGAAAATTCCTTTACAAGTCTCTGGGCCAGGCAGAAACCTCAGAGTTGGTTTTTGGAGAAGAGTCTGTCTTCTCCCCAGGTGGCCAGCTCCTGAAAACTCCAAACCTGTCTCTTAAACAAAACAAAGCAAAAAACAAAATGAACGAAAACCTTGTCTCTTGAATATTGGCTTTTTTTTTTTTTAAAGATTTTATTTATTTATTTGTCAGAGAGAGAAAGCACAAGCAGGCAGAGTGGCAGGCAGAGAGAGGGGGGGAAGCAGGCTCCCTGCTGAGCAAGGAGCCCGATGTGGGACTCGATCCCAGGACCCCGAGATCACGACCTGAGCCGAAGGCAGAGGCCTTAACCCACTGAGCCACCCAGGCGTCCCTTGAATATTGGCTTTTTGAATGATGGATAGCTAAAGTTGGGTTTTCCATAACAAATTTCTACCGCCACCCTTGCTTTCCTATAGACTCCTGTCCTTGCAATAGTCTTTTAAAACTCATATCATCCTCAACTAAAGATCCTCTATGGCTTCTCTTCTCAGGTCCTCACCCTGGCTGATAGGACCCCACAGTTCTGGCTCCTCCTCTGTGACCTCCCACTCTACCCCTACTCATCCTCCACCACCACCACCACCACAACCACCACCACAACCACCCCCCACCACTACAACCACCACCGCCATCACCACCACCACCACTACAACCACCCCCACCATCAGCAACAACAACACTACCACACTACAACCACCACCACCATCACCATCACCACCACCACAGCCACCACTACTGGCACTACAACCACCACTGCCACCAACACCAACACCGTGACCACTAGCAACACTACAACCACCAACACCTTAACCACTATCACCATCCCAACCACCAACAACAACACCATCACCACTACAACCACCACCACCACAGCTCTGCTTCAGCCTCACCTGCAGACTCACCAGATGACAGCCTCAGGATCTTTGCACTTTCTGGTCCCCTGCCTGGAACCCTGTGCCACTAGATGCCTGCTCAGCTCATTCAGGTCTCCGCTCAGATCCTCCTCAGAGAGATCTCCCCAAACAAAAATAGCTGCCCACCCCTTTATCACTCCAGCAACTTGTTCTGCTTTATTATTTTTCACAGCAATTTGGTTGCCTGGCTTGCTTTATTTATTTATTATTACTTATCCCCTGCCCCTCCCTGTTTTAGGGCAAGATCAATGAATGCAGGAACTTGCTTTTTTGGCTGCTACCTTCCCAATACCTAGCACACAGGAGACACCAAATGACTATTTGTTGAATAAATGAACTCCTCCTATGCCCGGCACTGAGTATTTTTCATACTTCACCTCATTTCACCCTCCAAAGAACCTCCACTATTGTTATCCTCGTTTTACAGATGAAGGAACCGAAGCTTAGAGAGGTGGCATCCTAGTGCAAGGTTACCTAGGGCATTGAGGCCTCTTTAGGCAATAGGCTTGAGCAATGGAAAGCTAGATGAGGCCATGGGCCCACAGTGATGACCGAGCTGAATGCAAACAGGTTCATCAGGCAACCTATCTCAAAATATCCACAGGCCCTCACTGACCAATGGGGTACTTACAACCAGGCACAGGGACCAAAAAAGGGAATTCCATACATTCCCATACCTCCTCATTCCCCCCTTAACTACAGCCCCCTCCCCTGCCTCCCAGCAGACAGCCTCCCCTTGGCTGTCCTGCCCACTGCTCCCTTGAAGTGCACTAGATAAACTTCTGTCTTTGTTCTGCCTCGGGTGAATCCTTTCACTGCCCGTGCCACCTGCCTCCAACCGACTGAGTTGCCCCACATTTGGTGGCCCTTATGGGGCCCCTCTGCCGACCTTGGGGGCTCTCCTCAGAATCTCCAGGAATTTCTGGGGGCTTTCCCTCAGGGGACTGAGTCTAGTACTCTTTGGGGAACTGACAGTCTCTGGTTGAGGCTACTCCTCAGTGAAGTCCAAGGAGGAACCTGCCAGACCACCCTCACCCAAAAGGGTGAGGGATTTCCCCTCCTGCCCTTTGGAGGGACCCTTGCCTCCCTCTCCTTTCTCTTTTTGGCCCCTGGGCAGCCTAACCCTATTACTCCTCAGATGACTGAAGACCTCTGGCCAGGGTGGCTTCCAAGTATGATCCAAAGGTCTAACAGTAAACGGGTTGGACTGTCCCTGCCCCTGAGGCTGAAGGACCCCCTTTCTCCCCTCTCCCACTCTGTCCCTCTGGAGGCCTTCGTTCCCAATGTGTGGCTCAGCTGGCAGCAGCAGCTTGTGCAGGGTGAATCTGCACCCGTTCTGGACTCAGTTGGGACCCTTTCCTGATGCTGGCTGCCTCTCGGATGTGTTGCTTCTTTAGGGCCCCACCTTTCTTCCTTTGTTCCCACAGGGTCAGCTGCCATCCTGGTCTGCGGGCAGAACACGTTTCTAAGTGTGAGTGGTGAGTCCTCCCCCTCCTTTTTCCGAGCCAGTTTGCTCACCCACTGCCTAGCTTTCCCTGTGGCAGGGGACACCCCAGCGGGGATTCCAATTAGCATTTGCCACCACCTTTTCTCCTGGCTGGGTTGCCCCACTAGAGTCAGATGCCCTGCAAAAGGTCCTTTCTCAGGTCTGTGGGGCGCCCCGACTGAAATTGTGACCACTAGGTGGCGCTCCATTCCCTTTAGTGGAACACCCCTTTGAGAATCGGCAGCTGATATTTCCCAGATTGGAACAAATCCCCTCTGTTCCTTTAGACTCGCTCTTGGGCTGTAATCTTAAAAACTGGAACAAATCTGACCCCCCCGCAAAAGCCTAAGGAAAATGTCTCATCTTTTTGTGTAATGTTTCCTGGCCCCAGTATAAATTCCCAGACCAAGAGGTATGGCCCCTCCATGGAACTCTTTTTGATAACACAAATACAAGAAAATGTCCATAATTTGATTTCAACAGGCTTCTTCCCTTTGGGACCTTGCAACACAAAAGATAGTTTTCCTGGAAAGAAACCTGGTCATGGCTATCCTGGCTTCTTCTCGTAGGACTCCTGGCCTCAATACTTGTGCTCCTAGTTATGGGTCCCCCCTCTTTAATCTCTTTGTTAAATGTATCTCTTCTAGAATCCAATAATTGCACATACGAATGGTGATGACTCAGCCAAGATTCCAGCCCATACCACTGGAGGATCCTGTGGACCTGGCCACCAAGGAGTTTCAGTCAAATCACCTATCAGCACGTTACTATAATATCATGCTCTGGTGTATAACTGCACAGAACCCCCAATGGACCAACAAATTTAGGTAAGGACAGCTCGCTCCCCGCTTCCCCCCGCCAACCAGTCTGGCATGAAGCAGCTACTGAAAATGAGACCTCTGCCCAAATGCCAAAGATTTGTCACCGCCGATCTGTCAGGGGGGAATGTAGAGGCCGCTTTTAGGCAACAGCGTTGAGCAGTGGAAAGCTGAGTGAGGCCATGGGCCCACGGTGGCGACTGAGCTGAATGCAAACAGGTTCATCAGGCAGCCCACCTCAAAATACCCACAGGCCTTTGCTGATCAACAGACTACTTACAACGGGACACAGTTACTGAAAAAGGAAAATTCTATACATTCCTATACCTCCTCCCTTTAGCTCTAGACCGCACCAGTCTCTCCTTTGCCTCCCGGCAGGCAGTCTGTCCTTGGCTGTCCTGCCCACTGCTCCCTTGCAGTGCACTGGGCGAACTGCTGTCTCCTTAGTTCGGCCTCGGGTGAATCCTTTCGCCACCCTGCCACCTGCCTCTACCCCATTGGGTCGGCCCACCCAGGGCAGAGCTGGAATATGCCTCTAAGGAGGCTGACTGGGGTGCTTCTGTGCCGAGGCGGATGTGGACAGTGGAGAGCGTGGTCTGAGCCTGAAAGGAATCAGGAGGGCGTGGTGCTTCGGATGGTGGGAATAGGGGACAGGCAGCACTTCCCCAGGGCCCCCTCCTCCCCCATCTGGAGCTGGTGTGTCTTTGAGTCCTTATCTCTTGGGATTACTGTATGGTGGTGAGAAAGCAGAGAGGAGGACATTCAGGAATGATCTGGCTGCCCCTCCTCTCCATCCTGCCTCCCAGGTGACTCTTCCGGGAACTTCCTATTGGAGTACAGGGTGGAGCCTGGGCGGCTGTGACAGGGTAGTTCCAGGTGGAAAGGACTTCGAGATCCTTTGAGCCAACTCTTCCGTTTTATAGAGGGAATTCTGTGGTCTAGAAAAGGGGAGGGCGCCTGGGTGGCTCAGTGGGTTAAAGCCTCTGCCTTCGGCTCAGGTCATTATCTCGGGGGTTGGGATTGAGCCCCACATCGAGCTCTCTGCTCGGCGGGGAGCCTGCTTCCCCCTCTCTCTCTGCCTACTTGTGATCTCTCTCTCTCTGTCAAATAAATAAATAAAATCTTTAAAAAAAAGTTTTAGAAAAGGGGAAAAACATTGTATGTGAAGGGGATGAGCGGAGTTACAGAAATGGATCAGGGGTATGGAAGGAGTTTGTGGAATTCCAAGAAGAACATCTCTATGAGGATTCACTAAGTTTGGGGGGCCTGAGCTCAGAATAACGGGATGGAGGGAGGGAATAGCTGAGGCTTTCCACCTCATAACCCCCTCCTCTGCTCACCGCCTTGATGGTTCCAGCCCCGGGGTGCATGAATGCATCAGTGCCTTACCCTGTACTTGCAGCTGAACCCGAATTACCTGCACAGGAACTCCCTCCCCACCTGGGGAACTGTGCCCATGAACCCAAGATCCGGCAGCCACTGGTAAAGGCATGACAGCGAGACTGGGACCTCACAAGACTGAGGGGTCTCCTTGGGGAGAGGCAGGGCAGAGATAGCAGGTATTAACTGTAGGGCAGGGAGTGCCTGGGTGGCTCGGTCGGTCAAGCTCTGGATTTTGGCTCAGATCATGTGTCTTGACATAGGGCTCCGTGCTGGGCATGGAGCTGCTTTAAGAGTCTCTCCCTCTCTCTCTGCCTCTGCCCCTCCCCAACTCTCTCGCCCTCTCTAAAAATCATGAACAAATAAATAAATAAATGGAGGGCGGGAAGTTTGTTCACGGTTACAATCCCAGCACCTGTACAGTGTCCGGAACATTGTAAATACTCAAATATTTGTTGGAAGAAGAAACAGTTGAGAAAGAAGCACCTGTTGCCATTGGAAGCAGAGGGCATAGAGGTGGGGGCCCTAGGGTCAGGAAGAGGGTGTAGGAGAGAGCTATAATCCTGGGGGAGCGGGTAGGCCCCTGTCCAGGAGCAACTTCTTGCTGAAGGAAGAGGGACCCTGGGAATCCCAGTTCCCAGCTGCTTCCCCCTACAGTTCCCAGGTTAGCTCTCAGGACCAAGGCAGCATGTGACATGGCCCCTTTCTGCGGGGAGCTGCTGCAGCATGACCTTTGTGCCCTTTTGTCTATAAAGGGGACACTGCCGTGGCATGCAACTTCCTGGGTAGGGAGAGGTGTGTGGAGGCCCAGAAGCAGCAGGTGGGGATATGGTGCCCCCGAGGAAGCCAGGTGGGGGTGGAGGGCCGAGGCCCTTCATTCTTCCAGAAGTCAGCAGACTGGGGAAGGGTGGCTTCGGTGCCCCTCCAAATGGGGGCTCTCCCTGGATACTTCTGCCTTGGAGAAGAACTGTTAGGAAGAGGAGGGCTGGAGAGATCAAAGGCCAAGTATATCTTCCTTCCTTTCAGAAAACAAAGGAGACCTTGTCCCTCCAGCTATCTAAAACCTGAGGAGAGATAACTTCTTTCCAAAACAAGTTCATTAGCATTTAAATATGCACCAATCTCTCCATCTTAAAAAAAAAACCAAAATCTCTTTTCCCTTCCAGTTACAGCTCCCACTTGGATCTGGTTTCTGCCCCCTCATTCCACAGAAATGGCTCTCTCCAAGGTCACCACTGGCCCTGTCACACAGCCCAAGGCCTCATCAATCCCTTCCTTGCTGGACTGCACAAAAACACGGAGTCCCTCAATGCTCTTGGCTTCTGTGACCTCGCTTAGCTTCTCCTAGTCATCATCCTCCTGGGCTGGGCTGTTCTAAGGCTCTAACTGCCTTGAAAAAAAAAAAAGATTTTTGGGCGTCTGGGTGGTGCAGTCAGTTAAGCATCTGCCTTCAGCTTGGGTTGTGATCCCAGGGTCCTGGGATTGAGCCCCATGTTGGGCTCCCTGCTCAGCGGGGAGCCTGCTTCTCCCTCTCCCTCTGCTATTCCCCCCCTGGTTGTGCTCGCTCTCTCTCTCAAATAAATAAATAAAATATTAAAAAAAAAAAAAGATTTTAGGGGCACCTGGGTGGTGCAGTCAGTTAAGTGTCTGACTCTTGGTTTCAGCTCAGGTCATGATCTCAGGATCCCGGGATGGAGCCCCGCGCTTGGCATGGAGTCAGCTTGAGAGTGTCTCTTTCCCTCCCTCTCTGTCCCTCCTGCTTGTGCTGTCCCTCTCTCTGTCTTTCTCTCTCTCGCTCACTCGCTCGCTAATAAATAAATAAAATCTCAAAAAAAAAGATTTTTGGACGCCTGGGTGGTGCAGTCAGTTAAGCATCTTTTACCTCCCACATCTCTGGTGACCCCACTTCCCTCTGTCGTCACCGCCACCCCCACTTCTGGCCTTTGGCAGCAGCTTCCTGGTTAGTCTCCCAGTAACTTCTCTGGTTGGGCACCCACCCTTTTTCCAGGGCACAGCCAGTGTGATCTTAAAACAATGCCCATATTAATAGGTTACCTGTTCTACCCCACCCTTCAAAGGCTTCTGAGAGCCCTTAGTTTGTTTCTTGATTTATTTTTAGTAATCTCTACACCCGATGTGGGGCTCCAACTCACAACCCTGAGATCAAGAGTCACATGCTGAGCCAGCCCCTCCCCAAGCCCTAGGATAGAGGGCTGACCTGAGCCAATGGCAGAGGCTTTAACCCACTGAGCCACCCAGGCACCCCGAGATTTTTTTTTTAAAGATTTTATTTATAGGGACGTCTGGGTGGCTCAGTTGGTTAAGCAGCTGCCTTCGGCTCAGGTCATGATCCCAGAGTCCCAGGATCAAGTCCCACATCGGGCTCCTTGCTCTGCAGGGAGCCTGCTTCCCCCTCTCTCTCTGCCTACTTGTGATCTCTCTCTGACAAATAAATAAAATCTTAAAAAAAAAAATTTATTTATATGTTTTAGAAAGAGAGAGGGAGACAGTGGAGGGGGAGGAGAAGCAGAGCGAGAGGGACAGGCAGAGAGAGAGAGAGAGAGAAAGAAAGAGAGAAGCAGACTCCCCGCTGAGCAGAGAGCCCAACACAGGGCTTGATCCCACAGCCCTGAGCTCATGACCTGAACCAAAATGAGGAGTCAGGTGCTTAACAAACCGAGCTACCCAGGTGCCCCCCAGTGTTGGGATGTTTGACCCATTCGTTCTATAGGTAACATACAGGCTTCATTTGCTCACTACTTTTTACCTGGTTTGTCTTTTGCTCCTCTTTGTGGCTGTAAATGACTGTAAAAGGCAGGGGCCTTTTTTTCTCAGATTCCTAAGATTCTATGCTGTATTTGGCAGAGATTAAATATTTGATGGACTTATACCTTAATGAGGGAAATATGGAATGCTGACAAGGAGTTTGGAGGACAATCCTCAATTTACTGCCCTCCTCCCACCTCCCGTTCAGGATATGATCTAAGTTTAGGTCTCTAAGTTCCCTAAGATGATAGAAGAGATGAATGTTAGGTTAAAATGTTAAGTCCAGGGAAGGGAGCAAAAAAAGAAAAAAAATGTTATGTCTAAGTTGGGGCTGAGATAGTTCCCTGAGAAGTCTGTAATGATAAATGAACTATCTGCCCACGCAGGGGCCCAGATGGGCGAAGGATGAAGAGTTTGGGCTCATGGTCCAGCTTCTAGGAAATCTTCAAACAGCAGGTCTGTAATTAGGGATGACACAGAAAATTAGAGCAGAGTCACAGACTCTGTCCAGCTCAGAATTCTGTCAGCATCGTAAGTTGTACTTATCTGCCTAGAGCCCAGGCAGGCTTCTTAGACTTGCCCCAATTTGTTTGCAAGCATCCATTGAGATAATTCTAAAGTATCTATAAACCGGAGGAAATGATGTGTGGCCTTTCCTTTTACTTCCTAGCTTCTTCCTTGCTTTCTCATGAAGAGGCAGGGGGATAAATAACTTTAAATTAAATCAGAAGCTCCTATACAGTCCCAGGACAAATTTCCTGTTAAGGAGAGGATCTAATGATTTAAACGTAAACTTAACTGGAAAACACCAAACATACAGCAGTATTTTCAAAACCTGTATCACTAACTCATAACACCCTGTCGGATGACACAACGCTTTTTTTTTTTTTTTTTTGGTTTGGAAAATATCTGGTTGCTAATGGGCCATTAAATGTTCTGGCTAGAAGGTGACCTGGGCAGGGGTTTTCCAAACTATAGCCGAGGGTGTGGTGCCTGAGCATGTGAGCCCCGAAGTCTGACAGTTTGGGTTCCAACATTAGTTCTGCCATTGACTAGGTATTTCACCTCGAGTAAGGGACTCAACCTCTCTAAGCGTCCGTTTTATGATCTGTAAAATGGGGTAAATAACTCAGTCCCTACCTCACAGGGTTCCTGTGATGGATGTGTGGATGAGATAAAGCATGTAAAATTGTACCATTATAATATATGGGTTGATTGAAGAAATCTACGCGTGCATAAGAATTCCAGCACCCCATAGCAAGTCCTTGGCTTCCTAGGAATCAACAGCCCACAATTTGGGAGCCACGTAATGCTTGTCCAATATCCTCAGAGTAGAGAAGAGGAAAAAATGGTCCAGGGAGGGGAAGTGAACTTTCCAACGTTACACAGAAAGTTAGGGGGACAGCCTGGTTTAGGAATCAGGTTTCAGAATTTCTCCGTGAGCTTTTGCAGTGTACCTCCCTGGACATCCTCCCTTCAGGATAGAGCCACCAAAGTAATACCAAAGCCTGTGTGCCTTGGGAGTCAGAGCTTTGTTGCTAGGCAGTGGTGGTGGGCTGGAAGGAGATCAGAATTTAGGGTTAGAGTCAGGGAGTTTGCTTTGGATAGGATAGAGAATCGTAAGGTAGTCAAAACTACTGTGAATTGAATTTACTGAATCGCCTGATAAATGGGACTGAAAAACAGGAGCATGAAATAATAAGCCTTATATTTCTGCTTACCCTTCTTCCAAGCACCTCAAAATTAATAAATTTCACACAGATCTTAGTCTCAAAGTCCTTTGTCTTCTGGGTAAATTTACCTCCATCAATTGCAACTCAATTCAGGAAGGGTTTTGTTTCCTAACAGGTAGGTTTCCTCCTCCAGGCTATTTTGGGAAACAATTAAAAGAGTTTGTAAAGTTTTTCCAGAGCCGGGGATGCACAATTAATTGGAGGGTGAAGGACTGGAAGAAGGCTGCGGAAGGAGGCCAGGTGAGTAATTAACAGCTGGCTGAAATATCCTGTTTCTAAATACGTTTGAACCCCAGGACACATAATTGCTGAGTTATATAAGGTGATTCAGTGAATCCTTTGTGAAGGTCTCTAGTAAAATAATTTGTCTGGGCATGATTTCCTACTATGTCTTTCAGTAAAATGAAAAAGGTACACCAGGTGATCTCCATTACCTCTTACAGTTTGTGAACATTCTACCAGTCTCTCTGCTTTCTAGTAGGGACAGAAGCCACCCAGAATTCTTGACAACACACAGTTGAAGGACTTTGATCTTCTATTGTGTGAATCCTGCAGGTACCTGGCTAAGTCCTGACAGGTCAAATTCTAGGAGTGTTATTCATGTAGTTTCAAGGGAGGGACTGGCAGTGGCCTGAAGAATGTCCTGGAACAGCCTCAGTATAAAGTAGCAAACCATTTTTCTGGCAAAGACAGACTGAAGTGGGGAAAGGCGACTCAGTTTTATTTCATCTTATTGTAGGAGCTCTCTGTTTGAGGCCTGAACTAGTTGTAGAATTACCGAGTTGACCTTAGATAGTTGACTTTTATGGGTCTCACTTTGTCTCTTGTTTTAAAAAAAGAAAAATTATAAATTACACAAATAAAATATTTGTATATCCTCTTTCTAAACAGTTCAAACAGTGTGGTAATATATAGAATAAAAAGCAAAAGTTCCCTTTGCCCTTCCCCATTCCACTTCCCTCCCCAGGGATAACCAGATAACCACTGGTGTCAGTTTGGCAGGGACGTGTATCTTCCCAAGCCTTTTTTTTTTTTTTTTTAAGATTTATTTTTAAGTAATCTCTACATCCAATGTGGGGCTCGAACTCACAACCCCAAGATCAACAGTCCCATGCTCTACTGATGGAACCAGCCAGGTGCTCCTTTCTAAATTTTTTTTTAAGCATTCAGTAATATGTAAACAGGGACAAAGTTATTTTTTCCTACACAAATGGTAACGTACTGATTATGCTACTTTTTTTTTCTATTCTGCACCTTTTTTTCACTTAACAATAAATCTTGGAATCATCCCATATCAGTACATATAGATTTGCCTCATTTTTTAAAAAAACTTCATAGTATTCCATCATATGAATGTAGCATACACTTATTTAACTGGTTCCCCATTGTTTCCAGTTTTGAGAGGCCCCCTAAACAATGTGTCAGTGAATTTTTATACATTCCTATCTGTACAAATTTGCAATATTCACCTGTGGATAAATCCTAGACATGGAATTACTGTGTCACTTTCAGTTTTGATAAACTTGGCCCAAATGCTGCTATCCACAGAGGTTTTAGCAATTTTATATGGCAAAATGGAATACAAAGATGTATTCCTTAGCCTTGGTCTGTTTAAGGAGCCTTTCACTACTAACATTATAACGTAAGTCTATTTCTCTGTTTCCTCGTATTTCAACATTCGTTTGTGTGTCTACCACATTCTAGGCACTGTGTTAGGTGCTGAGAATACAGCTATAAACAAGACCAAAGCAGTCCTTGCCCTTGCTGTATGTGGGGTCCCTAGGTCTCATACAGTTGCTTGAAAACAGAAGACACTGAGTAAATGTTTGCTGAAAGAGTTGGCCTCCAACCAAGGAAAGGCAGATGTCAATAACTATTTTTAGGACATTAAAAGTGAAATAAGCGGGTTACAAAAAGACAAATACTGCATGATTCCACCTATATAAGGTATCTGAAGTAGTCAAACTCTTGGAAATAGAAAGTAGAATGGCAGTTGTCAGGGACTGGATGGAGGGAACTGGGAGTTGTTCAATGGGTATAGTTTCTGTTTTACAAATTGAAAAAGTTCTAGAGATCAGTTGTGCAATATGCATATAGTTAACCTTACCGTACAGCACATTTAATATAGTTGAGATAAATTTTGTTAAGTGACCACAATTTTTTAAAAAAAGTATTTTTAGACACAAGAGGTAGTGAGACAGATGGTTGGGAGACAAGCTGAGTCTAGCCTAGGATGGGGTGATGAGGAGGGTAGGTTTTTTTCAAAAGCTAGAAAAAACCCAACCAGTCCACACTGTGTTCCCGGTCCTCCCACCTTTGTCTGGGAACAAGTGACCATAAATTCTTACATTCTGCTATAGATAAATCGTAGCAAAGTTATGTTTCTATCCTTTTTCTTGTGAGAGCCTTTATGATACGTCTCTGATACGTATCCGTTCTGATACCACTTACAGGGCGTAAGCCAAAAAGAGAATCTTAGCTTCCTATCTTTCTGTAAGGGGTCGCTTCTTCAATAGGCAGAACTAGATAAGGAGCAAGTTCTGATAAAGTTCTGAGGCAAACTAGGACCAAGTAGGGGACTACATTCCCCAGCATGCGCTGCTCTCTTAGGACGCAGTCAATGACGGAAGAAGACGCGATACTTTAGCACCAGGAATGGGGCGCGGGGATGAGGGACGACTACACATCCCAGAAGGCAAAGCGCCCGCACTCTAGTTACAGTCCGGCTTGCTTTTGGGTAACTGGCGTTCTCGGCCAAAGCCGCGCGAGGGGAGGGGAACGCAACCCCACTGTGTACCGGACTTGACGCTTTCAAAGAGGAAGGAGAGTCGGCGAAGGTGCCTTACGCTCACTCAAAGTAGTTCCCGCGCAGGTTGGCGAGGGTTTATGGGCCCCCTCCCTTATTTATTGTTTCTCAGAGGCAATGCCAGGCCCCTATTGGTCGAAGACCTCGAGGGCAGGTGGGAAGTCTGAAGCCCCAAATCGAAGTTATCTGCGTCTCCCCATTGGTCTTCCTCGCGGGCGCAGGCGCGAGGGCTCCGACTTCAGTCCCCAGGGACGGGTGAGCGGCAATTGGCCAAAGCCCGCGAAGTAGGAGTCCGGATTGGTAGTTGCTAGCAGGAGCCTGGTTTCTTCCTTGACTTCTGCGAGTGAAAGTGTATGATTGGTTTAAATCCGCGGGCACCTGGCGGTGATTGGGCGGAAGCCATGGGCTGGGTACGCTCATTGGCTGGTGCTCGGGCCATCCCTCCTCGGGCGGGCAGCGAATGATGAAATGGGAACGGGGAGGGGAAAGGCCGCGACGTGAGCGCGCGACCTCCGGCGCCATTTTGTAGAGAAACAAGCGGAGTTAACCGAAGAGGGGGTCGAGGAGAGCCGGAGTCGGGGACTCAGGAGTTTCCTGTGTCCAGCGCTGCCGGAGCCGCCTGAGGTGAGGTGGGCTGGGGTCGGTGGCTGGGGCCGGCTGGTGGTGTCAGCTACGGAACGCGAGTGGTCCAGGGGCCATTGGGAGCGTTTCCCGGAGCTCCGCGGAGTGAGGGGCAGTCGGGACCGGGAAGTGGCGAGGCAGGAGAGGGCGGACTCTTCCCACGGCTCGCGGAGTCTTTGCGCTCTGAAGAGGAGGCTGGGCGAAAGCTTCACGGAGCGGAGGGCAGAGCGCGGGGTGAGACCCGGGGTGGTCCCCGGCCCGGGCCTGGAGGCTCTGAGGGCGGCGGTGGCGGCAATTCGGGCGGCCGGGCCTCTCTTCGCGCGGGCTGCACCCTCCTCAGATCCCACGAGCTCTTCAACTGCCCCTTTCTCTCCGGGCTTCCGGATGGGTGCAGTGGGCTTCGGCCCCCGAGGCCTAGTTCCAGAGGCGAGGGTCCGTGTTTGGAGTAGTTGCAGGCTCCTGGTTCTTTCTGGTCGACCTGGAGCTGGCAGTCCCGCTCCCTCTGCCCCCAGCACGTTGTCAAACCCCCTGTGTTTCGAGTGTCCGCCGGTGGGAGGGGCGGGCGGGAGCCAGCACTTCCTCATTACTTCTTGCCACAGGTTTTGTTCCACTCGCGCGCCGGGGCGCTCAGACTTTCTCCGAAGTCGGCCCTCACCCACTTGGGCCGGTGTCTGAGCTGTAGTGGCGGTTCTACTCTCCCATGGGAACTGTCCCCTTAGGGAGCCGAACGTTTGTAGGCCTCGATGCTGGGGAGAGATTTCTTTCCTACTGGTCGTGTAGGGAGGTTGCTTAAGGCCAAACCAAACATTCTTATTCCATACCAGTCCCTCTGCAGAATTCACCCAGCTAGCCTCACACAGATAATTACCCCCGCTAGGAGTACGATTTGTAGTTAAAAAAAAAGAAAGAAAGAAAAAAATGCCTGGTATCGGTGGGTTTCGAAATGCTGTATTTAAAATAACCTTTGAGAAGTAAACTTTTCCCCTGAAGCCACCCAAATGCCACATTTCTTAGGACTCTAATAAAAAATCTGCTTTCTTCCTGTAAACTGAGTAACGATACTTAATTTCTCTCCTTATTTCTCTATAATTCTATTGCCTTGGGAGATTTATTTTAACAGCCAATAATTTGAGTAAATATACTTGAGTATTTTAGGGGGGAAAATTCTGGGCATTGATTTCATGACAATCCGTTTGATAGGAATAGGAATACGTAGACAAAAAAATGGGAGGACAAGTAAAAAAGTAGAAAGCAGGTCAAACAGATGAAGAACAAACATGTTTTTATTGAGGTATTCGGGTATAATATGTTAGTAATCTGTGGCTCAGGTTGACATTCTCACCCTTCTAAAGCTGGGCAGGATAGTATTCTAGCTATTAATAAGATATATGGTAACAGTTTAAATAGTCTTGTTTTAGGACACTGCAGATTGTTACCTTGTCTAAGGAGAAAATGAGCTGATGATACATAAAGTTTTAGGCATCTAGTGCTTTGACTGAAATGGTAGCATGTTGATAAAACCTGTTGAGAGTTGAGAGGGTTGGTCGCTTTTCAACAAGTGTCGGTCTCAAGTCTTTTATTGGAAACTTAACTCTAGAATCAAGGCACAAAGACTTGACCATTAATAACTGAAAACATTTCCCTTTCATGCTTGAGATTGTATGTAACCTTAGAAGTTTTAAGGCAGTGTTTTGTGGCATGTGGTGAAACTGAACTGAAATGCACTTGGTCTCTAACTCAGATGGATTAGTTTCTGTCTTAGTTTTGTTTTGTTTTGTTTCTCTTTAGTCTCTAAATTTCTGCTGGGCTTGTTTAAATCCCCCTCTCTTCAACATGGAATCTTGTCAGGCTAAGTACTGTGACGTTCTTCTAACTTTGAGTTATGTTATTTAAGAACAAACTACTGTGTGAAGGCAGGAGAGGAAATGCTCGCTCTCTCTTCAAGACATTGCTTAAAGACTAATCTCATATTACTCTTGCATGTTGCTTTTTCTAAGCATGTTTTGGTTAGATTCTGATGTAGTTATGAAAACCTTTCTTTTTAACCAGCCTAAGGTGATGAACTTGAATTTTTATTTCATTCTACGAGGTAACAAATCTCTGGCATTCAGTGCCATGGAAGGGAATTTGTCCATAGTAATTCTGATTGAATGCTCACATGTTCTTTAAGATACTAATTTTTAGTGAGATGTTTATACTTCTGGAATGACCAAAAATAATAGCCTGCCATTTTGAAATGCTGTATTTTATGAACTTGGTATCTTTTATTAAAGTACAAAACTAACTTTCAAGTCATTTAAAAATATTAGCTGAAGCACTTTTTAAATGGCCCTCTGACCAAACTGAACTTCCTGCTGGGACGTTTCAAAATGGCATCCCACTGAGTCTTATTTTAAGACCTTATATATAGAAAAAGCCTACAGTTCCTTTTCTGTTTGCTCACAATTTTTAAGAAGCATGTTTCAAAGCTAAAACGGGCTCGAAACCTTTATGCAATAGTTTATTTTAATGTACTTTTCACTCATATTTGTAAGAATGTATTTGTAAGAATGTAGCAAAGCAAATAAAAAAATTGTTCATTGAAAAGCACCTTTAAGGGACACCTGGGTGGCTCAGTTGGTCAGTGTCTGCTTTCCGCTCAGGTCATCCAGGTCATCAAGTCCCGCAGCGGGCTCCTTGCTCAGCGGGGAGCCTGCTTTTCTCTCTGCCTGCTGCTCTTCCTGCTTGTGTTCTCTCCCTCTTTCTCCCTCTTCCCCTCTGACAAATAAATAAATAAAATCTGGGGGGGGAAAAAAAAGAAGGACCTTTAAGAACTCAGTAATTAGAGGCATAGACTTAATCTGAAACCCTGTGTTGAGATTTGAAGGAAATGCAGCCTCTTTGGAAGTGTAGATTTAAGAAATGCATTTCTATCTTTAATGTTGGAAAGCTCAGCATAAACCTCCAGGATAAAATGTTTTGGTTAATTTTGTTAACAGTTGTTAGGAGGAAATTCGTAAAATGTTGACTGAGATGTTAAAACTGTCTGCAGGAGAATATGTGTGTGTGTGTGTGTGTGTGTGTGTGTGTGTGTGTGTGTGTGTGTGTGGTTTTAATTATATAAAATACAAAAGAGAATGAAGGCATATTTTGAAAGACCTCATCTTACTGTTCTTAATCCTTATCAAGAGCTCAGCATTTTCCATTTCAGATAGTTTTAACGTTTGTCACCTTGGATTTATAACTCATGGTTTTGAAATGCAATGTTAGTTTTAAATTTTTAGACTAATCATAAAAACAGTTAACCCTTTGTTTCAGACCCTTTCTTTCTTCCCTTCCCTTTATCTATCCTCAACTTGGGGTTGAACTCATAATGCCAAAATCAAGAGTCCCATGCTCTACTTACTGAGCCAGCCAGGCGCCCCCCCTTGCCTTTTTTTTTTTTTTTTTTTGGCAGTAGCTAGCTTTCTTTTCTTGCTTTCTTTTTAAAGAGTTTATTTGTTTTAGAGAGTGCGTGAGTGAGCAGGGGAGGGGGCACAGAGAGGGAGAGAATCCCAAGCAGACTTCTGCGCTGAGCATGGAGTCTTTCATGGGCCTCAATCCCAGGTCTTGACCTGAACTGAAATCCAGAGTCAGCACTCAACCGACTGAGCCACCCAGGCACCCCTTTGCAGTAGCTTTCTAACTAACCTTCCGTATCTTTCCCCATGATTTTTTTTTATTACATGCATAATATGTAAATGCATTCCAAATGTAACTAATTCCAGGAATATAGTTAATTCTTTACTGCCAAATTGCCTCCTAAATCACTGGTTTGAAAATAGCAATCCTCTTCTCAGAAGTCCTTCACATCCCTTGCCGGGAGCTGTGTAAGTGTTGATCCCTCCCTACCTGTGGCATCATATTACTATCTTATACTGTAGTCACAACATTGTTGAACAGTGGTTTCTGAATACATCTTTGCCCCTTTTATGTGGAATGTGATTGTGTCTACTGAAACATCTGTCATTCAAACTAAAATGTGTCCATATACATCTCTGCCTTGATTTTCCTAAGCAAAATTGATTTCTTATATGCCTCTTGGGCAGTTTCACTTACCTATAGCATATACTGGGTTTTTTTTAAAAGATTTTATTTTTTTATTTAACAGAGAGAGATCACAAGTAGGCAGAGAGGCAGGCAGAGGGAGAGGGGGAAGCAGGCTCCCCGCTGAGCAGAGAGCCCGATGTGGGGCTCAATCCCAGGACCCTGAGATCATGACCTGAGCCTTCTTAACCCACTGAGCCACCCAGGTACCCCTAGCATATACTGTTTTGCTTTGTAAGTTTTCTGCCTCATTTTATAGTGGGTAATCTCCCCCCCAACATGTTATTGCCCTGAATTGTAATTGAGTAATGCTTCATTTATTACATTTGGGTAGATTTATAGCGTTTATCTTGGGACTATATACTTCTAATTCTGTTGATATCTTTTAGATGGGTAAACTTTGAAAGCTAGTCATATAGAATTATGGTATCATCCTTTAGGAAATTGAAGCCGAGGAGAGTAAGGTGACTTTCTTAGTTTAAGGTCAGGCAGACCAGGTTTTCCTACTATAGCCTAATGTTCATTCTGTATTTCCACATTCCGCTTGAGTTCAGTACAAGGGAAAAAAAGATGTATGAATTCATCAAAAAAGAGCATAGGGATGCCTGGGTGGCAAGGTCGGTTAAGTGTCCGATTCTTTTTTTTTTTTTTTAAGATTTTATTTATTTATTTGACACAGAGAGATATCACAAGTAGGCAGAGAGGCAGATAGAGAGAGAGGGGGAAGCAGGCTCCCCGCCAAGAAGAGAGCTCGATGTGGGGGTCGATCCCAGGACCCTGAGATCATGACCTGAGCCGAAGGCAGAGGCTTTAACCCACTGAGCCACCCAGGCGCTTCCCCCACCCCCCCCTTTTTTAAGATTTATTTACTTGAGAGAACATGTGAGAGCAAGGGGAGGGGAAGCAGACCTTGCTGAGTGCAGCGCTCAATAAGGGGCTTGATCTCATGATCCTCAGCGGAAATCAAGAGTTGGATGTTCAGCCAACTGAGCCACCCAGGTGCTCCAAGCGGCGGACTCTTGACCTCGGCTCAGGTCTTGATCTCAGGGTCGTGAATTCAAGCTCTTAAAAAAAAAAAAAGTGAGCATTGGAGCATAGTCTATGTGGTTAACCATTTCTTTTTTGAGTGTCGTTGTATAATTAAAATCTCTGGAGGCTGGTTTGGTAGTTCCGGATTTCACTTTGATTTGGTGGATTGGATTTTAGCACATCATGATTATCTCTATTAATAATAATTCTACAGAATTAAACTGTTTCTTAGGTAATTAATTACCTAGGGAGATTTTTTTTCTTTACTCCTAATCTGTGTTTTCCCCTATTTTATTGATATAATTGACACACCGCACTGTATAAATTTCATATGCATAGTGTAATGACTTGACCTGAATATATTGTGAGATACCGCCAATGTTTATTTGGATGAAATTTTCTTTCTTTTTTTTTTTTTGATGAGATTTTCTTAGTTGTGACCAAAGCAAATATAGATTTTTTTCCTCAGCAGTTTTTTGTAGGACAAGACACAAGATTTGAATGTTTCATCTCTTCAGTGTGAAAATATAAAACTCTAAACTGATGGGCGCCTGGGTGGCTCAGGGGGTTAAGCCTCTGCCTTTGGCTCGGGTTGTGATCTCAGGGTCCTGGGATCGAGCCCCATGTCGGGCTCTCTGCTCGGCGGGGAGCCTGCTTCCCCCTCTCCCTCTGCCTGCCTCTCTGCCTACTTGTGCTCTCTCTCTCTCTGTGTCAAATAAATAAATAAAATCTTTAAAAAAAACCAAACAAACTCTAAACTGACAAAGAGGTGGTCTTTCCTGTTACAGTTATTGTGAGTGGTCATTATTTAACCTCAGTGTAAATTAACTTGCACTTCTCTTAAGACCTCCAAAGGATGGGGAGGGACTTAGGTTTTAAAATGTTTTTGAGCACTGTAAATTGAATTCTGACAATAAGTTTTCTCTTGGTGTAGTTGTATATGTATATAATATATATACATTATATATTTAATATGTACATATTTAACATATATATATATTCTTGAGATTTATTTATTAGAATGAGAGAGTGTGTGTGTAAGTGTGTAGGCAGAAGGAGAGGGAGAGAAACAATCCCAAGTAGAGTCGCTGAGCAGAGAGCCCAGCTCCAGCCCACCCCCACCACCCATGAGACCACAACCTGAGCCAAAACCATTAGTCGGATACCTAACCGACTGAGCTACCCAGGCACCCTGGCATAGTTATATTTTTAAAGTAGCTCAAAGAAGGATACTCCAATACTCCATTATCTTTTAGTAGTCAAGTATATTTACTATGTAGCTTTATAATTCTGTAATTACTACTGGGAAGATGTTTCTGAATATTCAGTTGATTCCAGATCAAGAACTTGATTCTTACTTGATTTTGGAGTAGACATACTTTTCTGGTTCACTTTCTCAGTTTTTAAAAAATAGGGGTTTTTTGGGGGGTTTTGGTAGGCTCAGTCTGTAGAGCATGGGTCTCTTGGTCTCAGGGTCATGAGTTCAATCCCCATGTTGGGTGTAGAGCTGACTTAAAAAAGTAAATGAAAAAGATAGGGATTTATTTGCTAACACTAACTACGTCATACCATGCTGGTATATGGATTGGATCAAGTCTTGTAAAATTCTGAAAGTATCTACAAAAGGGTATTAAATGTTCTTTAAGAGTTAGTATTAAGGGGCGCCTGGGTGGCTCAGTGGGTTAAGCCTCTGCCTTCGGCTCAGGTCATGATCTCGGGGTCCTGGGATCGACCCCCGCATCGGGCTCTCTGCTCGGCGGGGAGCCTGCTTCCCCCTCTCTCTCTGCCTGCCTCTCTGCCTACTTGTGATCTCTCTCTGTCAAATAAATGAATAAAATCTTAAAAAAAAATCATTAAAAAAAAAGTTAGTATTAAGATTCTGTTGAATCCAGTAAAACTGCTTGTTTAAAGTGGTATGGTTAGGAAGCAGTTCAGCTCTTGCTCCATTTGTTATTATCTCATTTCAAACCTATTTCCTACTTGTTGACCATTATGCCTTTGAATATTTCCTTAACCCTTGTCAGGTGGGTTCTTAAAAAAAAATTTTATACTAGGCTTTTCTAAGCTCAGTAATACATAATTTTGGGATGTTCATGATTGGATTATTCCCACTTGTTTGCACTCTTTAATTTGGGTATAGTTAAGTCTACCATTTGTATACCAGCTGTTATGGCATGAATATCTTAGGACTATTCCCCTTCCCTTGGGTGCCTGGCTAGCTCAGTTGGTAGAGTCTGTGGCTCTTGATCTTGGGGTCATGAGTTCGAGCCCAACACTGGGTGTAGAGATTATTTAAAATACATATATATTAAAAAAGGAAACAAATAGTGTTAAAAAAAAAAAAAAGACTTTCTCAGTAAGGCTCGCTTTGGCCACCACAGTAATTGCAGGCCTTCAGTCTCCCTATTTGGTTCCCTTTACCTTGCTGTTTTCTTTTTCTATAGTACTTAGCGTCTCCTAACATGTTTCGTGTGTGTGTGTGTGTGTGTGTGTGTGTGTGTGTGTGTGTTTAAGATTTTCTTTTTTAAAGATTTTATTTATTTATTTGACAGATCACAAGTAGGCAGAGAGGCAGGCAGAAAGGCGGGGGAATCAGGCTCCCTGTTGAGCAGAGCGCCCGATGCGGGGGTCGATCCCAGGACCCTGAGATCATGACCTGGGCCGAAGGCAAAGGCTTAACCCACTGAGCCACCCAGGCGCCCCTTTTAAAAGATTTTATTTATTTATTTGACAGAGGGAGAGAGCTCGAGGGAGGACAAGCGAGGAGAGGGAGAAGCAGGCCTCCCGCTGAGCGGGGAGCCTGATGCAGGGCTTGATCCCAGGATCCTGGGATCATGACCTGAGGCAGAGGCAGACGCTTAACGACTGAGCCACCCAGGCGCACCTCATATATACTTTTTAATATTTAATTTTTTAAAAAGATTTTATTTGAGAGCGAGTGAGCACAAGCAGGGGGATCAGCAGAGGGAGAGGGAGAAGCAGACTCCCTGCTGAGCAGGGAGCCAGATTCAGGGCTGATCCCAGGACCTGAGACCACAACCTGAGCCGAAGGCAGATGCTCAACCAACTAAGCCACTCAGGCGCCTCTTTTAATTTTTTAAAGTAATTTCTCCTCCCAGTGTCAAACTCACAATCCTGAGATCAAGAGTCACATGCTCTACTGACTGACCCAGCCAAGTGCCCCATTTCATTGTTTCTTAGGATTATTATTTCTCACCTCCAGTGGTAATGCAGGAATTTATGTATGTCTGTTCACCGATGTCTTTCAAATACCTGACAAATGGTAAGTAGTAAATATTTGACTGGGTTAATACGTATAATAAAAGTACATAAGCTGTTTCTGTGATAAGTTGTGGTAGCCACTTCACATAAATTCTATACTATTTCTTACTATCTGGTGAATTTAAGTTGTGCTTGGCTTAGTGTTAACTTCGTGGAAAGCCAGACTTGTGGTGTTTACATCTAGGGCTCACCCTACAGATAATAGATGCAAAGCCATTTTCTTAGCAAGGGCACTATTGGTGTTTGGGCAGAATAGTTCTTTGTTGGTGGTGCTGTCCTTTGGTTATTTCATCTCTAATTCTCATTAAGTGCCAGTGGCTCTCCCACTCCTACACATTTTGGAATGCTTTTGGAGATTACACTGCCCTCTAGTTTATTCCAATAAATAACCTCTTGAAGATTTCTTTTCAGGATTATTTTATTTACTTTAGAGCCAATTACTTAAAATTTAATTTTACAATGTCCCAAGTGAGAAGACTACATGAAGAGAAGGAATAGCGTATTTCACTGATTCTAAAACATTGTCAACATTTTAATGTCTCTGAAATTGGATGTATCATGATCTTTTTTTTTTTTTTTTAATTTTTATTTATTTATTTGACAGAGAGCACAAGCAGGTGGAGTAGCAGGGAGAGGGAGAAGCAGGCTCCCTGCTGAGCAAGGAGCCTGATGTGGGGCTCCATCCCAGGACCATCAGGACCTAAGCCGAAGGCAGTCACTTAACTTACTGAGCCACCCATATTTGGGCACCCCGATGTTTCATTTCTAAGAAAAGTATTGTCAAGTAAACTTTCTTAGTGACACATAAGTAGAGATGCTTCTAAAGACTAATCAATCTATGGGGCGCCTGGGTGGCTCAGTTGGTTAAGCATCTGACTCTTGATCTCAGCTCAGGTCTTGATCTCTCCAGGTTGTGAGTTCAAGCTCTGTGTTGGGCTCTGTGCTGGGTATGGACTGGGACATGGGCATGTGCATAGAGCCTACTTAAAAAAAAAAAAAAGAAAAAGACTAACCTGAAAAGAGATTATGGAAAATTATCTCCATTTCATGGGTGATGAAGGTGGAAGAACTTTCCCAAACTTTGGCTACATTTTGTTTGCTGTTATGTCTAGTCAAATTCTATTTTAGGGAATTAGAAATTGATACGATAATGGATTTATCAGGGTTCTGGAATGTCTTCAGTGCTCTCAAAGCCGGTTGGCAGTGATGGTGAGGAAGAGCTGTGGAATAAACCCAAGACATGTCTCTGGGAGCTGATGTAAAGGATAATACACATGACACAATAGTGAGCAGTGTGATTAAATTTTATAGTGCATCATACATACTAAAGGGGAAGAGAGGTAAATTAGTAGATTAGCCTGTAGATGATCTGAAGTGGTTTGGGAGATTTTGGAGGGGCTGTGGCTTGAGCTAGCCCCTGATCTTATTACCTGATGCATTGTCCACTTATGGAGGAGTCTTGGCCTGCCTCCTGGTAACCACTAAGTTACCTCTCTTGAAAGTTATTAATGATCACTTAGTTGCTAATTCTGGTAATTTATAATTCCCATATACTTTCTGTACACTGCCAACTGTACCTTTATTTTTAAAAATATTTTTATTTTTATTTTAAAGATTTTATTTATTTATTTGACAGAGAGAGAGATTACAAGTAGGCAGAGAGGCAGGCAGAGAGAGGAGGGTCAAGCAGGCTCCCTGCTGAGCAGAGAGCCTGATGCGGGGCTGGATCCTAGGACCCTGAGATCATTACCTAAGCTGAAGGCAGAGGCTTTAACCCCCTGAGCCACCCAGGCGCCCCTAAAAATATTTTTGTTTTTGAAAGCAAGCACGCTTGTGCATTTGGGGTGAGCGGGGAGAGGCAGCAGGAAAGGGCAAGAGAGAATCTCAAAAAGACTCCCCGCTTATTCCCTTGACATTCCTTTGTTGTTTAATTCTTTAGAATCTTAATAATTGTTTTTTTATCTTGAGAGATTAAACAGTAGACTTGTTAAGAAAACAAAAATGAAACTGTAACCAAAATTTTAAAATAAAGTTAAAAAAAATAAAATGACTCCCTGCTTAGTGGGAAGCTCATCACAGAGCTTGAGATCATGACCTGAGGCAAAATCAAGAGTCAGATGCGTAACTGACCGAGCCACTCAGGCACCCCTGACAACTGTACCTTTTAAAATCTCTCCCCCATGGTTTTCATAGAGTATGGATGTTTTTTTTTTTTTTTTTTTATGATTTTATTTATTTATTTGACAGAGCACAAGTAGGCAGAGAGGCAGGCAGAGAGAGGGGGGAAGCAGGCTCCCCACTGAGCAGAGAGCCCGATGCGGGGCTCGATCTCAGGACCCTGAGATCATGACCTGAGCCGAAGGCAGTCGCCCAACCAACTGAGCCACCCAGGCGTCCCGAGTATGGATGTATTAATTATCAGTTTTGGCATAGCAAAGTACCCCTAAATTCAACCATTTAAAACTTTTTTGTTCTTTATTTCACAGACACTTGGCTGATTGCTTTGGACTCAGTGTCTTTCACAAAGTTGCAGTGCAGGTATCCACAGGCTATAGTCATCCCAGGGCTGAAGGGTGGAGAGTTCTTATAAACTCACTCACCTGGCAGTTGGCAGCCTTCAAATCCTTGCTTGCAATCCTTGCTGTTGGTGGGCAGACATCTCTTGCTTGCCACATGTGCCATCTCCATAGGGTTACTCATAGCATGGCAACTTGCTTTACTTAGAGCACAGGCTCAGAGAGAGGTAAACAAGGCAGAAGTCAGTCTTTTTGTAATTTAATCTTCGAAATGACTATTTTCTTCTTTTGAAGCCACACTTAAGGTCCATCCCACTCGTAAGGGGAGGGGATTACATAAGGATACACCTATTAGGCAGGGATTGTTGGGGTTATTTTAGAGGCTGCCTGCCACAGTGGAATTTGCCAAAGATTCGTCCTTGGAGCTCTCTTTAGGGAATGCTTATCTGTTCTTAGGTTTTACTTATTACCACTAAGTAGAGGACTCTGCTCGGCTTCTGATAATATGCAATCCAAGTTTCTTCTACCTGTCTAGCTACTCTTCATTTCTCTTCTTGAGTTTATCTTCTTCCTTTCTTTCTTTTAAAGATTTCATTTATATATTCATGAGAGACAGAGAGAGAGAGAGGCAGAGGAGAGAAGCAGTCTCCAGGGAGCCTGATGTGGAACTCAGTCCCAAGACTCTGAGATCATGACCTGAGCCAAAGGCAGGCACTTAACTGACTGAGCCACTCAGGCACCCTGAGTTCCTCTTTTTCTAGCTACCTTTAAAATGCTAAGCTTCTTTAGGATTCTAAAACCTTTATTTTCATTCTATAGTTCTCCTTTGCTGTCTTTTTTTTAAGTTGTTTTTTTTTTTTTTTTTACTTATTTGAGAGAGAGAGACAAAGAGAGCACAGGCAGGGGGAGAGGCAGAGAGAGAGGGAGAAGCAGACTTTCCACTGAGCTGGGAGCCTGACCTGGGGCTTGATCCCAGGACCTAGAGATCATGACCTGAGCCCAAGGCAGACACCCAACCATCTGAGCCACCCAGGCGCCCCTGCTGTCTGTTTTAAATGTTGATGACTCCCAAATCTATTATTTGCAGCTCACCCTTGCTGTGGTGCAGGCTGAAATTCTCAACTGACCAGTGGATTTCATTTGTATGCATCACTCCAGATATGTCCGAAATAGAATTCCTCATTTTCTTTCTTGCCACGTAAACTTTCTCTTCTCAGTTGTTTCATGTCAAAAGTAAGTGGAACCCAGATGCTTAGTGGAAGTGTTTTTGACTCTTCTTTTGGTTCACCTCTCTTTCTTATTCACAGTTTCAGAGTCCTTGCAGTTCCCTCCTGAATGCGTTCACTTCTCTTCCCCTCTAATATATGTGTTTTTAAACATTTTATTTATTTGAGAGAGAGCACGAGCAGGGGTAGGGGCAAAGGGAGAGGGAGAGAGAGAATCTTAAGGAGGTTCCATGCTGAGCGGGGAAGCTGACCTGGGGTTGATCAAGCCCCATCATGGGGATTGGTCTCAGGACTCTGAGATCATGACCTGAGCTGAAATCAAGAGTTGGACGCCTAACCGGCTAAACCATCCAGGCGTCTAGCTTCTAAAAATTTTTACCTGATCCTGTCCTTTGTTAGTAGGCAAAGCAGGTTAGTGTTGTATCAGACAACCGTGAGATATCAATGGCTTAACAGAGTAGATATTTATATTCAGATAACTTTCATTGAGAATGTTCATTAGGTTGCCTTCCTTGCAGTAATTTGGGAACCCAGGCTCCTTCCATCTTATGGCACTGCTTTTCTCTAGGGGAAGGTCCAGAGTAGGACGTTTTATGGACCAGGTCTGGAAATGGCTCATGTCACTTTTGGCCTGCATTTCATTGGCTAGAACGTTTCTTGGCCACACCTATGCAAGAGAGGCTGAGGAATGTAATCTAGCAGTTTAGCCAGGAAGAGGGAACAGATTGGTGAACATGTAGCTATTTTCCCCTACTCCCTTATCCCCTAAAATATTCAAACCAATCCATGTAGCTTCTAGGATTGTCTTTTTTTTTTTTTTTAAGATTTTATTTATTTATTTGTCAGAGAGTGAGAGAGAGATCACAAGTAGGCGGAGAGGCAGGCAGAGGCAGAGGGAGAAGCAGGCTCCCTGCTGAGCAAGGAGCCCGATGTGGGACTCGATCCCAGTACCCTGGGATCATGACCTGAGCCGAAGGCAGTCGCTTAACCAACTGAGCCACCCAGGTGTCCCTAGGATTGTCTTTTTTTTTTTAAGATTTTATTTATTTGACAGAGCGAGATCACAAGTAGGCAGAGAGGCAGGCAGAGGGAAAGGGAGAAGCAGGCTCCCTGCTGATCCTAGGACCCTGAAACCATGACCCGCAGGCTCCCTTTTTCTTTTTTTTTAAAAGATTTTATTTATTTATTTGAGAGAGATCACGAGCCGGGGGGAGGGGTTAGAGGGAGAAGTAGATTCCCCATTGAGCAGGCAGCCTGATGTGGGACTCGATCCCAGAGCCCTGGGATCATGACCTGAGCCAAAGGCAGACACTTAACTGACTGAGTCACCCAGGCACCCCTCCTCCCCCCCAGGATCATCTTTATGACAGAATCCAGAAGTCTGAAATGGGTTCTATATGTATGAGAGAGGAAAGCCACAAATTGGGTCTCAGTTACCTCCAGAAGACATTTCATTTTGGCACTGGCAGGGTTAGTGTGTGTGGGTTGTACTTAGGGCTGTGATTTATTACAGCAAAAGGATACAGAGCAAAATAAAAGGGAAAAGGCATATGAGGTGAAGTCTGAGGAAACTAGACTCATGCTCTCAAGCTGAACCTCTCCCAGTGCCTTTCCCAGTGAAGTCATACCAGGCATACTTAATTCCTCCAGCAAGGAATTCTGACTACACATGTGTGTGAAATGTTGCCCAGCAGGGAATCTTGTTAGAGAATCAGTGCCTAGGATTGTTACTGAGGACTTGTCATGTGGGCACCTTCTGCCTACCACATACTAAAATTCGAGGTTCCTGGAGGAAAGGCAGGTGTTCAGCATAAACCATATTTTGGGGTACAGTTTAGAGCCACTCTTAATTAGTTCTGGGAGTGGGTATTAGTTTCCTCCAAATCAAATTCTCACACCAGCCAAAGGCCAACCTGGCATGTCTAAGGATACCTGTCTCAGGCTTTCTATGTCAACTGTGTTCTGCTCATGTGTCAACTGTGTTCTGCTCAGTGAGTGAGGTGAATGGTCTTCATGGAAAGGGATTTTGTATAGATAATCTTGGAATATGCAAAACTTTGTTGACCTGATATTTTACTTAAATTACTTTTCTCCTTCAGTAGGGAAAAAAATTCAATTCCCTTCCTACCTCTCATCTATCCTTTCAGATAGTTATTTTTGTATCATTCTGGGTACTCTTCATATAAGCACATATATATGCAGAATACTGTTCTGTAACTTGCTTTCCTCCCAATAGATAATTTCCATTCTTTCTAACTCCTTTTTTAAGTTATTACATAATATTCCTTTTTATGATTTACTTAACCATTGCCCTTTTGATGGATATTTAGGACATTTTCACATGATATGATGTTAAATAGTTGTTTGTTTCCTGGATGAAAAGGGAATGAATTAAAGATGACTCCTGAGTTTTCAGTGCAGAATTGGGGCTTTAGGGTTCTAAAACTCTTATTACTCATCTTTTATGTAAGGTTGGAGATACCAGGGTTGGTTTGTTTTAGGAATTGATATTAAAACAATTATTTAGACAATGATTTTGAAGGTGTAACACAAGGGTTTTGTATTGTTTTTTTAAATCATCCTACCTCTGCTGTCCAGTTCTTTAATGTTCTCTTAAATACTGTCTTTTTTTTTTTTTGAAGATTTTATTTGTATATTTGACAGAGAGAGATCACAAGTAGGCAGAGAGGCAGGCAGAGAGAGAGGGGGAAGCAGGCTCCCTGCTGAGCAGAGAGCCGGATGCGGGGCTCGATTCCAGGACCCTGCGATCATGACCTGAGCCGAAGGCAGAAGCTTTAACCCACTGAGCCACCCAGGCGCCCCTTAAATACTGTCTTTAGGGACTCCTGGGTGGCTCAGTCAGTTTAGCAGCGGACTCTTGATTTTGACTCAGGTCATAATCTCAGGGTTGTGAGATTGTCGGGCTCATTCTGAGTGTGGAGCCTGCTGAAGATTCTCTCTCTCTCCCCCTTTGCTCCCACCCCCCCACTTGCTCGCAAGCTCTCTTTCTAAAAATAAACAAATATCTATATAGATAGATAGATACAGATATGGAGGGGCATATGGCTGGCTCAGTTGGTAGGGTATGTAACTCTTGATCTTGGGGTTTTACGTTCATGCCCCATGGTGGGTGTAGAGGTCACTTAAAAATAAAATGTTTTTAAAAAATGGTGAACAGGGACGCCTGGGTGGCTCAGTTGGTTAAGCGGCTGCCTTCAGCTTGGGTCATGATCTCAGGATTCTGGGATCGAGTCCCGCATCGGGCTCCTTGCTCAGCAGGGAGCCTGCTTCTCCCTCTGCCTGCCACTCTGCCTGCTTGTGCTCTCTCTCTCTCTCTGACAAATAAATAAATAAAATCTTTAAAAAAAAAAAAAAAAAAAACGGTGAACAGGGGCGCGTGGGTGGCTCAGTTGGTTAGGCATCTGCCTTTGGCTCAGGTCATGATCCCAGGGTCCTGGGATTGAGCCCCGTGTCAGGCTCCCTGCTCAGCGGAGAGCCTGCTTCTCCTCCCTTTGCCTGCCACTCTGCTTACTTGTGCGCTCTATCAAATAAAATCTTAAAAAAAAAAAAAAGTGAACAAATACTTGTCTAATAATACTACAATTTGACCTTGAAAATTCTCTTCCCAACTCTGAAAAGTACCATTCCAATTTAGAAGTCTAGCTGAGTGATCTCTTTTCTCATTTTCTCCAATTATGGAAATACATCTACATGTGAAATCAAGAGTCATGTGCTTAACTGAGCCACCCAGGTGTCCCCCATATATTTTTAATGTTGGAAGTTGGAGTTTTAATAAACTGATAGCCTTGGGTCTGGCCTATTTGGCTTCTTAAAGTACCTGTTGATATTTAAACCCAGAGCAAGTTAGGTTATAATACCACGATTGCTGGCTTCGGTGCAATGGGAGACCAAATTGCCTTAACAGAGCTATCTTTGGCCCAAATGGAAGTTAAGGGGAGAAAAGGAAACAAATCTGAAGGGCTTTCCTTGTCTTCTTAGTAGAGATTGCATTAAAGTATGATATATATATATATATTTTTTTAAGATTTTATTTATTTGAGAGAATGAGAGAGAGAGAGAGCACGAGAGGGGGGAGGGTCAGAGGGAGAAGCAGGCTCCCTGTGGAGCAGGGAGCCTGATGTAGGACTCGATTCTGGGACTCCAGGATCATGACCTGAGCTGAAGGCAGTGGCTTAACCAACTGAGCCACTCAGGCACCCGGTTTGATATATTTTTTAAAATAATATTTTGTTTATATAAATAAGAGAGGGAGCAGAAGGGGGAGGGGGAAAGGAGCAGAGGGATAAGCAGACTTCCCTTGCAGAGTGTGGAGCCTGATGCGGGGCTCAGCCCCAGGACTTTGAGATCATAACCTGAGCCGAAGTCAGACACTGAATTGACTCCGCCATCCAGGTGCCCTGGTTTGGTATACTTTTTTTTTTTTTTTTTTCGGTTTGGTATACTTTTAAAAAACATTTTCCAGAGCTATTAGTAAGTTTAATGGTTCTCAACCTTTAAGATGCATAAGAATAACCTGCAGAGTATGCTTAAAATATAGTGTTCTGTATTCTTTCCTTGAGGATTTTGATTCTGTTGGTGTAGGGTGGTACTTAGGAGTCAGCATTTTAAATAGGTCTCTCTCCCATTTCCCAGTTCTTTTTTTCTTTTAAATTTATTTAAGTAATCCCTACACCCAGCATGGGGCTCGAACTCAAAACCCTGAGATAAAAATCACATGCTCTTCTGACTGAGCCAGCCAAGGGCCCACCCATCTCCTAATTCTTCAACACAGTTGCCTTAGTTGCGTAGCAGTACAGTAAAATCTGTTTTTATTCTGTTAAGCCCCTTGAGATAGTGTTTACTTTTTTCTATAGCACCTAAGGTATTCACATGTCATGGAGTTAGGCTCAAGTGTTTGAATTAATAGAGGAGTGCCATCTTTAGCAGATGAAGATATTTTATTAAGTATCCTGGAGTGAAGTGGAAGGAGATCGTTTGGGATATTTTATACAATCCTAATAAAATAAGGAATGGTAATAGTAAATTTTTCTAATTAAAAATGCTTTCCTAGTTTAATGAATTTGAGCTTGTTTCTGCAATCAGGTTTATGTCGGTTTTATGCTTTGAAAAGTCTACATACATTTTAATGATCTCCGAATTATTGACAGTCATCATCAAAGAGAAATTTCATTTGCATAAAGGTGATATATTTAAGATATTTTTAGATCCATTCAGAGACTTAAAATTGAAATATTTAAGGTTTATTTGAGAGATAGAGTACAAGCTGGGGAAGGGGGCAGAGGAAGAGGGTTTTTTTTTTTGTTTTTTTTTTTTTAGGATTTTACTTATTTGAGAGAGCACCCCCATGTGCGTTAGCAGCTGGGAGGGGTAGAGGGAGAAAATCTTCAAGTAGACTCCCCGCTGAGTGTGGAGGCAACACAGGGCTCAATCCTAGGACCCATGAGATCATGACCTGAGCTCAACGGACTGTGCCACCCAGGTGGCCCAAAATTGAAATATTTAAAGGTGATGGCTCTTTTTCTTCTTTTTTGACAAAATATGGTAATCGACTTTTAAAAATTTATGAATGTATTTGAGCCCAACAGTAAAAAATAATTGTGTAAAAGTAATGATAAATGTTTAATACGAGAATTTGTATACATTGCACGTTGTAAGACATTACAGCTATCTCACATGTCACCAAAACAGAGAAGACAAGAGATTTAAGAGTTTTAGTTCCTTCTCTCAAGAACCCTACTACTCAGCCTTTCCATATCATCATGCTGGACCCATTAGTCACATCTTGGTCGGCCTGGCTATACTCTGTGGCATATGTAAACTTCTCCAGCAGTTCCATCGGAGATTGACAGCTACTTGCTATTCAGCGAACTCTTAATAGCAGATGTTAGATGATAGAGCATCTCATCCACTTTGCTTGTCCTGGATACTTCCTACTGTTCAGCTGATGTTATCAGAGGATAGACTGGTTTGAGCTGCTCTCTGGAGCAATCTAAGAGACTGTCTTGATATTATTAGAAGATTCTTACCTCTCTGCTCTACCTCCTACCCATTAAAGATCTACCCTTTTGGGAAAGCTCTGCGTTAGATGAGGCCTAATTTTTTTACAAATGGGAGGGGACAGTATAGAGGTTCAGTCACTTGTTAATCTAGCCTTGTGTTATGTGTAAGTTGCTTGTCCTATGGGTTTAAATTTTGGATTTTTTAAAAAAATTGCTACTACTTAAACTTTCATTTTGTAAAAACTACTTTATAGTCCTAAAAATTAAAATACTATTGAGTATAAAGTCAGCTTTTGGGGGCACCTGAGTGGCTCAGTTGGTTGAGCGTCTGATACCTGATTTCATCTCAGGTCATGATTCATGGTTGTGGGATTGAGGCCAGAGTCTGGCTCAGGGAGTCTGCTTGAGATTCTCTCCCTCTTCCTCTGTCCCTCCCTCTGCTCTCCCTCTCTCTCGCTCTCTCTAAAATAAAATCTTAAAGAAAAGTCAGTTTTTGGAAATCACATCACATGCTTGTAATCCCTGCTTTAAGTTATAAAAGTAATACATGTCCCTCATCCCCAGTTTTATTAAGATAAATTTCACATGTACAGAAAAATGAAAATAGTACAGTGAAGAGCCACATAATTGCTTCCTAGACTCAACAATTAACATCTTACCATAATTATTTTTTCTGTTCATATAAATTTTTTACTGGAGTATATTGGACAATGTTACATTAATTTCAGGTGTACAACATAGTGATATGACAATTCCATGTTATGCTATGCTTACCACAAGTGTTGCTACCATCTGTCACCATACAACATTATTACCATACTAGTGACTGTATTCTATATGCTATACCTTTCATTCCTGTGACTTACTCATTCCATAACTGGAACTCTCTATCTCCTGCTCCCCTTCACCCATTTTGCCCATCCCTATTCATATATTTTTACTGGTTTGATGCCAGTCCACTTGCATATATCTCTTGCAAATTAAGACATCCTTTTTTTTTTTTTTTAAGATTTATTTTATTTATTTGAGAGAGGGAGAGCACAGAGGGAGGGAGAGAGAGAAGCAGACTCCCTGCTGAGCAAGGAGCCGGATGTGGGCTCAATCCCAGAACCCTGAAATCATGACCTGACCCCAAGGCAGCTGCTTAGCCAGCTGAGCCAACCAGGTGCCCAAGACATCTTTTTTTTTTTTTTTTTAAGACATTCTCGCATAGACACACTACAGCTAAGAATATTAAATACTCTTATAAAAACTCCAGTTGCCTCAAGAATATCTTTTATAACTTTTAAGATTTATATATTTATTTGAGGACGGGAGAGAGAGTGATCTCGGCACACTGAGTGCAGAGATCATGACCCAAGCCAAATCCAAGAATTTGACACTTATCCGACTCTGCCACCCTGTTTTTTTTTAATAACTTTTTTGAGTCAAGGTCTGATTAAGGTTCATATTATGCTTTTGTATTGTAGTTTGATAATCAGAACAGACCCCATTTTTCCTCTCCCTGCTGACCTTTTGACAAGTGCAGGCCAGAGGCCTGATAGAATGGACCAATACTTGGATTTATCTGATAGGCTCTCCCGTGTAGTTTAAACCTGTTCCTTTAACCTCTTTATTTCCTGGGAATTGATAGATACAGAAGTATGGTTAGGTTTATGTTAATCATTTTTGGCAAGAATACGTCAAGGTGATAACTTCATATTGCAACACATCAGTAGGCACATATGTTGGACAGTTTTACCATTAGTAATAAATTACTCATTTGTTAAGGTAGTGACTGCCATAGCTGTATTATAAAGGGACATTTTTTCCTTGTGCAATTAGTAGGTAGTTTGTTGGGTAGTAGTGTGCAACTGTGCCAGCAACCTTTCACCTGAGGCTTTTTAGGTATTGGTGATTCTTGCCTGAATCAACTTTTTTTATTTAAAGATTTATTTATTTGAGAGAGGGAGAGAGAAAGAGCATGTGGGTGTGTGTGAATGGGAGGAGGGGCAGAGGGAGAGGACAGAGAGAATCTCAGGCACTCACCCATGAGATCATGACCTGAACCGAAACTAAGAATCAGACAGTTAACCAATTGAGCCACCCAGGTGCTTCCCAAAATGATAAGTTTATGATAGATTAAGAATTTAGAGTATATTGATTGGCAATAAGCACATAATTTGGCATTTTGCAGTTTTCTCCCTCTTAAGGCATTTTTTTCTTTTTTTTTTTTAAGATTTTATTTATTTATTTGACAGAGATCACAAGTAGGCAGGTAGAGAGAGAGGAGGAAGCAGGCTCCCTGCTGAGCAGAGCCCGATGGGAGGCTCGATCCCAGGACCCTGAGATCATGACCTGAGCCAAAGGCAGAGGCTTAACCCACTGAGCCACCCAGGCACATTTCGGGTAAATTATACAATCATTGCTCATAATGAGTCCCTTTTTGATGCTCAGATTGACCCAGAATTAAGTTGAGACTGCCTTTATTGGCTCTTGTCTTTCTGACATATCCCCCCTCAGATTTTTGAGTGTTTCCTTTGTCACAGGATGTTAAAAACTCACCTTGTATTTTCCTTATCCAGATTCTTGCAATCAGTTATTTCTCCAACACTTTTGTTCTTTTTAGTATTTAGAAACCAAGATTCAGGAGTTAAGTGGGTATACTGCTTTTGGGGTATCATTGTTTCTATCTAGGGCTTTTTTTTTTAATTGAGATATAAATGATATATAACATTGTAAGTTTAAGGTGTGCCACATACTGATTTGTTACACTTATATTGCAATATGATTTGCCATTATATCATTAGCTAACACCTTAGTCACTTCATATGATTATTCTAGTGGTGGGAACAATTAAGATCTAGTCTCTTAGCAACTTTAATGTTTGTAATACAGTTTGTAAGAAAACATTTATTCATTTGACAGAGCACAAGCAGGGGGAGCAGCAGGCAGAGGGAGAGGGAGAAGTAGGCTCCCTATTGAGTAGGGAGCACGATGCGGGGCTCAATCTCAGGACCCTGGGATCATGACCTGAGCCAAAGGCAGACGCCTAACCAACTGAGCCACCCAGGTGCTCCTATGATACAGTTTCGTTGTGTATAATCACTGTATTGTGTATTAGATCTCCAGGACTTATTTATCTGCTAGTTGCAAGTTTTTACCCTTAAACACTCCTTTCTCCACCCTCTGGTAACTACCATTTCACTCTGTTTTTTTGAGCCTTTTTTTTTTTTTTTTTTTTAAAGATTTTCTTTATTTATGACAGCGAGAGAGGAAACACAAGCATGGGGTTGCTGGAGAGGGAGAAGTAGGCTCCTCACCGAGCAGGGAGCCCGATACGGGGCTCGATCCCAGGATGCTGGGATCATGACCTGGGCTGAAGGCAGATGCTTGAAGACTAAGTCACCCAGGTGCCTCTTGACTTTGGTTTTTAAATTATTTATTTATTTAGATTGAGATATAGTCGACATAGAGTATTATAATAGTTTCAGGTGTACAACATAAAGAATGATTCATTATTTCTGTATATTGTGAAATCACTCTAAATCTAGTTCGCATCTACTACCATCCAGAGACACCTGGGTGGCACAGTTGGTTAAGTGTCTAGCTCTTGATCTCACTTCAGGTCTTGGATCTAAGGTTCTTGAGTTCAGGCCCTGTGTTGGCCTCTACACTGGGCTCCACCCTGGGCTTGGAGCCTACTTAAAAAGAACAACAAATCTACCATCACCCATAGTTAAAGAAACAATTCTTTTTTCCTTGTGATGAGAACTTTTAGGATTTACTCTATAATCACTATGCCCTACATTATATCCTTAGGACTTAATGACTGTAACTGGAAGTTTACCTGTTGACCAGCTTCATCATAGTCACCACTACCACATCACTCTCTTTCACTTCCTCCCAACCACAATCTGTTCTCTGTTTCTGAATTGTTTTTAACATTCCACACATAATGGATATTATATAGTATTTGTCTTATTCTGTCTGATTTATCTCAGCATCATGTTCTCAAGGCCATCCATATTGTCACAAATGGCAGTATTTATTCTCCCCCCCCCATGGCCGAAAAGTATTTGTGTGTGTGTGTGTGTGTGTGTGTGTGTGTCTATCTTTTTCCATTCATCTATTGACAGACACTTAGGTTGTTTCCATATATTTCTTAGTTTATTTTTAAATTTAATTTTATTTTTTCTTTATTTTTTTTTAAGATTTTATTTATTTGACAGAGAGAGACACATTGAGAGAGGGAACACAAGGAGGGAAGGGGGAGAGGGAAAAGCAGGCTCCCCACTGAACAGGGAGCCCGAAGCTGGGGTGGATCCCAGGACCCTGCAGTCATGACCTGAGCTGAAGGAAGGCAGCCACTCAGCCGACTGAACCACCCAGAGGCCCTTAAAAATTTTTTAATTTAAAAAGTTTTTTAAAGATTTTATTTATTTGATAGAGATAGAGCGGGAGAGGGAACACGAGCAGGGGAGAGGGAGAAGCAGGCTTTCCACCGAGCAGGGACCCCGATGCAGGGCTCAATCCCAGGACCCTGGGATCATGACCTGAGCCGAAGGCAGAGGCTTCACCCACTGAGCCACCCAGGTGCCCCTATTTTTAAGTAATTTCTATACTCAATGTGGGGCTCGAACTCACAACCTCGAGGTCAAGAGTCTCGCGTTCTTACTGAGCCATCCAGGCATCCTGGTTGTTTTCATATCTTAGTTATTGGAATAATGCTGCAATAAACATCAGAGTGCATATCTCTTCAATAACCTGTTTTCATTACCTTGATACATACCCAGAAGTGGGATTGTTGGATTGTATGGTAGTTTTATTTTTAATTATTATTTTTAAAGATTATTTATTTGACAGAGAGACAGAGGTCACAAGTAGGCAGAGAGTCAGGCAGAGAGAGAGGGGGAAGTAGGTTCCCCGCTAAGCCAGAGAGCCAGAGATCCCAGGACCCTGAGATCATGACCCGAGCCAAAGGCAGAGGCTTTACCCACTGAGCCACCCAGGTGCCCCTGGATTTTGAGTTGGGTTTGTTTGTTTGTTTTTTGGATTTTGAGTTTTTTGTTGTCATTACTGAGTTGTAGAAGTTTAAATAAATTTAATATAGGGTGCCCGGGTGGCTCAGATGGTTGAGTGTCTACTTCGGCTCAGGTCATGATCTCTAGGTCCTGGGATCAAGCCCCCTGTCTGGCTTTGAGCTCAGCAGGGAATCTGCTTCTCCCTCTCCCTCTGGCTCTCTCCTTGGTTGTACTCTCTGTTTTTCTCTCAAATGAATAAATAAATTTTTTTTTAAGATTTTATTTACTTATTTGACAGAGAGATCACAAGTTGGCAGAGAGGCAAGCAGAGGGAGAGGGGGAAGGAGGCTCCCTGCTGAGCAGAGAGCCTGATGTGATGTGGATCCCAGGACCCTGAGATCATGACTGAGCCAAAGGCAGAGGCTTTAACCCACTGAGCCACTCCGGCGCCCCTGAATAAATAAAATCTTAACATCAAAAAAATAAACTTAGTATATATTAACCTCTTATCTGGTACATGTTTTGCAAATATTCTCTCTCATTCTGTAGGTTGCCTTTTCATTTTGTTGTTTCTTTGGTTGTGCAGAAACTTTTAATTTTGATGTAGTCACATTTATTTTTTTGTTGTTGTTGTTCTGCTTTTGGTGTCATGTTAAAGAAATCATTGCCAGGAGTTGCCCTGAAAGTTTCCTTTGTATGTTTTTGTCTAGGAATTTTTTTTGGTATTAGATCTTCTGTTTAAGTCTTTGATCCATTTTGAGTTAATTTTTCTGAGTGGTGTAAGATAGAGGTCCACTTTGATTTTTTTGCATGTAGTTAGTTACTCAGTTTTTCCAGCACCATTTGCTGAAGAGACTAACCTTTCTCCACTGGTTGTTCTTGTCTCCCTTATCAAGTACTGGTTGACTGTATATGCTTTCTGTTCTGTTCTTTTGGTATGTGGGTCTGTTTTTATGCCAGTACCGTACTGTTTTAATTGGTATAGCTTTGTAGTACAGTTAGAGATCAAGAGTGTGATGCTTCCAGTTTTGCTCTTTTTTTGTCGTTGTTAAGACTTCATTTATTTATTTGACAGAGAGGAAGCGAGAGCCAGAGAGCACAAGCAAGGGGAACAGCAGAGGGAGAAGGAGAAGCAGGCTCTCCGTTGAGCAGGGAGCCTGATGCAGGGCTCAGTCCCAGGACTTTGGGATCATGACCTGAGCTGAAGGCAGACCCTTAAACCTCCTGAGCCACTCAGGCACCCCTGGTTTTGTTCCTCTTTCTCATGATTGCTTGGGCTCTTGAGGATCTTTTGTGGTTCCATGCCAATTTAGGATTTTTTTTCTATTTATGTGAAAAATGCCATTGGAATTTTCATAGGGTTTTTGTTGAATCTCCATGGCTTTGAGAGGCATGGGCATTTTATTTATTTTTTAAAATTAATTTTTTAAAAAGATTTTATTTATTTCACAGACAGCACATGAGCACAAGTGGGAGTGGGAGGGGGGAAGGAAGAACAGAGGGAGGAGGAGCCTGATGCATGGCTTGGCCCCAGGACCTCGGAATCATGACCTGAGCTAAAGGCAAATGCTTAACTGACTGAGCCACCTAGGCACCCCTGGCATGGACATTTTAATTTTTTTTTCAATTTTTAAATTAAAAGGTAATTATTTTACTAGTTTTTTTAGAGTGGGGTGGAGGGGTAGAGGATCTTAAGCAGTCACCATGCTTAGCGCAGAGTCTGATGTGGTGCCTCAGTCTCACAACCTTGAGATCATGACCTGAGTTGAAATCACGAGTCAGATGCCTAACTGACTGAGCCACCTGGGTGCTCCTAAAGAGTTACTTTTTACTGTTTTACTTCACTTTTTCTTTTTGCTGAGATAGACTTCCCTGAAAATGTGTCCTTTGAGTTTTTGAGGCAAAAATAACTCATAGATATGGAGAGATACTTTTTTTTGGGGGGGGGGGGGAATACATTCCTAATAGTGGAATTAAAGGTTTAAGGGTACACTTGATCTTAGCCAAAAGGCCGAGAAGCAATTAAAGGTTTAAGGGTAGTGCAATAAACACTTTTTGTAGCATTGCCAATTTAAATTTCAGGAAAGGTTGTACACTTAATACTGTTAATAGTCTGATGTTAATAGTCTGATGAGTCCTCTTTTTGCCTATCTTCTTATTATAGTATGTCCTCAAACTTGGATGTTTTACTAGTCTGATACAGAAAATATGCTATGACCAGAACATGAAGAAAACTTCTCTAAGATTTATAGCAGGCAAGTTTAGTTGCATGTAATGGATAGATAGAAATGCAATTTGTCTTTAACTTCTCACACGTTACTACTTTAGAATGAACAAAAAACATCTTGGCACATTTTCAAGCCTCTCCTTTTTTGGGGAGCATGTGGAGGGATACCATTGTTTGAACTTTTGCTTTGTATAAAATGAAACAGAACAAAACAATGTAGTGTTTCTAATTCATTTAGAAATTGTTAAAGGTAAAGATTTTAAATGCCCTTAAGAGGGTCTTTTAATCTTTGTGAATTTTCTGATCGTAATGAAGTTACGAGCTGATTTCAGAGCATGAAGTTATGCATAAATTCATCTCTTTGTTTTCAGATTTTTGTGTTTCAGCAGCAATACTTGGTGAATTCATAAAAAAATTTGTGGGTCCCCCACCCTTTTTTTGTAATACAGAATAGTTACTTTGACTCAGCCCATGGTTGGAATTAAACTGATAAGCATCCTGTCATTTTCTGCTTTGGGCTTCCCTTTCTAAATTTTCCTAGTAAAATTTTCAACAATGTGGGAAGGAATTTGGGTTCCGAAGCCCTTACTTGCCTTTAAGACAGCGATTCAGATACCTAAAACATATACCCTAAGGTACAGCTGTAGGACCAAAACTATCTGATTCTGAAGCAGTGCAGGAGTAGTAAAAGTTAATAAATGGAATCTTGTAAATAGGTTTGTAGATGGTATGGGAAGAGGAACAGAAAATAGAAAATGTCCAGTGAGTGTTTCTTTCCATGAACCCTATTTTTAAGTACCTTCCTGCTATTTCTAAAGGGTAGAGTATAAGTAATCATTTTGAAGTAGATAAATAGGCATCCACATAATACAGGTTGTCTTGCTAAAACTTCAGCTTTTAAGGGGGGAGGATACTTCCTTTTTATACTGGCCCTGCCTAATTTTCAGACTTGGCATCTTCTGTAATTAATGGTTGAGACATACTAATTTTTTTCTCCTGAGTCTTTAGTGGTATTTCAGGTACTAAGATGAAGAGATGATTGTTTAACTCTTTTTCCCCTAATAAAAAACTAATTAAGAAATCTGATTAAAAAAGAAAAAGAAATCTGATTTTTATCCTTTTCTTTTTTTGAAACAGGTGCCATGTTTCAGAACAGAGTAATACCCCTTGTAAAGAACTGAAGACACTGTACAGACATCAGATATAGGCTAATTACAAAGAAAGCATTAACCTGCCTCTGAGGTGACTAAAGGGGAATAATGGTGATTTTGCGCCGGGCTCGGCCGCCTGCTTCCGCCCCAACCAGCAATGAATCTTGACTCGCTCTCGCTGGCCTTGTCTCAAATCAGCTACCTGGTGGACAATTTAACCAAGAAAAACTACCGAGCCAGCCAGCAGGAAATACAGCATGTAAGTAAACTTAGAAAACAAGTATCATTAAAGGAATGAGTGTACAGTAGAAAGAATGTTCTCCTCAGCTTTAACATATAAGAGATTTTATCCCAGTCTTTCTTTTTAAGGAGTCACAGATTTAAATTTTTCTGTAAAAATTATGAAATATCTGACTTGGTTTAGTCTTATTTTTTTCTAACCTACATTTTAAACTTCACAAACTGTAAAACTCAACCTTATAAAATGTGCAATTCAGTAGTTTCTAGTAGATTCACAAAGTTACTTAATCATCACCATCTAACTCCAGAATGTTTTCATCGCCTCAAAAAAATACTTGAATCCATTAGCAGTTGCTCTCCCATTTCCTCCTCACTCCAGCTCCTGGCAGCCACTAATCTTTCTGCTTTTATGGATTTGCCTTTCTGGACATTTCATATAAATGCAGTCATACCAGATGTGGCTTTTTGTGCCTGCCTTCTTTCACTTAGCACAATACTTTCAAGATTCATCTGTCTTATTGGGACCCCTGGGTGGCTCAGTCAGTTAAGTGTCCACCTCTTGATTTTGGCTCAGGTCAGGATCTCAGGGTTGCGAGATTGAGCCCCTCCTCGGGGTCCATGTTGGGTGTGGAGCCTCCTTAAGATTCTCTCCCTTGGGGCGCCTGGGTGGCTCAGTGGTTAAGCCTCTGCCTTCGGCTCAGGTCATGATCTCAGGGTCCTGGGATCAAGCCCTGCATCGGGCTCTCTGCTCGGCGGGGGGCCTGCTTCCCTCTCTCTCTCTGCCTGCCTCTCTACCTACTTGTGATCTCTCTCTCTGTCAAATAAATAAATAAAATCTTTAAAAAAAAAGATTCTCTCCCTTACCCCACCCCCCTTTTAAGAAAAAGATTCATCCATGTTGGAGTCTGTCAGTACTTCATTCCTTTTTATGAGTAATACTTTGTGAATATTATTTATAATAATAGTTATTCAGATATTCTACAGTTTGTCAGTTGGATATTTGTTTCCATTTTTTGGCTATTGTGAGTAGTGCGGCTTTCAGCATTTGTTTATGAGTTTTTGGATGGCTATTTGGTTTTAATTTTTTGGCTATATACCAAAGAATGGAATTGCTGGGTTATATGATAACTCTAACTTTCTGAAGAACTGCCAGACTTTATCCAGAGCACCTGATCACTTTTCATTTCCACAAGTAGTGAATGAGGGTTCCGATTTTTCCTCATCCTCACTAACACTTGTTATTTTGTCTTTGTTTATACCCATTCTGGTGGGTGTGAACAGGTATCTCATTATTTTGCTTATGTAGCTAATGATGTTAAACATCTTTTCATGAGCATATTTGTGTATCTCTGGAGAAATGTCAGTTCAGATCCTTTGCCTCCCAGTTTTTTTGCCATTGACCCCCCCATATTTATTATTTTTTAAAGATTTAATTTATTCATTAGAGAGTGTGAACATGCTCATGAGCAGGGGGGAGGGGCAGTGGGAGAGGGAGAAGCAGACTCCCTGCTGAGCAGGGAGCCTGATGTGGGGCTCGATTCCAGGACCCAGAGATCATGATCTGAGCTGAAGACAAATGCTTAACGGACTGAGCCACCCAGGTGTCCTGATCCCCCAATTTTTAAAAATTACTGTTCTCAAGTACAGCCTTTGATTTGTAGAGCATTTCATTCAATCTTTATGAAAGTTAAATAGTATACTATACCTTGGTTGTAGTGATGGTACCGCCTTCTCATTAATAAATGGAGTATTATACTTAAAATTGTATATATTATTAAAATTTATTAGTTATGTGACAGTAGGTAACTTCTCTGTACCTTATTTTCCTCATCTGTAAAATAAGGATAAATATAAATTTGTCTGACACCTTTCTTAGGATTAAATGAAGTTAAGAAGAGCACCTAGTGGTCAGGGAAAAAATGGCAGGGGTAAATTTTTTGGAAATGACATGGAATACATTTAAGTAGCAAGTTCAGATTTAATTGTGATAAATATTGTTGGATGTTTACATTAGTAGATTACAAGAAAAAGCTGAGGAATAAGAATCACTATTTACAACATTAATATAACTTACTTTCCTACTAAAAGTATCCAAATACAGAATATATTTTTGCTTGAACATACATGCTTCCAGAAATACCTATTCTTCTGATAAAGTATCTAAAATGAATAATTCCCCTCCTCAGTGAAGATGGTGATACATGTACTATAACTTTCAGTAACTCTTTTTTAAAATTAACTGAGTTATTTTACCTAAAGTAAACAAACAAACAACAACAAACCTCCTTAAAATTATCCACAAAATTGTCAAGGGCTTTTAGGAAAATAGTTTCCATTTCTCAGGAAGCCAGTTGAATTGCTTACTTATCTTTTGCTGTTACTGACATGGTGAAGGCCATGCCTTTCTTAGCAAATACCATTTATTTAGCTTTGAAAACATTTAGTATATGTTTCCCCATTTCATTGACAGGGTCACTCTGATCAAAACTCATACTTCTGTTTATTAAACTATAAGTGGTCTTTGTAAAACTTGCTTATGGAAATAAAGTTTACAAAGATCCTAATACCATTATACCATTTAATAAAATTATAATACTATTATAATAAAAATCTATACAAAGCTAAATTTAAATGCTCTGTGAAAGCTATATATGAATATATGTGAATAAATACATATGTATTTGTTAAATATTAAAAAAAGAGCACCTAGTACAGTTCCTGTCCTAAGCATTATTTTAAAAAATGTAAATTGTCCTTTTTCTAGGTTGTAAATTAGAGTTGTTGTATAAGGTAGGTAGTACATAAGTACAAGCTTGTATATGAAATAGGTGCCTAATTATTTGAGCTAAATGTAAGAATTGAGAGCTTTTTTCTCTTTTCCTTGTTTTTGGGGTGTTTGTGTAGAGGTAGTTTTAATTTTTATTTTTTTATTCTTAAAGATTTTATTTATTCATTTGAGATAGTGAGGGATAGAGAGCATGAGTAGGGGGGGAGAAGCAGACTCCCTTCTGAGCTGAGAACCTGATATAGGGGCTCGATCCCAGAACCCAGAGATGACCTGAGCCAAAGGCGGCAGACACTTAACCATTTGTGCCACCTAGGCGCCCTAATTTTTTTTTTTTAAGATTTTATTTATTTATTTGAGAGAGCACAAGGAGGGGTGAGGAGTAGAGGGAGAAGCAGGGGGGAGTCTGATGTGGGGCTCAGTCCTGGGATTCCGAGATCATGCCCTGAGCTGAAGACAGACGCTTAACAGACTGAACCACCCAGGTGCCCCTGGGCGTCCTAATTTTATTTTTCAAAATGGATAATATATTAACTTGATTACCCCAGCTACCCACTTTTTCTCTGCCCACAGGCAACTGATGTTTGCTGTTAACTATTCTTCCAAAGATATTTGCACATAGAAAATAGTGAAATATTATTCTGATAAAGCTGAATCATGTTAAAAATAAAACTTTTTAAAAAGTTAAAAGAAAAAACATAGTAAAATACTTTCCATTCTTTTTTCACATGTTGGCATATGATAGATTTCTATATCTTGATTGTTTCCAGAGGACATTGTATTATTTATTTCTTTGTTTTTTTAAAGATTTTATTTATTTGACAGAGATCACAGGGGCGCCTGGGTGGCTCAGTGGGTTAAAGCCTCTGCCTTCAGCTCAGGTCATGATCTCAGGGTCCTGGGATCGAGCCCCGCATTGGGCTCTCTGCTCGGTGGGGAGCCTGCTTCCCCCTTTCTCTCTGCCTGCCTCTCTGCCTATTTGTGATCTCTCTCTGTCAAATAAATAAATAAAATATTAAAAAAAAAAAGAAAGAGATCACAAGTAGGCAGAGAGGCAGGCGGGGGCGGGAAGCAGGCCCCCTGCCTGGCAGAGAGCCCGATGCAGGGCTTGACCTTAGGACCCTGAGATTATGACCTGAGCTGAAGGCAGAGGCCCAACCCACTGAGCCACCCAGGTGCCCCAAGGATCAGTAATATTTTGAAAGAAACCTCTTTCTGAATAGTAGGTCTCAACAGTGGGCTTCAAATAGTCATTAAACCATGTTGTAAACACATGTGCTCTCCTCCAGGTTTTGTTCCATTTATATAGTGCACAGGCAGGGTCAATTTAGGATAATTTGTAAGGGCCCAAGGATTTTCAGAATGATAAGTGAACATTGGCATCACCTTAGTCACCTGCTGCATTAGTCCCTAACAAGAGAGTCAGCCTGTCCTTTGAAGCGGGCATTGACTTCTCTCTAGCTGTGAAAGTTTTAAATGGCATCTCTTCTAATAGAAGTCTGTTTTCATATACATTGATAATTTGTTGTTTACTGTAGCAGCCTTCATTATCTGGCGAGATCTTCTGGATAACTTGCAGTAGCTTCTACATCAGCCTTTGCTTCACCTTGTGCTTTTATGGAGACGGCTTCTTTCCTTAAACCCCTTGAGCCAATCTCTGCTAGCTTCGTATTTTTTTTCTGCGGCGTCCTCGTCTATGTCAGGCTTTATACAATTGAAGAGAGGTTAGGGCCTTGCTCTGTATTAGGCTTTGGCTTAAGGGAATGCTGTGGCTGGTTCGATCTATGTAGACCACAGAAACTTTTCATTCCAGCAATAAGACTCTTCTGCTTTCTTATCATTTGTGTGTTCACTGGAGTATCACTTCTAAATTCCTTTAAGAATTTTTTTCTTTGCATTTACACCTTGGCTAACCTAGGCACAAGAGGACTAGCTTTTGACCTGTTTCGACTTTGAACATGCCTTCCTCAACTAACCTTAATCATTTCTATCTTTTGATTTCAAGTGAAATATGTTTGACTCTTCAACACTGAGGAGGCCATTGTAGGGTTATTAATTGGTCTAATTTTAGTATTGTTGTATCTCAGGTAAAAGAGGGAAAGTTTGGGGGAGCAGCCGGTTGGTGGAGTAGACAGAACACACATGACATTTATTATGTTTGCCCTTGTATATGGCTGTAGTTCATGGTGCCCTGAAATAATTAAAATAGTAACATCTAAGATCACTGATCACAGATCACCATAAGAAATATAATGGGGAAAAAAAAAGAACTATAATGGGAAAATTTGAAATATTGTGAGAATTACCAAAATGTGACAGACAAGTGAGCAAATGCTTCTGCAGAAATGGCACTGATAAACAGTTGCCATAAACCTTCAGTTTGATAAACAAAAAACATTACCTGCAAAGTGCAGTAAAGCGAAGTGCAACAAAATGAGATATGGCTATGTATCTCACTAGAGAGGTACCATCAGATTAATGTATTAAAGTTATTTAGAGTAGTTCTTGGCATAGTTGTACCACCCACTGGATATAGTGTTGGCTTCATTGTTTATATATTACTTTCAATATTTAGAGAACACGTTTTAAATAATTTAGTTTTGCTTGGTAGTTATGTAAAATTTTTGTTCCCAAAGTTAAATCTGTAAAACAACTTTTATTCAAAAAGCAATTTAGTCTTGGGGCACCTAGGTGGCTCAGTGGGTTAAAGCTTCTGCCTTCGGCTCAGGTTATGATCCTCAAGGTCCTGGGATCAAGCCCTGCTAGGGCTCTTCGCTCAGCAGGGAGCCTGCTTCCCCCTCCCTCTCTGCCTGCCTCTCTGCCTACTTGTGATTTCTCTCTCTGTCAAATAAATAAATAAAATCTTTAAAAAAAAAAAAAAAGCTATTTAGTCTTAATGGAAATGTGGCTTTGGTTGTTGTTTTGTTCTTTTTTTTAAGATAGGCTCCATTCCCATCCATTGTGGGGCTTGAACTCACGACCTGAGATCAAGAGTAGTGTGCTCCACCACCTGAGCCAATCAGGCACCCATTACTAGAAATATATATTGAAATGGATTCAACTAAACCCAAAGTATCATAGTAACCCAAAGTTATTCATACAGATAATAAAAACTAAAATCAGTATTTTTAAAAGTTAAAATTGTTTAACAAGTATGGTAAATACGAAGATGCTTCATTACCTCTATAGCGCATATTACAATCTAAAACTGTGATTATTGTAAGGTAGAGAGTTACTTCCTTCAACTTAAATTTTTAAAAATCTGGTACTTTTTTTTGAAGTGGGAGAGGGGCTCTCACGACCCTGAGATCGTGACTTGAGCTTTGCTGACTGAGGCACCTAGGCGCCTCAAATTTTGGTACTTCATAGTTGTGTAGAATCTTGTTTTGTTTTGATTTTTTTTTTTTTTTTTACCTTTGAGATGATCTGTTAGGTTAGGTTTTGTATTTTTCTTTATATAACTCTTTGAGCTTTTGTGTGAAAATCCATATGTATATATATATAATCTGCTTTTAGGAGCTGTGTTGCAGGCACAAATCATCAGATAACTGCTGGTTTATCGATATTCCATCCAAAGAAGGGTTTAACAAGTATTAATGGAGAGGGCTTTTTGTTGTTTCTTACTATGGAAGTTAGTTGACTACCTCGTAAGATTAATCATTACCAATTGTGGACAACATTACTAGGAATTTCCTTATAATGAGCTAAAATAAATGTTTGAGGCTCTTTCTCTGTATAAGATTTATTATTTCATGTAATTACCCTTCACACAATTAAGTCTTTAATTCTTTCTCATGCATTCTCTAGGGCAAATAGTGCCCCATTTTTCTAACCATTTCACATGATTTTCTGAATCTCAACCTTTGTAAATGCACTATTTGTTAATGTTCCTCTTAATATGTGACTCTAGATGAGAATTTGTTACTCTAGCCACAGATTAGATCATTATAGAAGTATTATAGATTGCTTTTGATATAGTTAATTTATTTTCAATGTAGCCGAAAATTTTGTTATCAGATTGTAATGTACTTAACTAAAACTTTGAATTATTTTACTGGTCTCCCCTGTCCAATGGGTGGAATGGTTTAAATTTTAAGTGAAAATGCATAGGACTTGATCTTGTGGAAGCAATGAAATCTTATTTCAACATCTTTGCAATCCAAGATCATGCTTTTAAAATAGCACTTTAGTTTCAGGGAAGACAAACAAAAAAGGTTGCTTCTAGTGAAGGGCAGCATGGTATCACTGAATGAACATTCTATTCACCTAGCAGTTATAAAACACAGCTTCTGATCCTACCACTATCCTGCAAGTTATGTGTGACATATTTTTAGTTATTGCAACCTTGATTTTCTAAAAAAAAATCTTTATTTGTAATAATGTGGTATTGTTTGTCACTTCTTAGGGTTGTTGATAAGATTGAGTGACTGTAAAAGCAATTGTAAAATTATATAATATTTTAGAAATAAATGGATAAGAAGGGAGGGTCGTAAGATTCTGGTTATTCTAGTAAAAAATTTAAACATTTTTTTGTTTTTAAAAGATTTTATTTATTTATTTGAGGAAGCGAGAGTGCGAGCGGGGAGGGGTAGAGGAGGAGGGAGAAAGAATCTGAGCAGACTTCCCACAACCTTGAGATCATGACCCAAGCTGAAACCAACAGCCTGAGGCTTAATTGACTGAGCCACCCAGGCCCTCTTGTTTTGTGGGGTGTTTTTTTTGGCTGTTGACAATCTAGCGGAATATCTCTTCCATTTTTAGATTGGTGTAACAGCAGGTAAGTCAGTAGGTTCCTTAACCATGATCTAGGCTCTTGACTCCCTCTGACTTTTTTGTTATTAAACGCATTTGCATATTATTTACTTTTTGCCTCAAATGATCTTTCCTCAAGCTCTATCTGTGGTTGTTGTCACCTCAGTATTTTAAGTCTCAGCTTATATGTTACATCTTTAGGGAAGGCCTTTCTGAGGCACCACTCCCTGCTCCTATCCATACCACATAACCTTGTTTTGTTTTTTTATATGACAGTTAATATTATCAGAAATTCTTCATACTTTTTTCCCCTGTGAGATGATACTTCATGAGAGCTACAGAGCCCATTGGTCTCCTCTACTGTTACATTTGCTGTACCTTGAATAGTATCTAGTATGTGCTCAAATATTTGTTAAGCCAGGTGATCTTTCTTTCTTTTTTTTTTCTTCCTAAAGATTTCATTTATTTGTTTGACACAGAGAGAGAGAGAGCAAGCACACGCCCACAAGCAGGCAGAGCGCCAGGGAGAGGGAGAAGCAGGATCCCTGCTGAGCAGAGACCCTGATGCGGGCTCCATCCCAGGACCCTGGGATCATGACCTGAGCCAAAGGCAGATGCTTAAATGACTGAGCCATCCAGGCGCCCCAAAGCCAGATATTCTTGTTCATTTCAGGGAGAGGTCCATTTGGTTGGAGCATAAGTAATTTTATTCCTAATTAATTTAAATTGCCTCTTTAAGATGTTTTTAGCATTCTCGGGGATAGGAAAAAATAACCTCTGCTTTTATAGGACTTAAGGAACTGTAATAGCCCATAGAACCAATACATTGTGAATAGGTTCACAGTAATTTTTAGAGATGCAGGGGTTCTTACTATTTGATTTTATTGATTTTTAATTTTAAGATGTCTGTGGGACAGTGTAAAAATTGGTCTTATTTAACTCCCTGCATTTTCGGGTTGGGAAAAACTGAAACTGAAATAAGTTAACTTAGATACCACATAATTAAGATTCAGTGGAAAGCATAGAGGCTTTGGAGTTGAACTGTGAATTCTGATTTCTCAGCTCATCCACCATGGGATTTAAGGCTCATGTGTAGTCTGATGTAAGTGTTCATCTCTTCATCTATAAAATTGCAGTAAATTTTGACAGAGTTGTTGAAGATTAAACCCAGGAATCTCAGTACTATACTTAGCCTAAAATGTAAGAAAATACTATTTGTAATATCTTTAAAAAGCATTTGATAAACAAATGATTACTTATTGTGTTCTAAGCTCTTTTCTAGGTGCGAAGAAATGAGCACAACTGCACAAATTCTGTGGTCTTTTGCAACTTGGTCTAGTGAGGGACATAGAAAATAAAGAGAAATTATTAGGTGGTCATAAGCTCTATGGGGAAAAGTTAAGCAGAGTGAAGGCGTGATGGTGGGGCTGGTCATGTAGTTAGGAAAGGAACTGAGAGAACAGCCTATGTGTAGATGCCTAAAACTCTTAATTAGAATAGCAAGTACCAACATTGGTAAATTTGAGAAACAGCGAGAAACTAATGGAGCTTGGGGGCAGCATCTAAAGATCTAAAGTACTGAAGTCAGACTTTTTAATTTTTTTTGTATTTATTTATTTATTTTATTATTATTATTTTTTTAAAGGTTTTATTTATTTATTTGACAGAGAGAGACACAGCGAGAGAGGGAACACAAGAAGGGGGAGTTAGAGAGGGGGAAATAGTCTCCTCGCCAAGCAGGGAGCCCGACGCGGGGCTCGATCCCAGGACTCTGGGATCATGACCTGAGCCAAAGGCAGACACTTAACGACTGAGCCACCCAGGCGCCCCTGTATTTATTTTTTTTTAAGTAAGCTCCACGCCCAGTGTGGAGCCCAGTGCGAGGCTTGAACCCAAAACCATGAGATCAAGAGCGGGATGCTTAACTCAATGAGCCACCTGGTGTCCCCAGACTGGTTTGTTAAGGTGTTGCCTTGTAGGCTATTGTAAAGAGTTACAGTTGTGTTAGAGGGATTTATAATGCATAGAAGAAATGATACTCTCATAAGTACAGTTTGTTACAGAATTGTTGCCTTATAACTTTAAAAAGAAAGAAAGAAAACTGCCTATTCTTACTACATGTCATTTATGCTACTTGGTGTTTTGGTTTAGATATTGACCAAAGTGCACACAGTTATTGATATGGACTAATTAATTTCTTCTGTTTTTCCCGCCAGTGACTGTAGGAAACATTTAAAAAACAATTATAAAATATTGGTACCTCCATTTCATTAATTCCTATAATTCTTATTCAGAATGAACAATTAATGTAATTTGGGATTTTGCATAGAGTTTCTTTTTTTTTTTTTAATTCTCCTTAATGGTGACTACAAATTTGTATTTTTGGTCTTTCTAGATTGTGAATCGGCACGGTCCTGAGGCAGACAGGCATTTATTACGCTGCCTATTTTCACATGTGGATTTCAGTGGCGATGGTAAAAGCAGTGGCAAAGATTTTCATCAGGTATTGGGGTTTACAGAGTTTATGTTTACTTAGATGTAATTGTTCAGTGAGTTGCATTTTGGGCATTGTGTAGCAAACGACACATACAAATCATCCAGAGATAATCTTAGCTGAATGGCTGAAAGGTATTGGGACTTGTCCTTTTTTTGTCCTTCCCGTCTGCCTGGCTGCAGACCATTACTAGCTACCTAGGTCAGGCTTAGGTTGCTGGGGATCAGATCTGCCTGCGGGAAGCAGGAATTGGGGAAAGTCCTGCTTGACAAGTAAGTAAGGCAGGGAGGGGATCTCTTGTTCTAGATAGAATTTCTTTGGTTTGACTTTCAATCTGGTAATGGTTTGTCATTATATTGTTCCTTTATAGTTATCAAGGGAAACTATTCTGTAGAAGTGTTGGTGTTAACTTGTTGCTAAGAGACTCTAAGTAGTTTAAATGGGATTTTTAAAGAGCTAATTTTGATAATGTATGGAAACAATATACAATATTGGATTACACTTTAATGTTCTGAGCACCTCTACGTCTGTGAAGAAGATGAATGTTAGTGCTAATGAAGATTCACTTTTTATTTTTAAAGACTCAGTTTCTGATTCAGGAGTGTGCGTCGCTGATTACAAAGCCAAATTTTATCTCGACGCTGTCCTATGCCATTGATAATCCATTGCACTATCAGAAGGTTGGTATTGCTTTTATCTTTAGTAGTCCTAAGAATGTGACTTTCTAAAAAGGCCTTAAACCTTGATCTCATAGTGATCTGTCTTAATTTAAAAATTTCAGTAAGTTACTTTGGGGTTTTTTAGTTTTCTAGCAAAATCAAGACAATTTGATAATAAGTAGAGACTTACTAAAACCAGATCATGTGAAGGCTTAAGATTGTCAGTTCACAGTTCTAGGACATGGGGTATTGTTTCTGGCATGACTACAGAATTCTGTCACTCCTGTGTAGCACCATAATTGAGTGAATAGATGTTTTTATAAAACTTCTTGAAAATTGTTTTTTGTTTTTAAGTTCTTGTTGTAAAATAAAGTTTGGTTTGTTTCAGAGTTTAAAGCCTGCACCCCACTTATTTGCCCAGCTGAGTAAAGTTCTCAAATTAAGCAAAGTACAAGAGGTAAGTGATTTAAGAAGAGAGATAGGCAAAATGGGAATTAAAACAGTTACTTGGCTCTTTGAACAATCTAACCCCTCTCGTTTCAGGTAATTTTTGGCCTTGCCCTCTTGAATTCTTCCAGCTCAGATCTCAGAGGTTTTGGTAAGTTCTTTTTTTCTTAAAAATGCTGTAGTGAAGTTATTTCTTTAAAATCCATGAGTTTTTGAATCTTGAGGCTCCCTAGTTTAGATTTAGAGAGTGAGATAATCTAAGATTATTTTCTTTTGGTTTGTCTTAATGAATGTATGTATGTATGGTAAAAACATTAGATAACTTACCTTCATAACCATTTTTAAGTGTATAGTTCAGTAGTGTTAACTGTATTGACATTGTGTAACAGATGTCTGAAACTTCATTTTGCAAAACAAACACTATACCCACTGAACAACTCTCCATTACCCCCCATTCCTGGCCCCTGGCAATTGGCCTCTTATTTTATACCTGCCAGTTACAGCTGTGAAAACATGAGAGGGTGAGGGGTGAGTTGGTGAATGAAAATGATGGTCATCTGTGTTCTGATGTGACTTTTTACCTATTGTGGTGCAAAAGTAACTTGTGGTTTTTGATTTACCTGACTTCTAGCTGCCCAGTTTATCAAACAGAAGCTTCCTGATCTTCTGCGTTCTTACATTGACGCAGACGTCAGTGGAAATCAAGAAGGTGGCTTCCAAGATATAGCAATAGAGGTCCTACATCTCCTCCTCTCCCATCTCCTCTTTGGGCAGAAGGGAGCCTTTGGAGTTGGACAGGAACAAATAGACGCTTTTCTTAAGACGCTGCGCAGAGGTAAAAGAGTGTCTATTGCCTACAAAAGATGATTTCTTAGGATGAACACAAACACATGACAGAAGGATTTTAGAATACAAGTGAAGACTATGATTTACTTTTCTATACTTGGTAATTTTTCAGGAGAGAATTTTGTAATTTCACATATGAAAGTGATTAAAGCCTCATAGGAAAGGTATAAAATGAACATAACTTCAGTAATCTTGTTCTATAGATAATAATCTCGGTTAAGACTCGGTTAAGGTGATGGAGACTACATTGTCGTGACATACTCTTTTTACTTTAAAAAAATTGGTCGTTATCGATATGCCTACTTTACTTCTTGGGCTACTTGAATTGCTATGCTAAGATAGCTCCTGGTCCTATTGTTGATGTTCTTTTCTCTGATCTTTGTTTTGTGGAGCTGAGTAGTCTTTTTAAAATGAATCTTTGATTATACACTAACCACTATTCATTTTCACAGTTTTTATTTAATTCAAAAAAATCTTTTAAAAGATTTATTTGAGAGGGGCGCCTGGGTGGCTCAGTCGGTTAAGGCTTCTGCCTTCGGCTTGGGTCGTGATCTCAGGGTCCTGGGATCGAGCCCTGTGTCGGGCTCTCTGCTCAGCGAGGAGCCTGCTTCCTCCTCTCTTCTCTGCCTGCCTCTCTGCCTACTTGTGGCCTTTCTCTCTGTCAAATAAATAAATAAAATCTTAAAAAAAAAAAAAAAGATTTATTTGAGAAAGAAAGAAAGTGCACACCAGCTGGGGGAACGGGCAGAGGGAGAGGGGGAAAAGAAGCAGACCCCTCCCTCCCACTGAGTACCCAGCTCAGTCCCAGGACTCTGAGACCATGACCTGACCTGAAAGTAAGAGTTGAACACTTAACTGACTGAGCCACCGAAGTGCCCCTTAATTTAAAAAAATTTTTTTAAGTTATTTATTTATTTAAGTAGTCTCTACACCCCATGAGAGGCTTGAACTCACGACCTTGAGATCAAGAATCCCATGCTGCATCAACTGAGCCAGCCAGGTGCCCCCTATATAGTTTGGTTTAATTTAATTTTTTTTAAACTTTTTTTTTTTTTAGGTTTTTATTTATTTATTTGTCAGAGAGAGAGAGAGCATAAGTGGAGGAATGGCAGGCAGAGCAGGCAGAGGGAGAAGCAGGCTCCCCGCTGAGCAAGGAGCCGGATGCAGGACTGGATACCAGGACCCTGGGATCGTGACCTGAGCCAGAGGCAGCCACTTAACTGACAGCCACCCAGGCGTCAGTTTAATTTTAAACTGCATTAACTTTCTCAGTGATAAGAAATTTTCTTCCTGAAATTGACAGTGATATTCTAATTATCTCTGATGTCTTTTTTGTATGGAAACTGATAGTCCTACTGTGAAAATTTGAAGTAATATTTAGGATGTGAATTGGTCACTAGGTGTATTAGGATCCTAATACAAACACTTACAAATATACCAAAGGAATTTTTGTGCTAAGAAAACATTCATATTCTGGAATTGGTGTTAAGGTCATAACTTGGGCTAGCTGGATTGGAAAAAAACTGAAAAAACTTTGAGAATGAACGTGTGGAAGATTCAGGTTTGGGGATAGTTTGTTTTTAATCAGTATAGCAGTTGTAATCTTCTTTTTGTCCTTCAGATTTTCCCCAGGAACGCTGTCCCGTGGTGCTTGCACCACTTTTATACCCTGAAAAACGGGACATTCTAATGGACAGGATCCTGCCTGATTCCGGAGGGGTAGCTAAAACCATGATGGAGAGCTCCTTGGCTGATTTTATGCAGGAAGTAGGCTATGGCTTTTGTGCAAGGTTGGTAGTAAAACATACTAAACTTCTAATTACTCTTGTGCCAAATATGATGTAATTCTTTAAGGAGAGTTCCTAAGATTAGTTAATGTGCCATGATCTTTGCCTCTGAGGAGTTTTGCTTCTAAATTTAATCTTACACATACAGGCATACCTCATTTTATATGCTTCAGTTTAATGTGCTTCACAGATACTGCACTTTTTCCCCAAACTGAAGTTTGTGGCAACCCTGTGTCCAGCAGGTCTGTTGCCACCATTTTTCCAGTAGCATTTGCTTATTACTTTGTGTCACACTTTGACATTTCTCACAGTATTTAAAACTTTTTCATTACTATATTTGTTAATGGTCTGTCATCAGTGATTTACAACTCATTGAAAGCTCAGATGATGGCCAGCAATTTTTAGCAAAATAGTGTTTTTTAATTCAGATATGTACATTTTGTTTAGACGTAATGCTATTGCACATACAGTAGACCTACAGTATAGTGTAAACATGACTTACATACACCAGGAAATGAAGAAGTTCATTTGGCTTGATTTATTAATGGTCGCCTAGTGTTAAACCCACAAAATCTCTCAGGTATGCCTGTATTCATTTATATATTTATATATATAAATATTCTGGTGGTTAAGTTTTTATCTCTTTCTCCTCCCCTTGTTTCTCAAATTTAGAACTAGTCTAGTTGCGAATAGACAGTTCTAGCTTTTACGGGAGAGGGAGAGCATTGAGGCAAGGCTTCATGGGAAATTTTATCATTTCCTACCTGATGTGTTTAATTTTCTCCTCCCTTGCTGTACCTTCAAATCCCCACTGTACCTTCATTTTCTCCAATTTCTTTTTCTTGTTTTTTTGTTTTGTTTTGTTTTTTTTCTTTTTCCTTGTTTAACGTAGCTGCCGCTTGAATGTTTTTCTCTCTTGCTAGGGACACCAAAGGAAATACTTTCACCCTTTTTGTACCACTTATGACTGTGATAAAGTGGATTGTCAGTATTTTCTTGAGAGTTAATTAAGGGTATTACTGCGTTCTGTTTGACTTTTAACTTTTAATGTTTTTCAAACTCTTCATAGAAACCAAATTTCCAGTTATTTTTGAAAGTACATTTGTTGGGTGTGAATATGTGCCTGGTATAAAACTTTTATTTAGTTAAACTTTTTTTTTTTTTTTTTTGACAGAGAGATCACACGTAGGCAGAGAGGCAGGCAGAGAGAGGGGGAAGCAGGCTCCCTGCCGAGCAGAGAGCCCGATGCGGGGCTCGATCCCAGGACCCTGAGATCATGACCTGAGCTGAAGGCAGAGGCTTTAACCCACTGAGCCACCCAGGCGCCCCTATTTAGTTAAACTTTAAGGAGCAGAGTAGAAGAGTTAGGATACATTTTCAAGGCTTTGTACATACCAGAATAATCAAACTCACCTTGAGGGTTTTTTTTTTAGGGAGTGGGGGAGGTTCAGAGGGAGAGGGAGAGAGAGAGAATCTTAATTTCCACACTGGGCTCTATGTCATGACCCTGAGACCATGTCGTGAGCCAAAATCAGGAGTCTATAATTAACCAACTGAGCCACCTAGGTGCTGTAAGTATCAGTATTTTAAACCTGATTCATATTGAAGATGGAGGAAGTTAATTTTGCTTTGGTGAAAGATAATCATTACTCCTGGCTTGTATTTTCTTCCATTAATCTTTTAAACTTTTTCCATTTTCCTTTTTTCTTCCAGTTTTATTGAGAAATAATTGATATACATCACTGTACAGGTTAAAGCATATAGTATGATGGTTTGATTTACATGTATTATAAAATGATTTACACAGTAGATTCAGCTAGTACCTATCTTCTTATATAGATACAGTGAAAAGGAAAAGTTTTCCGATTTTCTTAGTTAAGTAAGTGCTTTTTATATTCCTAGCTATATAAAATAACATGGAACAAAGTTACATTTGTAAAAGTCCAAGGATTTCACTCAGGGCTTACTGCATTTTTTTTTTTTTAATATTTTTTTATTTATTTGACAGAGAGAGAGAGATCACAAGTAGGCAGAAAGGCAGGCAGAGAGAGAGGGGGAAGCAGGCTCCCTGCTGAGCAGAGAGCCTGATGCAAGGCTCGATCCCAGGACCCTAAGATCATGACCTAAGCCGAAGGCAGAGGCTTTAACCTACTGAGCCACCCAGGTGCCCCAGGGCTTACTGCATATTAACATCTCTTAACCTTTGTATTGAGGGTGGTAGCATTTTCCTGAGGTTTAATTTCTGTTTCAGTATTGAAGAATGTCGCAATATAATCATGCAGTTTGGTGTTCGGGAGGTCACAGCTGCCCAGGTTGCCAGAGTTTTGGGGATGATGGCTCGAACTCATTCAGGATTGACAGATGGAATTCCATTACAGGTAAATATAGAAATCAGCTATTTTACAATGTGAATTAATATCCTGCCCTCTTTATTTTCTTTATTAAATTACAGTGTGATTGGTTGTTCTACCAGTCAGGGCTGAACACATTAAATAGTTGGGTTTGTTTAATTCAAATTTTACTTGTACAGAGTATCTCTGCTCCTGGCAGTGGGATCTGGAGTGATGGAAAGGATAAAAGTGATGGAGCACAGGCACACACATGGAATGTAGAAGTCTTGATTGATGTTCTCAAAGAACTGGTGAGTACATGTCATCATGATTTTATATTCATGATGTTAATATGATAGACCCAAAGAAAGCAAATTTTAATAAGTAAAATGCTCAGCTGAATGAGAGCAGCAACGTTTTGGCATTCCCAACTGCATTGGCTCCAAAGTAATGAACTTTACAAGGTGATTATGTTCTGGAGATAGTTCATAATCACATACCTGTTTTGTTCATTAGGAGTTGTTGCTGTGCAGTTCTGAGTGGCACTGCTGAGGTGATTTGGTGGAGTCCTGGTGTGTGGTTATTTTGAAGAAACAAATGTGCAAAGTAATGATTATAAAAAGAATTACTGAGAAAGGAGGCCTTCTGAATGTTTTGTGGAAAGTGCAACAAAAATTTTGCTATCTTGTTTATGGTGGATAAGGATAATAAAATCCATATTTCTTTTACTGCTTTCACTTCTAGAATATCCACAAATTAAACAGTTTGCCCCCAAATAAAGTACCTCTCCTAAAATGTTAAAATGCTTAAATAAGGGGCATCTGGGGGGCTCAGTGGTTTAAGCAGCTGCCTTCAGCTCAGGTCATGATATCAGGGTGGTGGGATCGAGCCCCGCATCGGGCTCTTTGCTTAGGAGGGAGCCTGCTTCCCCCTATCTCTCTGCCTACTTGTGATCTCTCTCTTTGTCAAATAAATAAATAAAACCTTTAAAAAAAAATGCTTAAATAAGACATGTAGGAATGAAACCTTGAGAATTTAAAAGGGAGTGATAAAGTGTAGTCAGTGGGCAAATAGTGGAGTCAGGATGTATGTAATATCTTCAATCTCATCCATAAAATGTCTAGGAACAAAATATAACTTTGAAGGCTATGTGTATATATATTTACAACATAATATTCCTTGTAAGGTCTCAGGTAATTGATCCTAATTCTCATTTTTAGTTTTCTGTGTTTGTGACTTATAGATATAATTGGGTTACAGTTGTCTATATGACTTTCTTACTAACAACATCATGGGTTTTTAAATTTTTCGTGATAGTAGATGGATTTATAGTATTCAGATTTATTCTCTTTTAGTAGTAGGAAAAAATAATAATCATGGCAGAAAATTTAGAAATGAAAAAAAATACCAGTTTCATTACGCATGGATACCACTTTTTTTTTTTTAAAGATTTTATTTATTTGAGGGAGAGCACCTAGAGAGAGTGAGAGAGCACAAGCAGGGCAAGGGCCGGAGGGAGAAGCAGACTCCCCACTTAGTGGCTCAGTCCTAGTACCCTGGGATCATGACCTGGGCAAAAGGCAGACGCTTAACCGCTGAGTCACCCAGGCGCCCCCCACTTACTATTTTGATTTTATCCTCCTGTGGTGGTGATGGAAAAAGTAAAAATATGCCCTTTTCACTGAGTAGTTTTATCATCGTACTTTATTGCATTACTGAAAATAATCTTTTCAAAATTGCAGACAAGAACAGTATTTCACGTTATCTCAACCTATTTTCTGTTTTCAGAGAGTGCAAAAGACTATAAAATTGAGAGCCTGCACTGTGGGTTTGAACAGTTGAGTTAGTAATCTCTTTTCTTCCTTTTCTTCTCCTATATTAGAGTTTTCTACATACTTTTTGTGGGCAGGGAGCAGAAGACGATTTCATTTTGGGTCAACAATTTGATTTCTCCCTTGCCCACCAAAGATTAGAGGATGAAACCACAGGGGATTCTTAGGGTCTTACCAAACTTACTTGTGGATTTACTAAATTGTCTCTATGATAATACTATGTAATAGTACATTATTGGTTCTGTTCTGTTATAGTCAGTACTTGAAACAAATGTTAGAAAGAAAAAAAATCTTATTTTCTGAATGTCGTTGTTACTTTAGAGTGAATACTTTTGAAATTTGTTCTTTGTACCCTTGCTTTGCAAAGCAAGCATTAATGTCTTCATGGCTTGCAAGGAGTCGCCTTAAAGCAAAACTAAACTGTCCATGATGCTTTGAGGAGTTTTAAGTACAGAGCGTGGACAGCCTTTTTCTTTTCAAGCATAAAATAAACTTAGTACTTTGTGCAGTGTGTTTGGTAAATTATCTTCTGTAACCTAGTTTCCTTTGCTTTATGTTTTCTTTTTCTAAAATTTTTATTTATTTGAGAGGGAAAGAGAATGAGAGAGAAAGAGCATGAGAGGGGGAAGGTCAGAGGGAGAAGCAGACTCCCTGCTGAGCAGGGAGCCCGATGCTGGACTCTATCCCAGAACTCCAGAATCATGACCTGAGCTGAAGGCAGTCTCTTAACCAGCTGAGCCACCCAGGCGCCCTACTTTATGTTTTCTTAAGGAGTCGCATAGTGCTTTTTTGAATACCTTTTTTTTTTTTTTTTTTTTTAAAGATTTTATTTATTTATTTGTCAGAGAGAGAGCACAAGCCGGCAGAGTGGCAGGCAGAGGCAGAGGGAGAAGTAGGGAGCCTGATGCGGAACTCGATCCCAGGACCCTGGGATCATGACCTGAGCCAAAGGCAGCCACTTAACCAACTGAGCCACCCAGGCATCCCTTTTGAGTACCTTTTCATAGAAGATTTTTTTAATGGAATTTTCAATCATTTTGACATAAAGAATTTAGACCACTTTTCCTGATGCATACAATTGGTATACTTGTAGGGGAAATCTTCAGTTAATTAAGAATGGTATTTGGGAGGTGCCTGGGTGGCTCAGTCTGTTAAGGGTCCCAGGGTCCGATTTGATTTTGACTTAGGTTGTGATCTCGGGCTTGTGAGATTGAGCCCTGTGTCAGGCTCTGTGCTCAGCATGGAGTCTGCTTGAGATTCTCTGTCTCCCTCTCCCTTTGCCCTTATTGCACATGCGAGTGCATGTGTTCTGTCTCAATAAGTCAAATCTTTAAAAAAAAAAATAGTGATATTTGGGATAATCGATTTATCTTTGCAACTTTGTTCCAAGGTAGTAGAATCTTGGTATGAAACAAAGAGGCGTTAACTAGGAGTTTTGCCAAACTGGATGGGATTGTTTGTTGGGCTTAGTATGGAAGAGAGAGTTCCCCTTTACCCACTCCCATGGCTATAAGTATATCATGAACTAAAAGGTTGGAGTGCCTTGCTAGTAGAACCAGTTTATTTTAAATATTAAGAATTATTTTTCTAAGTCTTTAGAAATTCCAGATTATGATTATTTTGAGTTTATAATTAGAACATTTGAATTTAATTTCAGATTCAGTTTGGCGCTTTGGATAAAGCATAGAAATGTATACACTTTTTGTTCATTAGGTTTTGAAATGTTTTTCTGTTTTAGAACCCGAGTTTGAATTTCAAGGAAGTAACTTATGAACTGGACCATCCTGGATTTCAAATTCGTGACAGTAAAGGACTTCATAATGTGGTTTATGGCATTCAGAGGGGTCTAGGTATGGAAGTGTTCCCAGTAGACCTCATATATAGACCTTGGAAACATGCAGAAGGCCAGGTAAGTGAATGGTGTTTAACTGTAGAAGGGGAAGCAAATAATGACTTATTCCTTACATAGTGCCTTCTATCCATTGGCTAAAATACTCTTCTAACGTAGAATTTGTTTTGTGCAGTGCAGAATAGTAGAGATAATCGGTATTTTGAAAAGAAGATCATCATAGTTTAGTACCAGTCAGACTCAAAATGTAGCAAACCATTTTCCCAACTATTTCTGTCCAAGATCATTTTATCTCATACTTTCCATGTGTTTGAATTGTTTGTGGTTTTGAAGAGCAGGTAATTAATATTTAAAACGGAAATTGTCATTCTAATAAGATTAAGATTAGCCTATGAAAATATTTCACATTTTCATAGCATTTGTGTTCATTTATGGTAGTAAGAACTTTTTTCTCTTGTTCCAGCTCTCCTTCATTCAGCATTCCCTTATAAATCCAGAGATCTTCTGTTTTGCTGACTATCCCTGTCATACGGTTGCCACTGATATTCTGAAAGCACCACCAGAGGATGACAATCGAGAAATTGCCACATGGTAAAGACTCTCCTCTAGCTTTTCTTGCAAGGGTCACTTAAACTTTTTTTGCAATACAGAATTAATAGGGAGCAACTATGTAGTTAAAAGATTTTACTGAAATAGTATTTTTAGTGAACCAACTTAAACTGTAATTTTTATAGAGGGATGTTGATGGATAAAAGTGTATTTTTAGTTTCCTTATCACTAGATAGTTATGTTTTTCCTCTGTAAGGTCTGCCAGTGAGTATTCTCTGAAACTGTCAAATATTGGAAGGAAGTTTGTACTTCTCCCTTAGTTTAGATCCCTTTCTTCTGTCTACAGATATGCTTGCTTTCTTTTCTTTGTAAGTAGTCAAGATGGCCAACCCATCAATTCTAATCCTTTCAGCTAAATTACCTAGTTTATTTGAGTTCCAATTCCTAATTTCTGAGGGAGAATCTGACTCTGGCCCAGTACGTTTCTCCTGGAACTCAAGTCACTCCTCTCTAGGAATGTGAGGTAAGGATGGTGAAAGTACTTGCATTGCTGTTGAAACACACACACATACACACACGGACAAACACACACACGTGGGGCGGGCGGGATATGGGCTGGATTGCTCTCCAAATATAACTGCTTTGTTTCTTACTTTTTTCCTAACTAGTTTTCTAAGACCCTTTCCCAGCACAGAACAGATGATTGAATTTTAAGGGTTCTGGGGTGGGATTTTTAGGGCAGTTTAAAGTCCTTTGAGTATTGCCAGAACTTCTAAAGTAAGAGATGGTAAACTTCCTGTAACTGGTTAGTTAATATCTGGCTTTTCTGGCCAGGTGGTCTCTGTAACAAGTGCTTAACTATTGTAGCACAATATAAATATGGGTGTAGTTCTTTCAACAAAACATTTACTGAAACAGGCAGTAGGTAGGGTTGGTCCTGTGGATATAGTTTGCTGATCCCTGTTCTGAAAGATTGACTCCCACACAGTAGTTTGTTCTAAAGTTTGTACTTTTCTCAGTTGCTGGCAACACTGGATATGCAGGCTTGGTTGATATTTTTTTCCCCGTCAAGTCTAATGTATATAGCAGTATTTCTTTTATAAAACTGAAATGTCATAGCACACTGAACAATTCCTTAACATAGCTGTACATTCAAGTTTGTCTCAAAAATGTCTATCAGTTTGTATGATGAAGAGTCCAGACAGGGTTCACATAGTTTCTTTTATTCTGTAAGTCTTCCTTTTCTCATTCTCTTTTTTGAAGTATAATTTTTGCCATTGATTTGATGAAGTAATAGGATCTTTTATCCTTTAAACTACCCCGTGGTATGGGATATATGTTTCCTCATGGCATTTAATTTGATCTCTGTCCCCATAGTTTTCATGGACTAAGGGTAGGATAAGATACTGAAATTTGATTAAAGTCAACCACATTCAGCTTGTTGGGGCAAGAATAATGCATAGGGGATGCTGTGGACTTCTGAACTTGCTTGACATCAGAAAGCACTTAAGTTAGACCTTGGCATTACCAAAGTAAGTGTTCAGGCTCTATTTTTGTGTAGAATGTTTTTGTGTATATAAATTAGGTCTATGTTTATATTTTGGATTTTTGACTATTCCTAAATAAAGTCTGTGATGTTGTTTCTGTTTTTTATACCAATCATGAAAATCTTCGATGGCATCTCCTTGGTAAGAACGATCCATGATGATTTAAGTGGTCTGTGGTGTCCCCTCTCCTAAACCACTTATTGTCAACTTGGACTGCCTTTGAAATTAGTATGAAAGTATACCAACCTATGATTTTAATATGAATACCACCAATTTAAACACTTTTCAAATTGACAACAACTCAGTTTTATTGTGATAGCTGGTATCACTTATTTGGAAAATAGATTTTTGTATACTTAGGTTTTCATTGACAGTATCTTACCTCCATTTTTCTTAGGAAGAGCTTGGATTTGATTGAATCTCTGCTGAGGCTTGCAGAGGTGGGGCAATATGAGCAAGTCAAACAGCTCTTCAGCTTTCCTATTAAACACTGTCCAGACATGCTGGTATTGGCCTTACTACAAATCAACACCTCTTGGCACACCTTGCGCCATGAGCTCATCTCCACTCTGATGCCAATTTTCCTCGGAAATCATCCTAACTCTGCTATTATTTTGCACTACGCATGGCATGGGCAGGTAAGACTAAGACGTGAACATTTTTTTCTCTTAATAACTGATACTCTTTGGAGGATGTTCAACTAAATTGTCAATTTTCAATTATGACACTTTCGAAAAGTGGCACTTCCATAAAGTTTATTTTATCTTTTAGCGTCATATGAGTGTTAAAGTCTAAAACTTCAAAGAACAAGAGGGAAGAGGCAGTCAGTCAGTCAGTATCACGAAAGCTCTGTACTATAAGGGCACCAGTATGCTTTTGATAACAGTAAGGAGCTTTATTATTTATCATGGAACCAGAAGGTACTCATGTCACTTTTTAACAGTAAATGGGAAAAGATTATAAATCAATTTAATTGACATTATTTTGTCTTTTATCCATATCCAGCATCTAAATTTTAGTTTAGATTCTGCTGAAATTCCTTTTAAGCCCTATGCTTTCCCTCCGTAAGTCTATAGAATTGATTTAATCTGTAAATATTTTTTGTTCATTGAATTTTTTCCCCTAATACCCTATTATATTTTTAATAATGACAAATGCAGAAGCTTTAGAAAAAGCAGTTATCTACATCAAGTGCCCACTCCTTTTAAAGATTTATTTAATATTTATTTGAGAGAGGGACAGAGAGAGTAGGGGAAAGAGCAGAGGGAGGCAGTCTCCAAGCAGACTTCCCACTTAGCTTGGAGCCTGACACGGGGCTCAGTCTCATGACCCCAAGATCATGACCTGAACTGAAACCAAGAGTCAGAAGCTTAACCAACTGAGCCACCAGGGCTCCCCTCAATTGCCTTTTTTTGGGCTATTTTTTTTCTTCAGTCATTTTAATTTTCATTAGTTCACATTATTTACAAGTACTTTAAAAAATTTGTTTCGACTCATTTATAATGAAAAAATGTTTTCTATGCTATTCAGTTAGCCCTCCATTTTTAGACTCAAATTACATGGTAAACTTAGAGTTTACAGAATGTTTAACAAGGTTTTATCCAAAAGCTTTGTAGCCCAGATTATTTTTAGGTCTTTATCACTACAGCTATAATTATGGTAGAAAGGGCAGGCCAAAAGGAGCTGCATCTCCTCACTCCTTGCTGAATACTTGTTTCATTTGGATCTTCTGTCACTCTAGGACAGTAACTGGAAAGTGATTTAGGTGTAGTGATAGCAGTTGCCTTGCCATTCCTTCTCTGAGAACTGGTCACTAAATTTCAACTGTTGATTTTTGTCATTTAGCTGCAAGTCTTTAGATCAGTCCTCAAAGCCAGGCTGTTTTCTGGAAATAAAGGAAATTGGATAATTACAGAAAAACGAACATTATCATTTGTGGAAATAGCTAGGTGTAGAATGTACAAGTACCATTCCTAGAATACTACACTGTGCAACATGAGAAATTATTACCTTAAGCCAATTTTAAGTAATTTCATAATTTAATAATAAGAAATTTATACAAATTTAATGTATCCTCATGGTCACATCATATTCTATTCTGTTTGAAAATGTATTGGCAGATATTTTATAGGATAAATACATTTACTGAATGACTGTGACCCAAGGTTTAGGGACAAGCTTTCATTTGGAAGATCTGGAAATAACTTGACTTTTCTACAGATAATGTCCCTGCAATCACTGCTTGAGGATTGAACTTAATGTCTGCACTGATATACCTCAATTTTACATATATATAACAAGTTAAATTAGCTGGGTGTTTGCAGTAGTACCTTTGAAAATGTTTAGCAATATTGATATGTAACCCCCATTTCTCTTTTCTTAGGGACAGTCTCCCTCAATCCGCCAACTTATTATGCATGCGATGGCAGAATGGTACATGCGAGGGGAGCAGTATGACCAGGCCAAATTGTCTCGAATACTTGATGTGGCCCAGGACTTGAAGGTGAGCTTGGAGGGACAGGCTAACGCTTTTATTTATTAATGAGAAAAGAAAGCTTTTTTAAAAAAGATTCGTTTTGGAGAGAGAAAGGAGGAGTACGAGCAAGCGTGGGGCAGGGCAGGGTGGGGAGTGGCAGAGGGAGAGAGAAACTCAGGCTTACTTCTCGCTGAATGTGGAGGCTGACATGGGGCTGGTTTTATGACCCTGAGATCATGACCTGAGCCAATCAGGTTGGGTGCTTAACTGACTGTACCACCCAGGCACCCCAGAAAACATTTTTCATGTAACACAGTAACTGACTAGCTCTTAACTAGATGATGTTGAGATTTACAGTTTGCCTTGTTAAGTACAAAGGGATTGGAAGGAAAGTGGTTTTAGAAAGGTAAGAAATGGGGGCGCTTTGGTGGCTCAGTCAGTTAAGCATCTGCTGTTGGCACAGGTCATGGTCTTGAGACTGGGCCCCCCTGGTTGGCCTACTTGCTGAATGGGGAGTCTGGTTCTCCCTCTCCGTCTGTCCTGTCCTCGCTTGTGTGTGTTCTCTCACTCTCTCAAGTAAATAAGTAAAATCTTTTAAAAAAATGTAAAAAATGTTTTCAGTTCTCAGTACATTTGGTTGAATTTTGTTTCGTCTTCTATGATAGTTGCAAGGCTATTTTAAAGCAAGTGATAATTGATTTCATGTAGTATGTTAGCTATAATTTGTGGAGAAACTGGTTGGGTTTTTCACCCCTTTTGCAGATTTTATTAGCATTCATGGAATCTTTTGACAAGTAGTCTGACTCTTGATGTCTTTGACCAGTAGGTGCATAGTACTGGTGTTGAAGTTGTGCTTAGGTTGGAATAAGCCTGAGTTTAAAATTTTAAAAATGGAGTATTGAGCCTTTTTTATGCATTGTGTCTTGCTCTGACTTGGGTTTAGTTATTTTAAGAAGCACAGGGTGGTAAAGTCATGTGTTTGTCCACCTTTGAAATGTGATCTTATTTTAAGTAAAAACTTATATCACCAATGAATAATACTAAGCTACTTAAAAAATATAACCAAGAAAATATTAGCAATATGTTTTATTTAGACTTGTTTGTGAAAATAAAAGCAGGGAACAGAGAATAAAACAGAGTGAGAGAAAGATACTTAATTGCTTGACTTAACATTTTTTTTTTAAGATTTATTAATTTAAAAAAAGATTATTAGAGGGAGTGCGTGCATGTTGGGAAAGGGGGAGGAAGGGGCAGAGGGAGAGGGATAGACAAAATCTTAAGTAGACTCCCTGCTGAATGGGGAGCGTGCTTATGGGGCTTGATCTCACAACTTTGAGATCATTACCTGAGCCAAAATCAAGAGTCGGAACGCTTCCCAGGCACTCTGACTTAAAGTTTCTGATATTCTTTTGTTTTAGGCCTTGTCAATGCTGCTAAATGGTACTCCATTTGCCTTTGTTATTGACCTTGCTGCACTTGCTTCACGTCGTGAATACCTCAAACTTGACAAGTGGCTCACAGATAAAATTCGAGAGCATGGAGTAAGCAGGATTTGTCCATGTATTACTACTTTAAAATTTTGATGGCTAAATTAGTTAAACAATGGCAATGAAGATGTTATTATTTTGCGGATTTTAGTCATACTGTCTTTAATAGTCTTTAATCTGAAAGCAATTTATCTTAAACCTCAAAGCAGTTAAGATCAGTTTCAAATAAACCGAAAGATTTTCTGTTTTTCAGGAGCCTTTTATCCAGGCATGTATGACTTTTTTAAAGAGACGGTGCCCTTCTATTTTGGGTGGACTTGCTCCAGAGAAAGATCAGCCCAAAAGTGCTCAACTTCCTCCAGAAACTCTGGCGACAATGTTGGCCTGTTTACAAGCTTGTGCAGGGTAAGAAGAGCATGCTTAAATAAGGACTATTTAGTATTAGAATTGGATTATATGAATAAATTGTTTGGAGAAAGGGTGAATGATTAAAAGTGACAGCAGTTTAGATAATCCAGTCGTTTTTAAATCCAAAGTGCTATACTAAAAATACATATTAGATCCATTTGAATTGATTTTTTTTGTATATGCATGTCAGGTGAGGTTCAGATTCATTGTTTTGCATACGGATGTTCAGTCGTCCCAACACCATTTGTTGAGAAGACTGGTCTTTCTCTTTCGAATTGTCTTCTGAAAAGTTGCCCGAAATGTTGGGGGTTTCATTTCTGGATTCTCAGTTCTGTTGATCTATACATGTTGATCCTTATGCCAGGACCACACCGTCTTGATGCTGAAGCTTTTCAGTGAGTTTTGAAATTGGGGAATGTGACTCCTTCAACTTTGTTCCTTTTCAAGATTGTTTTGGCTATTCTGGGTCCCTTACATTCTCATATGAATTCTTGCAAAGTTGTGAAGAAGCCCACTGGAATTACATTGAATCTTTATATCATTTTGGGAATTATTGCCATCTTAAAGTATTAAGTTTTCTGATTCATGAATTTTATTTAGGTCTTTAATTTCTTTCAATGATGTTTTGTGCTTTTCAGTGTACAAGTCTTAAACTTCTTCTGTTGTATTTGTTGTTTTTTTATACAAGTCAGGTCATGTGTGAATAGTTTTATTTTTTCCTTCCCATCTTTTTTTTTGGCTTATTTTCTCTACTGTAAACCTGCAGTCTGATGTGGAATAGAAATGGCCAGACCAGACATTCTTGTCTTGTTCTTGAATTTAGAAGGTATTTCACCATTAAGTGTGATGTTAGCTGTGGGTTTCCATAGATACCCTTCAGGTTGAGGTTTCCTTACCTTTAATTCTAGTTAATTAGATAAAACATTGTTGTCTAGATAAAACATTGTTGCATGTTTTATCATGAAAATATTTTGTCAGATGCTTTTGTCTGTATCTCTTGAGGTGATCGTGTGGTTTTTGTTGATTTTGCTTATGCATATTAAGTGAAATTTGGATGTTAAGAAATCTTACATTTACTTGGTCTTTGTGTATACTACTTTTTATATTTTGCTGAATTTAATTTGCTAGTATTTGGTGACGATTTTTGTGTCTGCATTCCTAAGGGATATTGTTCTGTGGTTTTCTTGTGTTTTGTCTGGTTTTGATTATCAGGGTAATAGCATCATACAGTGGATTCATAAGTGTTCTTTCCCTTTCCTCTTTAAATTTTTGTGAGAAAAATTGGTGTAAATTCTTTAAATGTTCCATAGAATTAAGCAGTGAACCCATCTGGTCCTGAGCTTTTTCTTGTGGGTAGTTTTTAATTACAGATTCTGTATAGATGTATACAGATTTTTTTTTTTTTAAGATTTTTATTTTTAAGTGATCTCTACACTCAGTGGTGCCTCAAACTTAAAATTCTGAGATCAGGAGTCACATGGATCTACTGATTGAGGTAGCCAGGTGCCCCTAGGCAAATTTTCATTTTTTTTTTTCTTTTGAATCCATTTTGGTAATTTGTGTCTTTTCTAGGAGTTTGCCTATCTTGTTCCTTTATACTGTATCCTTATAATCTTTCTCATTTCTCTAAGGTTGGTGGTAAAATCCTGTCTTTCAGTTCCTGGTTTTAGTAATTTGAATCTCTTCTTTCTTCCCTTCCTCCCTCACCACCCCTTTCTTGTCATTGTGGCTAAATGTATGTCAGTCTTGTTAACCTTTTTCAAAGAAGCAACTTTTGGTTTCATTTTTTTTTTTTTAAGATTTTATTTATTTATTTGACAGAGAGAAATCACAAGTAGGCAGAGAGAGAGGAGGAAGCAGGCTTCCTGCTGAACAGAGAGCTCAATGCAGTGCTCAATCCCAGGACCCTGAGATCATGACCTGAGCCTAAGGCAGAGGCTTTAACCCACTGAGCCACCCAGGCACCCCTTGGTTTCGTTTTTATCTGGTTTTCTTTTTTCCATTTATTTCAGCTTCTTATTTTGTTTTTAGTTTGAACTTTTTAAAACTTACTGAGATTGAAAGTTTGGTTTTCTATTTGAGATTGTTCTTGTTTGATTTGGGGTGTTTATGGCTTTGAATTTCTACTTATGAAATGCTTTAAGTTTGGTATTATGTCATCTGGAAGTATTTTGTAATTTCCTTTGACCCATAAAAATATGTTGTATTTAATTTGCACATATTTGGGAATTACCTAGTTTTTCTTTTGTTAACTAATTTTTAGTTTTTATTCAGTTGTGAGTGGAGAATATGCTTTACAAGATTTTATAGTCTCTTGAAATTTATTGAGTCTTATCATGTGGCCTAACATGGTCTATCCTGGAGAATTATCCATATGCCCTTGAGAAGGATGTGTACAGTCTGCTGTTGGGTAGGGTGTTCTGTATGTTTGTTAGGATTAGTTGGTTTTATAGTGCTGTTGAAATCTTCTGTTCCTTGTTTAACTGCTTTTTGGTTCTATCCAGTTATTTTTTTTTAAGTGACATATTTTTATAATTGACATTGTGTGAGTTTGTGTATGTGTTGATTTGATACTTTTATATATTGCATTGTACAATTATTACAGTAGTGTTAGCTAATACTTCTGTCACACCACGTAATTATCATTTTTTTTTTTTTGTGGTGGGTATAATTAAGATCTTGTCTCTCAGCAGCTTTGAAGTATATAATACAGTATTGCTGACTATTAATTATTGAAAGTAGGGTATAGAAGCCTCCAACTATTTTTGAGTTGTCTATTTCTCCCTTCAGTTTTCCCTTCATGTGTTTGGGGGCTCTGTTTTTAAAGGTATGTATGCTTATGATTATTATATGTCTTCCTGTAAGAAGGATTGGCCTTTTTATTATTATAAAATCCTTTTCTTAGTTCCTGTTAATTTCTTTTTTTATGGCTACATTTTGTCTGATATTAGTGGAGCCAATATAGTTTTCTTTTTGTTAATGTTTGCATGGTATCTTTTTTCATCTTTTATCTTCCAAGTTGTAGGTGTCTTAATCTAAAGTATGAGTCACTTCTGGACAACATATAGTTGGATTCTTTTTTTTTTAAATCCATTTGACCATCTCTTTTAATTGGAGTATTTATATATGCTTAATGTGATTACTGACAAGGTAATTTACTCATATCACTTCTATTTTTCTGTATATTTTATGTCTGTTTTATTCTTTTATTCCTCTTTTTACTGCCTCCTTCACTGTTAAATAGATATCTTGTAATATATCATCTTAATTCCCGTTGTTTCCTTGAATTATATGCTTTTGAGTTATTTTTTTCCCTTCATAGTTACCCATTAAAATTAACATTTTAACTTAAAACAACCTAGTTCTGATTAAAATTAACATTTTAACTTAAAACAACTGAATTTCAGTAGAATGCAAAAATTTACTCACGTAGCTCTGTCGCTTCTCTCCTTCATTGGGCTGCTATTGTTAGATTACACCTCTCTACATAGTGTTCTCATCAAAAAAGGTATTATTACCTTGTGTAGTAATTGTCCTTTAAATCAAGTAGGAGATAGGTCTCTGGTGAGCTGTGGACGCTGGTCTCTGTTCTGCAGAGTGGAGTTTGTTAAAATTGTCAAGAGGAAGGCTTGCTTCAAGAGATACCAAGTGGAATTTAGAAGACGAGAGGGTAAAATTGATTACTATACTTAGAAACACTTGGTAATTTAGGATGAAAATAAGTACAATACATTCAAATATAGAATGATAGTTCAAGTAGCCAACAGAGATATTGTTTGTAAGATTCCTTATGCCGGTATAGAAGGAGATATGATAGTTTTTGCAGCTTATGCTCATGAACTCCCAAAATGTAGTGTGAAGGCTGACCTGACAAATTATGCTACAGCATATTGTACTGGCCTGCTGCTGGCCTTCAGTAGGTTTGGCGTGGACAAGATCTGTGAAGGCCAGGTGGAGGTGACTGGAGATGAATACAATGTGGAAAGCATTGATGGTCAACCTGGTGTCTTCACCTGCTGTTTGAATGCAGGGTTGGCCAGAACTGCTACTGGAAATAAAGTTTTTGTGGCCCTCAAGGGATCTGTGGATGGAGGCTTGTCTGTCCCTCATAGTACCAAATGATTCCCTGTTTTGTAAAGCAAGGAATTCAATGCAGAAGTACATTGGAAGCACATCATGGGTCAGAACATTGCAGATTATATGCATTACCAAATGGAAGAAGATGAAGATGCTTGCATGAAACAATTCTCAGGGTGCCTGGCTGGCTCAGTCAGTGGAGCATTTGACTCTTGATCTTGGGGTTGTAAGTTCAAGCCCCACATTGGGTGTGGAGAGTACTTTTAAAAAGAAAAGAAAAGAAAATTCTGTCAGTATATAAAGAACCAAGTAACTCTAAACATTGTGGAAGAGATGTGTAAGAAAGCTTATGCTGCTGTATGAGAGAATCCAGTCTGTTAGAAGAAGCCTAAGAAATAAATTAAAAAGAATAGGTGGAACTGTCCCGAATGTCTCTTGGCCCTGAAGAAAGATGAGATAGCTCAGAAGAACGCAAACCTTCATAGAGCTTAGGAACAGGCCACTGAGAGCTAATAAACCACACCATAATTTCTATGAAGATTTTTCAGGTAAAGACAACAATAAACTTAATCACCAAGCCAAAAAAAAGAAAGATGAAGTAGGAGATTAAAAAGATATAAACAAAATAACACATACTGTGTTTTATGTTTATCTGTGTCACTGTACTAGTACTCTTACTTGTTTCACATGAACTCAGGGTACTGGGCAGTGTCCTTTCACTTCAGCATAAAGGATTCCCTTTAATTCTTGTTAGAGTAGGTTATTTAAGAATGAATTCCCTCAGTTTTGGTTTAATTAGGAATGTCTTAATTTCTCCTTTGTATTTGGAGGATAGTTTTATAATTAGGATTTTTTTTTTTTAAGATTTTATTTATTTATTTGACAGAGAGAGAGAGATCACAAGTAGGCAGAGCAGCAGGCAGAGAGAGAGGGGGAAGCAGGCTCCCTGCTGAGCAGAGAGCCCGATGCGGGGCTCGATCATGAGATCATGACCTGAGCTGAAGGCAGAGGCTTTAACCCACTGAGCCACCCAGGCGCCCCATAATATAGGATTCTTGATTGCCACTTCTTTTCCTTCAGTTCTTTGAATATGCCATCCCAGGACTTCCTGGCTTCCATAGTTTCGATGGGACATCAGCTGTTAATTTTTTTTTGAGGCTCCCTTGTATGCACTAAATTGCCTGTCTTTGCCATTGAGCTGCTCTCATTGTCTTTTTTTCTTTCAACAGTTCGATTATGTTTCTAGGTTTGGACTTTGTGTGTTTATATTACTTGGAGTTTGTTGAGCTTCTTGGGAGTGTATATTAACGGTTTTCATCAAATTCAGGAAGTTTTCAGCTGTTACTTCAACAGATACTCTTTCTGCCCCTTTTATCTCATCGCTTCTTCTGGGACTCCCATTATATATATGTTGGTACATTTGGTAGTGTTCCACCTGTCTCTGAGTTTATTTTTTTCCCCCTTTTTCTTTCACCTTTTCAGGCTGGATAATCTTAGCAAGTTCGTGGATTCTCTTGCCTGCATGAATCTGTTCTTGGGAACCTGTAGTGAAGTTGTCAGTTACTACATTTTTCTCTTCTTTCTCTTTTCTTTTCTCTCTTCTATTTTCTTTTTCTTTTCTCTTTTCTCTCTTTTCTTTTTGTAGATTTTATTTATTTGAGAGAGAGAAAGAGCAGCAGAGGGAGAGGGGGAGACCCTGCTGCTGAGCAGGGAGCCCAGTTTGGGGCTTGATCCCAGCACCCCGGGATCATGACCTGAGCCAAAGAGAGACACTCAACTGGCTGAGCCACCTAGGCACCCCAGTTATTGCATTTTTCAACTCTAAAAGAAAGAATTCTTTTTAAAAAATTTTATTTACTTATTTAAGGAAGTTACTACACCCAGTGTGAGGCTGAAACCCATCCAACTGAGCCAGCCAGGTGCCCCAAGAAATAGTAATTTCTATTGATATGCTCTATCTCGAGGAACATCTTTTTTTTTTTTTTAATTCTGAGAGAGTGAGAGAGCATGCTCAAGTGGGGGGAGGGGCAGAGGGATAGGGAGAGAGAATCCCAAGCAGATTTCGTGTTGAGCCCTATGTAGGGCTCAATCCCACAACCTGAGATCATGACCTAGCTGAAACCAAGAGTAAGATTCCCAACTGAGCCACCCGGGCTGCCCCTCTTCCCCCATAGAATTTTAATTTTTAAGCAATCTCTACCCCCAGCATGGGGCTAAAACTCAAAACGCTGGGATCTGGAGTTCTGTGTTCCACCAACTGAGCCAGCCAGCCATCGCTCGAGGGACACCTTTTTAAAGTTTTTCTTGTGGTTCTTTTTAACATGCTTTACTTCAGTTCTTGGAATGTATTTGAAATAGCTGATTTAAAGTCTTTGTCTACTAAGGCCAGCGTTTCTTTTTCTCAGGACAGTTTTTGTTGATAGCATATTATTGCTATGTGCAGGCCAGGGTTTACCGTGTTTTTTGCATGTCTTGTAATTTGTGGTTGGAAACTGGTAAGTTAAAATAATGTGGCAGTTCTTGAAATCAGGCTCTCCCCCCACTTCTATTTTTTGCTTCGTTGCTTTTTTTCTTTTGTTTAGGGACTTTTCGGAACTATTTCTGTCGTCCTATTCTCTTTTGTCACTCTCTTTTGTCACCTTAGGCCATTGACATTGAGTAGCCTGGTAATCGGCTAGGACTTAGGTGATTTTCTTAAATGCCAGAATGAGTAAGTTACTCTGTCCTGTTGTTTTGTGTGCATATTGGGGCACATCTTAACACTAATCACTTGACAACTCCTATTAGCCTTCACTTCCTTCTTCGAGCCTGAACGGCAACTTGAGGTGAGAGCTTGGTCCGTTTCAGGTCTTTTGTGGGAATATCACAGATTGACGTATTGGCATTGCTCTACACATGTCCGAGGACTTCTTGATTCTCTGGGAAAATGAGAGTTCTCAGTTTCACCCATGGGAATCTTACTCCCCAAATTTTCCTTTTAAGCTTTTTGGTTAACCTCTTGTTTGCTCAAATCGTTATCTTCCACCCCAGGCAGCCAGAAAATTAAAACCATTACCTTTAAGTGTATCTAACAAATACCTCAGGAGGAAAAGGATGTTTGTGCTTGGCCAGCCCTTAGGTCAGATAGAGAGAATCTTGCCATTATTGTCTCACAGGGTTCTCTGAGAATGAGGCTTTGGAAATGCCTCAAGCCGGTTCTGAGCCCTGTCCTATGACTGTCGGGCTGCTGGTTTTCTCTGATTGTAGGCCATTAGTTTTCAAGGTTGCTGTCCAGCTGGAGAGGGGGCATGGGAGTAAAGCAAATTGAGATACCAGAAAGCTTGCTTTTATTACCAAGATTCAGTCTTTCTGGAATAAAAATTTCTGGATTGTTCTATATCAGAGTTCATGTATCATATATATGTTATATATCATATATACAAGAGTTCTGATATAGTTGATTCTGATAATTTTTGCCACTTTCCTAGTTGCTTTTATGGAGTAGAGAGTATTTAGAGGTCTTTTACTCCACCATTTGCTTTTGTACTGTGTATTTTTTGGTAAGTTTTGAAGTGTAATAAACACCTCTGAGTCTACTGTGCAGCTTAAACCATAACATTTTTGGAGCTAACTTTGTCTTCCTCTCCAATACTGTTTTCTTAAGCTATCCCATGTAGATCTTGAATTTTATTTTGCTTTCCTATGCTTTTAAAAAATTTATGCACATAGATCCCTAACTGGGTGTTCTCAACCAGGGAATATTTTGCTCCCTCAGAGTCATTTGATACTGTCATAGATTGTTATAAGCAGAGAGAAATGTGTTACTGGCATCTAGTAGGTAAAGGCCAGGGTTGCTGTTAAACATTTTACAGTCCACAGTGGAGCCTCCCACGACAAAGAATTATCTAGTCCATAGTGCTGATAATGCAACAGTTGAGAAACCCTGCTCTAAAAGTTCTTAATGTTCTAAAATTTAACGTTTTAGAATGTTGCCTTTCACATTTGTACATTGTAATCCACCTGGAACTAAATAATCTGGAATTAAATACTAGAAATTTAAGGGCATATTGAAATTGGATAATATGTTTTGTGTTTATGTGTAAGGAGGTAGTTTACCCAACTCTAGGTTTCAGTTTCTTTTGTTACTGTATTAGAAGAACCTATCTTCTTGAATTTAATGAAATAGTGCATATAAATGCCAAAGAAAGAAAGTTCTTCCAGTTAATACAGAAATAATATGATGGAGATATAAACTTTAGTGGATGCTAAAAGTCATGAGAGAATGTTTGAGGAGCAGGACAATCACCTAATTTCAGAGTGTCTCCCCACACATTACCTTATAATAACAAAAGGGGAAAGAAGTAACATTTCATTGGAGAAGCCTGGCATATGCTACATTAATTTATTGATCAAAGTGATCACCAGCTCTCTAAATCATATGCCTCCTAATAAGATGCACTGAAGGGGCATCTGACTCTTGTTCTTTGGGGGTTGTGAGTTTAAGCCCCACGTTGGGTGTAGAGATTACTTAAAACAACAACAAAAATAAAAAATAAAATGCACGGAGAAGAATATAATGTAACTTCTGTGGTAGTCCTGCAACAAACGTATCTAAAATATATCAGACAAACTCAAAGCAAGGGATATTGTATAAAATACCTATTTAAAAAAATCAAGTTGGAGGAAGACAACAGCTGATGAGTTTCTCTACTTCAAAGTGGTGACAACAGTGCAGTGGATTGGATCATGACTCAAGGGAATAATAGCAGTGAAGTACATTGTGGGAATGATGTAATTTGAATATGGCCTATTTTATTTGTGTTGAACTTCCTGATACATATTACTCTACATGATTATGTAAGAAAATGTCCTTGTTCTTAGGATATAGTGAAGTATTTAGGGACAAAAGATAACGTCATCATGTATAGTTTTTGGAGGAGAGTATAAAAAGACTGGCTAAACAAATTGGGCAAAATGTAACTAATTGATGAGTAAAGCATTTATGGGAGTCCCTAATAATATTCTGGCCTCTAAGTTTGAAATTGTGTGAAATATAATAGTTTTTCCTAATAATAAGGAATATTTTAATCATGGTTTATCAATCTAAGATACCCACTGTTTAATATTTTAACATCTGAAACGATTTATATCATTAGTGACATCTTTTTTTTTTTTTTAAAGATTTTATTTATTTGAGAGAGAGAGAGATCACAAGTAGGCAGAGAGGCAGGCAGAGAGAGAGGGGGAAGCAGGCTCCCTGCTGAGCAGAGAGCCCGATGCGGGGCTCGAACCCAGGACCCTGAGATCATGACCTGAGCTGAAGGCAGAGGCTTTAACCCGCTGAGCCACCCAGGCGCCCCATTAGTGACATCTTAGTAGTTAAAATTAGTGTATTTCCTTTTTGTGTAATACATAAAATATTGTGTCTTAAAATGGAAGACATTTTGTATTCAGTGCAAAATAGTGATTATTATTTACTAATGGAGGCCATTAACCCATGGCATAGATGTCTTTGGAATGTTTTTTTTATTTTTATTTTTATTTATTTATTTGGTTTCTTTTTTTAATTAAAAGGGTTCTTTGTGGCTCTTATCCCCACCTTGTTCTTGTTTTCTGTGGTAACCATTTTCATTTATATTTTGGGGTTATCTTTGCATTTTAAAAAAGTATTCGTATATTTTCCTTTTTACTACAGGGAAGGGAGTATATTGTATACACTATTGCAACATGCTTTCATTTAATCATATATCCTAGAGTTCACTCCATAGAATCAAAGAGCTTCCTTATTCCTTGTAATTGCTGCATAGTACTTCATTGAATAGATGCTTGTGCTTTTGTAAACCAGTTTCCTATTGGTGGACATTCTGATTATTTTTGCTATGTATCATAAATAGTGTTGCAGTAAATAGTGTTTGTAGCCATCATCTTTGCCAGTGTATATTGGGGACCATTAGAAGTAGAGTCTAATGGAATAAAGGGAAATGCATGTATAATTTTGTTAGTTACTGGAAAATTTCCCTCCCTAGGAAGTTTTTCATTCTATATAACCACCAGCAGTGAAAATGTCTATTTCCTCATAGCCTTGCTAATGGAGTATTTGCTAATCCAAAAGATGATACTGGTATGTTCATGAAGTTTTAATTGCAGGGGAGTAGGTATTGTGAACCTAGATGTATAGAGGCTAGGGAGAGCTAGTCATGTTTTTTCTGTTTGAAATGTCTTTGCAGCATCTTTTGGAAATTAACAGTACTAAGGTAAATAAGTAGACTCAAACTTGTAGTACTTGACATCTCTCTCTCCTTTTCCATAATCTGTTAATATTTTTCTTCCTTGCTTTCTTTAATAGATGAAAAAAAAGAACTCATCGTTCATTTAAATTCATAATCTTTATTGGAGCCACTGTGTCATATTGGTACAAGCAAGAATGTTGTAGATTGTACTGTAGTGATTTGATGTACAGTTTTATATTTTATTTCCCAAAATAAATAATAGTGTTCTCTGAGTGACTACTTTTTACTTCTTGATGGCAGTAGTAAGATTCTGAATTCAGGAGGAAAGATTAAAGATGGAATCAAGTTTGTGTAGAGTTTAGGAGTACAAGGGGTTTCTACAGTTTTATGAGGCAGTAATACTTTAAGATAAGAAGGTGGGTTTTTCATTAAACATTTATCCTACTTGACGTTTTAGAAGTTGATTCTTTATGTGCTTGACAAGTGTAGTGACTACATGTATATAGTATTTTTATCTATGCTTAAATAAATGTTTTGTCTTTATGAGAAACTAGTATTAAGTTTTCTTATCTGTTGGTTTTGCTATGTCCAGGTTTGGGCATAGTTTTTGACAAAGTGGGTGAGGATATGTAATGTTTCTTGGAGTGTTTTAAAATATATTTGTTGTACCATACAAAAGGTTTAGTTTCAGGGGTATAAATTAGATATCTCCACAAGAGAGCCATTGCTCAGAAAATCCTTGTGTTTAGTGATGGATGCAAAGACATGGGTATGGTGGAAATTTAGCCATATGTTCTATCAGATTTTCTTTATTAGAAAATCGGGTGTGGGGGGTGCCTGGGTGGCTCAGTTGGTTAAGCATCCAACTCTTGATCTCAGCTCAGGTCTTGATCTCCGGGTTGTGAGTTTAAGCCCCACACTGGGCTCCACGTTGGGCATGGAGCCTACTTAAAAAGAAAAATCAGGTTTGTTTCTTTAGGTATTCTGAGTAATAGCAAGTGATATTTTTCATTTCTCTTCTGTCGGTAGGAGTGTTTCTCAGGAGTTATCAGAAACCATCCTCACCATGGTAGCCAATTGCAGTAATGTTATGAACAAGGCCAGACAGCCGCCACCTGGAGTTATGCCAAAAGGACGCCCTCCTAGTGCTAGCAGCTTAGATGCCATTTCTCCTGTTCAGGTAAATGACTGCTACAACTGGTACACCTATGTGTGTCCATAGACTTGGAATAGAATAAACTTCTACATCATTTGTAATTTCTCAAAGGAAAATTTGTCTAAATTTATTACCTTATAGTACCTGCATGTCTAGCATCCACTACTACATTTTAAAGGAGATCCATAAATAGGCATTATAGTTGAGGATAGACTTTAATCATTAAATAGAACGTGACTGAGAGGAAAGGTACAAAACAGCTTATTTAGGTAAATGATAAGGGCTTCTTTTTAAAATAAGAGTAACTTAGACTTGACAAATAAGCACTGCCTTTGAACCTGATGTGTCTTGTTTGTAGCTTCACGGGCCAAGCAACAGTGCTAGAGCATAAGGACTTGTTATAACTGGGGCTCTTCAGCTCTCAACTGAACTGCTCTTTTAAAAACAAGGTACATTTAAGTTACTCCCTGACACCAACCACCCCCCTTCTCTCTGGGAGCAACATATTCCACTTCTGTTTTCACCTGCATTGATTGGCAGATTGGGGTTTAAGAAAAGAATGTTTAGTGATTCTTCAGGGGCCACTTTAGAAAAGGAATTTTGTATACCATTTTGTGTCACGAAGGTCTGAAATAATGACACAAACTAAGAAGCTTGATAATACATAGATAAATATAAATATATTTAAATATAGAAATTTTAAAAGATCTTTTGGTGAATAGCATACCTTGTTTTTTTTTTGTTTGTTTTAAATTAGAGCTGATCTCCTCCAACCCTCAAGATCTTCACATTTAGAGTAGATTTATTTGTTTTGACTGGAAGATTTATTTCTAATTGCTAAGCTTTTGTGTTGAAAGTTAAATAACATAGTTTGAGAGATTCTTTCTGTCATAAAAGGGCTTATGGGAAATTATGAAGACCTAAAAAACTGTCTTGTGTCACTGCTGAGTGCTTAGTGCTATGGCTGCAGGGCAGTTCATCATAAATGTTATTCTTGAAGTTTTGTATCCCTCATATTACGGCTCTGATACTTTGGCAAGAGGCTAACTCTTGAAACCTGCTCTGTGATACAGTAAGAAAAAAGACTAGCACAGTTGACTTGATTTGAGGATTTAGGTATTACCATGATTGCTCTGGGTTTTGCAGTTTACTTATTAAGCATATGGAGAGCTAAAGATTTCTTTACCTGTATCATATGTCTGTATATTCTTGGAAGTATGTTTAATACATTTTTATAATGTTTTTCTTTAGATTGACCCTCTTGCTGGAATGGCATCTCTTAGTATAGGTGGTTCAGCTGCCCCTCACACCCAGAGTATGCAGGGTTTTCCTCCAAATTTGGGTTCTGCATTCAGTACCCCTCAGTCACCAGCAAAAGCATTTCCACCCCTTTCAACCCCAAATCAGACAACTGCTTTCAGTGGTATTGGAGGACTTTCATCACAGCTTCCAGGTAAGGGGGAGCAGTGGTGGGTAAGAGTGCAGATTATTTGTAAATCTCATTGTGCTTTAATGTGGGGTAAGGTGTTTGGAGTCACTGTGATAATGAAAGCTGTTTAAATTGTAAATTTGTTTAAATCTTCAAAGCTGGGAAGAGAAAACGATACTATTATAATATTAATTGATTCAGATTGTAAGGATTCTGTTTACCAAATGATAGTATAAACAGTAACAAGTGTGTTAATCACATTCTGAAAGATGGAGGTTCAGATAAAGAATTCACAGCTTTATAAATCATTCAATAAATAATAAAGGTAGCAGATATTTTACATATCAGATTCAGGTATATGTTCTGGTTCATTACACCTCATCTACCTTGAAAATGATAGTAAATCCCTAAAACTTTTTTTAGTTATTTCAAATATTTTGGCTTTGAACTTCATATTGAAGTAAAGGTTACATTTATTTCTCTCCTGTACCCGTTTGTATCTCCTAAGCTATCTTCATCTTTTTATCTTCGGGGTGTAAGTTTCAGTGTTCCAAAATTTAAGGACTGAAAAAGTGATGACTCTGTAAGCTGATTAACAGTGCTGCTGTGTGGTTCTAGCCCTGATTGTTGATTTATTTAAGTCAAAATTAATTTCCCTAATAAGGCCTACTTAGCAAAGTTCTAACTATTATAAATTCTGTTTGCTAGAATTGAGAGGAATAAGCAAGTCCTGGCTCATGCTAACTGGAAGATAGTGTGAAATTCTTTAGTTTTCAATCCACATTAAAAGCAAACCAGTTCCTCTTAGTTTGGCTATCTTATATAGCATATCACCTATGAGAATGTACAGTTAAAGATTTCTATATTAGTCTTATTAGGAATATAAATAAATGAATAATTCTAAATGCTGGAGACATTTTCATGGTGTCCCTTTTTTTTTTTTTTTTTTTTGAAGATTTATTTATTTGAGAGAGAGCGCGTGCGTGCGTGCACAAGCAGGGGTAGAGGGAGAGGGAGAAGCAGGGAGTCTGACACAGGGCTCAATCTCAGGACCCTAAGATCATGTCCTAGGCCGAAGGCAGGTGTTTAACCTACTGAGCCACCCTGACGCCCCACCTTGCCCATTTTTATCTACTTTTATTAGTTTAGATTCTCTATAAAATTAAATACTGTTGTAAGGGAATTGACAAAGTCACTGTCTTTTTAAATTAAGAACCTAGATCTTTGATGTAAGTAAAGAATATGAGTAATGATAAGACTCTGGCTGCCTTCCTTCTTTCTAGTAGGTGGTCTTGGCACAGGCAGCCTGACTGGTATAGGAACTGGGGCTCTTGGACTCCCTGCAGTGAATAACGATCCTTTTGTACAGAGGAAACTGGGCACCTCTGGACTGAACCAGCCTACATTCCAGCAGAGTAAGATGAAACCTTGTAAGTGGTAGTGTTGTCTGTGATTGTGAAGTGTGACTGATGTACATAAAGTTTTTTAGATTTCCAGTTTGTTATCCCTACAGTTATGTGGACAGAAATTGGCTTATCTTAATATATTGTTAGTAGGGCCGTATGTTGATGTGCCTTCTAGATCAGTGGGAATTAATTCACAAACTTGAGTTACTGAAATAAAAAATTGAGTTATTTCTCCACCATTGATCTGGATTGTTAGAAGAGTATGATGGTTAATAAGAGGTAGCATCTTTTAAGGGCATTACTCTAAAAGTAAGAAATATAGTAAAAAGCGGCTTTTAGCAGTTTAAATGTATGTATATAAATCTACACTTATCCTAAAAATGCGTTGGTGGTGTTTTTTGTTTTTTTTTTTAAAACAATTTAGGAGCAGCCATGAGAATTTCAAATTTCTGTTTCAGCCTGACAGTTTATATAAGGCAATTTATTTTAAGGTTAAAGCTTCATGATATATATAGCCTTAGATGTAATAAATATCACCATATGACATATCTAATATAACTTGGAAAACAGCTTTTAAAGTTTCACCTCCTTAGTAAGTTAATTCTCAAAGTCAAAAGTCCTCTTTGTAAATATGTAGGTATCGTTTACCTATAAATACCCTTGTTGGGACCAGATATTTATACAGGATTTGAAAGTATACCAGTTGACTTGAAGATGTTAGTGTGAAAGGCTTGTCTGAATGTTATGTTTTGTAGCATGCTTTGTGTTTACATCAGTGTGTCATGCACATGCATTGATAATTCTTTTATGTTAGATGTCATTTTTATTACAAAGTAGTAAAGACTTGTTAACGTCAAGTGAGGTTGTGTTAAGGGTAAGTGCAGTGTGAATTTGAATGTAGTGAACTGTCATGGTTTGATAAAGCCTGATGAAGAAAATACTAAGGTAGAACTATAGTTGTAAGGCACTTGTTAAAATCTTTTATATGTACCTAAAATACTTGAATATTGCTCTTTGGCCACTTAATACTTTTCTTCATTTTCTTTATTTTTTTCCCTTAAAACTAAAAGGGTATTTTTTTTCTTTGGCTCTCTGTATAAAAGTGGGTCATTGGGGAAAGAGCTTAAATGCCCACTGGTTGCCTTTCTGTTTCTAACAGCGGACTTGTCTCAGGTGTGGCCAGAGGCAAACCAGCACTTTAGTAAAGAAATAGATGATGAAGCAAACAGCTATTTTCAGAGAATATATAATCACCCACCACATCCAACTATGTCTGTTGATGAGGTAAGTGTCTAGGATGTTCTAATACTTTATGGTTTAATATAAATCTTAAAATCCCCTTTCAAAGTTTTTAGAAATTCAGCTCAGAATGTTCTGGTATGTGTATGTATACCCTTTGAAATCTTAACATTCATCTCAGGCTCATTGTATTGTTAAATATTTTGATTAAGAATCCTTTTTTAAAGATTTCTTTAAGTATATCTATTCTTCTTACTAATCTCTACACCCAGTGTGGAGCTCGAATGCATGACCCCAAGATCAAGAGATGCATGCTCTTCCAGCTGAGCCAGCCAGCCTCCCCCCACCTTAAAGATTTTATTTTATTTTTTAAAGTATATTCTTTTTAACAATTCTTTGAAGAATATTTAAGAAATGCTTTTTCATAATAGTTTCCTTTATGCGTGTTTTATTTTTGTCTTGCTTTTTTTAGGTATTAGAAATGTTACAGAGGTTTAAAGATTCTACCATAAAGAGGGAACGAGAAGTCTTTAACTGTATGCTGAGGAACTTGTTTGAAGAATATCGGTTTTTCCCCCAGTACCCTGATAAAGAGTTACATATAACAGCCTGCCTGTTTGGTGGGATAATTGAAAAAGGACTGGTCACTTACATGGCACTAGGTCTGGCCCTGCGATATGTTCTTGAAGCCTTACGCAAGCCTTTTGGTTCCAAAATGTATTATTTTGGGATTGCTGCACTAGATAGATTTAAAAATAGGTGAGTGAATAGGTTTCCTATGAAGCATTTATCTCTCTTTTTTAAAATTTTATTTATTTATTTTAGTGAGAGGGCGCATGAGAATGGGAGGAGCATAGGGAGAGGGAGGGAGAGAATCTTAAGCTGACTCCACACTAAGCGCAGTGCGGAGCAGAGCCCCGACATGAGACTTGATCTCACCACCTTGAGTTCATGACCCAAGCCGAAACCAGGAGTCTGATGCTTAACTGACTGTGCCACCCAGGTGCCCTGGAAGCATCTTTTATTTACTATAAGAAGAAATAATAACTCATTTATCAACTAATTCTTGCCGTATCCCATCACTACATGTATCTTAACGTCTGTATGAAGTAGAAGGGGAGGAAGTGAAAACAGTTCATTATAATTATCAAATAAGTGGTAGGAAAAGTATAAACTGAAATAGTGCTTTTGTTTTGTTAAAGTATACTTTAGTGAAAGGCACCATTTTAGATTATAGTTCTTTGAATTTTGGCAGAATTTTGAGTTGTATAACCACCACAGTTACAGTCAAGGTCTTGAAAATTTGTTACTCCCGAGCAGTTCTCTTGTTTCCCCTGGCAATCCTTGATCTGATTTCTTTCTAGTTTTTCTAGTGTTCTTTAAGCAGAACCACACACAGTATGTATGAGTCTGACTTCTTGCAATTAGGCTGATGCTTTTGAAATTAATCTGTATAACTATATGTTTCGGTAGTTGTTCCTTTTTATTGCTGAGTAGTTTTCTATTGTATGGGTTAACTATGAATTGTTTTTCCATTTACCTGCTAATGAACATTTGAAATTGTTTCCAGATAGCAATTTTAATGACTTGTTGTAATCAAATTTTAACTGAAATAGGATCTTTAAAAAACAAAAGATACTGTTTTCTGATGTAAAAAGAAGTTCATAGATATTTCTCTCCCCTACTTCCGTGCTGTTATCTTTGGAAATCTCTTCAAGTAAGGTGTTTTCTAGGTAGAATGGGGGAAGTGGCCTAGACTAGCATTTGAAAGAAAATTCGTTAATTGTGCTGCTTCTGTTCGTACATGAGGTGATGAATGAATGAATGAATGTTTTTGTTGGCAGATTGAAGGACTATCCCCAGTATTGTCAGCACTTGGCTTCTATCAGTCACTTTATGCAATTTCCACATCATTTACAGGAGGTAAGTGTCTTTAATACCTAAAATCTGTCTAGTAGTTGGAGAGCTTATTTTAATTTGATTTTGGGTTTGCTGGGACTGGCATTAAGATTTCTTAATGATTGGCATTATATAGGCGTAAATACTATTTGTTGCTCATTTTGCAGCTTAATAATAGGTCATGAAAAAATCATTTTTGGATGATCTTTTCTAAGCAGTGGTTTTGCTTCATTTAATAAAGGCTTTTATCAGTTATTTTAGCCTGATACTGCTATTAAAGTATAGACATTTTCTGCTGTTACTAAGAATTCTTTCATGGGACACCTGGATAGCTCAGTCGGCTGAGCATTGGAGTCTTGGTTTCAGCTCAACTCATTATCTCAGGATTGAGCTCTGTGCTCATTGTGGAGCCTGCTTTAGATTCTTTTTCTCCCACTCTGCCCCTCCCACTCACATGCTCTCTCAAATAAGTAAAATCCTAATAAAAAAAAAATTCCTGCCTGATTTGCGAGTTCAAGCTCCATGTTGGGTGTAGAGATAACTTAAAAAAATATATAGTCTTTTTACCACCTGCTTAGATTTCTTTGATGTATTTGTTAAAAAGAAGGCAGTCCTTGAGGAAATGAACTTGGGATATTGTACATTTTCTTTAAGTTTTTTGTTTTTTTTTTTTTTTTGTTTTGTTTTTTCAATTTATAAAAGAGTGTGAGTGGGGTCGGGTGAGAAGCAGAAGGAGAGGGACAAGTGGACTCTACGCTGAGCATGGAGCCTGCTGTGGGGTTCAGTGCCACGACCCTGGGGTCATGACCTGAACCAAAATCAAGAGTCAGGTGCTCAACCAACTGAGCCACGTAGGTGCCCCTAGATAATTGTATATTTTAAGCCATTTTACATGATTGTTCATGAAATTTGTAAACTGTTGTTTTAGTGATTGATTTTAGATTAATTGGTTAATACTCATACCTTTGTCTTGCCTTTGGTTAAAACCTTAGATTTCTCTATAAGAGAACAAGAAAATTAATCTTTATTAACTTTATTTTGTGTAAATCAGAAAAATGGCTTTAACATCATATTAAACAAATCAGATCAGAATATGAATCTACTTTTAATTTTTATTAGAATTTAGTCCAGCGTTTTCACCTAATCCGGCTGGGTTTGTTTGTAGGAGGACAGGGTTTTTGTGATGGGTTAACCTAGGAGACCTGTGGAGGGGAGCCACAAGTATTACTCATTCACGTGAGGGGGTTGGGGTAATATGCCAGTACTGTAGTACAATACAGGAAAGCAGAGTTTTGTAAGGGTCAGATGGGAAATGTGTTTGGAATTCAGAGCTGGTAATATAGACCTTGAAAGTGGAGACAAGAGAGGTGGCCTGGAAATGATCACACGAAACAGTGGTCTCTAGTACCTCCTGTAACAAGATAGAGGGTGAGAGAGAGGTTATTTGTATTTCTGTACTTAGTCAATTTATTTTATTTATTTATTTATTTTTAAAAAGATTTTTATTTATTTATTTGACAGGCAGCAAGAGAGGGAACACAAGCAGGGGGAGTGGGAAAGGGAGAAGCAGGCTCCCCGCTGAGCAGAGAGCCCAAGTGGATCTCTAACCCAGGATCCTGGGATCATGACCTGAGCTGAAGGCAGACACTTAATAACTGAGCCACCCAGGCGCCCCTTAGTCAATTTAAAGTGCTATGCTTTATTCAGAGATTGTCTTTCCTACTTGAAAATGCCCTTTATTTTATTTTATCTTTTTTTTGAAGATTTATTTTTTATCAAAAGCAAGGGAGAGGTTTAGATGACTAAAGTAGATGACTAGTTTAAGCAGACTCCCTGCTGAAGATGGAGTCCAACACCTGGCTCAATTTCAGGACCCTGAGATCATGACCTGAGCCAAAAACCAAAACTCAGATGCTTAACTGACTGTACCACTCAGGAGCTTGAGAATGTCCTGTTTTGAATAAAGTTACAGTAGTTGTTTGTTTGTTTGTTTAGAGCTGGGAGGGGCAGAGGGAGAGAGAGGATCTTAAGCAGGCTCTTCACCCAGCGCAGAGCCTGACTTGAGGCTCTATCTCACAACCCTGAGATGATACCTGAACTGAAATCAAGAGTCAGATGCTTAACTGACTGAGTCACCTTGGTGCAGCTAGGTAGTTTTTGTTTTGTTCAGCCATGGACTGCTGGAAATAGGATTAGGAGCCCTGTATCAGTTTTCTAATTTGTGTATGGAAAGGAGGTTGAGTGGTCTGTGAAATGGACAGAAGTCTGCCTTCCTGCTTATTTACCTCTCCCTGGCTTGGCTTTCTACAGTGTGTTTCTTTGTTTTGTAGTAATAGTTGTAGTTATTGAGAGATAACTTATTGTATTTTTTGGTCCTTAGGTTTCTCATCAGCATCCAGTAAAAGAGATCAATATAGTATAGAAATTTAGGGGTGCCTGGGTGGCTCAGTTAAGTGGCTGCCTTCGGCTTAGGTCATGATCTAAGTCCTGGGAAGGACCCCTGCATCGGGCTCCCTGCTCATCGGGAAGCCTGCTTCTCCCTCTCCTGCTCCCCCGCCTGTGCTCTCCTCTCTTTCTCTCAAATAAATAAATAAAATCTTAAAAAAAAATTTAGTATAGAAATTTAAAAATGTTAAAGTTTACATATATTAAGGGATTTATGAAAGTGTATATGCAGGCATTGGTGGTGGCTCTTTTGAAAGTTGTGTTGCTAGACTAGTTCCCTTGTAATGTTTTAAGACATATAGTTTTACCTTCCAAAGAGCCCCATGGTGTCTACTTATGTATATTATGTATAGGAATATGGACCAGAATGGGTCAGGGAGTAAGGGATATCCCCTCTCAGAAGTGAGAGGAGTGTAATTCAGAATTTTCAGTTTTTGTTAAGAAGTCTTTTAATGTCTTATCATCTCCCTTCCCCTAGTATATTGAATATGGACAACAGTCTAGAGATCCTCCTGTGAAAATGCAGGGCTCTATCACAACCCCTGGAAGTATTGCACTGGCTCAGGCCCAGGCTCAGGCCCAGGTTCCAGCAAAAGCTCCCCTTGCTGGTCAGGTTAGCACGATGGTAACCACCTCAACAACCACCACTGTTGCTAAAACGGTTACAGTCACCAGGCCAACCGGAGTCAGCTTTAAGAAAGATGTGCCAGTAAGTAGATCTTTTTTCTTTCCTCGGGTCTATTATGTTGTAATGTCGCCAGTAGTGAGCATGTATTTTAATTTTATCATAAATAACACATGCCTACTGAAAGTGTAAAGGCCAGCATTTCTCCCTTTGTATCTCCCCTCCCCAGATTTCCCAGAGACAGGCACTATTAATAGTTTAGTACGTATTCTGGCTAACACTTACAGTATATAGCCGTATATATCATGTGTATGTTTTTTCCTGAAGGAATCAGTATACATTTTTCCCTGGGATGTGTCAAGCAGGCATTTTAGTTTATGTTGTGTTGTTTGTTTTTTTTTTTAGCCTTCTATTAATACTACAAATATAGACACGTTGCTTGTGGCCACAGATCAAACTGAGAGAATTGTAGAGCCCCCAGAAAATATCCAAGAGAAAATTGCTTTTATCTTCAATAATCTCTCACAATCGAATATGACCCAAAAGGTGAGCATGCTGTAATAATTTATATACCATTATGAATGCTGTCTATTCTTATCCCTAATGGGTTGGGTGATTTACATTTGATGTTCTGCACCCTTTGTAATACTTCAATTTAAAGGCGAAAGTAATGGAATCAAAACAAAGAGAATGAGGATATACAACTAGTGGCTGTGGTTTTTGTAGACATTAAGTAGCACTAGTTTTGCAGCAAGTTTTATAGGCTTTTGAAGTAAACTCTGGTCCCATCATGGTGGAGGGTTTCATTTGTACCTCGTCGCAGGTCATGTTTTCCCAGAGACCATTCACAGCTTTTATTAGGTGTCTAATAACTGAGGTAACCTTGTGCAAAGCATAAGAAATGACCATTGCCTTTCAAGATTATATGTAAGGCATTGGAAATGCCTGTGTTACAAAATCTTTCAAAATCCCACCAGAATTGATTGGGGGGAATATAAGTCTTTAGTGTCCTTTTGGAAGAGAAGTTTCCTGGAGTTTGGAAATTTAGGAAAACATAGTTCCGGTGTTAGGTCTCTTAATGGCAGGTTGTACATTAATAATTTATGCAATTTTGGTCAAATGGAGAGTTGGGAAAGATGGGGGTGAGGGACTTCATGTTTTATAATTTTAAAGCTGAAAGCGACTATAGATGTTTTAGTCCTAATCAACCCACAGTTTGAGAGATGACTGTATACTAACATGGAATTGAATATACTGTACTTTATAGCATGTGTCTGATGTAGGGGGAGATGAAGCATTGTGCTTTAGCATCTAATTTTGCAAGGAGCCACATGCTACATGTTGTATTTTCACAGAAAAAAACACAAAGATATATTTTATTATCTTTTAATTGTGTACTTCCTGTGTTGCATTGGTTGGCTAGGTTGAAGAACTAAAGGAAACTGTGAAGGAAGAATTTATGCCTTGGGTTTCACAGTACCTGGTTATGAAGAGAGTCAGTATTGAGCCAAACTTTCACAGCCTCTATTCAAACTTCCTTGACACGCTGAAGAACCCTGAATTTAATAAGATGGTTCTGAATGAGACCTACAGAAACATCAAAGTAAAATTTAGTTCTTGTATTTCTTTTCATTACTGTTTCAAGTTTGGAAATACTTGATTGTACAAGCAAAATTTTGGGGGACTTTTTCCTATACGTTGTCTGTATTAGGTTATCTATGAAAGTTGCTCTAGGATTTGTTTCAGATATGGAACTAATTTCATGAAGAATTTAGTTATATAGACATGTACTGTTGACTTTGAAAGTAACTCTACTGTTCTGATTTTGTTTTCATCATTTCGTGCATGGTTTTAAATCTTAATCCTCTGTTCATGTCTCTTCTTCATATTTGTAATATGCTCTGAGCTCTAGTCCCTCAGGTTCTTTTTAATAGTCTTATAGAAATCTGTTATCTTTATATTTATTGCTAATGGATATTTAGATTGTTAATAACTTTATTATAAAGACAGTGCTGCCGTGAGTCTTTGATGTCTTCTTAAGTGCCATGTATCTTTCTGTACTTTTACCTTAATTATGGAATAGCTGTTGTGAAGGATTCTCAGCAGTTCAGAGTCAGAGTTTTCCTAATGTGCTAACACTTGTTCCATAAAAGTAGGTATTTTATTTTTCAGGAAGAATAGTGTTTCAAGAAAACCAGCATACAGCTGTCATCATTCTTTGATGAATAACTTGGGGCATTGGTTTAGGAACCAGCACTATATTTAAACCTGTGGATGGGAATTTTCCCCATTCTTGGTTACGCTGTAGTGCAAAAGAATTCCTGGCTCTTTCTGTTGCACAGCTGACTGCGTGCCATTCTGCTGTTGCTGGATAGAGTTAAGGAACATAACTATATTTGCCCTTTTTTATCTGATTAAAATTGTGATTGGGATATGAAAGTATGCATATATTGTGGAGCAAAATTTCCAAGATTCTTTTAAACAAATTGAAATTACAACATGATAGCCATAAATTTTAAGGGGTAACATGTTGCACATGGATGTATGTACGTGCCCCAAAAGATACTCATGTTTTATGCAATGGTTTCATTCCCCTTAGGAGAGTAACAACTAGAGAATTAATGTAATAGGTATTCTAGAAATTTTAAAAGAAGTGTATTAGTGAAATAAATAGCTATTCTAGAAAATTTAAAAGAAGCATTTAATCATTATTATACTGTATTTCAGAAAGCTATTTTAGTTCTCTGTAGAGATACACAGTGACCTAGATAATGCTAAAGATTGTACTCAGTGCTATGATATTGGTTACATTTCTCTGTATGCTTGTTGTCTTGAATGACTTAGAAGCATAACTTTATTGTCATTTGAATTGAATTTGACTCTTCAAAACTAGATTTGCAGTTGAGTGTCTGCTTCAAATCTCACTAAAATTTTCAGTTTTTAAAATACTTTTCTGTAGGACTGTGCATGACCCCTTAACCTTGTGTAGTTATACTCTGATAATATGGAATAGATGTAATGTGGGGGCATATTCTCAGAATTGAGGACTCATTTTAACATAGGATAAGGTGGAATTCTCAAACATTCAGTTGAGAATTTTTTTTTGTAAGCTCATTTTCTTTCTTAATCCTATACCATTTCAGGTGCTCCTGACCTCTGATAAAGCTGCAGCAAATTTTTCAGATCGTTCTTTGCTGAAGAATTTGGGACATTGGCTAGGAATGATCACACTAGCTAAAAATAAACCCATCTTACACACTGTGAGTTCCAGGGGTTCATGTAAAACTTGAGAATGTTCATATGGCGTATTATGTCTAAAAATCTTGACTTTATTTAGGGCTATTTTAATGATGATTAGGTGTTTGTAAGAGTTTGGCCCATGTTTTGAATCTAATTGCATGCTCATGATCCTGCATTGTTAATAAGCAGGATAAACAAAAGTCAGTAAGGTCTGTCATCCCTTTTTGTAAGGCAAGGATCATACTATATTGATTCCTAATTTGGGAATAAGTTTGGCAAGATACCTTTCTTTTGGTAGTTTGTGAGGGGTTTTGAAATATAGCCCCAGTTTTTTAAAAAAAGTATTTTTCTTATTCTAGGACTTGGATGTAAAATCTTTGCTGCTAGAGGCGTATGTTAAAGGACAGCAAGAGTTGCTCTACGTAGTGCCCTTTGTTGCCAAAGTCTTAGAATCTAGCATTCGTAGTGTGGTGAGTAGATTTTAATATTTTATTGGTGGTTAATTTTTAAAAGTTAGTTTGTTTCAGCAAAAGGGCAAGAGATTATGTCCTTAGTTCCTATGAACATAGAGCCAGTTCAGTCAGGCATCCTCAGGGAAACTTGGATTTCCAGTGTGAGAGGCTAAAGTAGCATGATTTTAAAGAACGGCTTTGGATTTTGGTGTTTTCCTAAAATATATAGATGGGAAATCCAAGGCTTTTGTTATGGCCACATAAATGTAAGTGCTTAACTATTTTTCTTAATTATAAATTTTTATTATTCTTTTTTTAAGATTTTTTTTTTTTTTAAATTCATTTGACAGAGACATAGCGAGAGAGGGAACACAAGCAGGGGTAGTGGGAGAGGGAGAAGCAGGCTTCCTGCTGAGCAGGGAGCCCGATGCAGGGCTCGATCCCAAGACCTTGGGATCATGACCCCAGCCGAAGGCAGACAATTAAGACTTAGTACCCAGGTGCCCCTTAGCTGTTTTAAATAATACAAATTAGAGGATGATTTTGGTGGCCCCCTTAACATAATAGCTTTTCTTTAGGTTTTTAGGCCACCCAACCCGTGGACAATGGCAATTATGAATGTGTTAGCAGAGCTACATCAGGAACATGACTTAAAGGTAAATTTGTTGCTGCTTTATCCTTTAGAACATTCTATGCCTTCACATTATTAAAATTTACAGAAAAGGTAGAGTATATTTGGGGAAAGCACTGTAACATTTGGGTGAGAGTAGTGTATATAGTGAATAAAGCTACATTTTAAAATAATTCTTTTCGAATATTTGAATTATGCAGTTAAACTTGAAGTTTGAGATTGAAGTCCTCTGTAAGAACCTTGCATTAGACATCAATGAGCTAAAACCTGGAAACCTCCTAAAGGATAAAGACCGCCTAAAGAACTTAGATGAGCAACTCTCTGCTCCAAAGAAAGATGTCAAGCAACCAGAAGAACTCCCTCCCATCACAACCACAAGTAAGTGTGATAGTTAGCCCTCTCCTTACCAGAAGGTTTTCTTAAATGGTACATCTTCATGCATATAGCAAGTTGTAATTTTCCACGTAATGTGGTGCTGAAATTTTGTATACTTTTTGGTGAGCCATCTAAATTAAGGAATAGTTAGTAATGGGTAGGCATTGTCTTAGGTATTAGTACTAATATGGTATTCTTAATTAAGCATCATTAATCATATCCCAGCTAAGCCAGGTTATCTTTTACATTGTTAGAGGTCTCAGAAGAAACTGCATGGTTATGATGGTCTGTGTTATTCCTGATCTATCTTGGGCTGGCTAGACTACCAGTTAGATCTGCCAGGGAGGTGAATTATTATACTTGGATCATATAGATTGGAAGTGTGGGGGGCTGTAGGAGTGTTGGAAAAAAAAGATCGGGAGGCGTGTTAGGATAAACCAGCTTTCATTCTCTCTCACTCCTCAGTGGCTAAGAATCTCCAAGTGAATCCAGGGAACAGCCTAGACTGGAAATAGATACCTGTAATAAAGAGTAATCCAACAAGACTTGGGCTTATTAATGTCCTCACAGTTGATGATTTGCCCTGTTGCACTGTCACTGACATAGTTTTACATACTTCGTTCAAATCTCTATTAAAACAATAGAAGTTTTCTTGTTGTAATTTAGGGTGAAAAAATGTGACCTGTGCCATTCCCCCGAGTCCTTCAACGGACTAATCTAGTTAATTTAATGAAAGACCACTTTGGTACCCTGCTAATGTTACAGTAAAATCAAGAAGTATGCTTTTTATTAGCTCTTACTTTATCTCTTAACATTTAGCAACTTCTACAACACCAGCTACCAGTACTACTTGTACAGCCACGGTTCCACCACAACCGCAGTACAGCTACCACGACATCAATGTCTATTCCCTTGCAGGCCTGGCACCACACATTACCCTAAATCCAACGGTACGTAAACACTGCTCCGTATCCCGTTTCCTACTTTGTGACAAGATAAACTGGAAGTCACCTTCCTTTTCTTTTTCCCTTCTTCTGGATTCTTAGGTTGTAGACTTTTGTGCAGAGAGCAGGAATTAGGAACTGCTCTGTAGTACAGCTTGGCATTTTTTTACTATAAAAATAGTTATTGTGACCACACATCATCTATATTCGTTCCTCATATCAAAACCCTGAGATACTAATTAGCTGACAGTATAATTACAATCGCCAGGAATTCCTTCCACAGGTCAAAAGATCCTTAGTGTGTTCATAGCTTTTTGCTCTTTATTTTCATTATCATGCCACCCTTAGCCGTGCATTATGACCTTTCCTGGCAGTTTGAACTGAGCTGATTCCTGTGTGTGTATGTGAAATCTCCAGGCCAGGGTCTAGAAGTGGGACTTAACACTTACAGTTATATTTCTGTAGCCTGGTTCTAGGAGGAAGTTTGGTTTGAAGTCCTATAAAATTCATATACTTAAAAGGTAGTATGTTACCTTTTATATGTTAGAGTGATGATTATCTTCTTTTGTTCTGCTTAACACTTGTTCGGAATCAGGTACTTGGAGTATTCGTGGTCTTTGTTTTTTTGAAACTGAAAATGTTCACAAATACAGGAGTAACATTAATACATTGAGCCCCTTTTTATTTAAAGGACATAAAAGGATTTTTGAAAGAGATATTTTAATCTGCCCCCTGTCCTATTTTTTGTTGGAGTTGGGGGCTACATCTACAAATCGTGGTTCCCCTTTATAACACTCTCAGTAATCTGAACACTTCAGGTATCCATCATGAATATTTTAAAAATTTCTTACAAGGTCATTAAGTTAAAGAGACCAAGTGAGTATTAGGGCATAGTTTGTATTAGAGATAAAAGATTAGAAATACGGGTGCCTGGGTGGCTCAGTGGGTTAAAGCCTCTGCCTTCAGCTCAGGTCATGATCTCAGAGTCCTGGAATCGAGTTCCGCATTGGGCTTTCTGCTCATCAGGGAGCCTGCTTCGCCCCCCTCCCCCTGCCTGCCTCTCTGCCTACTTGTGATCTCTCTCTCTGTCAAAAAAATAAATAAAATCTTTAAAAAAAAAAAAAAGATTGGAAATAGTCTTCCAAGTGAAGCAAAATGGCTTTAATGTATGGTAGTGTAAATGTTTGCTATTCTGAGGAATTATTTGTAGTAACGTTTTTTTAGAAATCTTTTTTTCTATAAACTTGATTCATTTGCATTACTCCAAGCAGCTAAAGAAATCACTTTTTTTTTTTAAGATTTATTTATTTGACAGAGAGATCACAAGGAGGCAGAGGCAGGCAGAGAGGGGGGGGGAAGCAGGCTCCCTGCTGAGCAGAGAGCCCGATGCGGGCCTTGATCCCAGGACCGTGAGATCATGACCTGAGCCGAAGGCAGAGGCTTTAACCGGACTGTGAGATCATGACCTGAGCCGAAGGCAGAGGCTTTAACCCACTGAGCCACCCAGGTGCCCCAAGAAATCACTTTCTTTAAGAGTATTTAAGCCATATGGGGCGCCTGGGTGGCTCAGTTTGTTAAGCATTTGCCTTTGGCTCAGGTCATGGTCCCAGAGTCCTGGGATCCAGCCCCGTGTTGGGCTCCCTGCTCAGTGGGGAGTCTGCTTCTCCTTCTCGCTCTGCCCTGGTTCCTGTGCTCACGTGCTCTCTCTCTTTCTCTTAAATAAATAAAAATCTTTAACAAAAGAGTACTTACTTAAGGCACAGATTTTAATTTTAACTAAGGAAGCATGTAATCATCTGGTAATAAAAAATTTGCCCATCAGACTTGTAAAAAACCAAAGACTTATCTCTTATCATGTATCATAAGGCATACTGAATACTGTTCTCTTTGTAGCTTAGCTTCTATTTCTTGTGTTCTTCATTGGTTAATTTAAAGTAGAAATTGGTAGTTAATGGTTAATATTGAAGTAACTTCCAAAATCATGGGTGTGATTACTGATGGAAGTTGGGTTGTCTTACTTAAATAAGCTGCTGACTTAACTTGTTTTTTCCCCACCTAGATTCCCTTGTTTCAGGCCCATCCACAGTTGAAGCAGTGTGTGCGCCAGGCAATTGAACGGGCTGTCCAGGAGCTCGTCCATCCTGTGGTGGATCGATCAATTAAGATTGCCATGACTACTTGTGAGCAAATAGTCAGGAAGGATTTTGCCCTGGATTCTGAGGAATCTCGAATGCGAATAGCAGCTCATCACATGATGCGTAATTTAACAGCTGGAATGGCTATGATTACCTGCAGGGAACCTTTGCTAATGAGCATATCTACCAACCTGAAAAACAGCTTTGCCTCAGCCCTTCGTGTATGTTGGTTATGTTCTTGGTGTAGTACCTTACTGCTTTGTTTGAAAAAGGTTCTTTTTCTTTGCACATCACCAAATCTGTTTTATATCTTCCTTTCTCTTAGATTGTAAATTCTGTGAGTTGAAGCATCATGTTTGTTTTCACTTACTATTATATCTTTAACACAGTGTTTGGCAGATAGTAGATATCCACATATTTATTGGTTTAAAGAAATGAAGTTTAAAAAAATGCCTAAGTTTTTTTGTTTGTTTCTGTTTATCATTAAGAATTTAGATAAAAACACTTGGAATAGGACAGTACAAAATGGAAAGTGACTTTGTGTGTACCCACATAAACACACACACAAGCATACATTCTTTCTTCAAGTAACTCAGTTATTAATTTTGGGTCTTACATGTCATGTTAATAATGACTTTATTTTAAAAAAATTTTTTTATGACTTTTTTTTTTTAACTGCTTTACTGTTCACATATTGTTCACCATTTTCACAATAGCCTGATAAGTAAAATGTTTTGGGTGAGTACTATTTTCATCTTATATACAGATGAAGATGATTATTAGGCTATTTCATGGTCATAGCTAATGAGTCATAAGTCAGAACTTTTAAAATTTGTCTAGGCATTGCATTTCCTGTTTTCTTATTGGTCTTGTCCATCCACAGAAAACTTTAAATTGTTTTCATTCTGTCTTTTCCCCTTCCAATAGACTGCATCCCCACAACAAAGGGAAATGATGGATCAGGCAGCTGCTCAGTTAGCTCAGGACAATTGTGAATTAGCTTGCTGTTTTATTCAGAAGACTGCAGTAGAAAAAGCAGGCCCTGAGATGGACAAGAGATTAGCAACTGTAAGTGTTTAGCGTTTGCCATTTAAGTATTTTTTTTTTTCTGTTTAAGAAAATGCCTCATAACAAGAACCTCAGTGACTTTTTTTATTTGCAGGAATTTGAGCTGAGAAAACATGCTAGGCAAGAAGGGCGCAGGTACTGTGATCCTGTTGTGTTAACATACCAAGCTGAGCGGATGCCAGAGCAAATCAGGCTAAAAGTGAGAATTGGGGGCTTTGTCTGTCTCTGCCCGTCTTTGTTTTCTTTCTGTTCTTGTTACTTAAACTCTTCACCAAGACTAAGACAGTGGGGTTAAATGGTAAATGTTTCTGAGACAGATTCCACCTCAGTAGCCTATCATTTGAAGGCTACCTGTGGAGAACGCATGAAGGTACCTTAGGTAGGGGTGTCTGGCTGGCTCAGTTGGTAGAGTGTGTGATTGTTGATCTCAGGGACGGAGTTCAAGCCCCACATGAGGAATTACTTAAAGATAAAATTACTTTTTTTTTTTTTTTTTTGGATATTTGGCGGCAGCTTTTTTTTTTTTTTTTTTTTTAAGATTCTATTTATTTATTTGACAGAGAGCACAAGCAGGGGGAGCGGCAGGCAAAGGGAGAGGGAGAAGCAGCCTCCCTGGCTGAGCAGGGAGCTCGATCTCAGGACCCCAGGATCATTACCTTAGCCGAAGGCAGACACTTAATTGACTGAGCCACCCAGGCGCCCCAAGATAAAATTACTTCAAGAGATTACTTAAAGATAAAATCTTTATATGTGTGTGTGTGTATATATAAATAAAGATAACCTTAGATGTATGCACCTTCCAGTTGTTGAAGTGCTACCATAAAGAGTTCATGTCCCTGTTAATTTTTGTGTTTTACAACTTGGTCTTCCCTTCTGGTACTTAAGTTTTTATTGCTGCCTGTTGGTGAGAAGATGATGTGAGAAATCTGATCATTTTTATCACTTCCGTTGGAGAATTGCACTTGGTATGGTTTTATTTTAGGCATTTTCCAGTGGAAAAACTCAAATGAATTTATAAATGAAGGATACTCTTTATGGGATTCAGGGAAATGGGAAACACTGAATTGTGTGCAGATGTATGCATACTCAGTCATGCATGCAACATCAATATATTGTAGTGACTCCTGTGTCCCTTCTCAGAAGAACCTCTGTGCTTACTCTCATGCAAACTTTCCACTTTCAAAAAACTTGCCTTCAATTTTGTGCAGAGGATCCTGTCAAAATAGGTTTTCTTCTTTATAGGTTGGTGGTGTGGACCCAAAGCAGCTGGCTGTTTATGAAGAATTTGCACGCAATGTGCCAGGCTTCCTGCCCACAAATGATTTAAGTCAGCCCACAGGATTTTTAGCTCAACCCATGAAGGTAAATCGTTGCCTGGGATTAAATCAAATGTTTAACATTTTAATTTGAATGTTCTTATTTTGTTAATCTGTCATTTGCTTCCTGTGAGCTTAAGTTATACGAGGAAAACGTACTAACAGTTGTTTTGTTTTGTTTGTTTGTTTCAGAGTTTATTTATTTATTTGACAGAGAGAGATCACAAGTAGGCAGAGAGGCAGGCAGAGAGAGGGAAACAGGCTCCCCGCTGAGCAGAGAGCCCAATGTGGGGCTCAATCCCAGGACCCTGAGATCATGACCTGAGCTGGAGGCAGAGGCTTTAACCCACTGAGCCACCCAGACGCCCCCATACTCACAGTTATTGAGTATAGGTATTCTTTGTATCAGATGAACATAGCGTGTGGGGGACTTTTTAAAAAAATGCATGAGGTTGATTTTCACGTTTGGCCTAACTAGAGGTATTTACATGGTGACCCCATGTAAATACAGGGTTTCGCCTGTATTTTGTAAAAACATTTTCTAAGAATTCGAAATAATTATATATAGAAAAGTTGAGGATGTAGGGTTGGGGAAACATTTTCCCCCTAAACCATTTAAATATAAGATACCCTGATATCCCAGTCACTCTTGAAAACTTTGGTGTGTGTTGTCTAAAAAAACATTCTGTAGTATAGCTGTTGAAATCAAGAAGTTACCATAGATACATTAATACCTAATCCTTAGACCTCATTCAGGTTTTATGAAGTGTCCCAGTAGCACCTTTTTATAGTAAAAGGACCTATTTCAGAATCATACATTTCAGTTAGTTGTTTTATTTTTAAAATTTGCCCCAGGTTAGTCTGGTACAGCACCTCACTTTTTCCTCCTCTTTCATGACCTCGACACTTCTGCAGATTATAGGCCAGTTATCTTCTAGAATGGCCTGATTTGGGTGTGTCCAGTATGTTGTCAGGAATAGATTCGGATCCGACATCTTTGATAACGTTTATCACAGAAATGATGCTGTGATATTCTATCATGCTTTGGCACTTGAACTGAGTACTATATTTTTCCATTGTTTGGATTACCTAATTTCCTAGGCTGTATCCTATCCCATTATTTATTTTGCTTCTTTGATTACTTGATGGTGTTGATGTCTGGTGGGTTTTCCTCAGCCAAGTGAAATACCCCTCCCCTCATCCCTGCCTTGCACTGCCCCACCTAATGTTTTTAAGATCAAATAGTTCAGGAAGGGGACTGTTCGAAGAGCCCCTCTATGTTTTGATGAAAAAAAAAAAGTGAGGGGGCACTCCTGGGTGGCTCAGTCTCCCTTCGGCTTGGGTTATGGTCCCAGGGTCCTGTGATCAAGCCCCACGTTGGGCTCCCACCTTGGTGGGGAGCCTGCTTCTGAACCCTCTCCTCTCAGCTCCTGCTCTCTCTCGGTATCTCTGTTTGTCTCTTAAATAAATAAAATCTTCAGGGGAAAAAAAATAAAAGAGTTGTTTAAAAAACAAAAAATTAGGGGTGCCTGGGTGGCTCAGTGGGTTAAAGCCTCTGCCTTCGGCTCAAGTCATGATCTCACGGTCCTGGGATCGAGCCCCGCATCGGGCTCTCCACTCAATGGGGGAGCCTGCTTCCCCCTCTCTCTCTGCCTACTTGTGATCTCTCTCCTGTCAAATAAAAAATCTTTAAAAAAATAAAAAAATAAAAATAAATAAAAAATTCAAGGGTGTAAACATACTAAAAGACTTTGTACTTGCCGTTCGAGCCAATGAAAAATCTTAAAAATTTTTGCTTATCTCTTTCTTGGTTGTTTCCTTTTCTAAAACAGCAAGCTTGGGCAACAGATGATGTAGCTCAGATTTATGATAAGTGCATTACAGAATTGGAGCAGCACCTACATGCCATCCCACCAACTTTGGCCATGAATCCTCAAGCTCAGGCTCTTAGAAGTCTTTTGGAGGTTGTAGTATTATCTCGAAACTCTCGGGATGCCATAGCTGCTCTTGGATTGCTCCAGAAGGTTAGTTCTTAAATGTTACTTTTAAGAAGAGACTAGGTTTGAAGCGAGCACAGGAAGAGCTTAGGTTTGTAAATGTAGTGACCCACACCATCATCTCCTTGGATTATCTTAAGATTTTAAAATCAAGATGAAACAAGTTCTTTTTGGTAATCAGGTAATTTTCTCTAGAATAGAATGTAGTTGTGACAGTTACTGATGAAGTGGGAAATTTCTTTTTTTCATTAAGGTCTTTCGAAAATACAGTTAAGAAGCTTTAAAAGATAGCACTTTAGATTTGGAGGAATAGGTTGATACCAAGTACTTGGGTGATGTGGGAGGGTTGGCAGGGAGCATTGGATTTTGACTGTGTAGGGATAATGGGGCCTTTCATGTGAAGAACACAGTGGATATAAACTAGATAGAATTTAGAGAGTATGCGTGTGTGTTAGGGTAAGTGAAAAGCATTTTGGTGAGCGCAGACATTGTTAACTGGACTCTTTAGAAGCTATGTTGTAGTTTTTGTTAAGGTTTGGTTTTGGCTTTGATAGTTGGGTCAAGTACTATATTACCCATGTTTGTGAATACTGTTTTTCTTCCATAGGCTGTAGAAGGTTTACTAGATGCCACAAGTGGTGCTGATGCTGACCTGTTGCTGCGCTATAGGGAGTGCCACCTTTTGGTCTTAAAAGCTCTTCAAGATGGCCGGGCATATGGGTCTCCGTGGTGTAACAAACAGATCACTAGGTCAGTAACCATCTTAGAGAAGAGTACTGTTTATTGGACTGTTTTCTAACATACATGCCTGTTTATGTCCAGAGATTTTCTTTTTCTAGAAGTGCGACATTTGTCCCAATTCTGAGTAGTGAGAATAGTTGATTGCTTGGCCCTTTCCCATTTGGTGCCCATGATGAATATGGAAAACCAGTACCTTGCTTTGGGGGATAAATTGTAGATCATTGGGTTTTAAAGGTTTTGGTGATTTCATAGCAGTGGTGTTCGTATATAAACATTTCAGTGTCTTAAATGGAATGCTTTGTTTTCTAGACTTTGAGAGCACCGCTTGAGTTTTAACACTGGGTTGTCTGTTCTATTTCATTATTGGCTGTTTTGAATCTTAGATACTAATTTGCAGTTGGTTCTCAAAGCATCCTTAACTTGGAACAAATTACCATTGAATAAAATTGTTTATTTCATTTGATACAGTATGGTTAGGCCTTTAAAGAAATACTTTTTCTAGGTGCCTAATTGAATGTCGGGATGAATATAAATACAATGTGGAAGCAGTGGAGTTGCTCATTCGCAATCATTTGGTTAATATGCAGCAGTATGATCTTCATCTAGCTCAGGTATGGAGGGAATTTTCTTAAACAGGAAAAGGTACTCTGGTTAGTTGGGAAGTGTGTTTGCTGTAAGTGTTGTCTATCTTACGTTGTGCTTTCTGTGTTGCCAGTCAATGGAGAATGGTTTAAACTACATGGCCGTGGCATTTGCTATGCAATTGGTAAAAATCCTATTGGTGGATGAAAGGAGTGTTGCTCATGTTACTGAGGCAGATCTATTCCACACCATTGAAACTCTCATGAGGATTAATGCTCACTCCAGAGGCAATGCTCCAGAAGGGTGAGAATGAAGTGTTTTGAGATCTTTGTGTATTCAATCTATGAAGGAGCTTTAGAAATCAATGTGCAGACTTAACTAACATTACCTGTTAAAACTTGCTGTTGTAACCACAATATGTGGGAAGCTTTAGCGAGGCCTAATGTCCCTTGAAGGATAAAAACTAACTGCCCAGCCTTCTTGGCTCTAGAGCAAGCAGTACATGCAGTACTAGAGCCCTGTTTTTAAGCCCTGGCTCTGCCACTTTAAAATTTGAATTTTGGTAAGTTGACTTACCTTTTCTTGAATAAAGTAGAAATAATATCTCAAAGAATTGTTGAAATAAGATAAATAATAAACTGTGGCATATGGTAGGTGCACGGTAAATATTTGTTGACTGTGAACATCAGTCAGCTCCATTTCAACAGGCACCATTTTTTGGGGGTCAAGAAATGGCTTAACCAAGGTCAGTCATTTGTGTATTATGTGGTTTTGAGTAAACAGAGACCAAGGATAGTTTTGTTTAAATATGGAAATCACTGTTGTGGTTTCTGTTAAATAAGCAAATTGTCCAACTGTGTGTGTCTGAAATCGCAGCCATGAGTAGACTGATTTTCACTCTGGATTTATTGTACTAGATTGCCCCAGCTGATGGAAGTAGTGCGATCCAACTATGAAGCAATGATTGATCGTGCTCATGGAGGCCCTAACTTTATGATGCATTCTGGAATCTCTCAAGCCTCAGAGTATGATGATCCTCCAGGCCTGAGGGAGAAGGCAGAGTATCTTCTGAGGGAATGGGTGAATCTCTACCATTCAGCAGCAGCTGGCCGTGACAGTACCAAAGCTTTCTCTGCGTTTGTTGGACAGGTAGAGCTTTTGGAAAGAAAGGTGCTTTTTATTCAACATAAGTAGGGTGTGATGCCTCCAATATTTAAGCTCAGTATTACGTACCTGTGGTCAGACAGTTACCTCCATACTCATGTAAACCAAAAATTGTCACCATCATTACTCTGTTAAATTGATAAAGCCTATTTCTTTCCTCATCTTTGGACCCTAACCAGTAAATGCAACATTTCATGTCCCCTTTAGTTCTACTTATCCCATTTCAGTTGTCATAGTTACAAAGTACAGGATCAGATAATAATGAAATTGCCAGATGTATGTCATAATTTTACTAGCTTGGTAATCAAGGGATTATGGGCTGATAAATAAAATTCTCACAGTAGCTCGTGTTTAAAAAAAACCCACAAAAAACAAATATTTAAATGGTGGAGCCTTTTATTTTCTAAATTAAGTAGCTTATTTACCTAAAACTAATTAACATGTTCTTTTGGAAAATAGTTACTGTATTTGTTCTCATTCAATTTGATCTAAATTGGACTTTAAAGTAGGAAGCAAGGTCCTAGAATAATTAGGTTTGGAAAGAATATTTGTGAACAGGTTGAACAGACAAAAATGTAGAAAGAGAGCAATAGTACCATTTAGCATTCTGTTTTTGATCATTATTGTCTGTTTTCAGCCACTGGGAAGGACTCATACCCAATAGTCAGTGTGTCCTATTCATACTACTTAATGACAGGAATGGTACTTGTGCTGAACTGGCCTTAGAATTCCTTTAGTAGAACTATTGTAATGTTTATTCAGGGAGAGTTATTTGTTTATCTGCTTATTTCTGCAGATTGACCATTGTATTTCTTTAAACCAAGATGAAAGTTTAGAAGTACTACCAAAGAAAGATTGCAAATTAGTTCTATTATCAAATAAATGACAATGTGTAAGAGCTGATTTGAATTTTAGAAGTTAGAAATTGGATTTACTTTTTAAGATGAATGTTAACTTAATTAAATAAATCATACAGTACAATAGGTCTGTACCCAACAAAATTGTAAAATATACTTTATTGCATGGGTGTTATTGAATGTTTATAGTTTGATTTCTGATTTGGATAGAAGAACTCTGAATCAGTTGGTTTTTGTGATCATCAATATTTCATGGGTATGGATGTGGCACTTGTCTCAGCTGTTCCTGCTGGCTTATTTGCTCTTGTTTCTTCTCTCTGTTTAAAAAGGTATAATTTATATTTTTCTGTTCTCTTTTGTATCCTTTTGAGAATTCTTTCCTCCTTGTGCTCCCTCTTGATCACAGCCGTTTGTCTTCATTACCTTAACCCCCTGTTAGTTTTTCAGATTTCAGTGTACAGAAGACCTTCTGTCTTGCCTAGAGTACGTTAATGTCAGTTCCGTTACTTTATTGCTTATCAAAAGACAGTGAAATTGTTTTAAAGTTTCCAAGATAATGGTCAAGTTTTCATTTTGGGCTTGGTTTGTAAGCACTAACCTCCCTCTCTCTCTGCAGCCTTAACCCTTTTTATACTGTCTTCTTCTTTCATACTAGCCAGATAACTTCTCTGCTCTGCTTCACTTCCAAATCATATGTCATAAAATTTGTACTTTTATACTTTAAAACATTTTATGAATTTACATTAAACTTCAGTTTTCATTAAAATAGCCAGATATGATCTGTGGCTATTTTCTTTGGTACCCACTTATCATACAAATTATTACTTGATTTTCCTGTTGCAGCCAGTTGGAGTTTCAAAAATTTTGTTATTGGTTGAGTCAGTTGGAAGAAATTAAATTTTGTGGGAAAGTAAAATATGAAATATATGGCATTTAATTTCCTACTTGGGGGAAGTATGAATTGGCTAGAATGTCTTTATATGATTTTAGTGGGTTCCTGAAAGTTGGTTTATTTATCTACTTAAATTTCCACATTATTTGGTTGTGGACGGTTAAAAATTGCCATGTTTTTATCTCTTCTGTTCCATCTTTGGTATTCTCCATTAAACTTAAACTGAGGAATTCTGTCATCGGTCCTTAATGGAGAAGTCATTTCCATGACACCTTTTTTAAAGTAAGAATTAGAAACGTGACAAGGAATAAATAAGAGAATACCTCTTAAGCATGAAAATTAAAAATTTATGTGTATTATCTCACTGTGTTTTTTGTTTTTATCTATCTATATATATTTTTGTTGTTGTTTTTCCCTTGGTAGATGCACCAGCAAGGAATCCTGAAGACTGATGACCTCATAACGAGGTTCTTTCGTCTGTGTACTGAAATGTGTGTTGAAATCAGTTACCGTGCTCAGGCAGAGCAGCAGCACAATCCTGCTGCTAATCCCACCATGATCCGAGCCAAGTGTTATCACAACCTGGATGCCTTTGTCCGACTCATTGCTTTGCTAGTAAAGCACTCAGGGGAAGCCACCAACACTGTCACAAAGATTAATCTGCTGAACAAGGTCTGAACTTCCTTAGTCTTGGTACACTTGAAGTCTGCGTCAGTTGTTCTGAGGGCCCAACCTGTTCCCCAGAACATTTTGTAAGATCTCTTCTTCTGTCCTGAAATTAAATTTGTAGGTAGTAGTATAATTATTAAATTTTAGAAGAGTATGGTACTTTAACTAAAGACCAAAGGTGGTGGGGGGAACAGCATATTTCAGTATGTTAATGTTTGGTAATGACTACATTGGAAGATATTTAGATAATATAAAATTTTCGCCTGTATACAGAATCAGTGAATGGAATGGCTAGACATGTCCGCTGATAATAGATTAGCACTCAAACACCAGGAGTAACATTGCAGTTGTCTTGGTTTTTCTGAAAAGGAACAAAATAGTTTTATTTTGACATATACAGTGGAGTTCCTGGAAATTTGAGTATTAAAACTACAAAAACAAACTTAGAGTTTGATCTTGGGTAATTAACGAACAGGTTATCCTGTCCCTCACTCTTCAGCGGGAAAATCAAGTGGAATGCAGGATGGTTCTTTGTATAAGACATTTCTGCAACCCAAGATCGTCCCTGGCCCCTCCATCTACTAAATGTCAAGAGAAATATAAACCATTTTGCCTCTTGTCAGTTTCACATCAGACCAGAAAAATTAGGTTTTTAGATTGTATTAACATAATAGAATATGATGTGTCATGCTCATTTCCAGAGCTTTAGAAAAACCAGTGGGTATGTGGAGAGTATACAGTTCTGGTTGAAGATTATTGAAATTCAAATAAAATACAAAATTCTGCAGGCCACATCAAACAAATATATGGCCCCTTTGGCTGCCAGCATATAATATCTATTCAAATGGCATGTATCTTTTTCTATAATGTGGGGCATAAGGGTACGATAAGAAAGCATGTCTAGAGAGTGATAAAAGTGAATTATCTTGATGATTTACAGGCTCTAATCTGTGTGCTCTGTAGGTCCTTGGTATAGTAGTGGGAGTTCTCCTGCAGGATCATGATGTTCGGCAAAGTGAATTTCAGCAGCTTCCCTACCATCGAATTTTTATCATGTTGCTCTTGGAACTCAATGCACCTGAGCATGTATTGGAAACCATTAATTTCCAGACACTTACAGCTTTCTGGTGAGTATTATTGAATTTAATAGAGATTTCTTGTTAAGGATTGCCGTCTTAGTGGTAAAATTTGGTAAGTTAGTACTGTTGTGGATTTGAGGCATGTTGATTTGAAAACTAGCTTACATGTTTTCTACTTACATTGATGTGTTGTTTATATTTAAGTTGGACCTTGCTTCTGACGAGGGTTTTTTCCTTTCAGCAATACATTCCACATCTTGAGGCCTACCAAAGCTCCTGGCTTTGTGTATGCCTGGCTTGAACTGATCTCTCATCGGATATTCATTGCAAGAATGCTGGCACATACACCACAGCAGAAGGTGTGGCTGCAGTTTATCTTCTACAGATGAAGACTGTAACTACTTGGAGCTTATTATTAGCACTCTTAGTCATTTAGTAATAATCATACTTTTTCCAGGCTTAGTCAAGAATTATTTAATGTGGAGTAAAGTTATGGAGAAGGTTTAACCAGTACTTGACTGCCTCTGCCTAGAAGCCATTCCTCAGTGATTAGAGTAGTGCTCCTCCAGGTCTGTTGTGAGCCATGTGTTAATCTCAGTTAAGAACTTTTTTTAAAGTCAAAACCTTTGGAGTACCTTTATATAAAACTTGGGTAATGGAGCTCTAAAACCTGCCAGTTTTATAGGTTTTCACTCTAAATGCTAAAGCTTTCACTCTCAAGGGTAATGAAGACCACTGGTCTATATTTGAAGAAATTAGGATCAAGTTCTAGTAAAGAGTTTTTAAAGTATAATTTCAAATAAACACAGTTAACATGAGAGGTTTCTCTCCCCATCTTGCAATTAAATGGCAAATGAATACTGTAGAAAGCATCCTTGATTAGCCCTTAAGAAGAAAATGTGACTACTTACGTGGTTGGCAACAAAGAGAGTGAGATAATCCTTAAATGGAGTGGGTTTTATTTGGTATTCCAGGAGGAGGAACACAGTAACATAATAAAATTATCCAAAAATGAACATAATTTCTATAATTGGGAGATGATGGCAGGCCATGTTTGGCTGAGAGAATTTGTGTTGTGAACTTCTTATAAACTGGATCAAGTTACTGGACAGGAGTTGGAAGTGGGAAAGGAAATGGTTGAGACCTAGGACTTAATTAAAAGAAGGAGTTAAGAAAACAGACCTCTGTCAGTTTCTTAGTTGACTGTTATGTGTCTGAAATTTTCTCAGAGTTTCCTTGTTCTCTTTAAATTTTGCTTATAGGAACAAGGACCTCTATATATCCTGGAATTTCTGGAGGTGCGCCACCCCCACTTAAAGATTTATTTATCTTTAGAGAGAGAGAGAGTTCGAGCACATGCATACATGGTGGGGGGAGGGGCAGAGGGCGAGCAGCTCAAGCAAACTCCCCATGAGTGGGACAGGGAGCTCGGTCTTCTGATCCTGAGATCACAACCTGAGCCAAAATCAGGAGTCCGATGCTCAGCCACCTGAGAGACTCAGGCACCCCTAGAGCCATTTTGTTTTAAATATTATTTCTCAGTATTGCAATAATTATGCTTACTCCTTTTTCATGCCAGTCTTTGACTACGGTACTTATGTCAGTATTCTCTTATTCTCTAGTTATATTAGCACGAAGAAGATAATAAGTCACAGTGTAGCTGCCTGGGCAACTTTTTGGTGGTAGAACAGCAGCTGAGTATAATTATGGCTCATGTGCATTTCTTTCTTTCAGGGATGGCCTATGTATGCACAGCTACTGATTGATTTATTCAAATATTTAGCGCCTTTCCTTAGAAATGTGGAACTCACTAAACCTATGCAAATCCTCTATAAGGTAATTAATTTGCAGTTACAAATTAAAATAATTTAAACTTAAAATTTTAAACATTGTCAGCTGGGAGTATGAGGCCTAATTTTTTTATTAAGTTTTTAAAAAAAAATCGTATTTATTTATTTGAGAGAGGGCATCAGGGGAGGGGCAAAGGGAAAGGGAGAGGGAGCCTGAAGCAGGGCTTGATCCCAGGACCCTGAAATCATGACCTGAGGTGAAGTCAGATGCTTCACGGACTGGGTCACTCAGGTATCCCAATTTTCCTATTAAAGTTTTTAAAGAATAACAGATATTCAGAAAAACACAAAAATCAAATGTACTTCATAACCAGTCCCCAAATAGGGTATTCATAGGTTCAACTCTAGTAGATACTGCTAGTTTTACAAAGTATGTATCCATTAACTCTTATGCCAGCATATACCTGGTATTGTCTGCTTTTTGTTTCAGCCATTTTGGCAGTTGTGCAGTAGGATCTCACTGTGAATTTATTCTGCGTATCCTTAATTTTTTTTGATGAGTACATTGGCCATTTGGATATCGTTTTGTGATGTTCCTTTTACAGTTTTTTTGCTCATCTTTTCACCAGATTATGTGTTTTTCTTATTTTTTAATAGGAATTCTTCATATTTTCTGGATATGAGCCCTTTGTTTAATACATAATCAGACATTTCCCACTCTTGTGGCTTACCTTTTCATTCCCTTAAAAGTAAGGTGTCTTTTGAGGAATGGGAACTTTTAATTTCATGTAAAAATGATTAAGTTTTTGTTTTCATTAAATGTTGGCTTTTGTATCTCATGTAAGAAATCTTTGCCAATCCCAAATTGCAATCTATTCTGCTTGTACTCTGTTCACTGCCCAAGAACCCATGTTATTCTGGCTTTTGTGTTTCGGTGATAGGATCTGTCTCAAATTTATTACTGTGTATGAGTGAGGTTCATTTCTTCATCCTTCTAATATTCCCACCCCAGTAAGTAATATAAGACTTTTCAGTACCATTTTTCATTCCCTATTGAATTGATCGGTCACCTTTGTCAGATAACCGTTTGTGTATGGGTCTCTCTACTTGATCTGTTTATTTGTTCCTAGGCCAGTACCAAACTCTCTTGATTTTAAGACTTACTATAAAGCCAGAGTAATGAGCAGAGTAAATCCTCTTCAACTTTGCTCTCTTTTAAAGATTATTTTGGCTATTTTGTGTCATTTGCCATTGCATAAAGAACTGCACAGTCAGCTTGACTTCTCAAAGCTGGCTGGGATTTAGACTGAGATTGCAGTGGATCTGTAGATCACTTTGGAGAGAATAGAGACCTCTTAATAATACTGAGCCTTTCAATCCTGAACATGTATGTTTCTATTTAGTTAGGTCTTTAATTTTACTGTGCAATGCTTTGTAGTTTTCCAGCATAGAGGTTTTCAGCCTTTCTTTAGAATTATTCTTACTTATTTGATGTTTTTTGTAAAATTGTAAAATATCTTTAAAATTTTTTATTTGTTGGAATTCTGTAGAAACAAAATTGATTTTTGTATATTGGCCAGCTCCCTTGTAGCTGTGTAGCTACCTCGCTAAATTTACTTTTTTGGAGAGTCTGTGTCTTTTTCGGGGGAGAAGCGTATTCTGTTGTTTTTGGTTTTTTTTTTAAGATTATTTATTTGTTAGCATCCTCACTTGCACAAGCAGGGGGAGCAGCAGGCAAAGGAAGCAGCAGGCCACCCGCTGAGCAAGGAGCCCGATGTGGATGTGGGACTGGCTCCCAGTACTCTGGGATCATGACCTGAGCCTAAGGCAGAGGCTTAACTGACTGAGCCTTCAAGGTGTCCCAAGTAGTGTATTCTATTTACACAGTCATTTCATCTACATACAACAGTGGGTTTTTGTTTTACTTTTACCTGCCTTATTGCAGTGGGCAGTAACTCCACAACTGTGTTGAGTAGAAGATAGTGATAACGGCATGCTTGTCTCCTTAATGATCCTAAAGAAAGCTTTCAGTAATTCACCATTAAGTATGTTTTTATAACTCTACAGTTTTCTTTTGCAGATACCATTATCTGAATAAGGAAATGCCCTTCTGTTCATAGTTTTTTAAAATTAAATGGGTATTGAGTTATATGGAATGCCTTTTCAAATTCATGAAAATTTCTTTTTTGTTAACTCCATCAAGTGCTTAAACTACCATTGCATTTGGGACCATTTCATCATGATATATCACTGTGATTTCTATTTCTAATATTTAGGATTTTTGTGTGATTTTTTTTTTTTTCACATGAAGCTTTGGTATCAAGAATATGCAAATCTCATTAAAAGAGTTGGAAAAAATTATCTTTTTAAATTTATTTTTGAGATTGCGAAAATTGTATTCATTTTTCCTTAAATATTTAAAATGAAGATTTTGCCAGTAAAGCCATCTAGGCCTGGATTTTAATCTTTTAAAAAATAACAGCTTTGATTTGCCCTCCTTCAGTACTTTTTTTAAAACATGTAATTGATTTCCTTTTTTACTTTCTTTGTTTTCATTAGTTGTTTTTTTCCAGCTTCTGAAGACAGAATCTTATGTCTTCTAATTAGTTAATTAATTTTTGCCAGCCTCTTAAAGTGTACGCATTTAAAGTATAAACTCCCCAAAGCTGGTTTTTGGTGATTTCCAGATGTAAATATTTTGGTAAAAAGCCTGTAATTTGTTACTGTAGTATATACTTTTGTCTTTTTTTACTTACAATAGTATAAATATTACTCTCATTTCCTAACTTAATGTAGAAAACAGCCAATGTTTTTGTTTTTTAAAAATAGGGTACTTTGAGAGTGCTACTGGTTCTTTTGCATGATTTCCCTGAGTTCCTTTGTGATTACCATTATGGATTCTGTGATGTGATCCCACCTAACTGTATTCAGCTAAGAAATCTCATCCTGAGTGCCTTCCCAAGAAATATGAGGCTCCCAGACCCATTCACTCCTAATCTGAAGGTAAAGTTCCAAACAGTTCAAGGAAAAATAAGTTACGTCTTAGAATCTGAGTCCTTTCTCTAGTGGTAGACCTATTTAACCCCTCTCTCCCCGGCATATACACACACAAGTTGTTAGGTGAGAATGCTTTTGGGGGGGTGGGGGGGAAGGGATCATGTTGTTAAGCCTGCTGAATATTAGTTCACAGTATTTGCCTAGCTGCTATTTTAAATTAATTTTTATAGTATTTTTACAGAACCTTAATAGAGGTGTTGAACTAGTTATTTGCTGGATGGCCCTGATGGCAGAGAATTGTAGAACAGTTCTTTGTAATGCTCATATTTCAAAGGTGTTGTTGTTGTTGTTGTTTTAAGATTTTATTTATTTATTTGAGAAAGAGTGAGAGAGAACATGAGGGGAGAAGGTCAGAGGGAGAAGCAGACTCCCTGTGGAGCTGGGAGCCTGATGCAGGACTTGATCCCGGCACTCCGGGATCATGACCTGAGCCAAAGGCAGTCGCTTAACCAACCGAGCCACCCAGGCGCCCTCAAAGGTGTTTTTTATGTACGTAGCCCTGATGTGGCTACTGTAATTTTTATGTATTTTGTACTCTTTCTTTCACATGCATTTTTTTTTTTTTTTAAGTAGCAAGTATGATGTTCTCTTCTGCTGGGGTATCTTTTCAAAGATAAGGACTCTTGGGGTGAGAGGAATCTCTTCTATATTCTTTTTTGAAATCCAAGTCCAGGAAATAAACTGTTAGTGGTATACAGACTTCATCACAAAAGGTACCTATCCTGCCTTAATTTAGAAAGACATATTTTATTTTATTTTATTTTATTTTTAAAGATTTTATTTATTTGACACAGAGAGATCACAAGTAGGCAGAGAGGCAGGCAGAGAGAGAGGGGGAAGCAGGCTCTCTGCTGAGCAGAGAGCCTGATGCGGGGCTCGATCCCAGGACCCTGAGATCATGACCTGAGCCGAAGGCAGAGGCTTACCCACTGAGCCACCCAGGCACCCCTAGAAAGACATATTTTAGAAAACTTATTATAGAACAAGAGATTTGTATCATTTTGGAGATAGATTCTTTTAATTAAAGATTGAGTGGCAGCTCTCATCAAGACATTTATAATGTGCAGTTTTGGGAAAACAGTTCTACCACTTTTTAAGGCAGAGAGAATTTGCTGTTAACTCCTACATATACTTCTGGTTTTGATTATTTTATGTCTGTTGCAGGTGGATATGTTGAGTGAAATTAACATTGCACCCCGGATTCTTACCAATTTTACTGGAGTGATGCCACCTCAGTTCAAAAAGGATTTGGATTCCTACCTTAAAACTCGATCACCAGTCACTTTTCTGTCTGATTTGCGAAGCAACCTACAGGTTAGCTGGTTTGACTTAAACTTTTAGCTGTGTCTTTCATAGATTAGCATTTTGTATGGATAGTCCTGTGGATGGCCTATTTGGGAATGAGTGTTGTTGTTGTTGTTTTTTTTCTTTTAGAAGATTTTATTTATTTATTTGAGAGAGAGAGAGAGTGAGAAAGCGAGAGCAAGAGCAGGGCAAAGGGCATAGGGAGAGGGAGAAACAGACTCCTAGCTGAGCAGGGAGCCTGATGCGAGACTCAATCCCAGGACCCTGGGATCATGACCCAAGCCGAAGGCAGATGCTTAATTGACTGAGCCACTCAGGTGCCCCTGGGAGTTAGTGTTTTCAACCGGATTTAAAAATTTTTTAAGTGTTATTTCTAATGGTTGGATGAGATTAGATGAGATTACCTGGGTTATGCATTTTACTCGTTCATTTTATCACTGACACAAAGCTGTTGCTTTTTAAGAGGCAACCAGGGAATGGGCTCCTTTTCTTTAAGAATAATACTGCGATCATCAGTCCCTGTCAGTCCTCCCAAGAATGTTCTAAATGGATTCTGGTTTAGTTGGGTTTACAGAAGAGGACTTGAAATTGTGTTATCTTTCCAGTCTTTCCATACCAGAGAACCTTTTTTTCTCCTCCAAATACCTTTCTTTTTTCTAAGATTTCATTAACTTTGGGCTCAAACTCACAACCCCGTTATCTAGACTCACAAAGTCCACTGACTGAGCCAGCAGATGCCCCTCCAAATATTTTGTATAGTTGAGATAATGCATAGTCTGATTTACAAACTTTACTTTTTTGCTGATACCTGTTAAAGCTTTGGCTTCCAAAGGGAAATCATGTTTTTGTTACTGACCCAGCCACCCTTAGGCAACTTTGTATTTGTTCAGCAACCTCACAAAGTCACGCAAATTTCTAAAATTTAAATCACAAATGTTGAGAGCAGTTCATCTCTTCTGTGAAGACATAAAAAGGGTTTAGAAATACTGAATCCTCTGTGAAAATAAGAAGCTTTGTTTTGTTCATTTAGGTATCCAATGAGCCTGGCAATCGTTACAACCTTCAGCTCATCAATGCACTGGTGCTCTACGTGGGGACTCAGGCCATTGCACACATCCACAACAAGGGTAGCACGCCATCAATGAGCACGATCACCCACTCGGCTCACATGGACATCTTCCAGAACCTGGCTGTGGACTTGGACACTGAAGGTGAGTGAAGCCACCCAGTTCTCAGAGTTAAGTTCTCTGTACCTTCTGCCACAGTCTGATCATAAAAATATTTTAAGCCACAACAGACAAATAGTTATTTTATCAATATGCTTATTGCTCTATTTTTAAAATTTTTATTTTAATCCCAGTTATCATACAGTGTTACATCAGTTTCAAGTGTACAATATAGTAATTCAGTAGTTCCATATTATCACCCAGTGGTCATCATAAGTGCACTCCTTAATTTTCATCACCTCTAATCCATCTCCCCACCCACTCCCCGCTGGTAACCACCGGATTGTTCCCCATAATTAAAAGTCTGCTTCTTGCTTTATTTTTTTTTCCTTTGCTTGTTTCTTAAATTTCACATATGAGTGATGAAATCATACGGTATTTGTCTTTCTCTGCTGGCTCTTTTATCTTCAGTTGTATAGTATCTGCTTAATGCAAAAAATTTGGAAAAATGGAAAGAAATATCCAGCATCCTTTTACCACATTACTTAGTATTTCAATGTGTATGATTACATTATTTTTAGTGTGAAAATATGTTCCTTTTACTAGCCTCTCTTTAAAAATAAGCTTCTCTTAGATTGTTAGCCTATCTTTCTCCCCAGCATTTGTGTCTGTTTGTCAGGCAACTTGTTAAATATTATGTATATAAAAATTAATGGATAGGACTTTCCCTAACCTGCTTTGCAGAAAGCTGACAGTATAATTCTTCCCATAGGTTGCATCTTGCCTGGTCAAATCACGTTTCTTTTGGTCTTCTATATTCATTCTTATAGAGACCCCAGTAGGTACTAATCAACTATACAGACGTGCTTATTTTAACACAAAAGTACTTTATTTTACTTAAAGTAGGCTCGAGCCCAACAGGGGCCTTGAATTCACGACCCTGAGATCAAGAGCCGGACGACGCTTAACCAACTGAGCCACCCAGGTGCCCTTAACACACATATACTTTAAAAAAGGATGCCTACTTTTAACTTTGCTATATCAATTCCTCAGAGGATAGTTAATCTTGATATATACACTTGTCTATTTGTGAAGGGATTTGAGACAGTGTAAAATCAAGATTTAATAAGACTGAATACCATTACGTCCAGAATCCAGCAAAAAAAGAGGGGGGGGGTAGCCTTTAGTGTTAAAGCTCACTTGGATAGCCTTACAAACTTGAGTAATAAGCAGAGGCAGACAACTAGACCCAGTTACTAGGTATTATTCCAGTATAGTCTAAACTAGCAGTTCTCAAAGTATGGACTTGGAAGCCCTAGGGGGTGTCCCCAAGACCCTTTTCATAAGAGCTATGAGGTCAAAACTATTTTCACAGTAATGACCCTGTGTATGTGTGTGTACTCAAGTTGTCATGAGTGTACAGTGGAGTTTTCCAGGGGCTACAGGAAACCTAATACTGGAACACATTGAACACGGGGCAGAAGAATCCAGCTGTCTATTAAGCAACATTAAAGAAATCTGTGAAATTAAAAGTGATATTCTTCCCTATTTTTTTTAAATGCTTATGTGCAGTGGGTCTGTTTTTAAATATTAAAAAAAATGAAAATACAAAATACCCACCCGCCCCCCAAAATGGAAACACTGGGGACCCAAGAACCACTGGTTGAAACTAAAGGATACTGTGAAAGCCTGTATCAGAAATTCAAACCCTAGCCCCTCAGAATGATTTGTCTTTTTATATTGGCCTTTCATGTGAAGCATGTCTGCAATAAACTGAGTTTTCTGAATTTCTAGGTCGGTATCTCTTCCTGAATGCCATTGCAAATCAGCTGCGGTACCCAAATAGCCACACTCACTACTTCAGCTGTACCATGCTGTACCTTTTTGCAGAAGCCAACACTGAAGCTATCCAAGAACAGATTACAAGGTAAGGGAGATGTTTTTCAGATAATTCTAAGTGGTACCTCTTCCCCTTTATTACAAAAGTTTTTTCCCCCCATGCAGTCAGTGTTGAGTATCTTTTACATGTCTAAGACATCTTTTACAGGTTTTAAATAGGAGATATAGTTGTGAACAAAATGGACATGGTTCCTGCCCTAGCGATTGATTAGTCTGATGGATACAAAATGATAGGTAGAGAATTACAAATTCTAATCATTGCTAAAAGAAAAGGTTTTTAACAAAAGGTTACCGGCATTTTGATTGAAAGTCAACAGTTTCTCTTAGGTGGTAGTGGTGATGACATTTTCTTTATCCAGAGTCCTGAATCCACACAGGCCTGTTAAAAGCCATCTTAAGAACTTGGGCTTTTCTTTATCCTCTAGGTTGAGAAGTTTGAAGGAGAAATAACCAAATCATACTTTTTTTTTCTTTCTTTTTTGATATAATGGTAGTTTAGTAATCTGTTGCAGATTGCTTAGACTGTGCATAGCATTGGAGGTTGGGCAGTGGGTAGATTCTGGTGAGAGAGAAATATACAAACATTTAAAAAAGTGGGCCAGACTTTAAATCTGATAGTTATTCTTTGCCTTAACTCAGTCTTCTAGGCTCACTAATGGGAAGAGGGGCAGGATTCAAACCCACGTTTTCTAATTCCAGAATCCACTTGCATTAACCATGTTATATATATAGACATTAATCCACCTGTCCTTAGTAAAGCTAGTAACTTTTGCATGTAGATTTATAATCAAGGAGAAAAGTTAGGAAAAAAGATAAAGAAGTGGTTATAAATTTGTAGGTTTCTCTATGCATTAACTATTCTTTTTTCCCCTTCAGGGTTCTCTTGGAACGGTTGATTGTAAATAGGCCACATCCTTGGGGTCTTCTTATTACCTTCATTGAGCTGATTAAAAATCCAGCGTTTAAGTTCTGGAACCACGAGTTTGTACACTGTGCCCCAGAAATTGAAAAGTGAGTTCAAAGTAATTTTTTGTCTAAGAATGAGAAACAGATGATGGCTGTAGCTGGGGTGGGTGAATAAGAAGGTTAATGGTAGCCAAAGCTAGTATGACCCGAGATACTGCCAGGTCTGAAGTTTTTCTCATAGACTTGTAACTGTCTCTGTTTTCAGGTTATTCCAGTCGGTTGCACAGTGCTGCATGGGACAGAAGCAGGCTCAGCAAGTAATGGAAGGGACAGGTGCCAGTTAGATGGAACTGCATCTCTGCTATAAATGTCAACCTGGAGGTCCCACTGCACCAGGTTTATAAACTGGCTGAAGAATCCTTTCAGCTCTTCCTGACTTTCCCGCCCTTTGATTCTCGGGTAGCTGCCCCAATTACTGTTTGGGTCAGCTTCCTGTCTATGGGGGCACGTTCCAAAGTTTAAATGCATTTTTTTGACTCTTGGCCAAAATTTAGAAGATGCTGTGAATATCATTTTGAACTGTGTAAATATATGAAAGATAAAACCTTTGTCTGGAACTTCTTGGGTTTGTGCAAAATGTGTCCAAGGCAAGTAGATAAACTTGGTACCTGCCTAGCTTGTAACTGAAAAGGCTGTTGATGCCATGCACTTGTCTGGGGATATAACATAACTCCATGTCTTCTGACATTCCTGGTGTCCCAAAGAATAGCAAAAAAGCCAGTTTAAATATTGTGTAACTTATTTTTTTAATGTGGACAGGGGACCCTGAAAATCACAAAGTTGTTAAAAATATGTATGTGCTACTATTCGGTATGCTTAGGGAACATGGGAAGAGCTCACAATTGAGATCCCATGGATTTTTGTTTTGCCTCTTCCCCAAATCTGAAGCTGACTGCTGGGAGAGCATCATTTTCTCATTTCTACTGGAGAACTACCCCCTTAGGCCCCGAGATAGTGTCAGCTTTTTTTATAAAGGGAAACCAGATCAGGCCTAAAAGTGCCCCTAGCTCTCTCTTCATACTTGTAAATTGTGGGAAAGGGGACTAATAGTGTATGAATTGCCCTTCCTCATTCCCAGTGAATAGCCGTACAGGCTATGTTGAACAAGTCAAAAGGACCAATACAGCCCCTTTTGTAAGGATTTTGGATGTTTTGTAGATATATTGGTCCACGTATTGTATTTTGTAGCCTTTCTAGTTCCTGGGCTCTAGCTCCCTTACTTGTATGTGTATGCATACTGTAGTCAAAACATTAAAGTCATGACATACATGTGAGTCCACTGTGCCTTTCTCTGTAGCAGCAGCCAGTGCTGGTGGTGAGGAGGAAAGTGGACGGCCTAGTCTCACAGAGCCTGGGGTCATCAGGAAACATCACTTCTTGCTGAATGATAGATCTTTCCCACTAATCTGGCATGTTTCAACAGTAGAAAATCAGTGGAGCAGGTTTCTGTGGTGAAAGAATTACAAAAAATTTTTCATACCCTTTCTCCTCATGGTATTTTGATATATTTAAAATTTATGCCACTTAAAAAAAATACCTTACCTTTGATTGTCAAGTTTTATGGCCACAGAGGACAAAAAGGTTCAAGATTAAATAGAAATTTTAACAAGTAAGGTCTGAATGTCATTGGTGTCTTAGAGTTTCTTCCCTTAAGGGTGAGTTGTGCCACCTAGACAAACTTCAGATTGCTAAGGAAGTAAAACAATTGCTGGGTGCCAGTGCCATACAGCTCATCAAACCCTCAAACAAACAGGAAACCAAGTCTTGGAAGAAGCTTGCTCAAAATAGACCCAGGTGTACTTTCAAGTCCATGTTATCAAATGCTAGACTACAACCAAGATCTTAACAACTACTATCACAGTTCTGCTAACTCTAGTTCAAACGGAGAACAAAGCAGTTAGTTATAAGATTTATTGGTCTTAGTAACCATCAGCAATTTCCAATTTTAAAGACGACTGTACTCAATCTTTAAACAGTTCACCCTTACCTCAGAGTTAACCCTAGCATACTACCTTTGCTACTTTTCCTTTTGGTATTTAATAAATGGAAAAGCAAAGCAAAAGATCCAAATTTTCATTTTTTTCAAGCATCAATGAATATTAGCTTAGAATAAAGTTCTTGTCGATGTTCCTTCAGGCAACACAAAACCTGCTAACTTGTCAGTTCCAGCAACTGGTGTAAGATCATCTTCTGACCATAGCGAACCTGCAAGGCCTGCTGTTCCCTCCAGCTCAGTTTGGCGTAGACCTCCTTGTTACCTAGTAAATCTTGTTCAGATTTTAAGTCTGTGGCATAGTTTTGCAGGGTCAACAAAACACTGTCCCGAAGAAGCTGTCTCCATGATGCTTTGAGTTTGGGGATATTTGTGATTGTCAAGCTGTCCTCTTCCCTTTTATTATCTCCCCATCCATCCTGGTCTTTAAACTTTCTGAACTCCTCAGCAGGCATGCATAGTACCTAGAAACAATCATTGGGCCCTTTAATTGTGATTTCTATATATAAAGAAGCCTATCTTGGCAGCATTTAAGTGTGCTCTCCCTCCATTCCATGTTTCCTTTCTCATCTAGCTCTATCATCTAGCTGTAAATATTTTTTTGGCCGTTCTCAGCCCTTTACCTTGAGTGTGGTGGTCAGTTCCTCTTCAGTCAGTACCTCCTCGCGCCCAATCACAAAGGCTCCCTCTTCCCCAACCATCTCCAGTTTGCATAAGAAGTCCCAGCGTTCATACAGGAGGAGCCTTTCAGCTTCAGCTTTTGTTCCTGTAAATAGTGTAAAAGTCTTCATATAACCAGCAATTCCTTTCTTCTTAGTCTACCACCCAGTTTCCAAAAAAATGGAGCAACTGCTATTTAAGAGCACCTGGGGTGGGCACAAGAGACATATCCACCGGTGTCCAAAATTGGATCAACCAGACACTCACCCTGTAATGCTGCTTCACGAACTGTCACCATCTGAATGTCAGCTGTATCATCCGTGTTGTCAGGATATGGTTCAACAAAACCATACATATGAATCAGTTGCCAATTAGCCATTTGCCCGTAAGTGTTGAAAATTTCATGGCCTTTAGGAATGGGCTGAATGGCCACCATCCGAAGACAATTCTGGGGTGGAAGGGAGAAGCTGGGACCACGCCCTTCCCAGGCTAGCCCCATGAAGATTCATTCCCTCTTGGAAGAGCTTCCCTGTGGGTACAGTTCAGCAATGGAATTGATGATCCACCTACCCACGTTTTACTTTTAGTTCCTATTAAAGTCTGTATAGGCATACCTCAGATTGTGCAGGTTTGGTTCCACACCACCACAAAAAAGCAAATATTGTTTAAAAAAACAAACGAGTCAAATGAATTTTTTGATATCCCAGTGCATATAAAAATGCACTTACTTAGAAAACAGCTTTTTTGCTAAACACTGCTAACCACCATCTGAGCTTTCTGAGTTGTAATTACTGATAAGATCACCAAAACATATAGTAATAATGGGAACATTTGAAATATTGCCAATTCTTGCAATTTTAACTCTTCCCAAAATAGGACACACAGTCATGAAGCAAGTGGCTTAGAAAAATGGCACTGATAAGACTTGCTCAACACAGGGTTGCCACAAACCTTCAATTTGTAAAATGCACAATATCTGAAGTAAAATATGCCTATACAGTAGGATGAAAGAGGTGAGACGACTTATAAAGGTCAAATTCCGCCTCATTGCTTTATTAGGTGAATCTCTGCTCAGTCATCTGCAGTACTTAAAAAGCTGCTTGTTTTTAAAAATGGACAATTAAACCCAAAGTGGGAATAGCAGATGGAGGCCAGGATTAAAAAATGGCCATTCCGTAATTCCATACACTTGGATCTTTTCTTGCTACTGTCCACCTAGTAAATGGATTTGATAACAACCCTGGTATTATCTTAGACCTGATCTATGACCATCCCCATCCCCTCCCCCCCCCCCCAAAGTATTGACAGTATAGCCAACCTCTGGCACCAAATAAATGATGGCAGTAGCTTAGAAAAATAACCACAACTTTCTTTGCGGGTATCGAAGTTTTGTGTTCCAACTATTTGGAATACCCAAACCACCTATGTAACAAGAAAAGCTAACCACCTATGTATTTTTAGCATGAGGAGAATGGAACCCACTTAGCCCAACTCTCAGGCCAGCATAAATGACAAGCACTGGTTTGAATGAAATGCCTGATCATCGGTGCACATAAGAACAATAACAGAGGGATCCACTCACTGGAGAGTATTCTAGATTGGCATTATGATTGGCTAAGTGGTTTAGTATGTCTGCAGCAGGCACCATCAAAGGGGAGTTTGGCTCCTTTTCATCCTCCTCTTCCTCCAGTGGTTCCTGAAAGCTGCCACAGAGAGAATTTTGCTAAAGTCCAGTGTAGGGTGAGACTGGGGTGTGGTTCACGGTTCTTTCCCCTCTTACCCCGCAGAGTTCTAAAGAAAAAAGACCTTCAAGGTTCTGCTCACTGACCTGTAGGCCATCACAAGAGCCACGAGCTGGCGGTAGAGTTCCAAGGAGCGAACCCTGGGGCTGAAAAGATCCGGGTGCGCTTCCATGAAGGGCAACACGATGGAATAGTATTCGCTGCGGATATTGGCCAAGTCCTTCTCCACGGCCTCCGGTACGCCTGTGCCCTGCAGCAGTCGCCGGCGCTCCTCCTCAGGCCTGCAGTGACACCCCACCGGGACTAGTTCCTGGGGCCCCGGGCCAGAATGGTTCGAGCCAGGCTCCGGTGCTGGTGCTCCCCACCCCCTACTAAGGCTCTCACCAGAACATGGGGTGCTCCAAGCGGCCCAGCTCCGGCCAGAGCGCAAAGTAGGGGCTCCAGGGCGAGGCCGGGGCCTGCAGCTCGTGCAGCAGCGCCAGCAGCAGCGGCACCCAGCCCGACTGGCTCTGCAGCGCGCCTCGCTCTGAGGGAGACACGGCGGTGAAAACCCGCGCCGCGCTCCGCCTCCCCGTCCCATCCCCGCCCGCGCACCCACCTCGCTCCAGCAGGCCGCCAATGGAGCAGGTGTGCTGCGAAAGAAGCGCGGCCCGCGGCACGGCGAACAGCAGCTCCCCGGGCTGCACGCTCTCCCGAGCCACCATGCCGTAACCAGCCACCGTTCCCTGCCGGCTCACCGCCACCTGAACCGGGGGGCGGCCGGTCAGAGCTGGCCTGCACCCCCGCCGCCCCGCGCCCGCCAGCTCGCACCCCCACCTCCTCACCTTGGGACTCAGCTCCAGCCCGACCTGCCGGCACCAGCTCAGGAAACCGGCCACCGGGTCCGGGTCCGCGTCGCTGCCGCCCACAGGCCCCGCCACCTGGAACGAACGAGCGCCGTGGAGAGGGCCCGCCCCGGAGAACGCGCGGGACGCGGGAGGAGACCGAGGCGCGCGCGGAGGGAGGGCTCCGGGTGGATGGAGCGGACGCGGAGGGCGGCCAGGGACCCCCGCGAGCGAGCGGAGCAGACGCGCGGCGAAAAGGGGGGCGCTCCGCTCCCGTCTCCTGCGACTTACCCGCCGGCGCTTCGCAAGAGTCGCCATAGTCGAGGCCGCACGCCCGCACGTCAGGAGCTCCGCGCCGGCGTTTCCGGCGTCTCCGGCGTCCTGCGAAAGGCCCTTCGGGGGCGGGGCCTATGTCCCCGCCCCGACGCCACGTGACGTTCGTCCGGGCCTCCAGACGAGTAGAGAGTTGCACCTGCTCAAATCATTCCTCGTGAGAACGTCCCTCTGGAGCCCGGGAGTTCCCAGCTCGGTTAGAAAACGTGCGGTGGGGTCCAGGAAGACGTCTCTGTATCGCCTCGAGCCTGGTTCTGAGCCAGGCTCAACTCTCTCCCCTTTGTCTCCAAGAGCCGAGACATTTCGGAGAAGAACAAAATTCAGTTTCTGGATACCAGCGCGAGGGCCTCCCGGGTGACCAACTGGCTGTGAGCGCACCCAGGTGGGCGGCCAGCCTGCCTTCCTGACCGCGACTCCTCGTTAGCCAGGGTAATCGAACGATTTTCTTTGCTCAGAGCTGGTGTGTGTGCGCCTGCGTGCCCTGAGGCACGTGTATGCTTCCGAGGGGCACGGAAAGGGTTCCCAGAACTGGAATAAACCTCCTCTGCCCGCACTTGCTGGTGCATCCGTTTTTCATGATGCGCATAGCACATGGTGGGTTTTATTTTGATTTACGTGCTTTATTAGTTGACACGTATCAGGTACGCTATGTGTCTGTTTGAGTTAATGAGTGAATGAGTCAGAAATGGTGGTTAAAATAGGAAAGTAGCATGCTGCTAAGTTTAAGAAAATGAAGCAGGGTTTTGAAGTCCTGCATTGCTACAGCCAGCTCCTAGTTTGGCTGCTGCTTAGGGCAAATCCCTTATCCTGAGGCTCGGTTTCCTCAGCTGTGAAATTAAGATTATATATATATCCAGTGGAATTAATGTAAGGATCGGAGGGACACCTGGGTGGCCCAGTTAAGCGTCTGCAGCTGGGGTCGGGTTCTCAGGGTCCTGCGATCACCCAGCCCCCGGCTCCTGCTTCTCCCTCTGCCTCCCCCCGACCTCCCCCTCATGCTCTCTCTCAAATAAATATTATCTTTAAAACAAAATGTAAGGGTTGGTAAGATAATGAATGTGATAAGACTTGGAAATAAGTGGGGCACCTGACTGGTTCATTGGGTAGAGCACGTGACTCTTGATCACCACGTAGTCCTGAGTTCAAGCCCCAAGGTGGAGGTAGAATTTTAGGAAAATAATAAATAAATAACCAGAAATAGAAACATGGATGGGAACTCCTGCATATTCAGTCCCACCCTAAGCCCAAGAAGCACCAACCTCAAGGCTGCCTTCTCAAAAGCTTCCCGTGATGGGCCTGGTGTCACCATTCTCGAATTCTTCTTCGTTTATTAGTTTGCCAGCACAGTTAACTTTCTACTTTGACAAGGGTTTTTATTTGTTTTACATTTTGTCATCTCAAAGTTTCATGACATCAGCCACTGGAATACACAAAATTAGGTTCTTCACTTTATAGAGAGAGGAAAATAATAAACTCCATTAAAAGTTCACTTTGACCAAAGAGACAACCTCCGATGGAAAACCACACGCAGGAAGATCCAATATACATATATATATATAATGTATAGATATTTATAGATATCTCATCTGAAAGAACACAGGAAAAAAAAAAAAAAATCCAAGGTCTGCAGCGCTATCTACAGTAAGAGGGATTAATTCTACCAGCTTTTCAAACAGTCACATTTGATATTCAAAGGAAGCACGTGAGTGAATAGAACTGGGGACAGACTAACACTCCACCAGGCTCTAGAGCAGTCTAGTAATGGCTTAAGATTCTAGAAGGGGGTGGTATGTGCCAAGGAAAGGTGGATGCAGGTGCCCGCTCAGCCTCAGCACCCCACACACAACTGTCCCCTCCACAGCCCTGCAGCTTGCATTGCTCTCTCCCCTCTCGTTTCAGGTTGTGTGGCAATTGATTTAGGCTCCAAGACCAGTGGCTCTGGTTTCTGGGCCAGGAGATTCTCCCTGATAGTGTGGGTGGGTGGGATGTGTATGGCACAGTCCTGGGCTTCAGGTGAAAGGAGGGGACCGGGGTGTGTGGAGAGCCTTTCTCCTCTGCCTGGCCCTTGTTCACTTCAGGAACCTTCACTTCCCACCCCAGGACCCACTAAGCTCCAGCCCAAGCCACTCCAGGGGTCCGGTCCTGAGATGGCAGTGGGGGCCTGCAGAAGTTTCGCTACCTTAGACCACTTCTCTCCAAATAAACTCTCTTCTTTCTTAGTGATGCCCACAGAAAATATTGGCATAGCTTGATCAGGACCAGAAACAATACCATGTTTCTGGTGGCCTTGGACATACTGCTGCTGATTGGGCTGTCCTCCACAGAACTTGCGGGCAAAAGTCTTGTCCTCCATGGAACTGGGACTCTTGGCCACCACTGCCTCCAGCCACATATTGGCTCCCGAAGGAAGACACCATGAAGTTCTTGGGTGCATCCAACCCTCATGGGCTATCCCAGCATATAAGCTCAGCCCCCAAATCAGGTCCCAATGGAGACCGAGGATCAAGCAACTTTCTACCTCAGGGCCTTGGCTCAGACATGGGACAAGGCCAGGAGGTGGTGGAGTGTGTAGGCTAAGACAGTCTGTGGGGTTCCTGCCTTTTAGTTCCTCTGTGTTCTGTCTTCCTTGGGCAGAGAAACCCTGTTTGGACCCTGCCTGCCTGGCCCTACATCACCAGGCCAGCCCAGAGAGCACCAGGAAAACTGCTGCCTGGTAGAAGCGCCCCCTTGTGGCTACGGTTCAGATGATTGTCACAAGTGCAAAAAGAAACGTTATGTGCTTGGTGGAGGAGATGGGGAGAAAGGGGCCTGCAGAGCTCCAGGGCTCCTGCCTCCTAGTGCTCCCCAATGCCTCCTCCTGGTTGTCACCTCAGTACCTGAGCTGGACCCTGTGGCTCCTGCTGTCCCAGCACACCACCTCAAAACCCCATGCCGTCTTCAAACCTGTCTGCCCCAGGGGGTCATCCCATGCTTTCTTCACTCTAGGATATTATCCCGGATCCTGCCCAGAGAAGCACTCAGACTCTCTCCTTAGCAAATCCCCTTCCTCCCTGTACCCCGCCCTGACTGTGGGGAGTTGGAAGAGGGGTCTAAGTCAGCCGAGTTGACATGGTGAGGTGGGGGTGGGGAGGAGTGAGCCTCTCAAAACCATCTGGAGACTGTTCTGCAGCATCTAGGATGAATCCCCTCATCTTTTTAACAGAAGTAAACCCATTTCCTCCCCTTGGCCTTCACAAAAATAAACTAAAAGGAACATGAGCCGGCGCGAGGATGGCAGTGGGACGTCGAGGCGGGCGGGGGCGGGTGGGCGTCTCTGCCGGGCCAAGGGCTTCAACAGGACACCTCCATGGTGTGATTGACCTGGCCCAGCCCCTCGCCGCTCTCCGAGTGGGTGCAGGCCTGCGGGCGGCTGCCATCCACCGAGCCGGCACTGGTGAGGGACGCAGTACGCGAGCGGGCGAGGCGGGTCATGCTGGCCGAGGGCACTGTGGACAGAGACGGGGGCGGGCGTGAGGGCGGGCGGCCGGGGGGCCGGCGGGCGGGGCGAGGATTGACGCAAGCGAAGCGGCCAGCCAGACCCGTTCTTCCAACGGCTCGGCGCCCGTCTCAAGCCGCGGCTCTGGCATCTACCCTGTCAAGCCGGGGGCATGCAACACCAGCACCAGTGACTGAGCCCAAGGGCCGGGGGACCAGGGGGCCCCCCGCAGAGGCCGGCAGGACCCATCTCACGACAGCTGGCCAGGGCTCCGGCCAGAGCAGGGTGGTTGGACTGGGGACCCTGAGCTGGTGTGGGGATGGGACGTACTTCCCACGATGCCTCCCTCAAGAGGATGACGGGACAGGGGAGCGCGACTACTTCTGTCGAGGAGGACAAGGTGTGGAGGCCACAGACTGCCTTAAACCCAGTTTCTGTCCGCATTCGGACTTGCACAAGCAAGACTCTCGGGGTGAACTCCAGCTTCCTGAACGCAACTGGCCACCCATCCAGCTCGGGCTGGCCGGCCACCCTTGCTCCCGGGGCCGGGCCTGGGCGTCCGCTCTGTGAGGCTCTGGTTCCAGCTGCCTGGACTCTGAAAGCCACACGGCCCACGGGACCCCGATGCACCCCAGAAGCCAGACCGCTCTAAATCCCAGCCACTCTGGAGCCCGGACAGGGGACACGGCCCTCTGGAGTCCAGGATCTGTGACAAAGCAGGACTCGTTCTGACTCTGGAGGCCAGCAGGACACAAGAAAGTTCCCAACCCCAGCAAGATGAGGCCCGGCTGCAGCACCGCACAGAGGAAGAAGCAGGGGGGGCTCTGGGGCAGGGGTCCATGCATCGGGGGGGGGGGGCACGGGGCTACCTGCTCCTCCACTCAGCCTTCGGTCCTTCAAGTATGCAACTGAGAGAGAAGACAGAGCCAGAGGGGCGGGGTGGGAGGGGTGGGGGAGACACAGAACACGGGTGAAGAGCATGATCCGGCGAGGCCAGGGTGTCGCCCCGAGTCAGGGAGAGGACACAACAGGACAGGCACAGAGCAGGCCAGGGCCTCGGGAAGCCCACTCCTGCCCGGACCGACGCAGCAGCCCCAGAGGGGGGCACTCCTCTTGCCCCCGCTTCTCCGGCCTGGGCTGCGGCACCGAGGGCCTCGTGGCGAAAGGGGTTTGGGGGCCCGTATCCTAGCGGCAGCACCCTCCCCCTTCTTCTGGGCCTCAGTCTCCCCAGGTACACACTGGGGGAGGCCTGCACAACCTCCTAAGTCCTGCCCAGCTCGCGCGCTGCCCGGCGGCGTTTCTCGCAGGGCGCTGAGAACATGTCCCAGCCTACCAGGCGGTGCTCGTCTACCCATCTCACGGACGTTCAGTGGGAGCCCCTGGGGCTCGGGCCCAGCCTCAGAGCTCCTGCTGTGTCCCTCTGTTGGCCCGGAGAGGCTGGCAGGCCCCCAGAGGCAGGTCCACTCCTGGCTGGGCCCCCAGCCTTCCCCCACAGGCCTGTCCTTCCACGGAGGCACAAGCTCCAGAGGCTGAAGGCTGGGGGGAGACAAATCAGGGAGAGGAGTTCTGCTTCCAGCGGGAGAGCCAGGTATATGGGGCAAAGGGGAGGAATCAAGGAGATGAGAAGCTGTGCGGATGCACATATGTGTGCGTGTGTGTGTGCACACGTGTGTGCTGGAGGCGCTCATGAGCAGTCTGGGCATCTTGACCCCGCGCAAAGGGCAGTCTGGAGGGGGGAGGAGGGTGGCCATTGCCGCCCCACAGCCCCTATTACCTTGGGGTCTTCACCCATGCCGCCCCCAGGTTCAGCTGCCTTTAGCTCTCCCACGTGCCTTCCTCAGGCCCCAAGCTCCAAGCCCCCTCAAGCGCCCGATACCATCGGCCACCTGTGACAAAAGCCCTTCGCAGGTGCTGTGGTCTGGCAGGGGAGCAGGCGGTGTGTAGGACTCAGCTTTATGTAGGCTTTCTGGGCAGGACCCAGCCCCGGGCTCTGGTCCCCCAGGCCTGAAGAAGAGCCTACCACCCCAACGTCGCCACGAGAACAGTGTCCCAAAGCCTCCCCAGGGCACAGCAGAGCCCGACAAGCCTGGGATCACCTACTCACAACTCAGGTGGAGATGCCCTGGAGTCCCTAGTCACAGCGGGGAGCAGCACCGGGCCCCGCTAACGCAGAGGTCATACGCCCGCAGGCTGCTCAGCGCCACCCCACACGGTGCGCCAGCCCCCCTCTGCCGCCTGCCCGCCGGCCTCGAGGGTGGGGGCGGGGAGGTTGACTTACTGTAGCCCATGCCTTGCAGGAAGTATTTGAAGGCCTCGGTCAGCTTCCCTGGCTGCAGGACAGAGGGAAAGTCACATGCTTTGACTGGCTGCCTGGGATTGGGGGGAAGGGAGGCTTCCCCCACCTGGGCTAGATAAGGGAGGGAGGGCCAGGAGTCTCACCTGTGTGACCTGGGGGAGCCCCCCGGAATCGGCCATCTGCAGGGAAGAGAGGGGGGTGAGCTGAGCAGGGGTCACCCCACACCTTGCCCAGGCCTTATATACCTAAACAGGCTGCCCTGAGCAGACACACAGTCCGCTCCCAGCTCGGATGGGACCCCAGGCACACCCCTCCGAGGCTGGGCCCTTGGCTGGGGAGCTGGCCTCCAGCGGGGGAGGAAGGCCTCACCTTCAGGAAGGTCGTGGTGGTTGGATCCAGCTTGGAGTTGCACTCCACCTAGGAACAAGGTCAGCAGAGGAAGCCAGCCCCAGCCCCGGGGATGGCAGCGGAGTCCCCTAGCCCGGTTGCTAAGGCAGGTTTTGGTCCCAGAGCTGGGAGACTCTACTGGTGAGGGAGGGCATGCAGGCTGCCTTCGGAAAGTCCAAGCCCCTGCCGATCAGGAAGCAGCCCCCCTAAACCCAACCCGAGGGACCCCGACACCCTTGGACTCCACTCACAACCGCCGGCAGGGCGGGAATGGGGCAGGGGCCAGGCCGTGTCTTTACAGGGAGCTGGGGCCACCTCGATGGGAGCGGCTGGGAAAGCACCAGGGCCCGCAGGGGTCAGGCGGCGAGGTGAGAGGTCAAGGATCAGCAGGAGACGGGGCCCTCTGCCTGGGTCCAGACAGTGTGTGTGGCCCACACCCCATTCCTCCGAGCTCTCAGGCAGGGAAGGTGTCCTCGTTTCCGGGCACACTGGGGGCGGCCCTGGGTACTCCTGGGCCCTAGGCCTCTGTGCTAACAGGGACATGAAGCCCTGGGCAGCCTGCTTCCAGAGTTCCAGTGGGAAAGGTGACAATCCCCAAAGGCAACGGGAGCAAGGGCTAGTCCCAGGATACTCGTGCTCAGGGATTATCGCATACGAAGCAGGCTCTAGAGAGGACAGCTCCGTCTCTGGGCCTGAGGTGGGTAGAGACTGAGGTGGGCTTCACTGTGGGGGGGGGGTGACCGGCAGGCGGTCTGACCCCAGCTCCCTCCGTCTCCACGCCTCCCTCCCCTGAAGGGTGCGGCTTGCCGGTGGAGATGCATGGCAGGACTGTGGGGAGGTGGGCTGAGAAGTCCAACATCCAGGTCCTGGTCCTGCCGGCCAGAGGCCAATGACGCCCTCACCCCCGCCTCCCACCCCCCAGCCAGGGCGCAGTCCCTCACTCACCACCCCATCCTCGGCGGGCGCGTTGTCCCCGACCACCAGCATTACGGGGCAGCTGCAGACACAGAGGCAAAGGGCTGTCCGGCCTGGCCTGGCGGAGGGGGCAGGCAGGGGCAGGCTGGGGGTGCGGGGCACTCACCGGAGCGTCTTGGCATTGGGCACTGTTCCGGGCCGGTTAATGTCCAGGTCTCTGCGGCTGCACGGAGAGGCAGAGTAGAGGCGGGCAGCTCAGGATGGGATCCTGGGGGTCGTGCACCCCAGGGCCCCAGCTCAGCCTCCCACGAGGGCAATAGGGCCTGACATCCCTGTCTGGTGCTTATGGTTATAGAGTTGTCTCAGCTATGGAAAAGGCCTCCCAAATCCCAGCTGGCAAACAGGGAGACAGGGACACGCCCTGCACAAATAAGGGGTCTTCAAGCCTCCCCTCATGTGGGACTTCTCTGAACCCCCAATTCATGCCCTCAATTTGGCTGTCGCTGCCCCTCGAAGTACGGCCCCGACATGTGCCCCTAACGGCGCGTGGGGTTCCAGGGTCAGAGAGGCAGGCAGGGCCTGGTCCTCTCGTTCTCCACTGTATCCCCAGCACCATGCACACAGCAGGCGCTTAATAAATATTAGTAGAACGAAGGAAGGGGGGAAGGCCGGTGGGCTCCAAGGAGCGCAGCCTGAAAACCGTGGGCTTCATCCAGCCTCCTCCCCACCTACAGATGACAGCCGGGAGGCTCAGGCCATGGGGGTCAGGGATGTTGCCCGCATCCCCCGCGGCCCCCAGCGGGACCGCAGTGCCCCAAGGGAGAAGTCGTGGAAGAGCCCAGGCACCCGGGTCCGCAGCCCTGCTCCCCGGCTGCCCTTCAACGGGGGCGACCCTGAGCCAGCAGCGAGTCTTCTCAGAGACGCACCCAGCTGCCCAGCTGCAGACCGGGGAGCGCCCGCGTCCTGCCTGCCTCCTTCTGCGAACCCTGAGCCTCGGGCCGCCCGCACCTGTTGTACATGTTCCAGAAGAGCTGCAGGTTGGCCTGGTTCACCACGTTCCCAATCTGCTGCCGGTAGCTTTGCACCAACTCAGTGTTGTTCGCCAGCTCCTCCTGGGCCGAGGGGGGACAGCCGGGGGACAGCCGGGGGAGGGGCGTGGAGGGGCGTGGATGGAGGACAGACGGGGGCGGGGTCTCAGAGGGAGCACGCAGGTGGCACAGCCCCGGGCCCTTGGCCCATGGGGGGGGGAGGGCGGAGATGGGGACAGCGCCTCATGGAGGGGAGGGGGGAGCTCCACCCGGAGGAGGGCCCCGCCCCGCATCTGTCTCAGCCGAGCAGACAGATCAGATGCCCCAGAACGCCTACCCAGACCTCCTCCTCCTGCCTGGCTGTGAGGGGGTACAAGTCCTCGGCACCCCAGAGAGTGGGCGGAACCAGGCCCTCCAGAGGCTCCCCAGACCCCCAGGTCAGCCCCCAGTGTGGCTCCCACATGGGCCCCACCCCCTTACCTGGCTGAAGAGGTGGGATAGCACCGTGTCGGGTAAAGTGCTGGTGAGGCCGGAGAGCTGTGGGCCGGGGTGGAGGCCCGTGTGAGTGCCGCCCCTCCCCCGCATCCCCGCACCCCCGCACCCCCATCTAAGTGGACCACACTCACCTTGGTGGCCGCCCAGTCGATCCAGCCTTTGCCGTTGGGGTCGATGTTCATCAGCACCAGCCCCTCCACCAGGTCAGGGAAGATGAGCTGCGGTGAGAGGGAGACAGGGCTTGGGAGGCAGGAGGGTGTAAAGGGAGCCCCGTCTTGCCCCCGAGAACACGGGCTCTAAGGTGCCGGCGGGCCCTGCCTATGTGGCAGGTGGCTGGGAGGGTCTGAGAAGAAGGCCATGCTCTGGAAGGGCTTCAGGACGCCGCAGGTGACTCCACCGGGCACAGCTGGACCCCTGCCTGGGCTCCCCTGCCTGGGCTCCCCTGCCCGTCCTCCTCTCCGCCCTCCTCCTAGCCCGAAACCTTTCACAATTCTTTGATCGATTTCAAATCTATGTGCATGGCACCGTTTTCCATGCCTTTTAGATTTTTGAAGATGCTGCTGGTGTAAAACTGAGGAGTAAACATCTTCAATGAAGTATTTTGTTTCTTTGCTTTCACAGAGAAAAAAATCCTAGTGAAGTAGGAAACTGACGTCTCCAAAGCCTGTGTTGTTTTCGAATGTCCAAGAGATTCAAATGATTTCTTCAGGGGAAAGCAGTGACATACATACGACTCTGCTATCCTATCAGTTTTCTTGGGGGCACAGGGAATGGTCGGCAGCTAACATGCGGTTAAGTGCTGAAAGCCACACTGGAGTCCAAAATGCTTGGCTTTTTCTTTTGGAAAAATAAATATTTAAAAAAAAAAAAAAAAGCAATATTTTGAATCCTGAAAATTTAAGTTTTTGTTTTCAGAGATGGAAATTCGCTTGTGGGCTCCTACTCAACGTGAGGTTTCTGAAATGCAACTTCCTCTAAACCTTCCGAACTGGGGCGCCCGGGCGGCTCAGTCGGTTAAACATCTGCCTTCCGCTCAGGTCATGATCCGGGGATCGAGCCCTGCATTGGGCTCCCCGCTCAGTCTGCTTCTCCCTCTGCCTGCTGCTCTCCCTGCTTGTGCGCTCTCTCTCTCTCTGACAAATAAATAAAATCTTTAATATCAGAATGGTAACTGGAATGTGACAGTTTGAAAAAATAAGTAAACCTTCCAAACTTAACATAAGTGTAATTTTGGGTTAAGAAATGACTCGCATTTAAATATTACCCTAATTAGCGTATAAAGATTAGGAAAATCCTTACCTAGTGGCTAGAGCAATTCGTTGTAGTTCGTTGCTCGCAGAAATTTGGGCTTTGGCTAATGGCTAAGCAAGTTACCGTTTATAGTCTTTTGAGGAAATGTATGGAAAAATAACCTTTTTTTTAAAATTTCTTGGGATGAAAAAAAGAAAAAAAAGGAGGATTTTCTAAGTGCCGTGGAAGTGGGGGAGGGGAAGGAGCAGGAAGAAAGAGCAAATGCTCCTGTGGTTGAAGGGCTGAAGGGAGAGGCCGGCGGGGCGGGGGTGGGAGGAGGGAGACTCACTGCAAACTTGGCCAGCACGTAAGCTCCGGCTCCCACTCCGATGCCAATCACGTACTTGAACCTGGCGGAAAGCATGGCTGGTCACTCCAGGGCCAGGGGAGGCGCTTCCCGAGGTTGCCCTCAGCTGGTGCCTGCTGGCTCTGCAGCGGCGGGGGGCACCCTCCGGCCCCCAGCCCGGGGACGGGGTCCGGGTGGGGACTCACCCAAAGTGCTGCACCACGCTGGGGAGCATGGCGGCCAGCTGCTCCATGGAGGGGAACTGGTACCTGCAGGCGGAGGGGGAGGTCAGGGCCAGGCGCAGCCCGGGCCACAGCGCTGGGGGGTATCTGGAGCGGGGAGTGCTCCCTGGTACCTACCCCTGGGGAAACTGCGACGCCCCCACCTGCTGACCGGGGGCGTCCACGTGGCATACCACGAAGTGCTTGGTGATCTCCTGCATGTCCTCGAAGTTGAAGAAAGTGTTGAAGCACAGCTTGTCTGCAAAGACACACCTCTCAGCTGTGGCTCAGCAAAGGGGTGGGGAGGCCTGTGGGCCTGAGAGGGAGGGCGAGGTGGAGGCGATCGGCCTCACGGTCCAGCAGGGACACCGAGGCCCAGACGGCCAAGGTCACAGAGCCGAAAGTGAGTGGGGATCGAGGGGGCCCTGTGGGGAAGGACAGGAGGCGGAGGCAGGCAGGATGGGGCTGGGGTGCACTTACGATTGAGGCCCACGTCATGGTAGGTGAGGATGGCTGGGCGGTTCCCTTTGGGGGAGCCCCGGATCACCACGTGCAGCAGGCCATAAGGTGTCTCGATGTCATGTTCCTGGAGGGGAAACAGCACGGGACACTCTGAGCAGCCCTTACTCCTGGCTGTGGGACAGCCTAGGGGCTGCTGGGCCTGTGGTAGGGCCCCCACCTCCCAGCAGGGGGCATCTTATTCTCCTTCCACCCCCCTCGCCCCAAGCAGCCCCCTGGGAGAACAGACCGGAAGGAGCACCCTTCCCGGAGGGCTGGCGTGCACAGGGAGGTCTGCTAACTAGTGGGGTTGCCTGCCACTGCCCGGGCCCTGCCACTCTCGGCCCTGCGGGGTCCAGTGAAGCTCATTCTCTCCAAGTCACTGCAGCCCCTCCAGGACAGCTCCCAGGGCCGAGCGCTCCCACTCCAGCCTGAGTCCCGCCCTCGCCGTGGTCCTCCACTCAGAATCCTTCAGGGCTGCTCCTGAAGGTCAATGGCCTCGACAGCCCTGCCTGGAATCTGCAGTCACCACCCCCCCGACCCCCCATCAGCCAAGCCCGGCCTCCAGCCCCCGCATCACCCCTGGCTCCCACCTCCAGACTCTTGCTCACATTTTTCTTTCCACCTTGAATGCCCCTTCCCGTGACCCCCAATGCCTCCCTTCTGGCAGGGCGTGATTAGACCCACACCCCCACCCCAAAAGCCTTCTGCAGTGACCACTCTGGGATCCTCTTGGGTTCACGCCCTTGATTTTGTGGCTTGGGGTTGCTAGTCCTTCGAGAACAGGGGCTGGATGATGTAGCAGGAGGCCGACGTGCTCGGGCATCCTTGAGCCTCGGGGAGGTGCCCTGGGGGCTGGTCTCTGCAAACTAGTCACTTGTGGCCGCTCGACGGTCAGACTCCAAGAGGATCTGAATCACAGCTGAATTAACAGCCTTGCCCTGCACGACGGGGCACACTGTGAGTTGGCCCTGTGAGTGGGAGGTGGGGCTAAGGTCAAGGGCAGGAAGTGACTGACCCCTAAATGTGTGCCAAGTGCCAAGCACGTTATGCATGCATTTTTCCCTTTTGCACGTGGAGGACACTTAGGTTCAGAGAGAAGCCAAGTTCCTGCTCCTGATGGAAAAGGGGGAACTTGAGGCAGAAGACAGCTTCCTGGGGTCTGGTCTTCCTGAGTCGGGGCTCTGAGGACCCCTGCTCAGGCCTGTGTCTCCAGCGGGGAATGACAAGGTGGCGTCAACCCCACAATGTGGCCCCAAAGGCCACACCCTGGGAGCCACAATTCTGCTGTGAGGCCCTGTCCAACAAACCTCATGTCCCCTAAGTGGGCCCAGGGCCACCACAGCCTCCCCACATCCCAGGCCTGTCCTCCCTTAGGGCCATCAAAACAAGGAAGACTTCCTCCTCACTGATGGCTGACCAGCCACTTTCCGTGTGTCTCATTTACTTCTCACAGGGACCCAAGCCCTGGAGGAGCAAACGGAGGTTGGGAAAGGAGAAATGACTTGCTCAAGGTCAAGCCCAGAGAGGGCTAAGTAGGCCTTGACAGGTGCCAGCCTCCGATGCCGGGGGTATGCCCTGAGGCTGCCACCCCACAGATTTCCAAGCAGGCAGCTCTCCACAGCTGCCGGTCCCTGCCTGGGGCGAGGGGGGGGCGGGGGGGAAGGCGTGCTGCATCGTCCCCCGGACCCCACACTACTCTCTCAGCTCTGGAGGGCAGGGGCTGCTGGGGAAGACTGGGAGGGCTGGGGACAGGAGGGGGGCCCATTGCAGCAATGCGCTTCCTGCGCTGTGAAGGGCAGTTTTCCACGGGAGTCGGGGGTCAGCGCTGGCCCCGCCGGGTACCAGTCAGGGCCCAGGGCGGCAGTCTTTCACCCACACACCTCCACCGCCCCTGGCTGTGCCTGAGGGGTGTCTACCCGCTCCCAGCCCTGGTGTGGCGCCGTCACCATCGGCAGCCTCGGGATTCAGGGACAGGGCTCTCCTCCCACAAAGGCTGTTCCCGCGGCGCCCAATGACTTGGCTGAACCCCCCTCCCCCACCGACCCAAGAGCTCTGACCCAGCTCAGCCAGACAGGAGCTGAGTGTGCCTGTCCCTCGGAGTGCAGCACGAGAGGGGCGACCCGAGGACGGCAGCCAGATGCGCTCTGAGCCCCCAGGCCCCAAGGCCGAGCACTCCCATTGGCTCCCGGTGACGTCAGAGCCCTCCCTTGCTGCGGCAGGGCCGGGGCCCACCTGGAGGCGGGGGCTCTGACGTCCTCTCTCGGCCATCCCTCTCCCCTCGATCGCTCATGACCTTGAGAGTTGGGGTGGGGGGCGCTCCCAGCTGGGTTTCAGCGTGGGGGCGGGGGTGAGGGACTAGAGGGGGGCGGCTAGTACGATTCATTCCATCAACCACATCAACCATTTGGCCGACCGGGACTGTACCCGGGGTAGGCCCTGACGTCGCTGCCTGGGTGCCAGGCAGCCCGGGGGCCTGTGCCCCAGCAGGACAGGCCGGGCGCGGGGGTGGAGGAGGACGTGGGCCCCCGCTTCTCCCTCTTTGAAGAAGAACAGTACCCCTGCTGCCTGGGCCCTTACCCCCGCAGGATCATGGTCCCAGCGTTGCTTTTCCCCACCTACTAAGTAAGAACCCCTCCTCGTCCTCTCCCCTGCAGAGACCTCAGCCTGAAGGCCGGGTTAGCATCCCGCCCAGACCTCCCCGCCTCAGCCGGACTGGCACCGCAGCTCCCTGGGGACCGCGGCGGAGGAGGCAAGAGGCTGTCCTTCCATCTCACTCTGGTGCAGCCACCCAAACAACCAGGACAACCCTCGCAGGGTCAGGAAGGGAGACACCCAGACAGGTGCAGGGAAGAGAGCCGCCCCCAGGGCTGAGGCGGTCACAGGCCCGCGGCAGATGCCAGCCGGGCACCTACCAGGTCAAGGGCACACGGTCAGCGGGAGGTGCGTGCGCTGGCGCACCGGCCCACTCAGGCTTGCGGACAGGTCGCACAGCTCATTCCGCTTTCCGCGGCTTTCAGCCCTTCCCCGCAGGCCCTGACTAGCAGCTAACCCCTAGCCGCTGCTGCAGGCCAGGGGCACAGGGACTCTAGAACCTGCTGCTGGCCTTGCCTCCGCGATGCCCGAGGTGAGGCGACCGAAAGCAGCTCCGCCACCGGACAGAGGCAGAGGGCTGTCCCTTCCTCCCTGCCCACCTGGCCGCCCCCAGAGCTCTCACTCACCCCATCCCAGCACTCCGGCATCTTGCCGAGCGAGAAGGCGATCCGCCTCTACCAGGCAGGGCAAACAAAGGCCTGAGTCACCAGGGTCCAGAGGGAGGGGGCAGCGCGAGGGGGAGACGGCGGTGCTGTGATCAGGCACCGCTCCCCAGCCATTTATAGGCAGAGCCGGGCGGTCTGGGCCGGCCCCGCCTCCCTGCGGGGTTTCTGAGCAGCCACTCGCTCTCCCCGAGCCCCCGCTTCCAGATTGGCGGGTGGGAGACGAACCTGGCCCTCATTGGCTTCCAAAGTCCTCGCTCACCCCAGCTCCTGCTCCTCCTCCTGCTCCCTCCGTCCCCCTCCTCCCCCCCCCCCCCAGCAACACAGCATCCTTGCTGGCCCCCAGGCCCTGCATCCCGCCGCCCCCAGTGCCCAGGCATCCCCCCTCCACAGCCGCAGCTGCACGCGGGGTCCTGGGACACACCCATACAGGTGTACCCTGTGTCAGGAACCCAGGAGCCGCTCACGGACACGCACCCCAACATAGGGCAGGGCCATGCAGGCATGCCCAGGACGGCACAGCCCTTGACCTATTCCCTGGGGAGCAGGGAGGGCCTCAGAGGGCCGGGAGCCCAGCCTCCACCTGGGGAAGGTCTGGATCACTTAACCTCAAAGGGATGGGGGAGTGACTGGCTATCCGGGGCAACCCTCTGTGGGGACCCTGTTCCAGGGGCTGCTTCTTCTCCACTCCCCAGGGTCTCCCTTAGGGCAGCCCCCATTCCACCCGCATGTATGCCCCGTGCCTGCCCACAGGGCCAGTGGCAGGACCAGCAGCATGGTGGGCACACACCAGCCTTGCCCTCCCACCCCCATCCTACAGCAAGGGCCTGGAGGCACCAGGGGAGAGGAGGAACAGGAGGCAGCCTGCCCGGGCAGACGTGCCCATCTCCTGCAGATGCCCCAGCTCTCTGTCCGGGGCCAATCCGTGTGGGGGGCAGGACGCACGGCTCATGCCCAGTCCTCCTGAGCAGCAAGGACTCGGGTCAGGAGCTGGCTAGAGACCCGCGGGGAGAGTAAACCGGGAAGGAGGCGGCGAAGAGGAGAGGAGAGGAAATGGGTCAGGGAGGGGAGCCTAGCAGGGAGCCCAAGCACTGAGAGAAGCAGGAACAACTCAGAGGAGGGTGCTGGGCGCCTGTGCCCCCATTCCGTCTCTTTCATGAAGGAACACGCCACTCCGCTGGCAGCCCTGGGGGGAAGGGGTCGCCTCCCCATCTCTGGGCGCCCAGTGACCTGGTCAACACCTGCCATGTGTGCTATTCCTGGCCCCGTCCTCTGCTCTGGGTGCACCAACAACTCTCCCTGCCCCACCTGTGACCTCTGGCTCTGGGGACCCTGCACCCTGCGCTCTCCCGGGGCAGCCAGGGTGCGGAATGGGGTGTCCCCTGCCCCTCACGGACAGGCCATGCTCCCTGTTCCCCGCGATCACTCTGGCGCAGCCCAGCCCTGCCCTGTCCACTTACTCCTCCAACCTGCTCCTCAAAGGGGGCGAGGGCTGTCCTCCCATACCTCCTGCCACAAAACCGCTGCTCTTCCGTAGTCCCCGTCCAACCTTACGCCCGGTCCGACCTCCGAGGGGCTCTGCCACCCTGGGACCCCGGTGAGAAGCTAACCCTGGATACTGCCCACTCCCAGCCAAGGCCCCCATTTCTGCTCAGCTCACTGGCTTCAACACCACAGACCCGAGTTCACGTCCTGGCTCCCCCACCCTCTGGCCGGGTAACCCCGGGGAAGGCTTGGTAACTTCTCTGTGCCTCAGGCTCCTCAACTGAAACACAGGAATCCAGCCTTCCTGAAGAGATGCTGTGACGACAAGAAAGAGCTCCATGAGGGGCTCCAGACCTGACCTCACGCCTGCCCGGGCCCCGAGGGGGGGAAAGAGGGCAATCCGTGTGTCTCTCCACACTGCGGTCCTTTCCCTGGACTGTGGCCGGACAAGGCAGGCTCAGGTCCTGCCAGCCGAACCATGGCCCCAGTCGTATTGCCGCCACTTCTCTGCTGTGTGACCCTGGGCAAGTCAGTCAGCCTCTCTGAGCCTCCATGTCTGTAAACGGGAGAACAGCTGTGCTGTCTGCATAGGCAGCTACCAGGATAACACATAGTCCTCACACAGCTATGGAAGAGGATGAGAAAACTAAAGCACAGAGAAGGTAAGCGTCCTGCTTATTAGCTAGTAAACACGGAGCTTCCCGGCACCTTAGCACTCTGGGCCTACGGTCACGTTATTAAGAACAGCCAATGCTTATTAGCGTATCTCCCACTTGCCAGCCTCTTCCAAACACCTTGCACATGTTACCTTATCTTCTTAACATCCACTTTACAGACGAGGAAAATGAAGCACAGAGAGGTTCTGTCACCTGCCCAACACCACACAGGACCAGGAACCACACCCAGGCCGCCTGCCTCTGACTCCATGCTCTGGTGGCTGCAGTCACCGGGAGTTCAGGATCTGAGTGCCGGGCCTCGGGCATCACCTCCCAACCTTACAAACACCTGGGGAGGTCCGAGCTCTCTATCTTCACTGTGCAGATAAGGTGCTGACAGGTGCTGGTGGTCACATGGCCCGTAAGTGGAAGGGACAGGCCCTGGACCCAGGTCTGTCGGGCTCTTGTTTGTCTTGCCTCCCCCACTAGCTGGGTCCATTGAGACAAGGAATGAAAGGGGATAAAATTCCTGCCAGGCCTTGGCCCAGATAAGGGCCATGCATCCTCTTAGCCGCTTTTCTAGGGAAAAAGAAAAAAGAGGCGGCAGCCTCTGGGGGGTGTAGGTGGAGTAGAGGGGCGGGCGCCTTTTAACACCTGCTGCCCTTTACGGAGCAAAGGGGCCTGAACGTAGCTGGCGGCTGCCCTGGGCTGGGCCTGGCCCACGGGCACAGGTGCAAAGGACCCCAGGATTCCTCTGGCCCCTTTCGGACTCCCCAGCTGTGTTTCGGGGGCTGGCAGTCAACACCACTGGTCTGGTGGGTCCCACCCGCTGTCAGCCAGGTCCAGGCTGGCTGGGATTTTACTGTCTGTGGGATTTTACTTCTCCGGCCCCCTCCTGGCGCAAAGGGGCCGTTTGTCCTCTGAGCTGGGAGGACAAGAAGTCCCCCTTGAGGCACCCACACAGATCCCTAGCTGCGCCTGGGCTATCTCCCAGCCATGTCCCTCCTCTCCCTGCTCCTGGGGGCTCCAGTTTGTTCCCCAGACCCCATTCTGTCCTCAGCTCCAGAGCCCTTTGTGTTTGGAACCGGTGCTCCCAGGGGACCGGAGCACATGCACGCGGGCTGCTCTGAAGCCTCCTCTGGTGTCCTTGAAGGGACATATGACCCAGGGCCTGACACACAGGCCTGGGATCCGGGTCCCTGCTGCAGCACGGTGTGCCGGGTGGAGGAGCCTGCAGGCCTCCACACCTCTCGTCACCCTGGCGTCCAGGCCGGGAGGCTGGGGCTGTCATGGGGCTCAGAGACTGAGCCAAACCGAAGGCAAGCCCAGGCGAGGGCCGTTCCAGCCAGCCAGGAGGAAGGTCCTGGAAGGTCTGATTTTGTTCGGCAGCTTTTGATGGCCAGCAGCGCTCTGGAATCTGCGGAGGTTCCCGCTGCGTCTGCCCTCAGATGTTTTCTGAGGCCCGGAAATAAAGGGCGACGATGGGACTCAGAGGGAAGGAATGGCTGGTCAAGTGAGCGAACTCACCGTGCAGAGGAATAAACACAAAGAACAATTTCAATTTTCACAGGGAACCTGACATCAAACTAAAGAGGACACGGTTGTCCCGGTGACGGTTTCCGTGGCAACCGGAGCTATTTCAGAGCGCCAACCTCACTGGAGAGTTTCCTCATTGGAGGAAAGTGCTGACTCAGACGCCAGCATCCCAGCTCCGTCCTCGTCCTCGCTTCCCCCAGGCCTCACCCCTGCTTCAGTCCCGGTCAGGGAAGCGGAGGGATGTCTCCACTGAGGTGAACCGGGACTGGGTCCTGGAGGCGGCGAGGTGCCCACACAGAAGGGCGGCAACCCTTCTCTGGGACCAGGCTGGGCAAGGTCAGGGGCGGGCGGCTGGCAGCCCCCCCTCCTCGGGAGGTGGAGAGGAGACCTACCTTCCAGTCTGTGTCCACGGCCGAGAGGAAAGTGTCGGAGTTCTCCTGAGGGAGGGCAAACAGAGGGGCGGCACGTTAGGCCCGGGCTGGCCCAGGGGCTCCGGGGGGCTCAGCCTGGAGCAGACTCACTTGCTGGGTTCCCTGGTCCGGCTTAATGTCAACAAAGGCGGCCCAGGGCTGCCGAGGCAGCGGGCTGGTTAAGCGCCTGGTGGATAAACCTGCAAGCAGCAACTCAGATCAACTTTACCTGCTAACTGAAAATGTGAAGATGTCCATTTTACAGGTGGGAAGGGTGAGGCTTAGAGAGGCTGATTCACGTGGCTAGAAAGTGGTGGGACCTCTGGAGCCAAATCCTTGCTAGGGATCCCTTTGCCCTGCCGCCCCCACACACGGTTTTCAAGGTCAGACCGCAAGGGCCTCACAGCGGAGGATGTCGGGGAAGGAGGGCAGAGAGAGGTAGGACAAACATACCTACGTTAGGGATGGGGAAGCTGAGGCCCACACAGCAAGGGAGGAACTTTTGGGGGGAACTTTGTGGGGCTTTTCCAAGGCTCAGTCTGGGTCTGCAGCTCCTCCCATCTTTCCAGACCTGCCTGCTTTGTGCTTTCAAAGCACAGAGGTCCCCTGCTTTCAGGCTCATTGACACCAAACAGTGGGAGTCTCTGGTGCCCATCCTTCCCCCCGGGCTGCGAGTCCCATGAGGGCAGGACCGTGTCTGGCTTTGTTCTCCCCGCAAAGCCTGGGCTGGAATGGGGTCCCCAAACCCAGACAGAGCTGGATGAACGAGTCTGATTTTGCAAATGAGGGGAACTCAGCTCGGAAGCACCCACTCTTTGCAAGGCGGCAGGGATGCGGAGTGGAAGAGGGGGGCTAGAACCCCATGTGTGTCCCCTGTGGGTCTGGTCTAGGGAAGGAAACCTCATGGGGCAAGAGGGGAGCAGCACATGTCCAGGAAAAGCAGAGATCCCAGGCCTCTGCCTTGCTTTCTGCTGTGCCTGTCTAGAAACCTCGGCTGTGACAAACGGGGCGGGCTGCCTCGATTCACAGCCTCCGTGTCCACGAGGATTAAAGAGAAGCGGACTCCTTTATACTCATATACTTTATACTCCCGCACTTGACCTCCCACGCTGCACAAGCTCCCGGAGGCTCTACCAATGAGCACGTGGGTAAATGAGACCCAGATGTGATCCGAGGAGAGCCAGACAAGGGCTGTGCTGCTAACGGACAAGACGGAAGACGACCCCGAATCATGGGAGTTAAAAGGAGAAGAATGAAAACCAGCAATTTGGATGTTTTACTCTCAACATAAGGAAAAGTTCCACCCCTTGCTTTCCGGCAGTTAGGGCGGTGGAGGCGGTGGAGAGACTGAGACGGCTCTAGAATGTCTCCCACTCGAAGCGAAAAGCCAGGTTCCCCCGAGGCTGGGACTGTGGCATGCACAGTGGCTGTCCTCTGGCTTCACCTCCCGGCTCCTCCAGGGCCTGGGGGTCCTGCCTGGGGGAGGGGTGTGGAGCGCGGGCAGGGATGGGGGTCCCGGGAAGAGGATGAGGCTGGGTCCTGATGAAGCCTCTCACTGGAAAATCATGCCCGAGTGGGAGGGCAGGGGAAGAGATGGGAGAGACTTTTACGCGCGAGACCCTAACGGCAGAGAGGAGGAAGACGTTTTGTGAAAAACAAAATCAACACAAAGGATGAGGCAGATAATGGCGGGGTGTGCTCTGCGCTCCTAGCAGGCCGGGGGTCCCCGGGAGATGCCAAGGCCTTGGAGGGGCAGGAATAATAAAGGCCAATCCAGGGCCCTGGGAGGTCCTGGAAGGAGTGTGGGAACAGTGTGAGGCAGACAGGTGGGAGAGGGCCCAGCAGCGGCCCGCGGGACACGGAGGACGGGAACACAGGCGAGGGCAGAAAGAGCAACAATTCCCCCGTGGAGCCCTGGACACGCCTGGCGTCTGAGTCTTTGAAGGCAAGCAAGCCTGGAATGGTGAGATCGGTGGTGGGTAAACATGTGGAACTCTGCACTCCCCACCGGACGCAAAGAGCTGGCACCCAGCGGACCGCAGAAGGTTTAAGAAGTGAGGGGACAGACACCTTCCTGCGCTAGGAAAGGAGAATCGGGGAACGGCCAGGAAAGAGAGAGCCAGAATGGCTCTGGGAGGCGAGAATCTGCAGCGGCCATGCTGGGAGCACATGGGTTTCTGGGGGGTGGGGGTGGGGGGTGGGGGTAGGGCTGTTGATGCCGATGTGACCAGGGCTAGGGCACGAGGCTTGTGCCAAGCCGAGGGAAGAGAGAAACAGTGGGGGGCTCAAGACTGAAACACAGACCCTTCGGCAGGGCAGGCACGTCACAGTGCAAACTCTGGTCCGGGTCCAGGAGGGATGAAGGGGGGGACACCAGATGCAGCAGACAGAAGGCAGAGCCGGGCTGCCAGTCAAAGGGGCCACGATCACCAAGTCAGTGTGGGAGGGGCAGTAAGGACCAGGCCAGGCTGGCAGGGAAGGGGCGTGGCGGCATCTCTAGGGTGTCCTGCGGAGGTGAGGGGTGGGAGAGCCAGGCCAGCATGCATGAGGTCAGAGTGCCCT
>CM052888.1:23054044-23100169 GCA_028534135.1 Potos flavus
TCGGAGAAGGGACCAGACGGCGGGGCCGGGAGGCTGTGGTCTGAAGGGCACACGGAGCTGAGTGAGAGAGCCCTGCGGACGGGGAGGAGCACTCGGGCAGAGAGAAGGGCAGAGGCTGGGAGGCGGCCATTTGCCTGACATGTGCAGGTACGTGCGAGGAAGCCGGCATGGCTGGAGGGGGCTGGCGGGGAAGGACCTGGGGACAGAGCTGTAAGGGCAGGAGCATCGGACCCTATTGTGCCTTGAATGTTGTTGTAAGAACTCTGGTTTCGCTGAGTGGGGGGCCCTGAGGGTTCTGGCACTTTAAAGACTCCTTCCAGCTGCTCTGTGTGGAGCAGACGTGGGGGTGGAAACAGGGAGAGCAGCTGCAAAGATCCAGAAGAGACTCGACAGCGACAGCGGAGGTGGAGAAGTCCTCCAATTCTGGGTGCATCCTGAAGGCAGGGCCAGTGGGAACTGGGGACCAGCAGACGTGGGGCAGGAGGGAGGGACAAGAGTCAAGGGTGACTTGGGTTTTGCTCTGAGCTACTGGAGGACGAGAGCGGGGAAGAAGAGGCTGGGGGACAGCTCGGGGACAGGTGTAGCCTTGAGTGGGTAGAGCTGCCCCTGTCCAGGCTGCTGACATCACCACAGCGATGGGGCCAGCTAGTGGGTGAGTGGGCCCAGAGAAAGGAGAGAAGGGGAAAGCAGGTGCGAGGGAGGACAGCAGGGCTGGGAACCATGAGGACGCAACAGAGGGCCTGGCCTCAGAGAGACAGGGAGGGCTGCGAGCTCCAGTCAGGATCAGGCCCTTGCCGACCTCCTTGGGGGTAGAGAGGTGATGAGGAGGATGGTTGGCGAGCCCTCCGCCATCCCGCCATCTTGAGGCAGGGCCTGACTTAGAACCAAACCAGCCCAAAGAACTGAACAGGTAGCAGTGCAGGGGTGGGGGGGGGGGGAGAGTCTGGTGGCCCCGTGTGCCCTGGGTCCACCATGCTGCACAGACAACCCCCCAGTCCCCTCAGTGTCACTCTATGTTTAGTTTCTGCAAAGGAGAGTCCTCACACGTCTGGGGTCTTCTCTCCCGCATGGCCTGGCACACACCCGCCTGTCCAGCGCTCACACAGGGGCAGCCGGGCCTGGGTGTGGGATCGGAGGCTCGCGGGCTTGGAGGCAGGACTTCGCCTCCACACTCGAATGGCAATGGCATGTCCACTCTAGCTGCTCAGGGCTTTTCCAGCCCAGCACATCTTGGGGGCACATCTTGGGGACTACAGGCCTCCTGGATGACCACTTTGGATCGCAAGGGGCCTCCGGACCACCCCCGACCACGACAGGCCCCTCTCCCCTGTCCCAGGATGCAGGCAAATATCCTGGAGCTAGCCAGGCCTTCGGGAGCAGTGGGCTGGGAGCTCTCACCACAGGCACGAGGGAAAGCACATACAAGGGCTCAGGGTGGGACAGAGGATTCTCCAGACAACCTGGGGGACACCCAGCCAGCCTCCCTGTTGCAGTCCCAGACCCCGGGCCCCAGCAGTCCATCTCTACTCCTCAGCACCACCATGGGGAAGACTTTGGGCACTCGCAAGCCTGGCCCCCAGAGCAGACTGTCAGGAAACGCTCACGGGTGTACAGAACAAGATCCTGGCTACAAACCGTGGACTTGGCCATGGGACCCCCCAGGCTAGGGAGACGACAGGCCAGAAATAGTCCCCCAGGGAGGCTGGAGTTCCCCCATCGCACTGCCGGAGACAGGGGCCATCACCAGGCACGCAGCACCTGCCCGGCCTTGTCTCTCCCAAAAGGTGAACTGAAAAAGCTCTTAGGTCCTCAAAGGTATTTGTTCTGGGGCTTACAATGTACTGTCGCTCTAGCTGGAGCGTGCATTTCATCCGCAGTTTGGGGTTTTGAGTGCTCAAGGGTGATTGCGACAGGAGCTCTCTGTCCCCACCCAGAGACCAGGTTCGTGTCAATGCTCATGGGATGGTCTTCTGCTTACAAAACAGCATCACGGCGCTCTCTCACTGACCCTGCCGGCTCGGCCCGGGGTCAGGGGGCCAGGGCCGATCAGAACCAGCTCCCCCCCCAACCCCACTGTCTGTCTACCCCCCATGCTCCCAGCCTCCGCAGAGGCACCGAGTCGGTTCTGCACTCCGGACCTGGGTTCCTGGGGCTGCTCTAACCAACCACCACCACCTCGGAGGCTTCAAACAAGATCTATTTATCGTCTTATCGTTCTAGAGGTCAGAAATCCAAACCCCACCACACTGGGCGGAAATCAAATCTATTTTTCTGCCTTTTCCAGCTTCTAGAGCCCTGTTCCTTGTGCTCCTTGACGGACAGCCCATCCTCCATCTTCAAGGCCAGCAGCAAGGGAGGAGTCTTGCAGGTGTCCCATCACCTTCTTCCATGCTCTGTGGTCGAATCGCCCACCGCCTCCCCCTCGTAAGGATACATGTGGTTGCATTTGGGGTCCACCTGGCTTTTCCAGGAGAATGACCCCATCTCAGGTGCCTTAACTTAGTCACACCTGCAAAGTCTCTTGTCCTATAAGGTAACATATCTAGGATCTAGGGGTCAGGATCTGAGTATCTTTGGGGGCCGTTAGTCACCCAGCGCACCCCCCGCCCCCTGCCGTGGTCTGGCAGTCCTTACGTGCGTCAGACTTGTTTACTGTGCCCCCGGTGACTTGGTGGCTTCCTCCTCCCTGCATTTATGGAAAACCGACTTCAATATCCACCTTGAAGGATTGCTCTGCCCTCAAGTTTTCCAAGAACACACCCCCTCCATAGCCCTGGACTTCAGCTCTTCCTCAGAGTTCCCACAGGGTTGAATTCATCAGAATCCCAGCACTTAGCACTTTCCTCTCTGCTTTTGTTCATTTTTAGTTTTTAAAAATAGAACTGGAGTTTCATGTAACACACATTCACCGAGAAAAGTCAGAAGCACAGAAGAGCAAAAGGAAGTAAAAAGCACATATAGTCCCTACTCGCCAGAGGTAACCACCGCTGACATTTTCACTTAGGCCCTTTCATCAGTTTTCACTGCTGATCAACATGCTGAAAAGGGAGTTTTCTAAAAAAAAAACCAAAAAAAACTAAAAAAACGCACTGTTTTGAAACATATTTTTGGATCCTGGAGCCAGACATCCTGGTTTAAACTCCAGCTAGCCACTTACCATCTGTGTGACCTCTGGAAAGTTACTTAACCTCTCTGTGCCTCATTGGCCTTATCTCTAAAAAGGAGGAAATAATAGCGCATCCCTCGAAGGGTTGTTGGGATGAGGAGTTAATATACAGAAAGTGCTCAGGAGTGTGCCCAGCACGTGGCAAATGCGTATGAGCTGTCGTCACTGTTATTATTATTAGGTATGTAAGGGGACGTCTGTTCAGGTGACCAATCACCTTGGGTAGCATAATTCTCAGCTGCTGGGGTTCCCTGGTATGACGGCACTTGCGTTCATTTAACCTCTCCATTGTTAGGCATTTACATTGTTCCGGGTTTTTTTTTTTCCTTCTATAAACAACTACGGGATAAACATCCTTGAACAAACACCTCTGCACACATCTTTATTGATTTCTAAAAATTCAACTGCTGAGTCACAGATCACACATATTTTTGAACTTCTGATGTATCATTGCCAACGTGCCCTTCATAAAAGTTGCAGCGGGCTCCACCCCCACCCCCCAACCTGGGGCGCTGGGCCGACTCTAGAGTCTCTCCCTCCTGCAGACCAACCTCCTTACCCGTCTGCGTGTCCCCCGCACCCACCCTGAAGCACCCCCCCACCCCCAGCGAAGCAGTGAAGTTTGCTGAGATGGATGAACTGGAGATGAGGTTTGGGGATCCTATTTTCAGCCTCCCAGGAAAAATATACGCTTCTCATTTTCCCCCACATGTAAAATGTGGGTCAACACACCTGCCAAGAATCAAGCACTATTTAAAGGTAGTCTATGAAATTGTGTGGGACTACATATTCCATGCATTAAAATGACACCGAATTTCCAGACAGAACAAGCAAAAGTTTGGCTTTTTAATCACACATCCAGCAATTAAATTTGGAGTATTTTTAAACCACTTCCAGCATCCACTATCAAGGCTCCCAAGGGACCCCACCAAGGGACCCCACCAAGGGGAGAGACCCCCCCCCTCTCCAAATCTGCCCCGGTAGAGCTCTCTCTGGACTCCAAACCACCCTGGAGGCATACTGACCCTCCTCTGTGCGAGCAGACTGACGGCCCACCTGCCCACCCCACACGAAGAAATAAAAAAAGGGCTCCATCACAAAAGGCGCCGAGAGTCTGCCCTCTGAGGATGGTAGCAGTTTGTGCATGGGCATGGCAGTGTCCTGGGCTCCTTCTCACAGTGCTCATGAGGGAGGGCCCTTATTCCCATTTTGCTGACCAGGAGACTGAGGCTCAGAGAAATTAAGAATTTTCTGTGGAGCTGAGAAAAAGAGAGGAGACCCTGACATTACATCCTCTGGTCGCCAAATCCCTGCCCTCCCCACACTTCAAGACACCAAAGGTGCCTGGAAAATGTTGGCCACCACGCGCATCAGTTCCCCGTGAGGCTTCCTAGAATGGCCCCCACCACCCACTTCTCTCCACAGCAAACAGACATGCTCAGACTGGGCATGACTCCTTCCGGACATCTTCCCGGCCCCACAGGGGAAGAGCACCTAGCTTTCTGCCCCTGATGTCAGAGCTGTGATGTCACTCCAGATGCCGTTCCCCAATTCATCCCACGTGACAGGAACCCGAGGGCTCAGCAGAGTCCCCCAGGGGCACATCTCAGGGCGATCTGGGTTGTGTGGAGAAGCCAGAGAAGGAACTGGAACATTCCAGAAGAGACCCCAGGACACTGAGGAGCAGCTCGGGACATCGGCCCTACAACTGCCGTTTGCTGACTGCCTGCTGGACACTGCACTCAGCATTCCTGCGCATTCTCCCAGCTCACTGCTGGGAACACAACCCGGCAGGCATCGTGATGATCCCATTTCACAGATGGGAGCCGTGTAGAGCAGCTCAAACACGCCCGAAGCCAGGCAGTGTGAACACACAGGATGACTCAGGGCTCAGGACTCAGGACTCAGGTCCGAAGCTGAGCTCCACCTCTTCCCAGCTGTACGAAGAAGTGACTGACCTCACTGGGAAAACAGGCATAATAACAAACGGCGAGAATGTGAAAACTATAAACAAGCTAGAGAAATAGGAATTCAGCCAACGGGTTAATGAAACAATTCACCAGTGCTGATGTGGGGGGCAGGGAGTTACAGGTCTCTAAGAAATTATCCTGGAGACACATCGGATGGATGGGCTAGGTGTGCCTGGGCTCAGTCGACAATTATGGAGCACTTCCTGTATGCAACCACAATCAACTGCGCTGACCTTGACCTGATCATCCGACGGGAGAGATGGGTCAAAATCTCACCGGTGCATGTGAGCAGGGTAAGGTGGGATAGGGACAGAACCAAACTTCGTAGTGGCCAACCAGCCACGGGAGGGAGGTGGCTCTCCAGTACAGGAACAGCTAAGATTAAGGAACCAGAAGGAAGATGAAAGCCCAGAGGTGCCCCCGGGGGCCAGGCCCCTCACCTGTGCTACCTCAGTGAGCCTCATGAGCCTCATGCCGACTCTCAGAGGGAGGGGTCAGCAGTTCCATCTCTAAGAGGTGAAACCTGAAGTCAGAGAGGTTAGGCAGGCTTCTGAAATCACACAGCTGGCCAGCAGTGGGGTTGGGATTTGAACCCTTGTCTGTGGGACAAAGAAGAGGACAGGAAGGAGTTGGGGGTGATGGCCGCAAAGACCACGAGGCAGAGAGCAAAGGCATGCACTGGCTTTCAGGACCTGGTGAGAGATGCACGGAGGGGGGGTGCCTGTGACCCACGACAGTGCGACAGTACCCGAGGGGATCCTGTTCCAGCTGGCCAGCAAGGGGGGAGAGGGAGGGGGCTTAAAGAGTCTGCCAGAAGGGGCAAGCTTGTCTGATGAGGGAGGAGGGGCCCTGACCCCAGTGCTCAGGAGATAACGGCCCACTGCCCCGGGGACCCCAAAGCTGGACCCCCCACACATGCCTCCTGAGAGCATTCTTCCTCCAAGCCCTTCTGGAGCCAAAGAGGGAAGGGGAGGATCTAGAAGTTCTGCCTTCCATGTAGGGCTCAAACACCCACGGGCTTGTAAAAACTTCCCTCAAGGGCATTAGCAAGTGCAGTGGCCCTTGCCCTTCCCTCCAAAGTCCTGTGGGCTGGCCCGCCTCAAGTGAGCTCTACAAGGAAAAGCTGGCAAGGGGGGGAGGGCCGCCTGCCCATGGCTAACGGGGCTCAGATGTGGCCCCGCTGAGCACCTGGGCAGATTTTCCAGCACTTCCCTTGTGAGCCTGTCATGAGCCGCAGGTGAGTTAGCTCTCATTCACAGCCTGAAACCTCACCAGACCTCATTCTCCCTGCTCCGGGCCCTCCAGCCTCTGCATCACTCCCAGGGCCTAGGTATCAGCGGATCTCTCCATCAGCAGCCTGGAATGCCGCCTCTCTCTTCAGTAACAGAAATTCTGTCTTTTAGGGTCCAGTTCAAACACTGCCACACGCTCAAATCTCTCTGCTCCCCTCCAGCGACCTCAGACTCCAACCTGTTTCCTGAGTGCACCCCCACACTGCTGCCCTCTTCCCTGTCTTGTACCGGGGTTCCTGTGCTCTGTTCTCTTGCACCAGACGGTTCTGGTCCTGGAGATCAGGAACCAGAGCCTTTCAGGTGCCAGAGGACGGGTACAGGCCTCCACGGATTCACCCTGTACACACTGATTGAGCGCCTCCACAGTCCAGGCCCTGGGACTGGGGGAGGAGGGTCCAAGATGGTTCCCTTTCTAGCCCCCTTCCTCCTGCCTGACTGTCTCTACGACCTCAGGCCTGGGAGAGCTCTCCCACCTTCCAGATGCCAGGTCCCCTGTCCCTGCCTCCACTTCTGGGCAAACCCAGTGTCCTCTGTTGATCTCCAGCCACGGCAACCTGTGAGGTGGTTTCCAGCTGGATCCCATCTGGCTTCCCACTTCCCAGACCACTTGGCCTCTACTCCCAGGAAAAAACTTCTCTTGCTAGGGAGAGGCGTCAGATCCTCACGGCGGAGCAGGAAATAAGAGGCCTTTGGCAGGGGTCCTGGTGGGAGCCCAGAGAGTTCCTTTACAGGGAACACTGACTGAAAGGCAGGGGCTCTGAGCTCCCTTTCGGTGATCTGACTAGAGCTCGGCTAGTCGGAGACTCCAAGGGGCGGCTCCCCCGGACCGCGCTGCCGCCGGCGGGACGCCGGCCCGGTGGGCTGGAGCACAGCCAGGCGGAGCACAGCCAGGCGGAGCACAGCCCCACGTCCCCTCCCGCGGCCGGGCTCCGCACAGGAACAGGCAGCTCACAAGCTCGGAATCAGCCGGCACACCCTCCTCCGGCTCGAGCCCGAGGCGCCCCAAACCCCGGCCGGCGCGCGGGGCTCCCGCTCCAACTCAGAAAGTAGCGGGCGGCGAGGGCCGCGCCCCGGGGCCGACGGTACCTGTCAGCAGTTCGATCTTGTGTCCCAGCACCTTCATCTCCGCCCTGCGGCGTCGGGGAGCGCGCTCGGCGCGGCCGGGAGAGGAGCGCGGGAGGCGAGAAGCGAAGCGGCAGGAGAGCCAGGAGCGAGGCAGGCGGAGCTGCCGGGAGCCAGGAGCGCTCTCGCCGCCCCCCTCGCCGCGCTCCCCCTCCCTCCAAAACGGGTTAAAAAAATCCACCAATTGCACGACCGCGCACCCCTAAAAGGCGCGCGCCGCCACCTGGTCCGGGTGAGCTCCGAGAGGCGGAGGGAGCGCGCGGGGTGGGTGCGGGTGACACTCCCGGCGGCGGCGAGCGGGGGCCCCCGGCGCCTGTAGCCCTAACAAAGAAGACTTGCCGCCCGCGCCTCCCCCCACCGCGACACCCGGGGGTCCCCGAGTCAGGCTGGAAAGGAGGGAGGGGGCGCCGCCCTCGAAAGCAAAACGCGGCCGAAGCGAGGGGGAGTGCGGCTGGCGAGTCTCGGGGCCCGCGGGGAGGCGGCGCCGGCGGGGGGCTGGCCGCAGCCGCCGCGGTAAGGGGGAGAGGGGGAGAAGGGCCGAGGGCACCGCCGACTCACCGAGGGTGATGTGAACGAGACAGACGCGCAGGCGGGGAGCCGGGCCTCGGGGCCGCGGCCGCCAACGCGCGGGTGCAGGTGCGGACAGCCGGGAGCCCCTCCGCCGCGCTGCCGCTGCCGGGGACGCGGGCCGGGCTGGGGGCGGTGCGCCGCGGGGGGCGTGCCCACGTGGGTGTGGCGGGCGTGGGCGCTCCGCCCGCCGCGCCCCAGGCAGTCCCCGGCGCTAGGCTTCCGCCTCCTGCCGCCGCGGGAGCGCCCCGCGAGCGTCCGGGGTGAAGGGGCCAGCCGCTTGGTGTCGGCGGGGTGCGACAGAAGGCCCCCGCCCGCTCCTCCGGTCCCCCTGCGGTCGCGCGGCGTCGGGCTCCCGGGAAGGGGGGAGACCTTGCGTCTGTCTTTGTTTAGATTCCCAAGGGGAAGCCTGGCCGGCCGGTGGGGACAACAGCCTCCTCCGTTCGCCCCTGCGGCTAGGCCCCCCGCCGCCGCCTGGGAGCGGAGCGGGAAAAGCCCCGGGGGGTCGGAAAGAACCTGGTGCTCAGGAGCCCTGGAGCCTTGCCCAGTTTTCAGAGCCCCAGGGTTTCCTTGGGGGAACTCGAGGGGGGTGCTGGTCTCCAGGTAAAGGTGTTCTGGGCCCCCAGAGTCCCGCTCAGAGTGTCAGGGTCCCTGCTCTCCTCAGGGAGGAGAACTGGCCCACCCTTGTCTTCCTCAGGCTCACTCTGGTCTGGCCCAGTGACGTTGCTCTCACCTGTCACCCCAAATGAGGCAGCGCTAAAGTCCCTAGATGGGAGTCCAACGGTAGGGAGAATGGAAACATGACCTGAAAGAATTTACTTGGGCAAGACAGCTCAGACCAGTGCTTGCGGAGACGGTGGCTCCGTTGAGGCCCTGCCGGTGACCTTGCTCAGGGATCTGCCTTCTCCCGGATTTCAGCCTGTTCTGTGCAGAGCCAATGGGTTGGACCAGTCATCCCGGAAGTCCAGGACGACATTGGGTGGGAGGTCAAGAAGATCCTGCAGCACCTCCTCCCCTTTGTCTGGGCTGGCTTGGGCTAAGGTCATGGCTCTCCTTCAGCTCCAGGCTATGTTGGAGTCTGCCACGGCATTGAATTAGCTGACTCTCCCGTCTTGAAAAAGCTGGTAAGACTTGGCTGCCTGAGATGGGGTGCATGCTCCTGCTTGGGGTACAGTATATAAACCACATGGAAGGCAGAAAGCTTGGGTTCTCCTTACAGCCATGGGGCTCACGTTGGGGAAATTCCTGCCTCTCGCTTTCCACTTTTGTAAAGGGGATGGGGGACGTCGGTGGTGACAGAGTGAACCTGTGTGTCCAAAACTTCCAGGAGACTGTGGTTCTATATATACAAGTCTGGAGCCAGTCCTTAAGAGCACAGGCTGGGTGGTTAATTTCCTGGCTGTGTGATGTAATTCACGAACCTCAGGTGAGCATTTGGGTGGGGCAGGTTGCAGATTTGAACCCTTAAAAGTGGACACTTAATAGATGGTGAAGAAATGTAATTATAAGAACCCCCACTCCCCACCCCTGGGGCGGGGGGCTGTTGCGCCAAGCACAGGTGCTTAGCTTGAGGAACCAGTAGGTAGAGGGGGCCCTCGCCCCTTCTGGACATGATGGTCCAGAAGGAACCAGGAAAGGAGTCCCTGCTGAGTCAGGGACTCAGTCCCTTCTGCTCTCGGGCTCCTTTCATCTTTAACACCCCGCACGAAAGGCAATGCTATTTGAGGACCAGCCGGATGGCAGGGCTTTGAACAGAGGAGAGCAGAGCCCGGCAGAGGGCCAAGCTGGTAGCTGGGACCGGGGCCTCTAAGACACGTTCCCTGGCCTTGCTCCTAATGACCTGAAAGGTGCTGCCTGAGTCACAGCCTTTGCTGGACTTCCCCTTTGCCATCTGTAAAATGGGCAGGAGACCGGCCTGCAGCTCTGCTGGAGACGAGACACAGCCTTTATGAAGATCCCTCTGATCCTTCGTTTCCCCATCTGGAAATTACAGCTAATGCAGCAGTCTGGGCAGTTGCAGCAAATAGAGCCTGATGCTGGCTAGTTAAAGCAGAAAAAGGCTTTGCTAAAAGGAGGGCAGGCAGCTCTGGCCCAATGCTGTAGCATTGGTCTGGTGTCAAAGCCACCACTGCCATCCATGGGCACAGCCGCTGCAGCTGGCGCCGCCTGTGGGCAAGGACACTGGGCACTCCGTCCAGTGGGACCATGGCTGCCTTTGAAGCCTCAGGTGCTGCTGCTGCTGTGTCCTCGCCAGCATGGACTCCATGTGACCTTGGCTTCCTCGTGCCACTAGTTTCTAAGTCATGGTCAAGCATGGGCACATCTGATCGGAGGTGCCCAGAGCTGGTCGTCTGCCAAAGCTGCAAGGGAGGCTGGGAAAAGACACTGTCCGATCCTCTAGGAGGAGGTGGGCTCTCCCTGGTAGGAAGGGCGACTCAGGTGGTGGTGGCCTAAAGCGTGACAGTGCGCACTTCCGACCACAGGGCACTTGTGAAGCCACCGTGAGGCTGATGTGCGGGGAGCAAAGCAGCCCCAGTCGCCGAGATTCATAGCGCTGCAGGTCTCCGGTGTCCGCGGTGGTGTTCTTCTATATTTCAAGTCTTTGATTTTTCAGCAGGTGAAAGACAAAAGGACCTTGAAAGCAGTATGGCTTGCTGCCCTTCCAGACGCAGAGGCAGCTCTGGTCCTGTTGCCAGGAGGACAGGTGACTGGGTTTTTTTCCATCGTGGTGATGAATTGGGCTGAGTCACCATTCTTCTCCAGTCCCCTTGTGACCATGACTGGAGCAAGTAAAAAGTAAAGTATAAGAACTAGTAGGTAGGATCGGAGGTGCAGACAAGCCTGGGGCCATGGAAGCTTGCTCTCTTGGCAGGGAGGGTGAGGCAGGAACCCCCCCTCCCCACTCGTACTCCCCACTCACTGTGAGCCAAAGGGCCTCAGGGGAGAAGAGTGGATCCTTTCTCTTCTTTTGTGTGATTGGTTGAGTGCCTCTTTGGTGCCAAGCCCTGTGCTGTGGAGTGCATTGGCGAACCAGAGCTGACCAGGGTATTGATCTTGCTAAGGTTTATGAACTGATGGAGGAAACCAGCTTAGAGTCCCATAATCTAGGTACTAGGCAGCCTCCGCTAAAATGCCTGATTGAGGTTAGCATGCAGGACGGTGGGGGCCTGCAGGGGGGAGCGAGGGCTTCCTGGAGGAAGAGGCATCTGAGACTGCAGAGAGGTGGAAAGTCAGTGGATAGAGATGGGAAAAGGGATGATGGGGAGACACCATCCATCCATCATCCATTAGGTCAGCCAGTCCTTTTTCAAAGCTCAGGGAGGCTCAGAGCTAAACCCTGCCAGGAGTTCCTGAATGGAGGTGGAGAATGCGGGGTGTACGTCAGCAGAAGGTAAAGAAGCTGGAACCAGGAAGTGGGTGAGAGTGAGCGTCTGGACTCAACCTGGCTCTGGAATTTCAGCAGGCACCAGATTACCTGCTCCCTGCTCCTGGGCCACCCTGGATCACGCACTGGCAGTGTTGCTGCCCCCTTTCCCCCCTGCATGCAAACACTCTCTCCTGCAGGGCCAGCCCTTGCTCTCCAGGTAACTCTGGACACCCTACCATCTCTTCCCCCACCCCAGAGGGCAGCAGGACCCCTCCCTGCTGCCGCCCACCGCCGGAAGTTTTACCAGACACACGGAGCCTAAGTTTGTGCTACGTCAAGACAAAGGGTGGATCTGGCAATATTTTTAAAAAATTCTAACAGGCATATATATTCAATACAGAAAACTTGTAAAATGCAGAAGGAAAAATAAAAATCTCTCATAATTTCATTGTCTGAAAATAACCAGTGTTAATGTGTTAATATCTTGGGGGTTATATCCTTCAGCAGTTTGTGTGTGTGTCTCTTTTCCCCCAAAGAATCATACTGCCTATATTATTTTTGCTGCTCTTTTTTCCCCTTGTTAGTATATCATGAACATTTACTCAGATAAAAGTTATTCTTCTACAACATAAGCACAATTGCTGCACTATCTTTACTGTGTGGGAGCTTCATTATTTTCTTGGCCAGTCTCAATCACCAGGCATGCAGGATGTTTCCAAGTTTTCATTATTGGAAACAGTGTTGCAAGCAATCCCAATCCTCCCAAAGACAGCTTTGCCTACATCTCTTGGATGACCTCCTAAGGCAACTCTGCAGCCTCGTTTTGCCTGTCTGCTTGGTCTCTGACTTCTGCCAATGCAGCCCATCTATCTTCAGACGGGGGCCAATGCGTGCCTAAAAGCCCTCACTGTCTTCCCACCTACGCAAGTTCTTGGGGGGATTCAGGGGAACCGATGAACTGGTTGCCAGCCCTCACTTTCCTGATTGTGCCAATACCACTTTAAAGCCTGAGGTTTTGATCTTGTAAGGTATTACCATTGCAGAATGCTGACTGAAGAGTACACAGGACCTTTTCTTTTGCAACTTCCTGTACTTTTTTGCAACTTCCTATAAATCTATAATCATTTCAAATAGCAAGTTAAAAAAACAACAACTGAGGCAGGCCTGGGGGTAAGCTATTTGGCCCCAATCTCAGGGACTAATGTTTTTATGTCTATACTTTGTCACAAGGACCAGAGCTAAGTTTGGCTTAGTTGAGCTTGCCTCAGTTTCCCTCAAGGGTAGGAATGGTTCTAGGGAAAGGCAGCCCTGCTGGTGGGGTGGCCCTCCAGGCTGTCCTCTATCCAGCTCTAGGGGGCAGGGGAACCCCAAGGGGCAGAAGGAAGCAGATTTCCTGTGGGCTCCAGGGAGCTTCCAGGTAGACAGGAGTCTGGCAGGAAGCAGACAAAAGCTGAGATGCTCTCTCTGGAGGAGACAGAGTCATTTTTCTTTCCACAGAGGAGGAGGCTGGAGGAGGCCCTGTCCAAAGTTCTGGGGAGAAGCGCCCCCTTTCTGCAGTGTCATTGTCCCAGCCCCACCCAGGCTTGAGTTAGACCAGACAGGTGACCCTCCTATACCTGGGGAGAATTCGGCCCTGTGGCTGGACCGTCTGCTGGTGGGGGGGTGGTCTCCCCTCTCCAGGCCACGGTGTCCCCACAGAGTCCTCCACCCCATAATGACCAGAGGCCAGAAACTGAGGAAGTGACCAGGGTCCCCAAGGCTACCCTCACGCTCAGCGATTTGCACGGAGAACTCCCAGAACTCAGAAAAGCCATCACCCCTCGCCGTTACCACTTATTTTCATGAAAGGACATGGAGCCACATCAGGGGAGAGAAAAGGTGCAGGAGCAGCGTCCAGAACCAGCAGGCGCGAGCTTCCAGGGGCGCCTCCCACCCCCGGCCAGCGGACTCACATGGGACAGGCTTACTTCCGGCGCCAGGGGCAAGGACGCGTGCAGAGGACTGGCCAGGTAGGCTCACCCGAGCCTTGGTGTCCAGAGTTTTTATTGGTCCCATAAGAATGAAGCACCAGCGTGACTGACCTTAGCTGCTCAGTCTCTGGGCCCCAAGAGGTCAACCAATGCAGCACAGCCCGGGGCCTTCGGCGTTCCCAAACAAGCATTCTCTGTAAGTCATATAGTTACTGTCACCCAGCTGGGCAAACCCATACAGTGTGGCCCAGGGCCCCAGACGCACACAAGCTGCGATTAGGGAGAACATTCCAGAGGCTCAGAGGTTATCTACCTCCCAGGAGCGGTCAAGGGCCGGCCAGTCCTTTCTTTGGAATGTGCAGGATCCAAGCAACCCAAGCCTGCTGAGCTGAACCCTTACCGCACAGAGGCCAATCATTCATTCCGCCATGTGTATACGCGAACTGCCCTCTAGTATCAGCACAATTTTATGAAAGAGGGGAAGTTTAACTCCAAGAAGGTAGGCTGGACATCATGATGTGATACGGGTCAGGGCTCCCCAAGAGAAAACAGTTGGCCCAAGTTCACTAGCTTTGAGGACGAGGGGCCAGGAGCCACTGCTCTATACCAGGAACCCTCCATGTACGTTTTCCCCTTCGGTCCCTCCAGCTTTGTCCCCAGGTAAAGGACAGATGAACTGAGAGGCTCCCTCTGGCTCCTGCACTAGCTCGAGATCAGATGTCCCCACCCTTGGGAAAGGCCAGGCTCTGCTAAGGGTGGGAGGGCAGTCTGGGACTCTCCCCTAAGTGTCCAAGCCAGTGTCTCCTTTTCGATCTTGGGGCTTGCTGCTGTTGCAACTTATCCTGGGAGAGGAGCATGTTCTTTTTAACAAATGCCCTGGCCTCTGCCCTGGCCTTCACCCCAGGCTCTGGCCTCCCAAAGTCAAATCTAGGGTAGCCTAGCTATTCCTCAAAAGGCTCCGCCTCAGCCCGCTTTCCCGTGCCCGGGGCTGAGCCATCAAAGCCTAGGCTGCTGGCCTGTGAGGTGCTCCTGATGGGGAGTCAGACAGCCGTGGGTTCCCCCATCTACTCCCTGAGTGACGTTAGGCAAGTTTCCTCTTCTTGCACATGGGTCTGACAATAAAGCCATGAGGACAGAAGTTGTAAACTGAAGAGGCCCCAACCCAGGGCCTGGCACCTTGTCGGGGCCCACTGGTTAGTGGCTGTTAGGATGATGGATTTTGTGGCTCTAGGCCACAAAGTGTGGGGCCAGTGAGGATCCTTGTGATGAGTAAAGTAGGTACAGTGACCCATCTAGCCACCTTGGAGCTAGATGCTAAGAATCCGGGGGATCCCTATGGCTTCCAGACCTCTGGGGAGGGAGCACAACTCCTATACATACACAGCAGCAAGAGACCTGGGGTGGTATCAGGGTCTCATGAGGATTGAGGGTCCTATTCACCACAGGGCCTTTGCACATGCATTCTCTTTGCCTGGAGACCCTTCCTTTCACTTCCTATACTTCCCCTGGCTAATCCTGCTTATCCCTGGGGTGTCAATTTGGATCTCACCTGAATCCCTGACTCCCCTCCTCTGTGTGCCCATCATACCACATGCTTAATAATAATATACCAGTATCGATAGTCTACCATTCATTAAGCCCTTACTGTGTGGCCGGCATAGTGCTAAGAGGGTATGTACATATACTATCTCATTTAATTCTCCCAACATTTGGAGAGATAGTCATCACTTTATTTTTCTGAGATCAGACAAGATCCAGCATGTTCAGGGTGGTATGGCCATAGACTGTTTTTCTGATTTTACAGAGGAAGAAACAGGTGTAGACACATGAAGTAAATGACTTGAACACCCTCCCTTAAGCCCGTACAGCAGTGTCTGCACCCGGGTCCCTCTCTGCCCTGTACTTCGAGCTTCCTGAGGGCAGGGACTGTGTCTCTCTCTGGCTGTTCAGCTTTAGCCTCCAGTGCTGGGCCTCATACTCAGGATGGGAGTCCTCCGCCAGTATTGGCTGAAGACACAAGTGAGCAAGTGAATGTTTGTAAACCACCTACTCGGTGCTGGGCTCACCATAGAAAACCCACAAATGCTAGAACCTGCGGTAGGCGGAATGATGGCCCCCCCCCGCCCCCCATGTATCCATGTCCTAATCCTGGGAGCCCAAGAAAAGGTCACATTACTTGGCAGAGGGGAACAAAGGTAGCAGATGAGATGAAGTTGCTGATCAGTTGATTTTAACGTAGAAAGATTATCCTGCATTTTCTGAGGGGTCCCAATGTAATTGCAACATGGAGGAGAGGCAGGAGAGAGTGGAGATGGTGGTAGGAGAAGGACGTGGCCTGCAGGCACTGCTGCCTTCGAAGATAAAGGAAGGCCACGAGCCAAGGGAAGGAGACAGTCTCTAAGAGCTGGAAAAAGCAAGGAAGTGGATTCCCCCCTAGAGCCTCCAAAAAGAATGCAGCACTGCAGACACCTTGAATTTGGCCCAGTGAGACTTATTTCAGACTTTGGACCTGGAGATCTGTAAGGAAATACATCTGGGTAGCTCAAAGCCCCGAATGTGCTCAGCGTTCACAGCAGCCATCAAAACCCGGCCTAGTCCCTCCTGAAGTCGAGGACCATATCTGGCGGTCGCTTACTCCATGACCATCCAATTGAATTGGATTATAACTGTAAGCATCCCACTTCCTATTTGAAAAGACACATAAAGTGCTTTTTTTTTTTTTTTTTTTGTATTTTGGGTTTATTTCATCAGAGGCCTAATTGGGAGGTCTCAAGTCTCAAGATGGGTTAGAGTTCGATCCTGAGACAAAGCCATTGGCTCAGCAGACTGGGTTGGTGGGGCTGCAGGGAAGACACAAGCGGCCTTCTAGGGAACAGAGCCCCTGGCTGCCGAGTGAGCACCAAAGCTGGGCAGGGAGGGTCAGCATCCTGGACCACCCGCAGCCTCAGGCCAAAGGACCCTGTCTCTGGGCACCGTACCAGCTGCCTCCATAATCATTAGGGACACCACACACGGCAGGGCAGGGTCTGGAGTGCACCCCACCACTGCCCCCACGCTCACATCAGCTCAGCAGCCCCGTCTTAGGCATCTCCGGTCGCTCTGACAAAGTGCTACAAACTGGGTGGCTTATCTGCAGTTCTGGAGGCTGGAGGTCTGAGAGCAGGGTCTGAGAGCTGGGTCTGGGGAGGGCCCCTTCGGGACTGTAGACAGCTGCTTCCTCCCACAGTGGAGAGCAGAGAGAGCTCTCCGGGGTCTCTTTTATAAGGGCACTAACCCCACTTAGGAGGATTCCACCCTCATGAGCTCATCACCTCCCAAAGGCCCCACCTCCTACGATCTTCACCTCAGGGGGTTAGGATTTCAATATAGGAATGTGGGGGGGGACAGGCACACGATCAGTCCTAACAAGCCCCAGCAGGGAAGTACCATGAGGGTGCCCGTCGGCCAGAGAAGGGAATGCTGTATCCTTCACTGCGCTGGGCACTCTCCAAGTGCTAAGCATCCTTAACCCCTTCAGTCTTCTTCAAAGCTCCATATGATGGGTGCTATCATTACATCCACTTTACAGATTGGGAAACTGAGGCCTAGACAGGCAAAGTCACCTGCCTGCTCACACAGCCAGTAATTGGGACTGAACAAAGGCAGTGGGGCTTCAGAGTCCCGTTCTTACTCACTGTGATCTCCTGCCTCTCTAGAAGCTATAATGACTGTAATAGCAGGAACACTGCCTCCCATTTGGATCAGATCTTTCTGTTCGCACACATTCCGTCTCACTGTCCTCCCAATGACTGGTCATCAGGATTAGTGCCCTAGGCTTACCCTGTGGGAAACAGAGCTCACGAGCGGGAGGCACCCAGCCTTTCGAGGCAAGGGTGGGCTTCCCGCCCCTGGCTCCTGGCTCCAAGTGCAGAGTCTCTCTCCTCCATCAGCTGCCCCCTGACTTACCCGGATGCATTATTTATGACCCATTACTCACCTCCTGCAGGCGCCCAGATGCTGCCTGCCAGAGCTGTGACCTCGCTGCGTCCCCCGGAGGGGACCAAGGGCAGCTCCTTCCCCTCATCCTCGCTCTCTTCTCTCCCTTCCCCCCACGCAGCTTCTTTGGGTCTCAGCAGGATCCTGTCTGGCACAGCCTGTCCCCTCTTCCCACCCACGAGAACCACCTTGTGAGCAGTTTCCTCTTTGCCAAGCCAGCCGCCACTTTCAGCAGGCTCCCAGCTTTCAGAGCAAAGCAGTGGCAGCAGCAAAGCCCAAACTCACCACCCTCACCTGACACGGCCGCAGCGTGCGATGGTGTGGGTCGCCGGTGTGTGCGCACCTGTCGCAAGATGAGTGTGTGTGTGTGATGTATGGTGGGGAAAGAGATAAAGCACTAACAGGCACGTCTGAGTTGCCTCTTCTGGGTCTTGTAGCAGAAAGCCCAATGAGGAAGGTTCGTCTTCCTCCCCCTTGTCACTGCGGGGACTGGGAGGGACTCAGGTGTAGGGTTACGGTTGGGGACAAGACACTCCCTGGCCGCCAGAGCCCACAGTTGGGAGCTGTGTGACACTGAGTTGCTCCATCTCTCTGCACATTATTTTTCTCCCCATTAACTACCTCACTGGATCCTTATAGGACTAAAAGAGACAAAAAAAAAAAAAAAAAAAAAAGCGGCAAAGAGCCCAAGGGACGAAACGCTGATAAATGTCTTTTCACAATGCACCATATCCTGTCTCCTGTGGGCCAGGATGGGTTTGGATCCCAAGTGCTTGGGAGGAAGGGGCCCCGGAAGATTTTTTTAAAAAGTAATCTCTACACTCAACGAGGGGCTCAAACTCACAACTCCGAGATCAAGAGTCATAGGCTCCGCTGACTGAGCCAGCCAGGCACCCCTCTCTTCCCCACTTTTAAGCTCAAAACTCTTGGGCCCTGAGTGACTGGTTGAGGGTCTCAGAACCCCCTGGAGATGCTGTGACCCACGCGGCCCCTGCTCTGACCCTGGGATCTGGTTAGGATGGGCTAGGGCCACCAAAGAACCTGTGTCTTTAATCAGCTTCCCCAGTGACTCCAAAGCAGGTGGCCCATGGAGAGAAACGCGAGACCAAACCCTCTACTGGAGATCGTGCCAGATGTCTCCGGAATGAATCCTAGACTTCCACAGTCCTGTCTTCCGGGCTCCTTTTCCTCTATCCTAAGACCTTGCAGATGGAAGGGATGGGCTTCTCCAAACCTCGCCATGTCCCACTTCCTCTGACTTAGCATCACTGGATTCTGTATCTTGATCAATTTCCCATCACCAGAACTGTGTTGGACCCAGGACAACTGACATTTGCTTTGCAGAGGCCCCTCCCAGGAGGCACAGGAGAGCGAGTGGGCAGAGCTAGATCCACAATGCGGTGTTCCTCAGAAGGAAGGGGGCACGAGCTGAAGAGCCCGCCTGCCGGCAATGAAACAATCTGTGTGGTCAGTATCCAGGGAGCCCCACGCGCCAGCATCCTCATTATTGCATCGGCGCTTGGTGCCGCCAGCTCCGGGGACCCAGACACCCAGACACCACCCGGTCCACAGAGCTGCTTCTTCTAGCTGGGGGAGACTGACTGCCGTGTTGTTCACTAAGTCTTCCTTCCCTCCTTCTCCCCCCCTCAGGGCAGTGTAACTTCCTGCCCCCGCTGACCTCAGGCTTGGCTGCCTGATTTGTTTTGGCTAATGCAATGTGCAGAGGCCACCCGTGTGCTTGAGGCTGGGGTGGCTCTTGCTCTCCTGCCTGTTGACTTGAAAAGGACACACACTGGGTAACCACTGCCTGCAGGGCGGGGGCCAACAGAGTGAGATGCAGGGAGCAGGCCTGGCAAGGCCCTGGGAACCGGCGCAGAGCCGTACCAGCCCGTCTGCAGACCCCTAAGCAAACAAAACAAAACACAAACCCTCACTGGCTGTAAGCCCCTGAATTTGGGGATGGTTGTTATCCAGCAATACTGCAGCAATAGCTGACAAGTTCACTGGGATGGATTATTTTCCCAGCTGTGCGGCTTTAAACCTCACCACATGATTTCTCGCCTATAGTGAATCAGCAAGAGTCTAGTTCTAAGATTCCAAGTCATTTTGGTGAGCTTCGCGGTGCTCAGTCCCTTCCTTCTCCAGCAACAGCTGCAAACGTCCTGGACGCTTACCTGCGCTTCTTCTGTCTCATCACCATACGAGCAACCACAGTGCTCCCCTGCAAGCCTTGAGTGTTGACCACAGACTGCTAATTCATCTGCAACCTTCTCTATATTGGTCACCATTATCCTATGAAGTAGGACTCTAGGTTATCCGCGTTTGCCGCATGAGAAAACCAAAGCATGGGGAAGTTAAGAAACGTGCTGGCAATCTTACCGCTGGTAAGTGGGAGAGCAGAGACTGGCCAATCTCCCAGCCCGCGCTCTTACGCATTCTGCCCCAAGGCCCCTTGGTGCTGGGAGGCATGCCTGCTCTCCTGGGCCTGCCCCTCCCCACGCCCCATGCGCACAGCCCTTCGCCAGGGCCCCCTTCCAGTTTCTAGCCCCAGAGCCACCTCTCACTTGCAGGGAACATACTCAGTGCCTGCTGCCAGGAGTTAATTATTTCCAGAAAGACATTTGGAAACTCAGCTCTGCCCTGTCTAATGTGTTCCCTTTTGCTAATTTAATAACTCTATTTTTCAAATGTGAATGTACTTTTAAAATGTGTTCATTGGGCTGTTTGTCGTTTTACTAACCTCCAGATATTTTCCCACTGTTGCTGTTTTTCCTTTGGACTCACGTTCACAGAAGCCCTGTGGATTTCAGAGCTGGGACTTGCGTCTTGTGATTGGAGTATCTGTCCACCAAGGGCTCTTCTGTCTGTGTACCCAAGCCCGGCGACTAGGCAGGACAGTCTGAAATCATAAAAAATAAAAAGTACTGGATCATTTTTAAAAGAGGCACCAGGTTGGGTTCTTACTGGTGCATTTGGTTTACCAAATGCTAACAGTGGTTATTTTGGGGGTGGTAGATATTTTTTTTTTTTAAGGTTTTATTTATTTATTTTAGAGAGACCCTGTGAGGAGTGGGAGGTGGAGAGCAAGGAGAGGGAGAGAATCTCCAGCAGACTTCGTGCTGAGCACAGAGCCCTATTCGGGGCTCGATCTCACAATCCTGAGATCATGACCTGAACTGAAAACCAAGAGTCTAACACTCAACCGACTGAGCCATCCTGGCACCCTTGAGTGGTGGGTTTTAAAGGAGCTTTTGGTTTCTTCTTTATGTATCTCTTGTCTGTTTTACTTCCCATGGTTTTATATATATAAAAGGATGTATGATTTCAATAATAAAGCAAGAATAAAGTTACTATCATAAAAAATAATGTACATTGGATCCTGAAGGAATCTGATCCTTCAGGCAGACCATCAAGGCAAGTCTGGCTTTTATGAATTTGTTAAATGAACTTTTATAAACTTGTCAAATGAGCTGTTATGGACTTGTTAAAGCTAGTTAGAGAAGCAGAAAGTCAGTGGAACTCTGCTTAAAAAGAGAAAATGAGATCCAGGCTAACTATTATGTTCACTAAATAATTTTTATATTTTTCAAAAAACAGAATGGAACTTGAGTTTTTATTTTTTATTTTTTTTAAGATTTTTATTTATTCTTTTGACAGAGAGAGAGCACAAGCAGGGGGAGCCGCAGAGGGAGATGGAGAAGCAGGCTCTCTGCTGAGCAAGGAGCCCAATGCAGGACTTGACCCCAGGACCCTGGGATCACGACCTGAGCCAAGGCAGATGCTTAACAAACTGAGCCACCCAGGCACTGCCACTCCTCCTATTTGTGCTCTCTCTGTCAAGTTAATAAATATTAAAAAAAAAAAAAAAAACAACTTAAGTTTTCAAAATGTTAACTGTGTCTGTTAAACCTCAGATATGACTTTTCTTTACCACTGTAGAGTGGGTCTATCCCTATATGTGTTTCATGCAACAAATATGGATTAAGTTTTGCCCAGTGCCAGGCAATGTTCTAGGCTCGTAGGATTCAGGAAGGAACGGGGATGGATCCCTGGCCTTGAGCAGGTCCTAGTCTGGGAGGGACACAGTTGTGCCGACAGCAGCTGGTAGGATAAGTGTTCTGGGAGGGCACTGGGGAAGCCCAAATGAGGTAGTCTTTTTCTCTGTCTGGGAAAATCAAGGAAGGTTTCAAAGAGAGGGTGACTGACACTTAGAATAGTTTAGCAGGAGAAGGTGGGAAGATACTCCGAGCAAAGGGAAGGTGTGCAGAGTCACTGGGTACATGAGGGGGTGGTAGGAAAGCTAGAATTGTGTTCATGAAATAGCCAGTTGCTGATTGTGTTGACAATTTAGGGTAGTAGTAGGCATTTGGATGCACTGGTTGGATGGCAAAAAGCCTTGGGTGACAGGCTGAGAAGTTTATCTGGTTGGAGATGGGGAGCGGTTAAAAGGTTTTAAGCAGCGAAGGGGCCTGATCATATTTGCTTTTTAGAATGGCTGCTCAGTGCATGTGAAGGTCCACGTGGAGACAGAAACCACGTCAGTTATTTGAATAAAAAGAATTTAAGAAAATAATTAACTAGGGATACCTATCTGTCCATCCTTCCTTCCATCCATCCATCTTCTTTCTTTATTGTCTTCCAAGGGAAACTGTAGGCATCCGTGAGACCCCCCCCGCCCCCCGCTTCACACCGAAGCATACATGCCATTAATTAAACTTCAATTTTTTCCCTGGTTTTTCTCTTAATGTAAACTTTACAATGAAATGCAAAAATGTTCAGCATATGTTTGGTGAAATTTTGACAGATGCATACATTTGTGTAACCCAAATTGCTGTCAAAATACGAGACATTATCATCAGCCTAGAAAATTCCTTCATGCCCAGCCTCAGGCAATCCCTGTCTCCAGCTCCCAGAGACAGCCACTGTTCTGATTTTTCTCCACCATAAGTTAGTTCAGCTGAAGCTTCTCAACCTCAGAGCTGCTGAGATTTTGGTTCAAATGACTCTTTGTTACAGGAGGTTGTCCCATGCTTTATTTAGCCTCTCCGAGACCTTCATGTCATTGGAATATATTCTTTTTCATTTGGCTTCTTCCACTTAACATAATGTTTATGAGATTCATCCTGTTGTCCTGTGTATCATTGTTTGTGCCTTTTTAAAAAAAGATTTTATTTATTCGTCAGAGAGAGAGAGAGAGAGTACAAGCAGGGGAAGCAGCAGGCAGAGGGAGAAGCAGGCTCCCCACTGAGCAAGGAGCCCACCGCGGGACTCGATCCCAGGACCCTGGGATCATGACCTGAGCCCGAGGCAGACGCTTCACTGACTGAGACACCCCGGTGCCCCTGTTTGTGCCTCTTTTACTGCTGAACAGTATCCCACTGTCTAGCTACCCCACGCTAGATCCACTCTCCTGTTGATGGCCACTTGGGCCATTTCCAGTTTTGGGGTTATTATGAAGAAAGCTGCTATAAACATTCTTGTACAATTTTTTTGTGTGAGCATATGTCTTCATTTCTCTTGGCTAAATAGCTAAGAGGAATTGCTGAGTCATAGAGTAGGCATATAATTAGGTTTTAAGACACCGTCGTCCTGTTTTCCTAAGTGGTTGAACCATTTTACATTCCTGCAAACTAGTTTTCAGAGTCGCGCTGGCTCCACATCCTGGCCGACGTTTGGTCTTGTCCGTCTTTTGAATTTTAGCCTTTCTGGTGCGGGTGAGCTTTTCACTGTGGTTGGTATGTGCATTGCCACGATGAGTGGTGATGCTAAGCCCTTGTGCTGTTGGCCATTTGTCCATCTTCTTTTGCAAAGGCTCTGTTCAACTCTTTTGCCTATTTCATATGAGACCATCTGTCTGTCTGTGACTTCATGCCAGCCTGAAGAAAGGAGCCACCGTGAGCTGGCCCGGGACTGAGCTGAGGCAGTGAGTTTCCGGAGGGCCTCGTAGCATCCTGTTGAAGCTCCGGGCACCCTGGGCCAGGGGAGGCTTTGCTCTGCCTCACTTCCCACCCCTCCCCCTTCCCATAGTGCCAGTCCCTCCCTCTCCTCCCAACCCCTGTGCTTCCCTGGAGAGCAGTGAGCTTCCCCTGTGCCACTTCCGTGTGCCTTTGTTATGGGCTGGATTGTGTCCTCCCCAAAATTCCTATATTAAAGTCCTAACTCCCAAGACCTCAGAATGTGAGTGTCTTTAAAGAAGTGATTCAGGGGTGCCTGCCGTGGCTCAGTCGGTTAAGTGATTAAGCGGCTGCCTTTGGCTCAGGTCATGGTCCCGGGGTCCCGGGGTCCTGGAATCAAGCCCCTCATCCGGCTCCCTGCTCAGCGGAGAGCCTGCTTCCTCCTCTCCCTCTGCTGCTCCCCCTGCTTGAGCTCTCTGTCAAATAAAGAAATACTTTTTTTTTTTTTTAATATTTTTTTATTTTACAGAGACACAGTGAGAGAGGGAATGCAAGCAGGGCAGAGGGAGAGGGAGAAGCAGGCTTCCCGCTGAGCAGGGAGCCTGATGCAAGGCTCGATCGCAGGACCCTAGGACCATGACCTGAGCTGAAGGCAGACGCTTAACGACTGAGCCACCTAGGCGCCCCAGAAATAAAATCTTTAAAAAAAAAATAAAGAAGTGACTAAGTTAAAATGAGGTCATCAGAGTGGGCTGTAATCCAGTAAGAGTGAGGTCCTTTTAAGAAGAGGACACGTGGACACAGACAGAAGGAAGACAGTGTGAGGACACAGGGAGGAGGCGGCCGTCTACAAGCCAAGGAGAGAGGGAGAAACCAAACTTGCAGGCACCTTGATCTTGGACTTGCAGCCTCCAGCACGGCGAGAAAGTACGTCTCTTGTCTGAGGCCCCGGGTCTGTGGCATTGGCTCCCGCAGCTCTGAGGCGCTGGTACAGCCTCACCGGAGAGCGGGGGGCCTCGGCCACCACTGTCCGTCCTGGCCCGCGCTGTTCTCAGGGCGCTCACCTCGGCGACAACATCGGGATGCCCCCTCCAACAAGTGTAGGCTGACTGATGGTCCTTCTTATTTATGACAGAGCCTCTGATCCATCTGTTCCACTTTCTCCCTCCCTCTTGGTGTGAGCCAGGTCCGGGGGGTCCTCCTGGGTGGGGCATGTGGCCGCCTTCCAGCCCCTGTCCCAGGGCTGCACAGGTGGCTTTGCCTCGCGATGCTCTCAGGCAGGTCCATGATCTTCCTGCTTCCGCTTCCCCCATCAGTGAAGTAGGATTAACCATAGAGCCAACCCGGAAGGTGGTGGGGAGGCCTCGCAAGGCAAGGCTGTGAGGCTCTGGCTCACAGCTCTCATCAGTGTTTGGCCCGCTTACTGCCTCCTTGAGGATGTTCTCGTCCTCAGCCGCATCATACCAGTGAGGAAACCCAGTCAGGGACTTGGGGCTGGACTTCAAAGTGTCGAGGGAAAAAACCTTTGTAAGACGCTGGGCTGTATCACCCCACAGGCTCTCCTTGCTCCCTGGAATGCTGTGGACGAATCGAGCCTGGAAGAATATTTGAGGTTCTGACTCCATAGGCAAAAGAAACCAAGCCAGAATTGGAGACACGGTTTCCTACAGCAAGAGGAGAGATTCCCCACGAATGAGACAGGCCCTGGGGGAGCGGACAGGCTGGGTCGGCGGTAAACCAAGGCTGGTGGCCCCAGGCCTCCTGCAGCTCAGACATGTATTTATTTATTTCTGCAATGTTTACTTTTGAAAAAATAATTGCAAACATTTAAAAATCAGGGATTCTCTCTCCTCCTTCTCTCTTTCTCTCTCTCTCTCACATACACACACACACACACACAACACACAACACAGAGTCTAGGTATCAGTCTTCTCCTGAAGGCTCAGAAGATTAGGCAATACTGGAGAACCACTAACTGAGGCTACTGGAGAGCCACTAACTGAGGCTGAAAGCAACTGGCCTTTGTGGGACAGGAGTGCCACAGCCCACCCTCGCTGTCCTTCACACTTGGCTCATCTCACTCACCGACGTTGCCTGCCTGCCCCTCAAAGGCACTGCGTTTGGCATCTCTGACTCTCAGGGGTTAATGCTGCCTTTTACATTTGGGGGGTGTTTCTCAGATAGGATTCTCGATCTGGCAGCCCCAGGTCAAATTCAGGGGGCCTGTAAATTTGGATGGGTGTATTCGAGAGGTATTCCTGACGTCTTAACATCTGGGGACTTGCCGAGCCTCCAGAGAGACTGCCCCTCCCAGGGTTAGCTAATTCCTAGAGATGGTAAACGCCGGGCCTGTGAGTACATCTCTCAATCAAAAACCGTCTAAATCTAAAACCATACCCCAACCACCTTTTTCTTGGGCTCTTACACTCAGGGTCATTATTCGCAGGCCTTCATTTCCCCCAGGGGCCAAGTACTAGACAACTGGAGACCCTGCAGCTCAGAGCCACTGAGATGGTTCAGACCAGGCAATCGTAAGCAAGCCTGTCTATCCCGCATCACTGCTTCCTTCCACCCAAACCCCAACACAGGCTCTTGACTACGGTTTCCTCCTGCTCCCTCTGCCTCCCGACTGACCCCAGTGCCTCTCCGTGTGACACCAGCCTCCCGTGAAATCTGGAACAAACTACCCCTCCAGTGGCAATCATCTCATAATCTTTTGCCTTTATTCTACCTGAATAATAAAATCTACACTTTAAGCCAATGAGCAAAAAAGATTATGCCTTTCTTTCCACGAACCTCTAAGTACAACTGATTGTAGCCACAGACCTCATGTCGACAGCGCCAGGGCCCCTGTCCAGGGACACCAGACCTCTTCATGCCACACTACAATTGTTGCAGACGATTTGAAATACTTTGTTCATCGCTGCTCTGAAATGATGGCAGCTAATAAGCCTATAGCAAGATAGGGAGCTGGACAGGAGGGCTCCGAACAACCCAGCCTGAACTCCCCGCCCTGGCCATCCATCAGCGAATCGAGCAGAGAAATCCAGGACCAGGACCTCAACCTAAAGAAAGAGGGAGGTGACGGTCCCGAAGGGTGGCCCAGAGGGGCGGCAAGACGTGTCACTAGAGCAGCTGGGGTGGTTCCAGCCTGGAGTCCACAAGCCACGGATTTGCCGTGTCCTCTATTCCCGTGCTGCTCTGTTCCCGCAACCCAAGACACACACCTCTCAGGACGAGCAAGACGTCCAAGATGGTCTTATGTGGCGCTAAATCTCATGGGAAGTTACTCCTTCCCGTGCTGATAATACAAAGAGAAAGTCTCTACTTGGTGCTGGCGATCTTTAAAACCTCTCCAGCTCTTGTCGATTGTTCTTAACTGAGAAAGAAGACTGGCCCTCGGCTTAAAATTATTGCCTCTGTGTTGTAGATGCACTGCCACAGCACATTTAAGTTTTAAAAAGCAGGTTACTTGCAATAAAACTGGTGGCAAGCAAATGTGGCAAAAAAATCTGAATGACAAATTTGAGACACACTACGCCAGGTGACGTCCCAAGGTCTTTTGAGGTCTTGGGAAATTCTCTGCATAATAACCACCTCCATACTCTGCTCTTCAGCGAGGTCTGCTCATTCATTCATTCATTTCTTTGGAAATACCAGTTTACTGAGCACCTGTGGGTGCCCAGCCCCATTAATTGACAGAGATTGAGCAGCTTCCTGCCATTCCCCATCTGGACATGGAAGGCCTTTGGCTGCTTTGCCAACTTCCCTCTAAAAATTTTTGTACCCTTCCTGGTCCCTCTCTTGATTTGAGAATCCCATTCCTGCGTTAATCCTGGGGTCACTGAGCCTGTCTGAAGCTGGGGCCATCCCAGGCTATCGGAGTGGGGGGTTGAAGGTACCGTGGAATAACCGGTCTGCCTGGGGGGCCCTTCACCAGAGGGGATAAGGTCAGGCTTTCGCTGGAATCCACAGAGCCACTTAGGGGAGCAGCTTTTCTGCCGACATCAGATATTCTCCAAGCTGATCTCAAACCTGCCCCTTATCTATAGTCCCCGCCAACCCCAAGGAGTCAGGCACAAAAGGGAATACTGTGGTCTTATCTGCACTCCAATTTTAGAAATCTGCAAATCGTTGGATACGTATGTTAGAACAGTAGAAACCTAACAAATGGGCTTCTAAAAATAATTTAAGGGGTGCCTGGGCGGCTTAGTCAGTTAAGCATCTGGCTCTGGATTTCAGCTCAGGTCATGATCTCGGGGTTGTGAAATCGAGCCCTGCGTCAGGCTCTGCACTCAGCGGGGAATCTGCTTGAGATTCTCTCTAAAATAAGTAAATCTTAAAAAAATGATTTAGAGAAGCCATTAATCTGCTCATTGAGCTGGGAGGTAGGGGTGTTGCGAGCTCAGGCATGGCGAACCCGGGGCCTCCAATGCCATCAGGCCTTGGTTTCTCCTCCTCTCCCCTGTGTTCATTTTACTTTTGGGTTTTGTTTCGTGGCCAGATGGACACAGGAGTTCTGGTCCCTACCCCCTCTCTGGTCTCAGGTCCGGCAGGAACTCGGGCACGCCCAGGGCTGCGTCCAGGGCTCGGACTTGGCAGTGCGCCTGCTCCGGTCATGGTCAGGAGAATGGGAGGCACAGACTGGCCCGGGCCAAGGAGGATCCTGTGCTCTTTCCCTGGAACTGGGCTCAAAATAGGCTTCTCCGGGACCACGGGAGTCACAACGGTGGTTTCCCAGAGGACAATAGGGGGAGAGAGATCAGGGCGGGTAGAGAATGGTGACAGAAAACACGGATGTTCTTGGCTTCTCGTGGAGGCTAAGTGGGGGAGTGAGGCTTGGATGTGACCCATCTGTATTCCAGAGCCCCTCCCTTCCCCCACCACCCCCTGACTGGCAAACAGCAGCCACTTAATACTTGCACGGTGAGCGCCTTCCCTGTGGCTGTGCTCTGCTCCCCTGCCTGGTGGGAGACCCTCTTTCCCTGGACAGCCACCCAGTGCCTGGCTTCTCCCCTCTAGAAATCGGGTCCTGTCCTAAAGATGAGTCCCTCTCAACCTCCCCTCTGCTTTTGCAGCAAAGCTTCATCTGGAGTGAAATGTCAGGAAAGAACCCAGCCTCTTGTGCTAGGGACACACATACACACACAGTCTGCAGGTTCTAGACATCCTTTAGACTTGGCGGGGGGGAGGGGCTGGGGGGGGTGTCAGATCCCCGGGAGCCCTACAGGGCTCCAGGCTTCCCCTGGAGCAGGGCTTGTGGGGACAGTGACCTGGCACCAACCCCACCCATTCAGGGTCACATGTGAGAAGCCTGATGCCAGGTGGCAGGCGAGCTGGGTGTTGAGGCTGGACTGCAGAGCGGCACTGCGATGCCAGTCACTGGCCCCAAAGAAACAAGGACAGTGGCTGCAGCTCCCTGGCTGAATCTACTGGAAGAAATGAGCCAGAGGCTGTGGAAGTGCATCCCGTCCCCATGCCTGGGGCGGAGCCACCCTAGTGCAGGCTGCCATAGCAAAATACCAGAGACTGCATGGCTTCAACAGAAATGTACATTCTGCCGCTTCTGGAGGCCAGAAGTCCAAGATCAAGGTCCTGGGAGGGTAGGTTTCACCCTGAGACCTCTCCTCTGGGCTTGGAGAGTGGCCACCGTTTTGCGGCAGGCCCACAGATCCTCTTCTTCGAGTGTGCATGAAGAGATAGGAGGGAGGGAGGCGAAGAGAGACGCGAACTGTCTTCCATTAGGGCACGAAATTCATCACGAGGGTCCATCTGCATGACCTCCTCAAAACCTGACTACTTCCCACAGACCCATCTCCAAATGCCATCGCACTGGAGGGGGGCAGCACTTTGACATATGAACTTAGGGGACACTTTCAGTCCGCGACATGTGCCGAGTTCCTCCAGTCCCTCGTCCAGCCTCGCCTGCGTGGTCCCCTGAGCTATGCTAAAACCGGGAGGAGCCCAGGACAGGTCCAGGGCTCAGAGCCTGTGCTGGCAGAGCCAGGATTCGAACCTGGGGTCACCTGGCTGCAAGCCCACACACTGAGTTGTTGGGTTCTGCAGTCCTCCCTTGGAGGGCCAGAAGTCCACACTGACGGCGGCTCGTGGAAGCCAGACCTGCCTTAGGAAAGCAAGACTGGGGCCAAGCGCCACCACCGCCTTACTGTCTGAGACTGGAAACCACTGTAGCAGGGGCTCCAAACTTAAGAAAAAAAAAAGAGAAATGTTTTGTTCTCCTTTGTGGGTGACAGGCCAAGGGGTTCCTGCCCTGGGTCATTGCATTTCTAGTGACTCACCACGCGGCACAGGCTCAGAGCTTGGTGGATGTGGGGGGAGGAGGAGGGAAGGGTGGGGAGCACGTCTCATTTGGACCACATCTGGGGACAAACTCTTTTATGTTCCCTGGCCCCAGCTGAGAGCTCTTTAACCTATGCTTAAGGTCCAGAGAGTTGTTCCTTTTCCTTTCTTTTCTTTCCCTTTCCCTTCTTTTCCTTTCTCTCCTTTTTCCTTTCCTTTCTTCCCCTTTCCGTTCTTTCCTTTCCCTTTCCTTTCTTTTCTTTCTTTCCCTTCCTTTCCTTCCTTCCTTCCCTTTCCTTCATTTTCCTTCTTTCTCCTCTTTCCCTTCTTTCATTTTTTTTTCTTCCCACACTCAACTCAAACACTTGAATACCATGGTTGTTAGCTTTTGTGGATGTTTTTCCTTCCAGTCTTGACTTTGTAATGCTCACCTGCTTTTATAATTTTAACACAGGTATTCTCTACATGTTCCACGTTTGAAGATAAGTTGTCATTTGCAGCGACAGTCTTGTAATTCAGTACATCTCGTCCGCGGGCAAGCGCCCACTTCGCCCTCACATCCTGAAGACACGTGCTGGTCTGCTTCTCTGCGAGGTGCAGAAGAGCACAGAGAGCAGAAGCCCAGGTCCTGGGAGCAGCTGGGGTCCCCGGGAGGTAAGTGCAAGGGGGCAAATCATGCTCTTCGGGTTCCGATCCTCATTTTACGATTAGGAAAGTGAGGCCCAGGCGAGCGAAGGGCTATATTCCAGACGCCCCATCTGGTTTTACATTTACAATGCTATCTGCATGACTCTGGCCCTGGACTTGATGGGTCTTCTTTTGCCTCTCCAGATCTGCTGTCCTCCACTCCCCAGCTTGCTCTGTGCCCGGGCCGCCAGACCCCTGCCTCCTCCATCACTCAGCTTCCCTTGCTTTGTGGTTACAGCCAATGGGAAGGCTGGTGGGAGAGTGGAGGGAGGACACAGAGGGAGGTGGGACTCGTCTCCTGATGCCTTGCCTTCCAGGCCTGGATTGGCGGGGCTGAGTCCTCTCCTGCAAGTCTTCGTGGTTCTGGGTGTGGCATCCTCTCCTTGACTTTTCAGCCAGGAGACGTACTGGCATCCCACTGGGGCTAGTCCTGGCTGCATCCCTGTGCCCACACCTCTTTATAGCCCCTCACCAATTCCCTTCCCTTGCCCCTTGGAGCGGGCCATGTCTGGGTGCAGCCGACTGAGGAGCTAAGTACAGCCCCTCTTGCTTGTTCTGTGCGCTGCCAATGTATTCTCTTCCCGCCCTGATCACTCTCGGAAATTAACTTAGGTGCTTACTCTTTGAGTTCTTGCTCCTCCCCATGGACTGTGAGCTCCACGAGGCCAGGGACCTTGTCTGCTGTGTTCACCACTGTAGCTCCAGCAGAGTGGGAACCCAATCCAGAGTCATTGGATGATTATATAATAGAATGGCAAAGTCATTGAACTTGAGTCTTGCCACTATTAATTCAGCATTCTTCCACCTTATGTTGTAGACCCAAGAGTCTGATATCAGACCTGCCCTCAGGAGGTTTATTACTCTAGTAGAATATAATGATTATACAATCATACCGTCAAGATACTTAATATTTACTAGATGCTGGTCTAGTTCTAGCTCCTAACCCTCCCTTCTCTGTCTCCTGTGGACCTTCATGACCACACTAGGAGATGGGGACTGCTGTGACCCCTCCTACTGACAGAGGTAGAACTGATCCTGAGGGTCAGAGACTTGCTTGCTCTTCCTGGCCAGTCAGCTGCAGGCTCAAGGGCCTCAACAGCAGTGAGAGGGAAAGCTCTAGAAAGGAGGAGCTGTCCTGTCCACCGCTGCGGCCCACAGAGCCTTGTGCATGCCTGGCTGACTCCCACTTAGCCTGGGCTAAATGAATCAATGTTCAATGGATGGAGAAACCAAGAAATTACTATAATGGCAGGTGGGAGGAAGCCCTAGGAGTTGGTACGGCCCCTTCTCCAGCCACTCTGGGAAAGCAGCGGAGGATTTCTCCTTCTCTGTAGGCCACTTGACCCCAAACTCTGGGCATGTCTTGGCACATTTGTGTGCTGTTTGGGGGTATGGGCATTGCAAATAGTGGTGAGGGTCAGCGGAATCCAAGGCCAGAATCTTGCCATCCTGGCTTACCTGCCTGAGGTCACAAGACCAATACTGTAGAAGAACAAGGACTCCAATCTAGGGCGGATTCTAGAGCCCCGATCCTCATCTACGCTTGCTTCAGAATAGACAAAACCAGGGCCCTCGGTAGCACAGTAATTACGGAAACTGTCACTTCTTTGTAATCTCATGCTCATGGCCCCTGAGACGGACCCACTCAGACTTCCTTCCTCCTGGCCATTGTGGAATGGAGTACTGGGGGTGGGGGAGTGAGGGTGTCTGCCATTCTGAGGTCAAATGGAGAAAGGCACAAGGCTAGGAGCATGTTAGGCTGGCTTTCCTGTGAAGCTTTCCCATATAAATCACATCTTAGGCCCTGAAGTTGAGCCTTTAAAAAAAAAAAAATATATATATATATATATATATTTTAAATTATATATATATATATAGAGAGAGAGAGACAGAGACAGAGACAGAGAGAGGCTTTTACCTACTCTATTATTTATGGCATTGCCCCTATTAGCTTCCTTTCTCTGAAATTTAAGGGGCCAAATCTACCTACTCTTTCCATTCTCCAAAAGCACATGGAATTGAAATGGCAACAAAGAGCTTGTCAGTAGTGTGATGCAGGAGATTCTTATATTTCACTGTGTTAAACAACATGGAATTCAGGAGGAATCAAAGTGTAGTCTTGCCCCAAAGTCAAAAACAGATCAAGGACTAAAAAACGGGACAGAAGAGATGTGACGGAAGAAGTTTGAGGTGTTCAGTTCATTTCCAGCTTGATGATCATAATTTAATGTGAGATTCCCAGATGTGCTGCTGATCAAATCTACCAAATGTTTACTTTGCTCCAGTCAGCAGGGTCTGGAGTGATGGATCATTCTGGGATTGACATTTTTTTTTTCTTCACATTTTGAGAAGGACACAGATACCTTAGAAATTATCTAGAAGGCGGGGCCTAGGATGGAAACCATGGGTACCTGAAGGACAATAAATGAATAGAAAAATGACCTTATCAAAAAAAAAAAAAGAAAGAAAGAAAGAAAGAAAGAAAGAAAGAAAGAAAGAAAGAAAGAAAGAAAGAAAGAAAGAAAAATGACCTTATCTTTTGAATCAGCAATGTCATTTCAGGTCTCCTGTTGAATTATTTTCTCATTGCTGCTATAACAAATTACTACAACTAGGTCAATTAAAGCAATACCTATTAAGAGGACTCTAGAAAGATGGTGGAGTAGGAAGCACCCGGACGAAGTAGGTCTTCCTGTCTAGACAACAATTGCATTGGCAGAATCTGTCTGATGTGTTTTTGCAACTCTGGAGTCTGTTGAAGGCTTGTAACTTCCAGGGGACAGGTTTGGACAGGTAAATTGCAGTTAATTTGGTCAGTTTCAGCTCTGAGCTTAGAAGCACTCATCCCCTAACCCCACAGTGGTAGACCACTGTGCCCATATTCCTGGAATAGCTTATGTAAGCTTTTGGGGAGAGGGTGAAAAAGGACCTTGTCCTCTAAATATCAGAGACCTGTGCTCTGATCACTGATTACTGCTTTTGATCAGATTTGATCAGATTACTGCTTTTTTGCAGACAAAGGGGCAGGGAGCCACTGTTGTGGCACCTCCCCCTGTTACTGCAACCCCTCCCCCTGTAGCTGAAGTGACTTCCAGGGGATTTAAAGGCTCAGCACCCTTCCTCTCACAACTCCCCTCCTTCAATTTTACCTTTTCCTATTCTTGGGAGCCAGATATTAAGACTGGGACATTGTATTAGGGTTCTCCAAAGAAAAAGAACCAATATGTTACATGTAGATACAATAAATCTCCTATACACATGTATCTAAGAATTACCTCATGCTATGGAGGTTTATAAGTCCAATGATCTCTGTCTATAAACTGGAGAATCTGGAAAGTCACTGGTATAATTCAGTCTGAGGCTGAAGGCCTAAGAACCAGGGAGGTGTGGGGCTGCTGGTGTGAGTCCTTGAGTTTGAAGGCCCAAGAACCAGAAGGTTTAATATCTGAAGGCAGGAAAGGATAGACATCCCAGCTCAAGAAAAGAGAGAATTTGTTTTCTGCTACCTATTTGTTCTATTTGGATCCCCAATGGATTGGATGATGCCTGCTCACATAGGTGAGGATTGATCTTCTTTACTCAGTCTACTGAGCCTATTCTAATCGCTAAAAAAAAAAAAAAAAAAAAAAAAAAAACTCACTAACACACCCAGAAATAATGTATACCATTACAATTTGGGCATCTCTTTTTATAGTCAAGTTGACACATAGAATTAACCAATCACAGACATTTAAAAAACAACTGCATATTTGGGGGGAAAATGGGAAATGACCATGCATACCCAAGGAAAGGCTAAAAAAGACCCAAGACCTTAAATTTACACTTTAGGCTCATCCTTAGCATAGAGACAGTCTATAATAATTAAAGGGGGAAAAAAGCTATAAACAAAATTTAAAAAACAAAACACCAGCAAACTCTGGGGAAAGGGGAGCATCTATCTCCACAGTTACCAGATTATTAAACTCTAAGTCCTAAGTTTTTCTAAAAAATTGCAAAGCCTACAAAGAAACAGAAAAGTACAGTCCATCCTAAGGAAAAAAGTGTATCAACACAGTCTCTGACAAAGACCTGGTGGCAGAGATACTAGATAAAACCACAGTCTTAAAACACTTTAAAGAGAACTATCTTAAAGATGCTCAAAGAACTAAAAGGAAGATGTGGAGAAATTTAAGAAAATGATGTATGAACAAAATACAAACATTCATAAGCAGATAGAAAGCCTAAGAAAAAAAGAATTTGAGCTGAAAAGTACAATAATTAAAGTGAAAAAATCACTAGTGGGATTCAAAGGCGTATTTGAGCAGGCAGAAGAATCTTGAATGGTCTTGAGGATAGGACAAAGGAAATGATGGAGTCTGAGGAACAGAAAGAGATTGAAGAAAAGTGAACAGAGGCTGACAAACCTGTGGGATACCATCCAGTGGACAAGATACACATTGTGGGAGTCCCAGAAGGAAGAGCCAGCATGAAAAGGAGAAAAAGAATGGGGGGGGGGCAGGGAGAACGTTCGAAGAAATAATGCATAGAAACTTCCCAAGTTCTATGAAAGACATGAATATAAACATCCCAGAAGTTCAACAAACTAAGTAAAATGAATTCAAAGAGACCCACACAAAGACACATCAGTCATCCAAAGACAAAGACAATCTCAAAAACAGCAGGAGAAAAAAGCTACTTGTCATGTATAAGAGATCTTTGATAAGAGTATCAGCAGATTTCTCATCAGAAACTTTTGGAGGCCAGATGGCAGTGAGCAGATATATTCAAAGTGTTAAAAGAAAAAGCTGTCAACCAAGACTCCTATATCTAGCAAAACTGTCCTTCGAAAGTGAGAGAGAAATGAAGACATTTCCAGATAAACATAAGTGGAAGGAGTCTGTGACCACTAGACCCATCCCACCATAAATGCTGAAGGAAGTCCTACAGGGTGAAATGAAGGGACACCAAACAGTAACTTGAAGCCATGTGAAGAAACAAAGATCTCAAAGGCCAATTATAAAAGCTGGTATTATTATAACAATGGCTTGGAACTCTACTGTTTTGTGTGTTATTTAAGATACCAATGCATTAAAAATAATTAGTTTACATTTTGGGGTAGACAATGTATAAAGGTATAATTTTGTGATACTGTCAAGGATGGGGCTGTAAAGGAGCAGAGTTTTTGTATATTATAGAAACTGGTATAAACTCAAAGTGGAGTGTTATAACTTTAGGATGTCAAGTGTCATCCCCATGGTAACCACAAAGAAAACAGTTGTACACAAAAGGAAATGAGGAATCAAAAAAAAAAAAAAAAATCAACACAAAGGAAGACCATGAGGAGGGACAAATGAGTGACAAAAAAAGCTCTAAGTTGTACAGAAAACAAACCAAAATAACTGATGTCTCTCCTTACCAGTAGTTGCTTGTAAATGGTCAAAAGTCCAAGGTTGGCAAAAATGGATAAACACACATGATCCAACTATATGTTGTATAGAAGAGACTTACTTTAGACTCAAAGACACAAATAGGTTAAAATAACATAAAAAGATATTCCACACAAATAGTAAGTGAAAGAGAATAAGGTGCTTATACTAATATCAGACAAAAGTGACTTTAAATAAAAAATGGTTACAAGACGGGGTGCCTGGGTGACTCAGGCAGATAGGCCGCTGACTCTTGATTCTGGCGCAGGTCATAATCTCAAGGTTCTGAGATTGAGCCCTGTGTTGGGCTCTGCACTCAGCGTGAAGTCTGCTTGGTATTCTCTCTCTCTCTCCCTCTGCCCCCTCCCTGCTTGTGTGCTCTATCTCTAAAATAAATAAATAAAATATTTTTAAAAAATGGTTACAAGAGGGGCGCCTGGGTGGCTCAGTGGGTTAAAGCCTCTGCTTTCGGCTCAGGTCATGATCTCAGGGTCCTGGGATCGACCACATCGGGCTCTCTGCTCACCAGGGAGCCTGCTTCCGCCTCTCTCTCTGCCTACTTGTGATCTCTCTCTCTTTGTCAAATAAATAAATAAAATCTTAAAAAAAAATGGTTACAAGAAACAACGAAGGACAACAGAAAATAGAAAGAGGCAGCCTGGCTGGCTCAGTCAGTAGAGCATGTGGCTTTTGATCTCAGGGTTCTGAGTTTGAGCCCCACACTGGGTGTAGAGATTATCTAAAAAAATAAATAAATAAAATCTTAAAGAAAATAGAAAATTTGAAGAAAGTAAAAAAATAGAGGGGAGGGGGAAAAATCAACAAAACCAAAAGTTGGTTTTTTGAGCAACAAAACTGACAAATCTTTAGCTAGATAATGAAGAAAAAAAAGACAAATGACTAAAATCAGAACTGAAAGAAGGGGGGGGCATTACTACCAATTTTACAGAAATAAGGAGGACCCAGAGAGTACTACGAACAATTGCAGGCCAATAAATTGGAAAACCTAGATGAAATGGACAAATTCCTAGAAACACAAGACCTACCAAGACTAAATCATGAAGAAACAGAAAATTGGAACAGACTTGTAACTAGTAAAGAGACTAAATGAGAAATCAAAAACCTCCCCAAAGAAAAGCCTGGACTTGATTGTTTCACTTGTGAGTTCTACCAGACATTTAAAAAACTGTCAGTCTTCCTGAAGCTTCTCAAAAAAAAAAAAAAAAAAAAAAATTGAAGAGAAGGGACTATTTCCTAAGCCATTCTAGGAGGCTGGCATTGCCCTGATACTGAAGCCAGAGACACTACAAGCAAAAAAATAAAAATAAAAAAACCAAAAAGCGAAAAACAAAACTATAGACCAATTGCCCTTATGAGCATTGGTGGAAAAATCCTCAACAAAATACTAGCAAGCTGAATTCAGCAGCACAGTAAAAGGATTATATACCATGACCAGGTAGGATTTATTCTTCCGATCCAAGAATGGTTCAACATACAAAAATTGATCAATATAATACACCACATTAACAAAATGGAAGTGGGGAGGGGAACCACATGATCATCTCAATCGCTGCTGAAGAAGTATTTGACAAGATTCAACACCCTTTCCGGATAAAAACACTTAAAGACTAGAAGGAAACCACCTCAACATAATACAAGCCATGTATGCAAAACCCACAGCCAAGCATCACACTCAATGGTGGAACACTGAAAGCTTTTCCTCTAGGATTAGGAACAAGACAAAGATGTTCGCCCTCACTACTTCTATTTAATGCAGTACTGAGAGTTCCAGCCAGAGGTGTTAGGCAAGAAATAAAGGGCATCCAAATTGGGAAGGAAGTAAAACAATCTCCATTCACAGATGATAGGACCTCATATGTGAGAAACACTAAAGACTGCACAAGGGAAGAAAATCTGTTAGAATAAGTGAACTCAGCAAAGTAGCAGGATATAAAGTCAACACATAAAAGTTAGTTGGATTTCGGTACATTAACAACGAACAATCTATAATTATAACAATTCCATTTATGATAGCATCTGAAAGAATACTGTACTTAGGAACTAACCTAGGAGGTGAAAGATTTGTACAATGAAAACTACAAAACACTGCTGAAAGAAAATTAAAGGAGACATGAATGTAAACACATCCCATGTTCATGGATTAAAATACTTAATACTGCTAAGAGGTCATTACCACCCCATGTGATCTGCAGATTTGTTGTAATCCTTCGAAATCCCAGTGATGTTTCCGCAGAGATGGAAAATCCTATTCTAAGATTCATAGGGAATCTCAAGGGACCTGGAATACCTAACACATTACTGAAAAAGAAGATCGAACCTGGAGGACTTACACTTTATGATTTCAAAACTTACTACAAAGCTATAGTAATCAAAACAGTGTGGCACTAGCACAAAGACAGACATCTAGAACAATGGAATAGTACAGAAAGCCCAGAAATAAACCCTCGAAAGTCAAAAGACTTTTGACAAGGTTGACAAGACTATTCAATAGGATAAGGACAATTTTTTTGAACGAACAGTGTTGGGAAAACTGGATGTCCACATGTGAAAAGAAAGGATGATACTGGACCCTTCCCTAACATCACATACCAAAATTAACTCAAAATGGATCAAAGACCTAAATGTAAAATCAAAAACTGTAAGACTCTTAGAAGAAAAACAGGACAAAAGCTTCATGACATTGGATTTGGCAATGATTTCCTGGATAAGACACCAAAAGTATAGTCAACGAAAGGAAAAATAGATCAACTGAACTTCCTGCGTTAAATTTTGTGCACCAAAAAACACCATTAACAGTGTAGAAAGGCGACCCACAAGAATGGGAGAAACCATTTGCAAATCATATGTATGATTAAAGTTTAATATCCAGAATATATAGAGAAAACAACCAAAAAAACCTGATTTAAAAATGACCGAAAGACTCTGGAATAGACATTTCTCCAAAGATGATACAGGTTTCCCCCACGACCCGGAAGTAGAGCCTTCCTATGAAATCTTTCGGAAGCCAAGGTGGAGTCAAGCGAAGCCGCAGTTACCATTAATTCATACGGAAAATTTTTTGAGCATGCTCAGACTCAAAACAAAATGCTCCTTAGGCTTTTCTGATACCTTAGGACACATCTTGCCAGTGGGTGCACAAAATAAATGGAGGTAAAGCACAGGTGCTCAGAGACACAGTTCAAACCATGTCAGCTGGATGCTGAGTGCGGTTCCCCGAGAAGGAGTTTGGCGGTGCACCTCCGAGCTGTGCAGGCTGCACAGTGCCTTTATGAAGGCTCACTGCAAAACATATGCCCAATGCTATTTCCGCTTTTTGCCTTTTTTCGTAAAAGCGAAAATCCTCTTCATATTTCTTTTGGTTAGTGAGAACAGGTACTAATGTAGGTCCTTCATAAAAGAAAAGTGGCATCATAAGAACTTTTGAAAAGCAGGGGCTACTTGTAAACACACAGCCAAAGAGCACATGAAAAGATGTGCAACATTACTCATGGTTGGGGAAGTGCTAATCAAAACTACAGTGAGACCCCACCCCAGCCCCATCAGGATGGCTACAATCAAAACCCAGGAAACAGCAAGTGCTGGTAAAGATGTGGAGAAATTGGAAGCCTCGTACATTTGCCGGTGGGAATGGGAAATGGCATAGCCGCTGTCTGTAACAGTACGAAGGTTCCTCAACACATTTAAACTAAAATTCCTGCGTGACCCAGCAATTCCACTGCTGGATATATACCCCAAAGAATTGAAAGCAGGGTTTCAAAGAGCTATTTGTAGACCCATGTTCATAGCAGCATTATTCACAATCACTAAAACAGAAGAAACCCAAATGTCTATTGACAGATGAGTGGATCATTTTAAAGCTGAAAAAAAAAATTTTTTTTTTAAAGTACAGCAATGAAAAGAATCCACAACTACCAAAGTCTGTAGAACATCTGTGGAAAGGAGCTGCTTTCTCTCAACGTTTAAAGCTTCTCCAGGATTTTACACACTAGTTTTAGACCCACCAAGAGCACAGAATTTCTCATGTATGTTTGTGTCTCCAGTGGCTGGCAGAACTCTCTAGTAGTTACCCATTCGTTTTTCTTAGAATTTTACATCAAGTCAGCTTTGATCTAACCCACTCATATTTAAAAACAAAACAAAACGGAACTAAAACCAGACTTGATTTCCTTCTGAAACTGTTATAAACCCTTTTGTTAAATTTAAGTATTACAAGTTAGATAAAATCGTCACTGATTTTTTTTCCCCCTGGATATCGTTTACATTGTCAGCTGGTTTTTTTCTGCTTAGAAGCAGCTGCCGCCTCTTGGGGTCTCAGCTAAGAACGCCTGACTCAATTCCCCCTGGAAATCCACCACCACACCATGGAATATCATTCAGCCTTAAAAAGGAAGGAAACTCTGACCCCTGCTATGACATGCATGAACCTTGAGGACATTATACTAAGTGAACAAAGTCAGCCCTCAAAAGACAAATATTGTAGGATTCCACTATGTGAGATTCTTAGAGTAGTAAAATCAGAGAGATGGAAAAACGTTGGTTGGCAGTGGGGAGGGAGGAAGGAGGAGGGGAGAAGGGGGAGAAGGAAGGTCTAGAGTTTCTGTTTTACAAGCCAAAGAGTTCTGGAGGCAGATGGTGTTGATGGCTGAACAACATTATGAATATATTTAATGACATTAACCAGTATCCTTAAAACATGGTTAGGATAGTAAATTTTATGTTACACATATTTTACCACAGGAAAAAAATCTGAAAAAATCCACAAACTGATTATCTTACAGTTCTGGAGGTCAGAAGTCCAAACTAAGCTTGCAAGGCTGCATTCTTTCTGGAGGCTCTAGAGGAGAAGCCATTTCCCTACGTTTCCCGGCTTCTGGAGGCTGTGTTCTCTGGCTTGTGGCCTCCTTCTGGCAAGGCCAACCCTCCAAGCCCTGCTTCCTCTCCTGTCACCTGCTGAAACTCCTTTATAAGGAACACTATGATTATACAGGGCCGGCCTGCTAATCCAGGAGACACGCCCCATTTTAGGATGGGGGCGTGTCTTAACTCCTCACACCTGCACGGCCTTTGCCACGTGAGGAAACAGACCCCCAGGTGCTGAGGATTTGAATATTGAAAACACACAGACAGCCTGATGTCTGGTTCAATAACAGCACACACGTTCTGTAGGACACGATGCGGCCATAAAAAGAATGAGCTAGATGACATGGATGGATGTCCATGGTGTACATTTGAGTGAGAGAGACAAATTTCAGAAATTCAAAATTCATTTGTTCCACAAATGTTTTCAGTGTCCACATGTGCCAGGAGCTGGGGACACAGCAGTCAATTAAACAGGAGGACGTCATAGTCCCTTTCTGTATGAAAACGATGCACCGAAATACGTGTGTATGTGGAAAAAAAAATGTCTGGAGGGTAAACGCTAAATTGTTAACAGTGAGTAACTTGGGAAAGGGAGAAAGCAGGGAGTGAATGCGATGAAGATTTGCTCTTTTCATTTGGATGTTTTCACAGTTTTCTTTTTTTCGACAAGCATTTATTATTTTTGCTGAAATAGTAAACTAAGACACAGTTCAGAGGACAAGTTTTTCTGTCTAATCCCATTTCATCATGATAAAACCAGAAAGAAGGAAGTGGGAGGGAAAGAAGAGACAATAGGGGAGAAAAAAAGAAAAAGAAAGGAGGGAAGGAAAGGCGGAGAAAAAGAACAAGCTGCTTGGTGTTCACTTGGAGAAGGCAGGGCTTGTGGAGCACTGCGCCAACCGTCTCGTGGAGCAGAGCGTCTCCCTCTCCCCCCCGCCCCCCCAGCCCCAGAGGAGCTGGCAGCTCCCGAAGGCACAGCCCTTCATAGCCCTTTGATGGCACCCAGCCCTGTGCCTGTCCGCGGTAGGTGATCAGTGACATATCGGCGACAAGCCAAGTCACAAAGGGGAGCGCCCGTCAAGGTGTAGACGAAGCCTGAACAGCACAAGTGAGCATTCTGCCAGGCCTTGGCTTTGACCCCACGTGGCAACAGGCACTTCCACCAGCCTGTTCCACACCGAGATTTGTCTCCCCTCCTTTATAAGCCTGATCCTGCCAAGCCCCTGGGATGTTCTCGTTTATCCCAAGCGGAGGTTTCGCAGTTTGAGGAAGTGGGTGGAAATTCAAGGTCACGATTTCAGCCATGGTGGTCCCCATGAACTTGTGGTTTGCTACTTCTTCGCCCTGAACTGCAGCCTCCGCAGAGCCGGCCTTTCCACTCTCTGCATATGTCTCTGGGGCTGGTGCTTCGTGGGGTACAGGGAAAAGAGGAGGGGGGAAGCCTGGGGCCCAGGGACCCTCAACCCTGGCAGTGTCATCTCAGACTCGCAGCCCTAAATTCCCCTGGTGACTCCAAGCCACACCTCTGGAAAACGGGCTGTCTGGGAATGCGGCCCAGGAACAAACAAAAAACACACTTGAGTTTTTTCGTTTCTCTCGTGGTTCTCTCTGTTCTAGGAAAAAGAGACTGGACTTGAGTATCTGAAACATTCACGTGTTTTGCTCAGAAAACAAGGAAACTTTGATTTTCTTAGGGGGGAACAGTGAGAATTATCACTTCCTTTCTGCATAGACTGCAACAAGGAAAACATAGTTTCAATTTGTTCTAAATGTCTCCTTGAACACCTACCTCATCCTTCCTAGACTTCTAGTTGCACAAAACCAAAATTGCTCCCAAAGTGGAGTTGGATTCAGTCTGCCCAGCCCTCTGTGACATGTCCCTGCCCTCCTCCGGCCCTGTCCTCTCTCCTTCCAGGTCCCCTAGTGCACACCCTGGCACCTTCCTGCCCCAGGACCTTTGTACTTGCTATTCCCTCTGCCTGAATACTCTTCCTGCAGCTGTCCTCATGTCTGTGTCCTGCCTTTAGGTCTCTGCTCCAGTGTCATCTTTTCAGGGAGCTTCACTGACCACCCTCTTTAGAATTGCCACCCCCACGCTGCCCCAGCTTTCCCAACCCCCTACCCTGCTTAATTTTTCTCCATAGTATTTGTCACTTTCAAATAGGTTACTTCTGTATTTTGTTTATTGTCTACCCACCTTTTAATGCAAGCCCCATGAGGGCAGGGAGTTTGGTCTGTTTGCTTACCAGTGTAAACCCAGTCATAGAATCATTATTGAATCTGAATCTTTATAAAGGAGATTTGCATTATGTATCTCAAATCTTATAAATATGCTAATCCCACCCAGCTAGTTCCTATCTAGAAATGTATCCCTGGGAAGTAATCACAGATGTATGCAAAGATATAGTTAGAAATGTTGCAAAAGCAAAACATGGGAAATAATAAGAGCTGACATTTAATTAGCACTTACCACGTGCCAGACCCTGTTCTAAACATCTTATGCACACGAACCCCTTAAACCACACAACTACCCTATAACCCATCTGGTATTGTTTGCATTTTATAAGCCAGGACACAGACAGACAGAGGGACTGAGGAATATGAAAGAGAGACAGCACCTGACTCTATGGTGTGGTGTCTGACTCAAGAGCCCATATTCTTAACTATTCTATGCGTTGAATAATCTATGCTCCATCCGTACTGAGGCTTTCAGTGCACCATTTAAAGTGATGCTATAGGGGCACTTGGGTGACTCAGTTGGTTAGGTGTCTGACTCTTGAATTCGGCTCGGGTCATGATCTCAGGGTCATGAGATTGAGCCCTGTGTCAGGTTCCATGCTAAGTGTGGCCCCTGCTTAAGATTCTTTCTCTCCATCTCCCTCCCACTGCCCCCCCCCACATGCTCCCTCTCTCTCTTCCTTTCTTTCTAAAATATAAATATATAAAATAAATAAATATATAATATATAATAAATATATAATAAATAAATATATAATAAAATATATAAAATATATTTTAAAAATATATAAATATATATATAATATATATATATTATATATATAGTAAAACAAAATAAAATGATGGTGTAGACTGGGGATGTTTTGGTAAGGGGAGGATGGACCCCTGAAATTACATACAAATTATGTATTCAAACACATTGCAGGGAGGAAAACAGCTTTACCAGATTCTCTAAGATGCCTAAGAACCAGGTTGTATAATAATTTTGCTACATAAACAGATTCATGTGAATATATCCTACACATGGGTTGTCAATATTTTCAGCACAGCCTTTCAAAAAAATTCTTTAGCTTCCCTTCCGTGTAAGCTTTGCTTCTCTTGCCCCCAAACCGTGTTAGCAATCTCAAATGTCACCGAGGAAAAATCTTGAATGACTTGGAAAGAGCTTTGTGATATCTAGGTAACTTCAAAAGGCAGGTTTCTAAAAACAGTATCCATTATGACCACATTTTCGTAACAGTTCATGCGTCCATATAGGCACAGCAAAAGGACTCAAACAGATCATATGTAAACAGTTGTCACTTCTGGGTAATGGGACAATGAGTGTTTTAAAATTTATTTTCTGATCTTGTTTGTATTCTTTACAGTTTTTATAAGAACTTGAATTATTTGTGTAATTAAGGAGACTTTTTTTTTTTTAAAGGAAAAGACAACTTTTGGGAAGCTAATTGGGTAGTAGGTACCCAAATTTTAGGTGTACATCCCCTTTTGAAGGAGCAATTCCATTTCTAGGAATGTGCTCTAGAGAAATCTTTACATGGGAGTCTGAATTTGGGTCCAGTGATACTCATTGTACTCTTGTGAAAATTTCTAAAAAGCCTAAAACCTTCAGAGAAGGTAAGTGGTTAAATAAAATATGATTATCTTCATACTCTAAAAACTGCATAGCTGTTAAAGAGGGGAAAAAAAGCCTAAATAGATAGAATCTCTGACACATATTGTTAGGTCAAGAAGGGAAGGAGCAGCACAGGTTGTATAATGAGGTCCGACATACGTCGAGGACACGCGGGAGGGGGTCAGGGAGCTGTTGGGCCTGGCGGAAAGCCATCTGTTTGTCGACCGGGCTTATCTCTGGGGAGGGACCAGGAGCTGGGTGTGGGGTGTGGGAGGTGGAGGAGGAGGGGACCTTATGTTTTGTTCTGCATGACTTGAATCTCTCACGAGTCTGTATATGCATGAACACATAGTATTTATGTAATCAGTTAAAAAGCACACGGTCAAACTATGAAATCAGTTTAAAATAAAAAAGCCTCCAAACTCCCAAATGCCCCACCATTGGCCATTCAAGAGCTCGATTTCCAAGCTGATGGGAAGTCTCAGGCAGGGCCTGGGATCTTGGTTACTTTCAGGACCAGAAACAGGTTCCGTCGCCAGCAAGGGGTGAAGGGTTTTCTAGAAGGTGGTGCAGGTGGGGCCGTGTGGAAACTAAGTGACAAACGTCAAGTCGGACACGGCACAGCCAGGTGTGGGACATGCGCATGCCCGGGGAGAGGGGCCACAGCGGCTTTGGGAACCTGATGGGATCCTCTTGTCTCGGCCCAAACCTGTTTCCTTTTGGGGCTTTCTCGAACCTGTGGGTGGTCTGGACCTCACCTATCTCTCACTCCCCACAGTCAGTGGTCACACATCTTCCTCACTTCTCCACACATCCCCTCTCTGGCCCCTTCGCCTCTCACTCCATTATCATAGGGGCCTCCTACCCGAATCTTCTGTTCCTGAAGGCCGTCCCTCCTGCCCGTGTTCCTGGCCGCCCAGCAGCCAGCTTGGCCTCCAGCCTCTGCCAAGGGCCACTTCCCTGTTTCCCCATTGCTTCTAGAATCACGTCCCGGCCCCGGGATCAAAGCCTTGCACGGTCTCACTACCACCCAAGTCTACAAGCACCTCTCACCCCTTCTTTTCCACCACTGCAGTCCAACCGGGCTGCCTTTCCGAGCTCCTACCGTCCCAGGGCCAGCACTCCCTGCTTTCCAGCCTCCCGTGACCACTAGTGCTGCTCCTTAGACTCCCTAAGGGAGGCCCTCTCTGGCGCACCCCTCCCCACCCCCCTCTCAGGGCTCAGTCACAGCAGCCGGCGCCGATCTCCTTCATGGGTCTAGGCTTGTCTGACATCTTCGTGTCTCCTTCGGTTCCCAATCTCCCAACCAGCCAGCATAATTCCAGGGCGTCCCCTGTGCTGGGTGCCTCAGACAACCCATTTAGTGTTCCTCGAAACCCTACAAGGTAAGCACGACTATGAGCCCATTTTACAGAGGAAGAAAGTGAGGCACAGAGGTGAGGACTTGCCCCCCAAGTCAGGCTGCAAAAAAACTGGCAAAGCAGGGATCCGAACCGAGGCGGCCTCAGCCCTGAGCCGGGGCCCTTCACTGTTAAATGACCCTGCCCCAAAACACGAATGAAATCAAAACTGACGCCTTCTCTACCTTGCGAAGATCCGAACTGGCTGGAGGAGCAGCCGCAGGGAGGGCTGCACGTTGCTGTCGAGTGGGGCGCATAGCTCACAAGACGGGCACC